>VSMA01000013.1:1345318-2017978 GCA_009194965.1 Coniochaeta sp. 2T2.1
CAGGCCATCCGCGACGAGATACCCATTGTGCGGGCGTACAGGACGGATCTGTGGGAGACGTACCAGTTCTCACTTGTGAAAGGTGTTGTCGACTGGACGAGCGGCGGTGAATGTTGCCACGACAATGTTGGTGTTGTGTAACGCACTCTCGGCACGTGGAAACTAAGAGCATGCAGTGGGCTTCCTTGGCGACTTCCTCACTGCCCAAGACCAGTCTTGGCTCGCAAGCGGTTATGTACAGTACCTGCATCCTCCTCTTAATGAAGAGATCATCCGAAACGGTCCAGCAGTTGCATATCTTCTTCTCATCATGGCGTCTTCAGGCCAAGTTTAATCATCACCATCCGACAGAACCCCCCGGAATATCAACAGCTCTCCTAGGGAGTAAAGCTACGGCCTTTATCCAGTCCTTAGATCTCAAACCACGCTCTGAAGAGCCTTCAGCATCTCATTCGGCTTGCTCAGGAATGGGCAGTGACCGCTCTTGAGGGTAGCAGTGCGAGGCTCCGGCCCCAGCTGCTGCACCATGCCCTGCTGGAACGCGAGGGGAAGCGCATTACCCTCCGAGCAGAAGATGTACGGCACCGGATACTGCCGTTTACCCACGGTTCATAGCCCGATGGAGCGGCGAACAATGCCGCAGAGGTGTGAGTCGCCTCCTCAGCCCAGCGAGCTCGATCCTCTGGCGAGAGATCGTTGAAGCCGATCTGAGGGAACATGCCGGGGTCTCCAGAGACACGATCTCTCTGCTTGTAGTTAGTAGCTTGTCTAACTATGACATAGGTAGATAACACCAACCTCAACTTCATCCAAGGCAGCGGGCTCCCACACAGCAAGTCCAGCAGACTCTGAGCCTGGGGCAACATGAACCCGGCCACGAAATAATCCGCAACACACCCCCTCCACCGGTCGTTCCTCCCACCTTGCGACTGGCCGCGTCGAAACCCTAGACGGCGTTACTCCCGATCACGCCGCCTGGGAAGTGGCAGAGCAACACGACTTCTTTGACCTGCTCAATGAAAGGATCTAGCACGTTGCAGACCGCGACGACATCGTCCGCCAGACCGGGGAGAGGGGTCCCCGTCCCTTCAATGGTCGGGAGGGCCACGTAGATGGACGGAGGGTAGCCCGCCTCCTTGACTGCGACCCGGAAGGCGTCCCAGACGACGGGCATCTGCCATGCGCCGGGCACGATGACGAGTGTCGGTTTGGACATTACGCTGGGCCGGGTAACAGTGTTATGTTGTTGCTTAGAAACCGGTGGAGGTGGGATATGTCCGTGGCATTCACGCCAGCTAATGGTATATCGATTTACGCACAATCAGATGGGGTTACTGGGCTACTGATGCGGGCTGTTACGCTGGAGGCGACGTTGGAGATCTGCAGCTGCGGGTTGAGGTTGCATTGGCGTCCTGTTAACCATGGGACTATATCATCCTAGTCTCGGGTAGGGTGGTTGATACATCGCCCGCAAGGAGAACACGGCTTCTTTCTTATTCTCTGGAACGCCATTGGTCGTGACGTGACCTTGACAGTCGCCCTTCTGGGCTCGAACTCGACACTCATAACTTGCACCTATGTCTGCAGCAACCATCTGCCAAGGCATTCGCGGTGTGGGTTTGGACTGACGGCGGTGCGGGATATCTTCAAGTCCGCTTGGACGTCGTCGCGCGCCGGGTGGAAGGCACTTTCGGGGTCTAACGACTAGTCTATCATTTTGACGATCGGAGGGGCGGCATCACAAAATCTTCCTTTCAGCAGTGCTCGTGCGTTATCAAAAGGTTGTAGTGGAATCGGTTGACCGACTCAGATGAGGATGCTCCGCGGTTCAAGGACGATGCCAAGTCCGGGGTGGCCGACGACGACCTGGAGCTGGTACCGAAGAAGTTCATGGGACATGTGGAAGTGCACGTCCGCACAAATGGAGTAGTGATGGGAGTGATGGGAGAGATGCGAAAGATATGTACGGAATGAAGGCTATCTGGCAGCGGACGGAGGTGGAGTGGAGGGTCGAAGAGAGAGATCCCTCGGTAGGTATAGACAATACGCCAAGAAAGTAGATTGGGAATTTCTCTTCACGGACTATCTGAGGGAATGGGCTGTATGCACACTGCATCAAGACCAAAATAGGGGTCAATCGCGGACGGTGATGAATAAGGTAGGGAGGGACGGGAGGAAGCCGAGATCCCCACAGATGGAAAGCCGGAGATGGAGCCGGACTGCTGACCCCACAATATGCTTTCCAACAGATTACCCACCCGGATTGAACGACTGACCATCGGGATATCTTCCTCATAACTACACTTAAACCCTTGTCGCCCTCTTCTTTGACGTACAGTGTAATCACAAATACATACCGGATCCGCAGCGCAAATCCGAACCGACAGACACAATGTTCACCGGCATCGTAGAAGAAATAGGCGGTACGCATCTCACCCACTGACTCACCCCTCACCACTCACTCACACTCACTCACTCATACTAACACTTGCCCCTGCCAGTGGTGGCCGAACTCAACCCCCACGACGCAACAGGCGGGACATCGCTCACCATCGAGCTCCCCCCCTCCTCCCAGCTTCTCTCGGACTGTCACGAAGGCGACTCCATCTCCGTCAACGGCGTCTGCCTCACCGTCGTAACCTTCACCAACACCTCCTCCCCGCCGTCATTCACAGTCGGCATCGCCCCGGAGACCCTGCGCCTCACCAACCTCGGCTCCCTCGTCGCCTCCTCCCGCGTGAACCTCGAGCGCGCCGTGCGCGCCGACACGCGGATGGGCGGGCACTTCGTCCAGGGCCACGTGGACACGGTGGCGACGATCGCCGCCATGACGCCCGACGGGAACGCGATTACCATTCGTTTCAGCCCGAGGGATAGGGGAGTGCTGCGGTACGTCGTGTACAAGGGGTACGTGGCGCTGGACGGGACGAGCCTGACGGTAACGAAAGTGGACGATGTGGAAGGGTGGTGGGAGGTCATGCTCATCGCGTACACGCAGGAGAGGGTCGTGGTGGCGGGGAAGAAGGTGGGCGAGACGGTCAATGTCGAGGTGGACATGATGGCTAAGTATGCCGAGAAGGCGATGAGCGGGTATGTCGCCTCGCTTGGGGAGGGGGGCGAGAGCGGGAATGCGCTGTTGGAGAAGGTCGTTGAGAGAGTTGTTGCTAGGAGGTTGGGGCAGTAGGTGATAGGGATATGGTTAAAAATAAAAGAAAAGTGGTGAAATGCAACAATTGAGATGAGGAATCGGCCGATTGCCGTATGACATGCTTGGCCAGGGGCTGGCAAGTGGTTTGAGGTGATATCTATCTTATGAGGCGTAAACCGGGTATCTAAAGGAGAAAAATACATGATTGGAGGCTGTGAGGACACGGCGATGGGAACTCAAACATCACCCCAGACATCGGCTATGTTCTGGCTGACGGCTTTCGCAATCTTCTTCCGCCCAACAAGATTGGACATCTCGTTAGCCACCATCTCCCGCTTCCGCTTCTTCCCTTCCTCCCCCGCGCCGAACCTCTCAAACGCCTTGACAAAGTGATACGGCGTCTTCCACCGCTTCTGTATCTCTATCGCCTTCTCACCCGTCACACCTCTGGTACACATCAGCATCTTGAGAAAGACGTCCCGCAGCGTCATCATGTCCGACTTGGACGCCAGCGACGCAAAAGCCGGATATGTGATGTGGTGAGAGACATCAGGCTGCGATTCTCGCAGGTGTTTGGTCAGAGGAAGGTAGTTCTGCGCCGTGAGCACTGTTGTTGGTATGACATGCAACGTCTTGTTCTCGTACATATCCTTCAGCATCATCGTCATTCGCGTCAGGTACCGGATCGTGTCGTCTAATTTCTGCGTCTGCTTGAGGAAGAAGCCCTCCACCACCTGCATGGAGGCCATCGCCGACTGGACCGCCTCTTCGTATTTCGAAAAGTAACCGGTCTCCATTGTGATTTCTTCGACCAGGTAGATGACGTTCTGTATGCCGGACCTCCTCAGCCGGAACTTCTGCTCATGAAAGCGGCCATCCTTGATGCTGGAGACGAGGTCGTCGAGCCGCTTCCGCTCGCAGATGTAGTCCAGCACCACTTCATTCCCGACCCCGTCCGTGCCGTGGACAGGGAGCAGACCTGGGATATTGCATTCAGCCACCCACATGGCGTCGCCGAGATCCATCATTCGCACCAGGGGCTTCACTCCTTTTCTGTTAAGCTCCTCTCGTATATAGTCCCTGTCCTGCTGGGTTCTCATTTCGCGATTGTCTAGAACCAGCCGTACGGTAAACGAGCCAGGCGGCAACCTGATGGGCGTGAAGTGAGGTATGGCGCTGCCCGTGCCATCTCCTCCGGCAGGGACAGCGTCCACGTAGGCTTGCTCAGCCGGGCGCGATATGCTCGCAGGGTTGGGCTCGGTGACAAACCAATCGTCGTCATCATTAACAACGACAGAAGGTCCGGCTGATGCTGGATATACCCGGTTGTCTTCGTGCCGAGACGCTGATGCTGAAGCATGAGTCGGAGCTGGAGCCGTAGCCGCAGCAGCTTGGCCACCACCGGTAAGGGCATCCCTCTGCTTTGCCACCTCCTTCACACGTCTCGCGACTTCCCATCCTTCATCGGTCAAACAATACCGCTTCAATGGCGCACCCCTCACATATACGAACTCCTTGGTCTGTAGCGTCTTCATCGATGCCCAAGCCGTATAAAACTTGGTCGCATCTGCCGGAGCCGTAAAGGAGGCTTCACAATGCGATTGAGCTGCCTCAATCAGTTCCGCTTTCGTCAGTCCCCTCTGGGACTGCTCGTCAAGGGTAGCCAGAGCGAGCATAATGGCATAACCCCCTGACCGGTACGTCGGTACATAAGCTTTGCTCGTCCTCGGCTTCTTGGTTGGCTGTGGCGTGTCCGAGTCTTCGTCCTCTTCACCGGGGTTGAGAGCGTTGCGTTTCGATTTGGCCAGGTTCTTGGGTTCAGGCATCTCCAGTCCATTTGCCACGCAGTGCTCCTTCAGCTTCTTGGTGAGGTCCTCGCACAGTTTCGGCCCAAAGTGCTTGAGCTGCTTGCACTGAGATGGGTGGTCGAAAACAATTGGACATGCTTTCAGCGAAGCAAACGCTCTGCCATAGACTGGTGCTGACTTGTAGCTGCGCTCTCTGGCCTCGTCCCAGATCTGCTTCACCCATCCGAGGTAGAGCGGGTTTGCGCATTCGGGGAGGTCAGACATTGTTGACGATCCGGGGCCGCCGAGGCTTCAATTCGAACAAAACGGGAGATTAGAAGAGCTTGGGATAACTGAATTAACAGAGCGAGTCGTCTGGTGCAGATGAGAGAGCAGTACGGGGTGCCCTCCTGTACTGTTGGAATTGCCAGTGTCACGGCAACACGCTGTTGATTTGATGCCGGGGGAAACGCGATGCAACGCGATGTTGAAATCGCCAGATCACGTGAAAAGCTGTATGGTAGCTATCGGAGATTAAGCTTCGCTAAAAGCTTGGCTGCTTGCGTCACGTCACTTTGCGGCGGTATCAACCCCGCCAGACCGCTAAATGTCAGGCCAGATAGCGCTAAATGCGGGGTTGCGTGGGACAGTTTCCAGTTACCGTGGGGATACGAATAAAGCTTCCCATTTCCGTCCCCAAAGAACCTCTGACAACTTTCAGCAGCCGTGACCTGGTCAACTTAAAATATCACGCGCCATCCACGCCTGACTTTCCGTACCTTTTGTTGACTGTTGTCCAGCCTTTCTTTTACCCATCCCAACTCTCACCAATTCAGCCAACCAGCGTCGATCCCGCTCCCGTTAGTTCCCGCCATGTCCGATAAGGCTAACCACGATAAGGTCTTTGAGGCCTCTGCAAAGCACCCGACCGTCGAGGGCCACCGGTATCAATATGGAACCGCTGGTTTCCGCATGAAGGCCGACCTTCTCGAGGGCGTCGCCTTCCGCGTCGGTCTCCTGGCCTCGCTGCGCAGTCGCAAGCTCGACGGACAGGCTATTGGTGTTATGATCACCGCTAGCCACAACCCTGCAATCGACAATGGCGTCAAGATCGTGGATCCCATGGGTGAGATGTTGGAGCAGGAGTGGGAGGGCCTTGCGACCAACCTCGTCAACAGCCAGACCCACGAGGAGCTCTTCGAGAACTACCTTGGTATTGCGAAGAAGTATCACATCAACCTCGAGGCTCCTAGCAAGGTCATTTATGGTCGCGACACCCGCCCCTCGGGCAGCACCTTGATCAAGGCGCTCACCGATGCGCTCACCGCCGTCGACAGCGAGTACATCGACTACAAGATGGTCACCACCCCGCAACTCCACTACCTCGTTCGCGCCACGAATACCGAGGGCACAGACCTCTCTTACGGCGAGGTCAGCGAGACTGGCTACTACGAGAAGCTGGCGGATGCCTTCGCCCGCGCCCTTAAGACCAAGACCATCAACGAACCCCTCACCGTCGACTGCGCCAACGGCATCGGAGCCCCGAAGCTCAAGGAGTTCATCAAGCACATTCCCGGCAAAGTTCAGATGACCATCAAGGTCGTGAACGACGATGTCATCCGTCCCGAGGCGCTCAACCACGATGTACGTACTGACTTACCCGTGCCTCACCTGGTTTTCAATCGCTAACCTAATCCTGAAAAGTGCGGCGCCGACTTCGTCAAGACCAGGCAGCGTGCACCGCCTACACCCAAACCCGTGCCCGGAGCTCGCTCCTGCTCGTTCGACGGCGATGCCGACCGGCTCATCTACTACTGGCTCGATCCCGAGTCCAACACCTTCGCTATGCTCGACGGTGACCGGATCGCCACCCTGGCAGCCGTGTTCATTGTCGATCTCATCCGGGCTGCCGATCTGGAAGAGTCGGGCCTCAAGGTCGGCGTCGTCCAGACCGCTTACGCCAATGGTGCCAGCACCCAGTACATTGCGAACCACCTGAAGCTGCCCGTCGTCTGCACCCCGACCGGCGTCAAGCACCTGCACCACGCGGCTCTCTCGTTCGACGTCGGCGTGTACTTCGAGGCCAACGGACACGGCACCGTCCTGTTCTCGCGCGAGGCCCTCAAGACCTTCCAGACGAAGAAGCCCCAGTCGCCTGGCCAGAAGGACGCCCTCGAGACCCTCGTCGCGCTCTCGGACCTGATCAACCAGACCATCGGCGACGCCCTGTCGGACATGCTCATGGTGGAGGTGATCCTCGCCCACAAGGGCTGGACCCTGCGCGACTGGGCCATGACCTACTCCGACCTCCCCAACAAGCTCGTCCGCGTCGAGGTCAAGGACAAGGACCTCTTCCGCACCACGGACGCGGAGCGCAAGCTCTCGCACCCCGAGGGCGCCCAGGCCGCCATCAACGATGAGGTCAAGAAGTACAAGAGCGCCCGCGCCTTCGCCCGCGCCAGCGGCACCGAGAACGCCTGCCGCGTCTACGCCGAGGCCGCCACCCGCAGCGAGGCCAACGAGCTGGCCGAGAAGGTGGCGTACGTCGTCCAGCGGTTCGGGCAGTCTTAGGCACGCACTGTCCGCGCGCGCATGCTGGCAGCCGCTTCCGACGGCTCCGCCTCGGGCCGCCCCGCGCGCACGAGCTCGAGCCTGGAGCGCGCCGACACGGCCGCTAGAGAGCACCCCCTGGTCAAGGAGGCCCTGGCCAAGGTGGTTGACGAGCCCATGATTCACGAGTTGGAGGACCTGGATTTGGTTGGCGACGGGCTCACGATGAAGGCGAACATGAAGGCGACCCAGCCGAAGCAGAACTTGTAAGCAAGCAAGCAAGGTTTTATTTGGGCATCTTAAGCTTCCGTTTTCGAGGGCACATGTTGGGGCTGTCTTCTGCATCTCCGTCTTCACCAAAAAGTTTAGGGTGGTTGTTTGGTTTTGTCTTTTCGTCCTATACGGCATTGGTTCTTTATGATGAGAACACCAAAAAATGGCGTGTTGAACGGGGAAGGGATCAAAGGGGCATGTTTACTAGACGGCTAGTTTAGTGTCAAGTGAAAAACCCGCAGATGGACATGCACAGCAGGTCCTCCAATCAATCAATGAATGGATTGACCAAGCTCAACCCGATATGTGAAGCTTGAGCGTGTGATCAAACGGATGAATCTGTATATACGCCGGAGGGCGGAGTCGACGGTCTATGTTATCTCCTGCCATATGCTATGCAGAGAAACTCATAACGCACCACTGCTGCAACGCCCGAATAATTCCCAGCCTTCAAATACAAAAGACTCCCAAAAACCCTTTCCGTTTCCCGTGCCATGCAAATTCCCGCATGCAGCCCAGCCCATAGCCGATTTCGAAGGGTCATCCTCTAGGATTCTATCTCATCCAGTCATGTATAACTCTAGCAGCCACATTCCTGATTCTTGGAGCACCCACACGAGCTCTGTGGATGACAAGAAATACTCCCTCCACCCGTCCGACCCGGTCACGGAAGCTAGGCCGACGGTCCTCGGCGGCCTGGGGCTCGGCGCGAGGGGGGCGCCGGGAGGGGGGTGTGCTACCGGCAAGCCGCTCTAGCACATCCGGTAAGACCGCGAGCCCTCGGCGGCGCGCTTGGGGTCGTCGGTGACGAGGCGGTACTCGAGCTTGATGTCGAGGTCGCGCTTGTTCTTGTCGTTTGGCCGGTTGTGGAGCGAGCACTCAATCTTCTCGCCCTGCTGGACCGTGAGGACCTCGTTCAGGTAGAAGACGGTCTGCTTCCAGTGGGTGTACTTTGTGTGGGGCCCGGTGGAGAATCGGATGGGCTTGTGGCAGGCCGTGAACTCGATGTCGAACCAGGCCACCATGGCGTGGATGAAGTCGTCGCGGCGGGCAGTGAGGTCGAAGGGGCAGCTGAAGGCTAGGTCGGCCGTGGTGCACTTGTAGAGGTCGAGGGTCAGGACGCTGGTAGGGTCAGTGACGACAGCCTTAACTTCGACGTTGTCCACCAGCGGCTCCGAGAGGGCCGTCTCCCTCATGGGAGAGTAGTCGAAACCGTAAACGTTGTCCCAGACTGTGTTGCAGTGTTAGTTACTCGTACGTATGCCCGATAGTGGAAATAGTCGACTTACATCCAATCTTCTCGTCCTTGTAGTCGCCATCCTCGATGCCAGCAACGAAGATGGTGGCCTTGTCAGGGAAGATCAGACCGTCCTTGTTCAGATAACGGTCACGGGCGTAGAGAACGGTGTCCAGCATGGACTCGTAGAGGAGGAAGTAGCCCATCCACTCGGAGATGATGATGTCGACCTTGGGGAATGGTATCTCGATCTCCTCCATCTTGCCCTGAATCAGGGTGATCTTGTCCTCCAAACCGTTGACCTTGACGATCTCGCGTGCCTTAAAGACGATGGTGGACATGTCGACACCGACAACGTGCTTTGCGCCAGCCCTGGCGGCGAACCTGCGAAAGAAACATCAGTATCATGATCGTCTAGGTAGCTGGGTCGGGGAAGGCCTTACATGGACAGGATACCGGTACCGCAGCCGACATCGAGGACGATCTTGTCCTTGAAGAGGTGCTTGTTCTGAACGATGGCGTTCATGTACGACCTTGTGCGGACCTCATCCTTCAACATCTCCTCGTGGATACCTAATCGGCGCAATGACATCAGCAAACTTCCCCTTCACTCCAACTTGTACTTCGTTCGCGGAGTTTATCGTCGCTTACCATGGTGGTTATAGCTGCGAGATTGTTAGCCTAATGCATGCGCCCAGCTGCGAGGGGCCGGAACATACCTGTTGAAGTAGTGCTGCTCGGAGTGATCCATAGCCTTAAGCCTCTGCTCTGCCGTCTCGACATCCATTGCCTCGCCAGCCATGATTGCGGATTGTGTGGTTGTGTTTTTGGGTATTAGAAGTAAAGAATGGGATTGCGACAAAGAGCAAACTCGAACCAATGACAAGAATTGGCGTTATAAGATGGAGGAATCGGCGAAGAGAGACGACGAAAGATTCTGCAAATAAGTGCAGAGGTCAAGAAACGGGGCCTCGCCTTCCCTGAATCAGCCCGGGAACCCAGAGTCGCAAACAAAAAATTAGGTTTGCACCGCTTAATCGCATTAGTGCAAAGGCGGTGAGAGGAACATTTTCCCAGGTTCCTCGATCAGCCGCAAGGGTCCTTTCTTCTTGCCCCACTTGGGCTGGATCTCGGATTTCAGGGATGGCGGGGCATTCAACGACAGATGCTACTGCCCCTGTGGTAAGGTATGGTCATTGCGTTGTTCGCCACTGAATGACTGACCATGTGCATGTGGCAAGTTTGCCTGGTTTAATGATTCGTGAATTCCGTCTACTGGATGTGAAGGCTAGTCCTTTTCTCTTCTGGACAGACCAGCAACCACCCCCATAACACCAAAGCAATGCAATGACTTGTCCTTTCTTCCATCTCATATCATAGCCATGAGTCGGCCGGCGACGGCAAAATCCCTGTTCGCATAACGACATTGACAAAACACAATGGCCCTCAAGCCATGCCACCAAGTTGCAGGAGACGCTGTCCAGCCTTGAGGTTTGCGTACTCGTAAGCCTTGGACTCAGGAGGGAAGGTTCCATTGGCGGCCCAGAGGTCGATCAGCGGCTGCATAGGCTCCAGCTCATGCGGCTTCAGCAGGTCCAGGGCCGTAGCAGTCAATACGAAGTGGCTGAAGCAGCTGTTGAGGTGGTTCTGCAGGTTCAAGTGGTAGAACGGCTCGACGAAGTGGGCCCAGTACAGATGTGCGTAGACGCGGAACATCTGAAGGAATATGGTCTGGCAGATGCTGAGGAACTCCTTGGGGAAGCCGCTGCGCTTGCCAACCCACTCGTCTGGTCCGGTGAGCAGTCCGTTGGTGGTGATCTGGGGGTTGTGGGCGAAGGAGACGCCCGACGGGTCGGTGGGGAAGATCTTCTCGTCGTTGATCTTGCCCGAGATCCAGCGCTGCATAAGAGTGATGTACTCGTAGGCCGGAAGCTCGATGGGCTCGAAGCGGCTATTCAGCCAGGTGTACGAGTGGTTCCTGGAGATGAGATTTCAGCTCAGGGTTCATTAATACAGAGAGCACGGTGACTTACCCGCCGGCAGACATCCTGGGGCACGTGGTAGGGTTGCAGATTGTGACACCGTTCTCCTCCTTCTCATAGATAACGCGAACAAAGTTCCACAAGTTGCGGTAATGCTCAACCACTGCCGACTACGTCAGTAAGGAGTCAATGAGCCAAGACAGTAAGTAGCTGTTTACCTTGATGTGCGATCCATTCTCCCTGCTCGACTGTCTTAGGTCTGGCACTGAGGGTCATGAAGTTGCCCTTGACGATGTGCTTGGCGTAGGCTGGGTTCAGCCAGAGCGGCACAGGGTTGGGCAAGTTGTAGCCTGCGAGAGGATCGTCGCTGGAAGCCATGCCGATCGATTGCGAGAGAGATGGCGATGCTGGAAGTGGCGGTAGTCGTGAGGTTGATGAAAGGCTGGTCGATGATTGACTGGCCTGCGGTTGTGGGGGAAGGGTGGGTGTGGTCTGCTGGCTGTCGTCGGTTGTTGGAGTTGTTGGGCTCCTAGTCCCGCCAGGCCGGTTCGTTTGACCACGCAACCGGGCATTGCTGTAAAGTAGAGTTTAGCCAAAGGTCCTCATTGGCCATGGTCCGCCCCTGACGATGTCATTTGAGGATGTGCTTTTGTTCATAATATCTCGGCGACAGTGCTTTGATAGCACGTGACCCACATCACCTCTCATTGTGAGAGTGATGTAAGGAAACATTGGGGCAGATTTGTTTCAAGAGAAGAGAGCCTTCAAGAGAGGAGACAAGAACTTGGGGCAGGGGTCCATATCCCAGTCTAACACTGCCAGTGAGCCACGGAACTTGTCTCCCTGACGGCTCCCTAACCGGACAGCTTTCCCAGTGCACTGCCATCGCCATCTAGAGAAGTGCGATAACTCCAACTTCAACTCATAAACCACAAGGAGTGTTATTCTGGGTTTCATCCTTATGCCGGCCATGCACATGACAAGAGAGGCTCTCGCACTTGCAGCACTCAAAAAGGGGAAGCCACCGGGAGACGAATTCCGCGGCTGTGGTCAAGACCGTGACCATAAATAACTCTCAGTTAGAACAGATAGAAAATGGGTTATAACTCACATTCCAGAAAATATGTTGGACATGACTTCAGACGTGAAGGGTGCCTTATATCGACACTTCTTTCCCAAGGGGCGGTGTCTCTGGCAGAGAGATAGGGGGCGAGATGAGACCGTTTCAACCACTTATCTCAAAACTGAGCGTCGAGGCCAAAATCAGACAACCAAACGTATATAACCAGACGCGACCTAGTTGTTCTGGACTCTCCTGATATTCGTGGGGTCGTGATATGTCGTCTGGTCTATTTGCGTATATCAGTGTTAAAGGGGAATTGAACGCCTCAGGGGACAGGACGTTGAAACGGGTGGATCCGCAAAAACACGCTAAGCTTATCTAAGAACGAGTGCTGTTCATTGGGCACGTGCCTCTCAGCCCGTGGCCCTGCGCCAGCCGCCCTTGGATATTCAACCGTCAACCAATGAGGGAGCTCGAAGTGATCCACTAATGCACGACATCTGAGCAAATCAGATGGCCGCCTTGCTCGTCGCCGAACCCTATTGCGGAATGCACCTTCCTCTGTACAAGTCAGCGGAGCCAAACTTGACCTTTGGCTTCCCTGGCAACCTAGCAGCCTGTTTGAAATAATGAGGAGACATCATCCTTTCACCTAAGGATATTTTTATCAGGTCAAACACCGACAGGTGATGGCAAGGACAAAGCAACGTTTCTATTCCTTCTCACAATCACCAGATATGCGGCTAATCTGTCAGCGCCGAGGTACCTTGAAGTACAAAGCTTGAAAGTATATGACGCAGTTCAAGATGCAGTCACCCACATTGGCAGAAAAGCTGGCTTTCTTTGGAGGACTGGAAGCTCTGGACGACGAGGACTCTGATGATGAATATGGCAACAACCAAAGCGAGATTGAATATAGAGAGAAGACCAGGGCTTTTCTCTCCGGCTTAAGTGCCAAGGGCAGATCGCGACAGTCACCAGCTTCAAGGCCGGCCCCGGAGGCACCGCACGAAACACCAGCTCGCCGTCTTGAGTCTCTCTTGGCTAGGCGAACCATATCCGAACCAACTCCTGGGCCAAGTACGGACACCCCTCAAGCAAAGGTCATCAAGGCCACCCCTCTCCTCCGGAGGGCTGTTACGGCGGCTCAGGATTCCGCAAACTCGCGGACCGGAGTTGAAGCTGGCATCTCTTTTGTGGAGGATACTCCAGTCCCAAACGTACAGAAAGCGAAGAAGCATGCCAAACTCCAAAGGGGCTCGACATACCCGGGACCCTCGCCGTCACACGGTGAGCAGTCACCTTCGACAAGCTCAACCATGAGGAAGCGAAAGCGGGACTCCTCTTCCTCGTTGAAGATGGCACCAGAGTCAGAGCAGATATTTCGCGGGTTGTCCTTCCACTACATTCCGGACAACGATGTGGCCCCTATCAGGAAGATACGGATCACTCGGGCGAGAGAGCATGGCGCTCAGTGGGTTCGGACACTCGAAACCTCTACACACGTCATCGTGGACAAGCATCTTGCTTACAAGGATGTTGAGAAAATATTCGCCAAGATTGCCGACGCTCCACCAGTGATCGTCAACGAGGAGTATCCAATCGACTGCATCACCTTTCGCAGCCTGTTGAACCCAGATCAGGCGAGGTATAGGGTTGCTGGTTGCCTGTTATCTCAGCGCAGGACCTCTACTCAGAGTGAGGGTCAACAACAGAGCCAGGTCTCTGATGTCTCACTCGTCGTCCAGAAGCATCCGAAGAGGATGAGTTCGAAGCCGTCGGGAGGCACGCCGCCGCGGAGTGAAGAGTCCTCACTCCGTAGCGCAGGTGAGGGACAGGCCAATGTGACGGTACCCTCACAGCTCTACGAGGAGCCCAAGGATATCACAGATGAAGGCGCCCCTCAAGAAATTGCCGTTTCCACACCTGGCAACGGGCCGGAACAGCAAGAAAAGCCCACTCAACAGCCACTTCACCGGGCGGACAGCGCTGGGGATGAGCTATCGGAGTACATCTCGCTCATTCAACAATACAAGGATCTACCCCTCGATAGTGACGAGGAGGATCTACAGTCGACCAAAGGCACTGACGACCCTTCCCCAGACCGAAGCGAAGCCGTTTCGGACTCCGGTTCCGCATCGTCACGCTCCCGTCGGAAGCGCCGGCGGCCACAGAACAGGCAAGCGAAATCGATCACCTTCGAAGAGCGCTTTGCCTGTCACCAAGGAGGGACCAAGGATGCGCCACTCTCCTCAGGCTCGACCAATCACAACGCCCGCACCATCGAGGTCCTGCAGTCAATGTGTGATTACTATACCCGCACGAACGATCACTGGCGCACCACAGCTTACCGCAAAGCCATCTCGACCCTCCGCAGACAGACAACGAAGATCACCACTGAGGAGGAAGCCTACCGCCTCCCAACCATTGGGCCCCGACTAGCAGCCAAGATCGAGGAGATCGTCACGACAGACAGCCTCCAACGACTCCACTACGCCGAGGACGACCCAATGACACCCATTCTCGAAACTTTCCTCAAGATCTATGACGTCGGCATCTCCAGAGCGAGCAGGTGGGCAGCACAAGGCTACCGCACCCTCGACGACCTGCTCGCCAAAGCCGACCTGACAACCAACCAGCGAATAGGCATCGAGCGATACGACGACCTCAACACCCGCATTCCCCGTGCCGAAGTCGAAGCCTTGGCCGGGTACGTGCGCCGCGCAGCAACCCAGCTCGACCCAGACGTCGAACTCCTCGTCGGCGGCTCCTACCGCCGCGGCGCTGACAGCTCGGGCGACATCGACTTCATCGTCACCAAGAAGGGCACCACGTCGGCCGACAACCTCGTGCCCTTCCTCGAAGAGCTCGTCTCCGGCCTCACATCACAGAACTTCCTCGTCGCCGCCCTGGCGACGCACAAACCTGGCTCCTCCTCCTCCGGAGGCGGGAGCAAATGGCACGGCTGCTGCGTGCTGCCGCTCCGCGAGGGCCGGGCCGCGCTGGGGGAGGCCTTCCAGCCGAGGTGGAGGCGGATCGATTTCCTCCTCGTGCCGGAGACGGAGTACGGCGCCGCGCTGATCTACTTCACGGGGAATGACATCTTCAACCGCAGTATCAGGCTGCTGGCGTCGCGGAAGGGGATGAGGTTGAACCAGAGGGGGCTGTACAAGGAGGTCATGAGGGGCCCGCAGAGGATCAAGGTTACGGAGGGAGAGCTGGTTGAGGGACGGGATGAGAGGAGGATTTTCGAGATACTGGGGGTGAAATGGCGGGAGCCGAGGGAGAGGTGGTGTTGAGTGAGTGAAAGCGAAACGCGAGGGCGGAGGAGAATGCATTTGATACCCGGTTTTGCATGGATGGGCTGGAGGTAGTTTGCTTTCTCGTTGCGTTCAAGGTCTTGAGCTATTACTTTAATAGAATGATAATGAAGAGAGATACTGGAAGGGCATTCCTACGCTGCCAACGATAATGGGCTAATCTGATGAGCTCAGTGCAGAGTGAATGCACCTTGCCCTCAACTGCAAGTGAGTGCATTACAGCCCATCACTTCGACAATAACGTGATCTAACCGGGAGCGAGAAGGTGTGGTATCAGCCAAGGTATATTCATGAACCCATCCAAACGTCTATATTACAACCCAACCAATGTACACCGTAGCCGACGACGAGCTCGCATCAACTTGCCCCTTCCCTTCCATTCATCCATCATCCCCACCCAAAAAACACAACAAACAAAACTGGCAGCTTTTTTATCAACAAAATATCCCATCCCATCACAATAAAAAGTGGTATCATAACAAAAAGGAACCAAGCAGTACTCCCAAAGATCCCGACCCATATCCAAAAAAGAAAAAAGCGAAAAAAGACGTAAGTTGCCGTCATATATACCGTTTATCTATAATCCAAATCGGACTAGGCCAGGGGCAGGGGCAGGAGGGCAGATTACAACAACAACCGCTTACGATCAGACGCCTTGGACATGGGTCGGAGCTCTAGTCATGGGAGACCGTGCACACCAGCCGCCGACTGGTGGTGGCTGGTGCCGTCGAACACGCGGTCCCGGAGCGGGATGCCGATGATGTGGCGCTTCTCCCTCCCTCCTGCTTCTCCTCCTACTCCGCCCTCCTCGGAAAACGTCCGGCTCTGGTGGTGGTGGCCGTTGCTGGTGTCCTGGCGCGAGAACATGGACCCCGTCTCGGCCGCGTCCATGTCGTTCAGCACCTCCCGCGTGAGCTCGACGTAGTCGTACGCGAACTCGCCGATCTCGGCGTCGTCGATGCCCAATATTTCGGCTTCTTCCGTGGCGCGCAGGTGCATCCCGGGAATGAGGTTGAGGACGAAGAGGATCAAGGTCGTGCCGAAGAAGGAGTAGGCCCCGCCCGTGAAGGAGTCGGCAAGCTGGTAGCCCAGCTGGATCCAGTTGTGGTTCAGCCAGCCCCCCTTTATGACCTGCACGTTGTCGAGGTGGGCGATGTAGTCGGCCGCGAAGAAGGCGGTGCAGATGTTGCCCACGAGCCCGCCGATGCCGTGCACGGCGAAGATGTCGAGGGCGTCGTCGATGCGGAGGAGGAACTTGAGTTTTGTGCCGTAGTTGGCGAAGCCGGCGCCGAGGATGCCGTAGACTACTGCTGCCCAGGGGGGGACGTAGCCTAGGGATTTGTTAGTCGGGTTACTGTGAGAAAGGGGAAGAGGTTACGTACCGGATCCCGGGGTGATGGCGACGAGGCCGGCCACCACGCCGGAGCAGAAGCCGACGGTCGACCACTTCCGCTCCAGTCTGTAGTCCAGAACGCACCAGGTGATGCCACCGACGCAAGCGGCAAGGTTGGTTACGACAGCCGCCATGATGGCGCGCATGTTCGCCGACAGGGCAGATCCGGCATTAAATCCGAACCACCCGACCCAGAGAAAGACGGTGCCGATCACAATGTGAGTGACGTTATGAGGTCGGTAGTTCAGCTCATGTGTGCCGTGGCCGCGGCGCTTCCCCAACATCATCGAGTATGCGAGGGCCGCGGTGCCGGAAGCGATATGCACCGGCGTTCCACCCGCGAAGTCGAGGCCGCCCATCTTGTTCGACCACCCGCTCGGGTTCCACGTCCAGCAAGCAATCGGATCGTAAATGAGGGTGGCCCAGATAAACATGAAGATAACACAGGGCAGCATCCGGCCCCTCTCCGCCACGGCGCCCACCGCGAGGGCGACGGTGATAGCCGAGAACATGCCCTGGTAGACGGCGAACATGAGGTCCGGGATCCGGGACGACCCCACCGACGGTGCGGCGAGCACGTCCTTGAAGCCGAAGTTGGCGAGATCACCGATGAAGCGGCCGGCCGTGTGGGAGAAGGTCAGGGAGTAGCCCCAGAAAAACCACTGGAAGGTGGTGACGGCCGTGGCCATGACGGACAGCCATATCAACGACAGGGCCGACTTTCTCCGTGCGAGGCCGGAATAGAAGAAGCTGGTAGAGTACCGGGTTAGGTATGTTGTGTACTGTCGGCCGGAGATTTGGATCTGCACTTACCCAACTCCTGGTATCATGAGCAACACCAAAGCTGTGGCGGTGATCATCCATGCAATGTCACCGCTCTGACGGGGTTGTTGTTAGATACACCGGGAGCAGTCACACGGGACGGGTTTGACACTCTTACCTCATACCATATGTTGAGGTCGGTGGTGAGTGAATCGCCGCCGTCGGCCCCTGTGCCATTGTAGGGCACCTTGACGATGTAGTTGAGCGCATCCAGATCTATACCGTCGATAACAGCCATGTTGGGCGGAAATTCAGGGCTCGGCTGGGTGTAACCATCAAATCCGGTAGTACGATGGTTGAAAACGAGACACACGCTTTGCTGATGGGGAGGAGGCGGACCGTGTGTGCTTCTGGAATGTCGCGATAATGCTGGAACCGAAGTACAAGTAAAAGAATGTGTGGAAGGAAGAAGAGAAGGGTCAGCAGCAGCACCAAAGAGTGAAGTATACTCCAGAGATCCCAGGGCTCCCGTCTCCCAAGATAGGCGGCAGGCAGACCGATGTATGTGGAGGGACGTGGGATGATGAGCAATTGGTTTGGCACACTGCACCGAGAACCGCAGCACTGGCAACACGATACCTGCGTCCCGGGACTGGCACCGAATGGAGGAAGTCGGGCAAGGTAGCGATGCCAAGGGTTACCGGGTAGCCAGGGGGTTTATCGCAAGGGTAGGATAGAGCACAGAAGAGGGCTGTGAAAGAGAGAAGGAAAAGAGTGTCTTTCGATTTCGCTTGTGCCAATCACGGAAGCATCTCACCACCACTAGCACAATGCCTTATCGATTCGATGCAGCCTTTTGATGGAGGGGTGGGGTGTTCTGCCGGTTCGGGTTTTGGATACGTGTGTAGCGATGTCTCCCCTGGAAATGCTACTCTGCAGGTGCTGCTGTTGGGAATATATTGGTATTGGCGAAGGGGACATGAAAGTAATAGCGAAGGTAGCTATAGCAAGGAATAGAGAAGAAAGAGAGAAAAGAAACAGGAATCGACATGCGGGAAGGTACAAGCTGTAGCCTTTTGTCTAAGTCTTGGAAGTCGAAGGCACTTGACAGCGGCCCCTTCGGCAGCCATAATTGGTAGACGGCTGTAGTTCCGCGGCCTGCAACTGCTCAACATCTCGCCGCATCTCGGGTCGGAAGTTGTCTGTGTAAGCTGATGTGCCCTTATGTCAGGGCACTCCAACAATGCAGCGAGAGGCGCCTAACGGCTTCTTTGGTATGTGCTACTCTGTATATGTTCCTAATGCGCAGCAGCGCTGACGCCGTGACTGCTTTTTGCCAGGAGAACGTGCCGTAGCTTGATACATACCTAAGATAGCGTATCTCGAGGTCAGGGGTATGTGATAAGGTGCGTGAAAGTCCCTGCCCTACGATTCCAGCTGAGGTGACACAGGCTGAGCCCCATACCAGACCAGACCGAGGCAGGAATAAGGAATACGCCAGTACGCCCACCAGTGTCACCTGTTCCAACTTCCCACCACCAATTCCGATGAAGAGTGTGAAGAGGAGGCACGCAAACGTGGCCTCTCTTCTGCTGCTTGTGAGCCTTGAGCCGAGTAAGAAAAAGCGTGAGACGCGGGCGTGAATTTGAGCTCTCCACATCGCGCTCTAAGCCGCTCTTGCGCTTGAGCCCCACATCCCTCTGCGACCCTTGCGTTTCGTCCTTCCCCCATCTGTGCAGGGTTAGATAGCCCAGATAATCGCCCAGATATGCATCCACCAGTGCATCACACTAAAATATTACACTAGTGATAGATAAGCTTTCTAACATTCTTATTGGCTGATAAAGATGCTTTTTCTTCGTGGGGGGGTTTCCTGGGCAAGTTGCACAAGGAATGCGAAAGCTTACATAACCCTGTTCCTGAGCAGCGCAAATCGGAAGCACCCGATGACAACCCGAGACAACTTCAACGACATGTCCGACATGTCTGGTGTGTTGTGGCGCCATGCTTCGCGGTTCACTAATAACGACAGCCAGGAGAAGAAGCTTGTAGACCTCTACACCCATGTAACCCACGAGGCGTACCTCCCGTCCGCGATGAACCTATGTTCAAAGGTTAGACGTCTAAAACTCGGTTCCAGAAGCTCACGACGTCGTCGTCGACCTGCCGTCATCGTTACGAGTCTGGCAATTTGCCCTGTGCCACTATCACGACTGACCCCCAATCTCGACACGACGACCCAGACTGACCCAAGAAGCCGGGATCTCGCTAGAACGCCTGCATGCCGCGCTTCCTATCAACGACCCAGTCTCACCAAGAGGAAGTTGCCTCAACAAAGCCCTCATCATGCACTCTTCATGCAGGATCCAGGAACGGGGGTTTGCCTCCTTGCTTTTCCTTCCTGCCCCCCTGAAACGCTCACTGCCCTCCTCCATCACGCAAGAGGGTCATCATTCCCCAGGTCAGCGTCCGCGGCGTGAGCAGCAAAGTCTGGGCTCGGTTATTGATCGCCTGTTGTTATTGCTGTGGAGGAATCCTATCTCGTCAGCTTTCAGCAAAGCTTCGAAACTTTTCGAGGGAATGTTCTCAGTTCCCAGAGTGTGAGTGTAATGAGCCCAAGATATGGCCCATCTCCGGCGTCTACCTAGGCCTCCTGACTCGATAGCAACCAACCGTGGAGATACCGAGGCCTGTGATAACCCCAGAAGCATTGCAACAGAATTTCGTTTTCAGAATGCCACTCGAAGTTCCCCCGCGTGCTAATACCGGTATCCAGGGACGTTATTCGAGACGGACAGATAGGGGTCCCCAAAAAACAACACAGTAACCGAACCGTGGGGGGCCAGTAAAGGGGGTCAAACTCATCGGGTTGACTGACCTCTAAAACGGGGGTTGTTCGCTGCCTATCTCTTCAAGGCTGGGCTTTACTGTGTAGTGCACAGAACGACTTCACTCCCTGCCTATATTCGAAGTTCGTCCTGCCGCTTGAAGAGGTGATGTTTGCCCGCTTGTTGATGGCCGTTCAGAACTTCCTCAAATGTTAAAGAACGGATAGATAGAGCTTGAGCGTCACAATCCGAGGTTCACCAAGACCAAAAGCAAACAAAACTCTGGCACATGCGACCTTGAAACAAACAGCCACCTGTTTCGGCGTCAGGAATTTGTTTCAACCTTATGCGGTTCGTAGGCCTCCTATCACCGAGCACAACCGGCCGTACCGCCGGAAGATGGCCGGCACGGCGGAATTGCTTGCTCAGGTGACGGCTCCGAACACCGTGTCTGGCACGTCTGGGCTTGACCCTCGTTCGTCTTGGGACGACGTGTTTCCGACACTGAACTTTGCCGCGGCTTGGTCTTCACCGACGGACAACACATAGTGAGACGATCGAGCTGTCTCGGTCCTATCACATTAGACCCCAATGACGTTGACAATGTGGCACCCAACACGGACTACCCAGCATCGCGGTTCTATCACGGGGCACATGAGGAACTGGCAAGTGATCCTGATTGTTGTAGCATTAGACTTGTTCATTGCCATGAGTTTCCTGTGGCTCGTGATGATACTGATCTGCCTCTTCTTGCCTCGACAGAACCCATAGTATAAACTAGTAGTGCAGGCAAGTTGTCCAAAATGTATATGCCGCCCAGTCTCCAGTAACCAAGACAGTAAACAAAAGCAAGACCGTCACGTCTTGATATCCAAGGTATGCCCTGCGTCGAGGGTGCATGCACAAGTCTGTATACCGAGTCCCGCTCCAAGACAAATAAATATACATCAAAGAAGGGTTCCAAGACAGAAAGCAAAAAAAGAAGGCTAATCCAACTCCCAAGCCGATGTGTCCAAAGCGAGGCCTTAACCCAAAGACTCATGCTGTTTTCCAAAACATGTAAATGCTCAAAAGCGCTCCTCTTCATCCCAGCCCATCACCTCACTTCAGTGGTAATGCTCTTAAACTTCCCCTCGAAAACACTGATCCTCTCCTCCTCCAGCAGCTTCTGCACCCTCCTCGTCTCCCGCACGGCCGTCTCCCTCTCCTCCTGCAGGTTCATGACCTCGATCTGCGCCTCTGACATGCGCCCCACGACCTCCTGCATCTCCCCCTCCGCCGTCGCGAGCGCCGTCTCGAGCTCCCTCACTTTCGTGCGGAGCGTCTCGATCTCGGCCGCGTCGCCCGTGTCCGCGGGCGCGGTGCTCGTGCGCCGCAGGGACAGGCGCGACGGGCGGGTAGGACTAGACGCCGACCCCGACGTGCCTGGCCTGCTGTTGGAGACGGTGAGGAACCGGGGAGAGCCTGGCGGACCAGGATTGAAGGCGAAGGAAGGGGTGAGCGGGGTCTTGGGCGCGGAGAGCAGGGCGCGGGGCGAGCGCAGGGCGGTGGGGTTGTCGCGCAGGCGCTGGAGCTGGGCGGCCTGCGCCTCTTTGAGGGCGGCGATGTCGTCTTCGTGGCGGGCCACGCGTTCCTCCGAGGCGGTCTGGGCGGCGACGAGCTGCTCCTCTAGGGTGCGCAGACGGGCCTGCATGGATGTGATGCGGTCCTTGTTGGCGCGGTGCTCAGCCTCGCCGCGGGAGACGGCGTCGGCTAGGCGGTTGCGGAGAGAGGAGTTGGTTGCTAGCTGCGTGCGGACTTGCTGGGCTAGTTCCTCGACGCGGCGAGCTGACTCGCGGAGTTGGTCGGCTAGGTCCTTCTCCGAGGCGAGGTGGGATTGCCCTGAGGCTTGGATGGAGTCGATGCGCTTGCGGTAGGAGTCCGCTTCGTACTGGGCGTGGTTGCGCTCGGAGATGGCTGCCGCCAGGGACTGCTCGAGACGTTGCATAGCTAGCATGGTCTTGTCGTCGGTGGATGCGGCCGACTCGAGCGACTTGATGCGCTGCAGTGCGTCCGTGTATGCTGCTTGCAGGTCCTTGTACGCCTTCTCGAGAGAGGCTGACGTGACTGGTACCGCCGCGATGGAATTGTTGGAGCCATAGCTCGAGGCGCTCGAACGAGCATACGCCTCCGGGATGAGGATGTCGTTCTCTTGCAGGAGACTCCGCAGTTGAGCGATCTCCGACTCGGCGCGGTCGAGGTCCATCTTCAGTCCGCTCAGGCCCTTCTCGACCTGCCACTTTTGCTCGACTGCCTCTTCGGCGCGTCGCCGCAGGACGTTGATTTCGTCGCGTAGGATAGATACTTCCCTCTCGTACCCGGATTTCTGCGGTGATGCTGTGAGGAGCCGATCCCGTTCCGCCTCCAATGCACGTATCCGTTTCCCGTTCTCTCGGTTTTGGTGCTCCTGACGTTCAAGCAGGCTCTTCAGAGCGCTGTGAAGGGCGTCCCGTTGCGCTTCTACGTCCTTCAATCTCTCAGCAATGGCGTCACGGGATTCGATATGCTTTGTCGTGTTTGACCGCGACAGGGACATTGCCGGTGGCCTACTCTTACGTGAGCCAGCGGTGACTGACACTGAACGAGAGAGTCCTATAGAATCGCGGGCCGTGGCGGAGTGCCTGGGGTCCGAGAAGTCGTCCCTCAATGTCCGGATCTCCATGGACTTCCGAGACCCCAGCGCCCTCATATCCGATGCTTCGTTCATAAGGGTCTCGACTTCCTGGTTTCTTCGTGAATCTTGTTGTTTCAATTGCGAATTCTCCTCCTTGAGTGTTTGCAGCTCCTGTTGGATCTTGGTGGTGTCGTAAGTGTTCTTCGCGTTGTCGGCAGCTTGGGCTTCAAGCCCTTCCACGCGGGCCCGTAACTGTGGCACAACTTCGTCGCGTAGGTTGTCACGTTCGTTAGAGGCAGTGCTAAGCTCTCCCTTGAGGACTGATAGTAGATCCTCGAAGTTGTTCTTGGCCCGCCGCTCATCTCCAAGCTTTCGGCGCAGGTCATCGCATGTGCTCTCGAGCTCCCGAATCCGGCTGCTCGCATCCTGACTGTTGGATCGCGCGAGATCAACTTGGGATGCCTTCTGCGAAAGTTCCAAGATCTGCTGGTCCAACTTCTTACGTCGGTCGCGCTCATCTTGTAGCTTTTGTGTGAGCTCGAGGGTAATCTGTGCCTTCTCCTGCTCGGCCCTGCGCTGTACTTGCGATATTTCCTCCTTTCCATGATCGTATTCGCTGAATTTGGCCGAGCTGTATCCCGAATCCGAGTAGTAGTCACTAGTTCTTCTGCCTGGCGCTTGTGCGTTGTTGACTTGGTCTTGTAGTCTGTCGACTAGGTCTTCAAGGTCCATCTCGCGCCGAATGGACGAAGCCAGTTCGGCGCTGATGGCCTTCAACTCGTCTTCCATCTCTTCGACTTCAAATGACGTTGGAGGTGTATGCGACGGTAACGATGGTGTTTGTAGATATGCTTCGCAGTAGTCAAGGGGACTTTCCTCGGCCTCATTGGCGTCTGTTGAGTTTCGTAGCGTTGGATGTGCAGAAGAGTCATCTGCTGTGTTGTAGTTGTAGTCTGTTGTTGGTTTTGACGAGTAAGGTGATGGTACGGGGGAGATGCCGTCTTTGTCTGAGAAGACGGTGGACGGTGAGGTGGGTGACCTGTCCCAGGTAAAGAAAGTTCCAGGTTTGGATGACGGCGGAGGTGACTTGGGAAGTGGTTTGTTTCGACTGTCGGCTTTGTCTGGTGTTTCTAGGTAAAGTGGTGTTGCCCGTACTCCGGTATCGACTTGTCCGAGACTTAGATGTGGTGGAGCCGGCTTCCGGACGGCGAGCGACATGGCATTCGTATTAATAGTAAAGAACTGCGAGGACCGTGAGCTGGACGACGTGACAGCTTCCTCCTCGTCTTTGACGCTAGTAGCTTCCTCTTCCGTGGAGGTGGGTTGACCGAGGTCCTTGGTCACTACCTCATGCTGTGACCGGAGCTGAGTCGTTTGAGCTGCTGCAGGGTGATCGGACGGGATGTTTCGAGACTGTGCCTCTCCCGCCACGGTAGCCAGGAAATCAAGTCGTGATGTGTCTTGGGAGACGGGTGATGATCTGCTCGCGGGAAAAGAAAAAGGGAGCATCGGTCAGTTCCATTAACAATGCACACGTTAACCATAGGAAATGAGCTTAATCTTCATGAGACTCACAGTTGGCTGGGCACGATAGTAGTAGCCGGGGAAGCCAGCGAACCCGAGGCGCTAATAGGAGGTAGAGAGTCTTGGGGGAACTCATACAACGTTGGACTGTCAACCGAATATGATCTCGAGAACCGCGTCTCTGGTTTGCCGGTAGGGAGGCCAATCTCGAGATAATCTCGGGAGGTGAACTTGGTGACCAATGGCGATGCCGTAGACGACAGAGGTTTCCGCCGGATGGCTAGACTCTTGGACCGGACGTTCCTAGAGTTCGGCAGTGGTGAATCTTGGTGCTGTTTCGTTCCAGACACGGACGATAGTGACGTATAACCAGAAGTTGTCGGCTGCTGGAATCCGTCCGCTTGGTCCAATGTTTCCGGTGTTTCAACAGCTGAGGCACTGTTCGTCTCAGAAACGGGAGGGAGAGAGGGTTGGCTGCCCCTCTTGAGAGGTTCGAGAGCGGCCATGGTGGTCATCAGATTTGGGGGTTTAATAATATAGATCGGCCAATCCTACTGTGGTACTGCGGTACGCTGCAGGTGTGTCCGGTGTCCAAGTGTCGCGATGGTACAGTAAGACGGCAGACCAAGCGCTCCTCATGGCTGCTTGACCATTTTGGTTAAAGGAGAACTCGGATCGCGAAATTGTAGCCACGGCAATGACACGCTGTGGGAGAACCGAAGGGCAGTTTGCGAGGAGGGAAAGAAAGGAGCAATGCAGACAAGTGTCGGATTGGACGAATCGATCTGGACTGGTGAAATTGCTTGGCAGGGTCACAGCGCGTGTGTGGACCAAGGGGCTTGCATTTAACGTGGAGAAGCCAGGCCTTGCCAGCCACTGAGCGCTTGCCATGTCGAACGGTGGCCGGGGGGCGGCAGGGGTGGGGGGACTGTGGCAGGGGGCGGGTCACTGTGGATGGCCGGTTAGCGCCAGGGGCTCTCCCTTGTCTTATTATTAGTGCTCCCGAAAGGGATTTAGCGTGCTGGTACCTTGCAGCTTGCAGATTTCAATCAAATACCCCCGTCCATCGTGCTTTTATCTCGACACGTCGCGTGCCGTGTTCTTTGTGATCTTGAAAGATCGAACTGGACGAGCCCCAGATCATTGTGCGCGAGAAACGGGAGAGGAGCTTAAGCCTGTCGTTCAGAAGACACTCGCTCGTCCAGCTTCATCTGGCAGACAACGGCAGCCGTGCAGTGTAACTGCTACTGGCGGTTGGGCATGTGTGGCCTGTGTAACACAGCTGAAGTCTCCACGTGCAGTATCAGCGCTTGCTGAACGTCGCGAACCAGTCAACTGACTGCATCGAATATCACGTGGGACAGTATCTTGTGGAAGCGCCAGATCTGACTTCAAGATCAGTCATTGAAGCAAAGCAGTCCCGGCAGTCCTTCAGCCAGCGTTACCGCCCCGACCAGGCTTGTCTTTGCCGTCATTCCGAGGTTGATTTGTTCCGACGCGGGTTTGAGGAATGTAGTGCGGACACTGTGGAGACCAAAGCTTGCGCCAACGTCTCTGGTGCGGTTCCTCAATTGTTTAAGCGGCGAGAAAGAAGACGGAGAACTACTCCGGCCCCCTGCTTGTCATGCTCCTACACAGCATGAGTAAGTCACTTTAGGAAGTCCAAGGTGACCAACTCGACCAACTCGGCGCCGGTTCTTACTGATCTCTAGTATTGCAGCAAATCATGCGTTGGCTCTCCAGCTTAGCGATTCCCTGTTTTGGTCTGAACTTGCCCGGTTCCCGTGTGCATCTTGAAACGAAACTTCGACTGGAGGCTGGTTTGTCTCACTGAAACAACGTTAACTGTCTCGGCTACTAGTCTTCGCTCGCCATCTTGACTGTAAAAAGCCACATGTAGGTACGTAGTAGACATGCCATTGACTGCGGTTAACTGGCATGCAGTGTGGGATAGAGGGCAAGTTTCGCCTCGACTTGCTGGTCCCGCCTGCATGATTGTCTCATCACGGCAGGTCTTTGGTGACAGCTTGATCACCTTTGACTCCGTATCGATGACCTGAACTGCATGTGGTTTGTGAACTGCATGTGGTTTGTTAGCTAGATTTTCCCTTCAGTTGTTTCTCGGTGGAGGGTGACAGCAGCTCAATCATTATGAGTCATAACCGCTTGCAGGTGCCGTGACAGTTATGCTCGACCATTTCGATCACCCCCAGGAGTCAATAATCTGGTGGCCAGAAAGATGCCAAACATTTTCGATCACATATGGGCAGAAAATGTGGACAAGCAGTAACGGAGAGTTGTTCTGAGGTAAAGCAGTTGACATTTCGAGCTTGAGCCCGGCCCCGGAGCCCACACTCTCGGCTGCTGCCGGATCTGCCCCACTTCTGCCGGCCCGGAGCACATCGGAATAGTGGATCTCTGCGCATTTTTCCAGATTTCGCCGCAGCTCTGCGTTTGACTCATCTTGTATTACAATATCAGCCCCAAGCATATTCTAACTCCGTCTATTTGCCACTCACTCAATAGGTACAATACTTCGAGCAGGAGTGTTTATATCCACTTCCGGTAGCTGTTCAACCTATTCATATCCAACGATAATAGCAGGACCTATCGTCCTTGCTTGCTCATTGACTCCAGCTGTTTGCTATTTTCTTTTGTTTGAAGACGCTATATTTATTTAAAGCGCAATTCCTTTCCTAAGGTACCTAAACTCACTTACGAGAACGAACACCACACTGGAGCTCGAGTACCAGAGTCGGACATCTGAGCAATATAGCATCATGGCCGACAATCAGTCGACACCACCAGTGGCGCCATCTGCTCCAGGAGAGGGTCACCGAGGTCGCCGTGGAGGCCGCCGTGGAGGACGGGGCGGTAGAGGAGGGCGCGGTGGTGCTTCAAGGGGTGGCGCCAGTAACGTCGCACCGGCACATCCTGACGCGGCGCCACATGTGGTTCCAAACGTAGCTCAGGTACCGAATGAGACTGCATCGCAGACAGGCTCTCAAGGAGGTTCCCACCGTGGATCTAGAGGACGCCGGGGTAGGGGTGACGGATCAAGACGTGGAAGGGGAGGCCGTCCAGTTGCTCAAGCATCGAATCTGGCACCTAGGAGGACCTTTGGCGGACGCCTTACTACCGCGAATCAAGGCGATGCTTCCAGTGAGGCAGGTGAGGCTGTACCGGCACTGAATGCGATAGCACCGGAGTTCGTGCCAGGTCAACCTGTCCCTGCTGCTGCAGCTGCGCAGGCAAGACAGCCAGGCCGTCGAAACAATGGCAACCGCAACGGTAACAATAGCGACCCAGCAAGACAGCAGCATCCCCATGCTGCTAAAGGCGTGCCACATAAGAACGAACCCAAATCAACGGCCCAGGACCTACCGACCAGGATCCACGAAGACATTGACCGCGGCCACTACGAGTGCGTCATCTGCACGAGCGAGGTGGTGCGGTCGTCGAAGATCTGGTCCTGCACTATTTGCTGGACTGTCACGCATATGCAATGCGTCAAGAAGTGGCATAAGAATCAGCTCCAGCAACAGCAGGATAACCCCAACCCTAGCTCCAACCAGCCATCCGGTTGGCGATGCCCGGGCTGTAACTCTTCTCTGCAGGATGAGCCTGGTGCCTATCACTGCTGGTGCGGCAAGGAACCCAACCCCAGATCTATCCCCGGACTGTCACCTCACTCTTGCGGACAAACCTGTACGAAACAAAAGCCGACCTGCCCGCATCCATGCTCGCTCACCTGCCACGCCGGTCCATGTCCGCCTTGCACTCTCATGGGTCCGACACAGACTTGTTTCTGTGGCAAGAACACGTCCACCAAACGCTGTACCGAGACGGACTACGGCAAGGGTTGGAGTTGTCAGGAGGTGTGCGGTGATCTCTTGCCATGCGGCGAGCACACGTGCTTCCGACCGTGCCATTCTGGACTGTGTGGTGGTTGCGAGATACCCATCCCTTCAGTCTGCTACTGTGGAAAGGAGAAGAAGAACATGCCGTGCGATCAACGGGGCGATGCAAGGGGTTCATACAACTATGGCCAACTCGTCCGCATGGATGATAGCGACGAAGCGCTGCCCGAGTGGTTTGACGGCTGCTTCGAGTGTAGCAATGGGTGTGGGCGCAAGTTCGACTGCGACTTCCACACCTGCGAAAAGCCTTGCCATCCGCAGGATGACGAGCCCGCTCACTGTCCCCTATCACCCGATGTGGTCTCCCGGTGCCCCTGCGGCAAGACTTCGTTACAGGACATCAGCAATGAGCCACGGACATCGTGTCAGGATCCTATCCCTCACTGTGACAAGCCTTGCGACAAAGTGCTTCCCTGCGGTCATCACTGCCCGGACAAGTGCCACACCGGTCCCTGCAGCCCTTGCTTTCAAACAATCGACATCAGCTGCAGATGTACCAGGACAACCGTCAAGACAGTCTGCCACCAAGGCGACGTACAGCAACCAATGTGCTTCCGCGTGTGCAGAGCACAACTCAACTGCGGACGGCACGAGTGCGGAGAGCGCTGCTGTCCCGGCGAGAAGAAGGCCATGGAGCGCCGCAAGCAGAAGCGCACCGCCAACTCCAACGACAACATCGAGGCAGAGCACATCTGCCTCAACGCCTGCGGCCGCACCCTCCGCTGCGGGAAGCACACCTGCCAGCAACTCTGCCACCGCGGCCAGTGCCCATCCTGCCTCGAAGCCGTCTTCGACGAGATCAGCTGTTCCTGTGGGCGGACGGTCCTCCAACCGCCCCAGCCCTGCGGCACCCGCCCTCCCGAATGCCGCTTCGACTGCACCCGGCCCCGGCCCTGCGGCCACCCGACCGTTTCGCACCAGTGCCACCCGGACGACGTGCCGTGCCCCAAGTGCCCTTTCCTCGTCGAGAAGCCCTGCGTCTGCGGCAAGAAGACGCTCAAGAACCAGCCCTGCTGGTTTGACGGCGCCACCTGCGGCATCCCTTGCGGCAAGAAACTCAAGTGCGGCGCGCACGAGTGCCGCAAGCTGTGCCACAAGCCAGGCGAGTGCGAGGACGTCGGCATCCCCGGCTCCCACTGCGGTCAGACGTGCGGCAAGGTTCGTAAGTCCTGCGACCACACCTGCGCCGACACGTGCCACGCCCCTTACCCCTGCCGGGAAGACAAGCCCTGCCAGAGCAAGACGTTCATCACCTGCCCCTGCCAGAACCGCAAGCAAGAGATTAAGTGTCAGGCAACCTGGACCAACCCCTCCCCCTCGCGGGATATACTGAAATGCGACGACGAATGTCTCCGCCTCCAGCGTAACCGCCGCCTAGCCGACGCCCTGAACGTCGACCCGGACCACACGGACGACCACATCCCCTACTCCGACACCACGCTCAAGCTCTACCGCGACAACACCGCCTGGGCCACCCAACAGGAGCGGGAGTTCCGCGTCTTCGCGTCCGACCCGGACGAGAGGCGCATCCGCTTCAAGCCCATGCCCGCCAACCAGCGCGCCTTCATCCACAGCCTGGCGGAAGACTTCGGCCTCGACAGCGAGAGCCAGGACCCGGAGCCGCACCGCCACGTAGCCGTTTTCAAAACCCCTCGCTTCGTCTCGGCGCCGAAGAAGACGCTGAGCCAGTGCGTGCGCGCGGTGGTCAAACCCGTCCCCACCACCCCCGTCGTCAGCCGTTCCTCCTCTCCCGGAAAAGACGCCTTCAACGCCCTCCTGCTCTCCGCCCCGCGCTTCGGCATCACCGCCGACGAGCTCGAGACCGCCCTGGCCCCCGACCTCGCCAGCGCCAGAAAGTCCGCCCCGGTGGTAACTTTCACCACAACCTTCCTGAACGAGCACGAGGTCGTCGTCACGGCGCACACCAAGACCACCGCCGCGGCAGTCGCTACTTCCGCCGCCGCGCCGCTGCAGCTCACGGTCGAGGGCGTGCTGAAGAACCTCAAGGCCGCCGTTTCCAAAACGGTCGCCACCACGGGTGTGGCGGGCGGCGTGGCCCTCTGCCGCGTCGATGCCGCGTCGAACACGATCACGAAGCGCGAGGGGGGTCCCGACAGCAGCGGCTGGAACGCCGTCGCCGGCCGGAGCGCGTGGAGGCGCGGGAACTTCCCAGCTGCTCCTGTTAAGGAGGAGAAGAAGGGATTCGGGTTCGTGGCGCTGCGGAAGCTGGGGGAGAAGAAGGAAGCCGAGAAGAAGAAGAAAAAAGAGGAGGAGGAGGAGGAGGTTGTGGTGGATGATTGGCTTGTTGCTGCTGAGGATGAGGAGAAGGAGAGGAAGGAGAATGGTGGGAGTGTGGAGGGCGATGGGAGGGAGGAAGTTGGCGAGAACGAAGATGGTGAGAAGGAAGAAGTTGGTGAGACTTCCGAGGTGCGGGCTTGAACTCGACAGTTGATGGAGAGTTAAGACTAGGTCAAGAACGCGTTGATGTGGGATTACTTGTCATTGTGTCAGGGTATTGGGACAAGTGTTTATTTACATGGCATAGCATTGCACAGTTCGTGAGACTCGACGAGAGGGCTTGAGCTTGATGGCATTGCCTAGCATGGGACATAGATGCCTTTCGAGTGGAAGATTTCGGAAACTTCTCGTTGGAGAGCGTGGTGATGAGACGCCCTCCCTTGAAGCACAGATATCATACCTATCAGAAGCCATGACTGTCGGATCTCACATAGCACCGTTACCTAATCGGAAGGAATGATCTTGTCGAGCTCGACACTTCGATAAGAGATTGTTAAGTGACTTTTGTGGTTTCGGTGGTTATGATAGCGAAGCCTCGATGTTGTGGGAGGGAACTCTGATATGATAGTACGACATGATATATGCAATTCCCCTAAACAACATGGAACCGGACTCCAGAATCCGTACCTCAATTCTGCGACATTTATGCAATGGACAGTAACGTCATCCTGTACCTGTTGATGAGTTAAGGCCATCAACAACCGATACAGCCTGTTTGGGATAGAGTGCGATGGCGCACTTACATATCAGCACACTCGTTGCATACCTACACGGCTCGTCTCGCCCATCCTTGGGTTGTCCCCCGTCTCGTACACGCCACCACCCGTTAGACAATCAGAGGCTTCCCATATTCGAATCCATTGCAGTTATAACATAGGCAGGTAAGAAAAGAGGGTATCAATCGTACTTCTAAACAAACGCAGGAACCAAGCGACCATTTCCTCTTTCGTTTTTTTTTTTACCCTTTCTTCGCCCATAATAGCCGTCCGTTCAGCCCCAGCCGAATCCCATACCATGCATGCATTGCAGGAAACCCCCAAATTGCAAGTCTTGTTCTCTCGACTCCTTTCAATCCCCGATTGTCTCTAATGTCTCGCCGCCCTACGCGCAGCACGGGTCTCCCTGTCGACGACGGCCGTGGATCTGCTGGTGGCGCTCTCGTCCTTCTCCTTCGCCACCTGCTGACCCGTAGTCTGCCCTATGAACTCGGCGACGGCTTCGAAGTAACCCTCCTCCAGCACGCTCGAGTTGTGGTCGCCTCCAGGGAAGGCGCGCCAGATCTTGGTCGGTGCTGTGGATAGCTCGTAGAGTTGGCGCATGTGTGTCGGTCTAGAGGGACAAGTTAGTACTGCATGCGATTAGAGTTGTTAGATGCGAGAGAGAAACTCACGGTACAATCTCATCCTGCAGCCCGCTCAGGAAGAGTATAGGAACCTCCGTAATGCCCGGGATCCAGGTATCACTCGGCCAGACCTGGTGACACAGCAGCGTGAGGTACTTGGCGGGCGGTATGACGCTTGGTATGAGCTTCCGCATGCTCAGGAACGTGTTCTCCAGTATCAGGCCCTGGATGTCGCCCGCGTGCTGGTTCTTGGCAACAAGCCTAATGCTGACGGCACCGCCCAGGCTCTGGCCGTACACGACGAACTTGTGGTCGCGCGTCTCGGCCCTCTCGCGCAGGTAGTCGAGCGCCGTCTGGGCGTCGACGTTGAGGCCGGCCTCGTCGGGCTCGCCCGTCGACAGGCCGTAGCCGCGGTACTCGAGCATGAAGACGTTGCAGCCCGTCGTGCCGATCATCATGCGCGCGATGGGGATGCGGTGGCCGATGTTGCCCGCGTTGCCGTGAAACATGATCACCGTGACGTCCGAGGCGCGGCCCCTCTGGCTTCGGCCGCCCGAGCTGCTGCCGGGGCCGCGGATGTAGAAGGCAGATAGCTTCTCGCCATCGCTGGTGGGGATGAGGAGCTCCTCGTAGTCTTTCAGGTTGTATTGGTTCGGTCGGGGCACGTCGGTTCGGGAGTTAGCCGGTATGTGGGACGGGTAGATCAGAGCTCTGGGTTGTAGATGTTAGCTTGTTGGATACGTCATTGCGAGTCAGGAGAGACGGGGCCCAACAAGACTCACTTCTGCTTAAAGTAGAGGAGCGACGTGACGACGGCTGCAACGCCCTAGAGGATAGCAACTGAAGTCAGCAAACAAGTACAAATCATGTAGAAGGGGAAAAGGACAAGAGGCCAAGGACTTGCCCCGTCTGTCAGGCGGCGTTGCTGGCGGTTCAGCCACGGGCGGCAGTGGGAGCGATAGGAATATCTTGTCATACAGTTGAGGCAATAGCCGGCAGACGCATGTAGCCTGCCGCGCTGGAGAGGGCAGACACCGTCGTCCCCAGGATGGTGGCGATGGCTGCATTGGTGGTCGACGAAGAAGTGGCGGACGAGGAGGCCGACATTGCGGGCGGAGAGGACGAGGGTGAGGTCCGAGGGGATAGTAATACTGGTCATGGACCGTGTGTTGGCTTTCAGACAAGGGGAACTTTCTTAGGGGGATCTCTGACACACAGCGGCGCTGTGGATAGTGCTGGATGCAGGGTGATGGAGACGCAGCGAAATGCCCACTATAGACTGCCGGGGGGCATCTAACCAACGAGCTTGGCATTCAATGGTGTCCCTTTTTGTCGGCAGACAATGGCATTGGAAGATTGCGGATTTGAGGCTAAAAAGCAGGTCGATGAGCAGAAGCACAGGGCCAATCTCAAGGGGGGGTCCGTTCGAGGTACCAGTGTATGCCACCCGACTGTATGCGCTGACATGGAAGTTCCAGGTTCATCGTCGTCTCGAGATAACTAAGGCGAGCTGCAGGATGTGGGGCATCTCAACGTCCAGATGGCAGCTGCGTAGGACAACAGTCTGTCAGTCTGTCACAGCTTCTGCTTCACCTCTGCACATTCTGGAAAGGAGAGCTGCTTCTAGCGTTATTCGGAGTGAAGTGAGCATTATAATAGCCCACAGGTCCTCCTTGAGTGGCGTCATTGCCGCGTATGCACGTCAGTGGTGTTGGGCACTAACGATTCGCCCTGTCATGCCGCTTGCCGGCGGACGACATGCACAACCTAGACGCGCGCGACCATCTCGTCCACTCCTTCCATTTCTCAGACTAGAAACCATTCACAGAAAGTGTCAATGTTGGTCAAGATGGCAAGAGCAAGCTGGGAGTATCAAATCTGAAACTCTCGCAAAGGCCAGATATGGAAGGAGGGCGTGCCTGTATCAGCCTGTGTCGATGTGCCACGCCCATTTGACAGGCTGACCAGTCACAGGCTCACCTTCCTCAGCTGAATCATGCCTTGCTCGACACCTTCTCCTGACTGGAATGGGAGGAAGGTTCGATAACTCCAAACTCTATTTCTAGCCCGTGACATGGAATTCGATAGAAACGGATACCGGTTTGTTGCATGACCTACATTTCTAGAAGGAAGCGCCTTCTGCAATTATAGCTCGGAACTCGCAAAGTCTTATTATTCCCTCCTCCAGGCAATCGCCACATTCTTGATCATCCGTTATATCACAGTATGGCGTCGTCGAAGGCATGAGACAGTGGAATGTCAGCTCTTACAATGGGCCTTGCCAGCTTCCCAGCTTGTTGCTCGGAGTCCGGGGCCAAGAGACAATCTGTTCTCCGGACGGCGACTCTATCGGTGTCCGGCATCAGTCCAAAATCCATCATTAGGTGTGTGTGGTTAGGGAGACGGCGTCGTCGAGCTTCACATGAATCTCGTTGGATGTCAGTTGCGATGGGCTGACGAACCATCTCTATCGACGCACCCGGTCGTTGTATTAGCAGTTCTACGCCGGCACTGGCGCTTTCGCAAATTAATTGAAACGCGCTCCAGGACCTCCTGACCAACCAACTCCACGCTTGCTTCAAGTTTCGCGTCAGATGGCTCGCTGCTGGTCTCACACCCTCCCTCTTCCCTTTGCGGGAAGGACGATGGGACGGTACGTACCCCCCGTTCTTACCCGTGTGTTTTCTTTGTTCCGGGCAATGGAGGGGCAAAACTCGGAACCCGCCCTGTTTACCAGCAAACTGGAGCGATTGGAGCCCAGCAACGGGCTAGCACAAGCATCGATGCCCAAAACACCAAAACACCAAAATTTCATCTGCAGATTTTCCTGCACAGCATCCACAGTCCCAGCCATTTTCTCTCGGGTATCTCTAGCCTTTTCGCCCACTCTCACCGAGAACAGCTAGCTCAGGCACCAGGCACACTTTGGATGACTGCAACTCCGTCCCGCTCCTGACCCCTTTCCTGGCTCGTTGAGCAGAAAGAGCCTCCTGTTCACCAGAGGCCAACACCAAGGGACTTCCAACAGATCCTGCAGGTCTTCGTCAGCTACCTCGGACCCATCCGCGCCCGACAATCCAGCCCAGATCCTCATCCATCCGCGGTCTTTTCAGCCATCAGCTGCGCGCGCAGGAGACACCTTGCATTAAGGAAAACACTGCCTTCATCTCACCCTTGGGCTCGATCGATCTGCGTACCTGGCAGAGAGACCATTGGCTATCCGGATATACATTCTCTAGCTGCATTGGACCGAGTACAGCACTCATCCTTCCTTCGACATTCCAGCTTCCGTCGGTGTTGCTGTGTTAAGGCCTTCCCACCTATATCGACGAGAGAACTCATCCGCATAACTCGGTCATTTCCTCGCCTGTCAGAGGTAAATAGAACTGCGAGAGTGTCCCGTCTCTGCCCAGTCAGAGCCTGCGATATCTGCAAATCACCAAGCAGAGGCCATCCCGAGAATCCACAACCACATCATCTTCGTCCACTGAGAAAGCTTCACTTGCTGCATCAAGCCGCCAATTAGGAAAATTCCTTTGAACGGACAACACACACCCATACTCAGCACGACGTTCCAGCACCAGTTCAGTCGAGAATCATGGTTTCCTTCTCCTGTGAGGTAATGTTGCAGCCCGTCTCTTCCTGTCAACCCTCCTTTTCCTCGTCTTATTCCCATCCCTCAACTTTATTCAACATCAATCTCAATTCATCAACTTTTCGAGATCTCTTATAGCGATCTCCAAACCCCCTCCGCACGTTCGGCACCCCCCTGGTACCCCAGAACTCGCAATCTTAAACCTGACATCACACACACATTCCCACACACCACCACCACCACCGCAGAACAGGGCTCCTCACGCACACACCTCCCCCCTTGTTCGCGCTTACACGCCCCTCCCCCAGTTTGGTCTGTGGGTTGATCATCCCTAACCTACCTACCTACTACATCTTCTCCTGTTGCGCGCTCTCCTTTCACTGCCACCCAGTCTCTCCCCCGTCTTTCAATCAAATCAAGTCGCACCCCTTATCTCTCAACTGGTCCCAGACGGCCTTTTCGTGTTTCCTGAAACCACCACCGAACCACGAACTGTATTCTAACTGTTGCCTCGTTGCCTCGTTCAGGGCTGTGGCGATGTCCTGACCAAGAAGAAGCTCGACCCACACCGAAACCGTTGTCGAGGAGCGACCTTTACGTGCATCGATTGCATGGTCCATTTCCCCGGGACCGAATACCGAGCTCATACCGTATGACATGTCCTAGGTTACACCTTTCGACCCCGCGACGTGACCTCACTGACCTGGCCTTTGTAGAGTTGCATGACCGAAGCCCAGAAATACCAGGGCTCAACATACAAGAACAAGCGAGCGAAGACAACGGCCGCAGATACCCCTTCAGCGCCGGCTAAAGCTATGGCGCACACAGCATATGTCGAGGACGTCCCGGAGGAGTACGGACAGTGGAAGGACTACCAGCTCGCCAGCGACGACGACCACATGTCACCCGCCGAGGCACTGCCAGAGGCTCCGACCCCTCCTAATCAGGATGACGGCCCTGTGAATGTCTTTGACTTCATGGTCAATGCCACACCCACTGCTTCCAACCTCAACCTGTCCCTTCCCGGAGCCTTCCCAGGAAGCGCTCCCGTCAAGCTGAGCGAAGACACTCAACTAGTACGGTTCGACTATGAGAACAACCAGTCGTTAGACGACCTCGACGCCATGGTCCAATACGGAACTGGCCCAGTTCCAGTGGCCAACTATGAAACTCCAGCGCCCAAGCGCGAGAGGAAGAAGACTAAGGACAGCGAGAAGGAGCTCAAGAAGGATAAGAAGAGGAAGCGCCTACACGTCGAGATCCAGGATCAGGTGATGACGGACGCCCCTATTCTACACTCCGGATTGACTGGTGGTCTGAACAGGCTCATGACCAGGGGATCATCCCCCGATCGTGAGCGCGTTGCCGAAACTCCCGCCAGCCCGCTCAAGAAGAGCAAACACCACAAGCAACGGGGCCGGACAGAGGCCAGCATCAGCAACAGTTTAATGGCCTTGATCTCATCCGGATCATCTAAAACCAAGACGAAGACGAAGAAGCGGAAGCACACCTCATCCACATCACCAAAACACAGCCGGCAGCGGTTGGATGCGCCAAAAGAGACAAAACTCCTCGAATACAGGCCAGGTTCGAAAGACAGCACCAGCAAGGAAGGCAAAGACGGCCACGCGATGGTGCTCTACAAGCCGAGAGCCGAGCACTTCCTCGGATTCGTCAACAAGGGTCCCGAGAGCGAGCGCGGTTGCAGTTTGAACAAGGTCCTCAAACGATACCACCGTGAGCGGAGCGAGATGGGCAACGCACTGAGCAAGGTCAGCGAGGAGAAGGAGCTGTGGAAGTCGCTACGGTTGAAGAAGAACGACCGCGGCGAGATTGTCTTGTTCGCCATCTGAGCCGTCGTCGCCGTCGTCTCATCGGATCTGTACTGGGAAGCAATACCGGCATATGGAGTTTAATGGTTGCATTTGGTCTGGTTCACTTGATAACCTACCTATACACACGGACCGGCATTTGGGATACTTGGGTTACAGGATGACAAGTCGCAGACTCATCCTATCTTTGTTAGGGGACTATGGGATTCTCCTTCGGACGGGAGGACGTTACTCCCTTCGTCCAGCGCACATGGCGATGGCTCTCAGCTGGTCCTGGGAGGCAATACCCCGGAAACAACCATAGAGAGCGCGCCGGCATGTTCGGTTCTTCTTGTTTCTACCGTTCTGGTCTTGCGTACCAGGTGCCACTCGGCATTCCCTTTGTTGGGGCTTTCGTTTGTATTTGGATTGCCTGTAATACAACAATGGAGGACCTTCGAGGTTGAAATCTTAGTTGGCGATCCCGTTTCCAAGATATCTGTGCTTTCCGTTTCTGCGGTCGTAGCTGATGACGAGGTTTGGGATACAGGAAGACGACACAAAGAGGCTTCTTGAAAGTGGATGCTCTGGACCAACGCCGTTGTTCGGCTGCCCAGTGACAACGACAGCGAAGATACCTGGGACAACGGGATTGCGCGCTTCTCCGGGTCCCGGATCTTCTTCGAGTCTTACGTACTTCCCTAGTATTGGTTTCCTTGGGTAACTGCCTGTCGTTTTGGGGAAACAAGACGAGTCGTGGTAATGGGAGGCCTGATAGACCAAGTAGACTTCTCTGTTTGACGAAGATATACGACTGTGCCTGCTAAATGATATCCTCGCTCTATGGCATCTCCCAAGGTGCTGCCTGCTCCTGTGCATTTACACCATCACCAAAGCTCCCTCCCACCCCTAAGCATTCCTCAGCGGCAAGATATGCTGCACCATCGCCTCCCTCCTGCAAAGCGGACACTCGGGCTTCTCTCTCACCCAATCCCCAATGCACTGCCAGCAAAACACATGCCCGCACTGCGTAGCCGCCGGGTCCTTCAGCCCCTCCAGACACAGCGTGCAATTCCTCTGCTGCCTGCCCTTGACCCAGCCCATCGTCGCCTCGCTCCTCCCCAGATCGAACCTCACTCCCCCTTTCGCCACCGGCGTGTGCGTCGTCGCCCCTATCTCAACCAGACTCCTCTGGCCCCCTCCCACCGTGCCCGCCGGTAACAGCTCCGTATTACTCGCGTACGCATTGTCGTCTAGACTGACGACCTCCCCCATCCCCATCCTCGCCACTCCCGCCCGTTCTCGTATGACGGCCTCCGTCTCCATCTCCGCCTCCGTCCCGCCGTGCGCGAGCGTGGCGCGGAGGTGCAGCCACGCCCGGACGGCCATCTGCACGACGAGCAGCACGCCGAGCACCTCGTACCCGACCCTGTCGCCCGCACCCGGCTCGGCGCGCGAGCGCGTGGTGAAGATGTAGCGGAGGCCGAGGAGGCGTTTGGATAAGGTGTAGTAGGCGCCCGAGAAGTAGAATATCGCTAGCGTCAGGGCTTGGATGTGTGAGGATGATGTAAGGGGCGAGAGGTGGGCGAGGAGGTAGCGCTGGATGCGGTAGGTGGTGGTTTTCGTGCTGCCCTGCCGGGTTAGGGTTGAAAGTCGGGCCTGGAGGGCTGCACGTAGCCGGCTTCGGAGGCGCGGGAGGAGGAGGGAGGTTAGGTACGGTAGGAGGGTCGTGGAGGCGACCAGGGCCGCGCGTTTGGGGAGGGAGGGGAGGAGGACGCCGCTGCCTGTTGGTGGTGATGAGCTGGGAGAGGTGGAAGAGGTGGGGGTAGAGGAGAGAGAGGCGAGGGAGGAAGGGTGCACGTCGATCTGCACGAGGTCGCAGTACTCCTCGCCTAGGGTGCGGTTGCCCGGGAGGGTGGTGAGGGAGAGATAGAGAAAATCGGCAAAGGTGCGCGCCTCGGACGCCCAGGCATGGGCGGAGCGGGCGCCGCGCAGGCGCCGGATGAGGTCGGTCAGTTGGTTTGTGAGGAGGCCTTGGAAGTAGGCGTCTTTCTGGTGGGAGCGGATGATGTCGGGGGCGGAGGCGAAGGGGTAGGGGGATGTTGGAGAGGGAGAGGGTTTTGGAGGTTGGGTGGCCATGGTGGGTATGTGTTGGGTTGGAGGAGGGGGAGGAGGATGTCGATGGTGATGCGCCCGGCGAGGTGGCCGAGGATCTGCGCCAACTGTGCGCGGGGCTCGGTGTTGGGTTGCTGTCTGTTGTGGTTGGGGTTTCAATGATCAAATGGCTGATGTCTCGTACAGTTTGAGTAGGGCGTGTTGATGTTGTGGGTATGTCGTCGTAAGAAGGAAGAAAAGATGGGAGTGAAGATGAGGGAAAGTCGCGATGGCAGCTTTCGGCTGATGACAGGCAATGAGCCTCGGATGAAGCAGCGACAGGGATGTCACTGAGGCTGACCCCGAACCGGCAGCTGAAGTGGACTGGCAGGGGTGCCGCTACCTACGTAGTGGGCCTGACGTCGGTCGGTCCCCGCTAAATTTTACACGCGGACACGGTATCTTCACATTTCAGGGGACATTTTAGAGTCCAAATATTTCTAACATCTGACATCGCAACTGCATCTTCAACCGACTTCAGTCCTTCGCTTTGAACTTCCTTTTCTGCGGGCATAGGTATAGCGCAGCACTAGGGTCTTTACTCTAGATGTATATTTGAGAGGAGAAAGTTCAGGAGTGACAATGGATGGCGACCCTTCGGTTGAGGATCGGCTGGACTCCTTCAGTCTGACCTTTCCTCTCCCTTATCGCGTGGCTTTTCTCGTCGTTCTAGGTGAGCTTCACAGAACTACTTCTTCTGTTATAATTGGCTAACAACAGTACTGTATATAGGCGTCTGGGGCTGGGCTCTTAACCTTCACTACCTCCACGCCCTTCAGATCGATGTGCCCTCCCTCATCCGATATCCTGCAAGAACTGGCTCGCAGCCTTCACACCACAAGTCAACATACCGGCTCGCGACCTTCCTCTCAGCAACACTATGCTTCTCCATAGCAGTGTTCTGGCTCCTGAGCCACCGCGATCCCAAGCTGGTCATCGACTATGACTGGTGGCCCATGACCTACCTCCTCCTCCTCGCCGTCCTCTTCGTCGTGCCCCTTCGAAGTCTCGCCGTGTCGCACACCGGACGCAGCCGACTACTCTGGACGCTGAAGCGTATCAGCATCGGTGGGCTGGCCGAGGCGAAGGATGGCAAGTTTGGCGATATTCTCATGGCTGATGCTCTCACCAGCTACGCCAAGGTGCTGGCAGACCTTTTCGTCTGTCTTTGCATGTTCTTGCAGCGTGGAGGAAGTGCTACCGAGCGGCCGGACAGAAACTGTGGCGGCGAGTTCTTCGTACCACTCCTTATGGCTGTGCCCAGCATGATACGCCTACGGCAGTGTCTGATTGAGTACCTGCGCGTGCGTCGGGCACCTTATAAAGAATCGGTCGGTTGGGGTGGTCAGCATCTTGCTAACGCGTTGAAATATTCGACTGCGTTCCCGGTCATAATCTTCAGTGCTCTACAGAGGAACTTGCCGGACCAGGACAAGGGCGTCTCGACCGGCTTGTACCGCGCATGGCTGGTTGCAATGATGGTCAACTCATTCTACTCCTTCTACTGGGATGTTGCGAAGGATTGGGACTTGACGCTGTTCTCAGGATCCAGAGAGAGGAACTCTCCTGAACACCCCTACGGCCTGCGCAGGAGGCTGATGATCCACAAACCTGCAGTCTACTATGTTGTCATCGGGCTGGACCTGACCCTCAGATGCACGTGGTTGATGAAGCTGACTCCGGGTCTGGACCATGTTGCCGACTTTGAGAGCGCCATCTTCATCATCCAGTTTCTTGAAGTGTTCCGGCGCTGGGTGTGGATCTTCTTCCGTATCGAGACGGAGTGGCTCCGGAATACGACTGCAGGCTTTGGGCTGGGTGTCGATGACATCCTCCTCGGCGTCTACGACTCTTCCGACAAATACGACTCAGACGATTAGGCCATTCGACCGCATCGAGGGTTGGCATCCTCTGGACATCTCGAATAACCCGCGTATGTATTGAGCATTTGCACGACCGGGCAGGGAGAAGGAGTTGCTGGTTAGACAAGGACAACTACTACCGTTTGGATCAATTTGCTGGTGTTTCGGTGTTTTGTCTCATCATGACGGAGCTGTCGTCCTTGAAGCGCATCTGTCAAAATAAGACCTAGGATGAAAGTCCAAAACAAGGGAAATCCATTGCCCGAGCATCGGATGCTAGCCTCCTCCCCTATTGCTGCACAGTCTGCAGCATCCTCTCATGCATGCAGAGCTCGTGTCTTTATCTCAAAGTTTGGACGGAAGCTTATACACAACACCAAGATGTTCTCGAAAGACGGAACAACTCCTGGCGGACAAAAGTGGCGGCTATTACACGAGCACCACCGTGTCGGAGTTCCTGTAAGACGTTGGCTACATCATCTGCGTTGGATGGCCTATCGTGTGGTCCTAATAATAGGGAGGTTGTGGCCTTCTTTGTGCTTCACTTCCTTGACACTTCCTCCAACAAAGGGACTCGAGGGGCGTTGCGGCCATGCCTCGTGACGACGACCAACTCATCGCTCAAAGCAGTCGTCTCTTGAGAGTGGAATGCTCTTTGTGCCTCTTATACCTCGACACCACTCACTGGCATCCAGTTAGTCCAGGTTAAAGCCACAGCGCCCCCGACTCTCCGCCCTCATGCATTAGTCCTTCACCGCAAAGAATCCCGACACGAGATGAAATCAAAGAGCAAGCTGATAGCGAGGCCTCCCCCGACGAAGCCCTGGATGTTGGATAACACATCCAGCTCCAGACTCAAGAACATGGAGATAGGACTCCCACCGCCACCCGCTGTGGCAGCATATGAGACCAAACCACTGCCGCCAATTCCGTTGAGAAGGTCTGGCGTGTCGAGGTTCAGCACCGAGATCAAGAACGCTCTGAGAACACCCACCAATTTCAACTACCATGTACCACCGGAGTTGAGGCCAGACGCACGAGAGGCCAGTATAGCAGTCGTGCTCCAAGAAGCACACAACGCAGAAGCGGCATACCCAGTGAAGCGGGAGGCCAAGGTTGATAGCGGCTGTACCTTCACTGAGGGCCAGGGGCCTGACAGTCACTCTCTGCTGCCGACGGGGTCGGTCCAAAAGCTACTTCAGATCACTGGCGCTGGGTCTTCTGCATCTCTCGCTCTTTCAAATACCAGCCAAACCGCCTACTCACACAAATCCGCACGCAAGGTCAAGCAAGTCATGGGAGTTGACGTTCCTGTTGACGAATCTTATGGCTCAGGGGGCCCGGCTCGAGAAGTATCTCCCCTTTCTCCTGAGAGCCATTCAAGCAGCAGCGTATACAGCCAGGACTCCGATGGTTCTGAAGCAAGGACAACCCAAGTAACGGCCACGGCCGTCAGTAAGAGCTTCGTACCGCCTTCTTTCTGGCAAGCCTCCCCAGTTCCTGCCTCTCTTCACATTGTCAAGACCAAGGCCAGAAATACGTTTGGCAGACCCCTTGCACCGGTTGATGAGTCGGCCTTAACAACAAACAACTACAGCCACACCAACGGCGCCTTCAAAAAGGACCTATACCATGCCTCGGTGTCCGAGATGGCACAGAGCACGTCGTCCTCCTCTGCGAACTCGCAGACAAGCACGAGTAGTGACCACGACGAGAACAGCACCACTTCCTCTCATCCTGATGCCGGGACAGTGCCAGAGAGGCAACCCAGTTTCTCCAATCGCTCATATCAATCTAGGGTACGGATCGCACCACCGCTCAAGAAACTCGACACCCAGAGCGCAACCCAGTTCAACGCACCTGTCAAGACACCATACCCCTTACCATCTAGCAAATTCGAGTTTGATGACGAGGACGACGATATTACTCCAACACAGCGAGACTACGACTACGACAGCGATGTCTCGCCCAAAACAGCCATCAGGCGCCCGTCTCTGACCAGTCGTCTCGCCAGGCGCATTTCCAGCTCGTTCTCTCCCACACAGCCGGTATCCGAGCTCGCCTCCCTGCCTCCCGTAATATCAGGAGCAACTTCATTCCACCCCTCCGCCATGCCGTCTCCCCTATATCTCGTTCCGCCGCCTACCCTCAGGCACAGGCAAATCAAAAGCCAGGACAGTAGCCTGCGCAGCCGGCCAACCACCGTCTTCTCCAACGCGGCCAGCACCAACTACACCGCTCCAACGAGCAGGAACGTCAGTCCCAACCCAACGAGCCGGTCCCCAACCCCCATGCCGGGGAAATACCAACCTGCGTCAACCCGCACCGCTACTCCCTTCCCTCACGCTACCACCACCGCCGCCACGGCGGCCACCCCCTTTGTCCCGCCATTCCGCACCCACACGCGCAACAAATCCAAATCCAGGCCCAAACCACCACCAGTCCCTCCCCGCGGCCCATTACCCACGCCCCCGGCTGCCACATCCAAACCCTCCCTCGCCGCCTCCGCCTTCTCCTCCCTCTCAGCCTGGACGGCGAAAGCGACCGAGCGCATCGAGGCCGCCCGACAGGCGGCGGGAATACTCACCCCGTCTGAGAGGAGGAGAGATAAGCTCAAGAGCAGCATTAGGTTGGAGAAGGGCGCGAAAGAGGGTAGGATGGAAGTTATTCCGCCCGTGGCTGTTGTCCCTCTTGGTGTGTTCGAGAGGGCTGGCAGAGGGAAACGGGCCAACGTGGAAAATGGGGAGATAGAGAGGACGAATGCCCATGTTCCCGTTAGGATTGCGAAAGGGGTGGAGGTTTACACCGAGGAAAAGGCTGAGAGGGCCGTTAGGAAGACTGAGAGGGAGGCTTGGATCTAAGGTTGGGGGAAGAATGGAGTGGTAGGCGTTTGGGAGCTGGAGGAGGCGTTTCATAGATGGGGTTACAGAGAGATGGGAACAGAAATTGCATTCATAATGGCCCTTAGACCAGCAGAATAGAAGTGCGTCCTCTGCAAGGACATTTGCTCTTCCTTCAGGCTCTTGCATGGCTTTCCCAGCTCCTTGAGCAAGGGGACCAAAAAGCAGAACATGACCTATCCAGCATCAAACCCCATTCACACACTTCATCCGAAACCTTGATACATGTGGTCACGAACCCCATGTGGATAAACACGGTCCGATCATGAGCCCATCGACAATTTCACAAGCCCCCTTCGGATCGTTCGGTTCGGATTGTTTGTCCCGGCGTCATGTCCTGTGTCGCTATTCTGCGCCTTTCGATTTCGACATGATCCATCCAGCTCATTTATTGCTACGCAGGCGCGTGGCCCAATCGTAGCATCTAGGTATTCAAAACCATTCAGCCAAGAACGCCAAAAAGCAGCGGCCTTTACTCTATACAAAACACCGACCGAATCCCATCACGGCACAGCAAACCCCAACGTCTCCCTGTTATCATCTATCAGCCTCGCCCACTCCAACAGCAGCCGAAACATGTATATCTGCATATCCTCCTTCCTCAGCGCCCTGCGCGCCCACGCCCGGCCCTCAAGGGCAATCTCCTCTCCCATCGACGCGCCGCGGTAGTCGCCTGGTTGCCCATATGGCTTGTCACTCCTCCTCGCTCCTCCACCAGACCTGTCCATCTCGCCCACCAGCCCCCACAAGTTCGACAGGCTCACGTCGAGCGGGACGTAATGCCGCCACGCGTGCACCCGCTCCTCGTACCAAGTCCGGAACAGCGCGGCGCGGTAGGGCAGGCTCCGGCTCTGCAAAAAGGGGATGAAGCGGCCGCTGAAGGCGGCGCCGTCGAGGTCGACGAGGTGCCTGTGCCGCCAGTGCTCCTGAAAATCGAGCCCGGCGGGCGGTTCGGTTTCGGGCCCGCCGTAGAAGGCCGCGTTTTGCGCGCGGTTGTCTCGGGGGACGCCTTTTCCGAAGGGCCCCGCGAAGGAGGCGTTTACTACTACTACTGCTGCCGCTTCCGAATGGGGCGGGTTGGGGCGGGGGTTGCCGGTGATCTTGTCAACGGTGGTTGTTGCGAATTTGCCGCCGCCGCCGCGACGGGTGACTAGCTGGGCTAGGTGCGCGAACCGCGCGCGGAGGAAGGACGTCCACGTCCCGTGGCGGCTGGCGCCGTCCGAGGCGCTGCCGCGCCAGAAGACGCTGTGGAGTTTCTCCTCCCAAGGCATATCGGCGTCCTCCTCGAGCTTGACCTTTTCGAAGTAGTTCCAGGGCGAGGGGACGATGATGTCGGCGTACCCCGCCACGCGGCTCTGGCTGAAGATGGGGAGGAGGGTCGTGCTCACGCCCAGGATGGCCGGGTCGAGGAGGTAGCCGTGCATGCGGGCGAGGTCGGGCCGCTGGCAGACGTCTACCGAGAGGGCGACGTTCTCGACGACGCCGCGGCCCTCGGGGGCACATTCCTTGCGGGACCACCAGCGCTGGTGGAGGGCGGGGGAGGACGGGTGGCAGGTGGGCGCGATGTAGGTGTCGAGGACGGAGTGGAACTTGTGGCGGAAGGTGATGAAGGGGGTTAGGGGGTCGTCCTTGTGGGCTTCTTTGAAGCCTTCTTCGAGGTGACGGGCTGTCCAGGGTGGATCGAGGGCGGTGCTGAAGGAGGCATTGGCGCTGTGGTATGGTGGGATGCGGGACTGTGCGCGGCTGCCCTTCGCGATTAACTCTTCCATGTCGTCGAAGGGGACGACGACGCGACACTCGTCGTCGATGTTGAACGCCATGTCGAGGTCGGGCAGCCATTGGAGGTAGGGCTCGACCATCTCCCGGTAACCGTCCATCATCCAGAAGTGCGAGCCGGGCGTCAGCGGGCTCAGCTTGATGGTGTGGTTCCGAATGCTGAAGCCGCCTATGCCGGCGCGTGTCTGCTCGAGGAGGTGCGTGGTGTGGTCGCGCAGCACGGCCGGGGGGACGCCCCAGAACGGCAGCAGATCGTTGCGGATCTGGTCGAACGTGTCGATGATGGGCGAGTTGTGGGCGGTAGCGAAGGCGTACCACTTGTCGAAGTGCGGTGGCGGAAGCGTCAGGTATCGCTGCTGGTACTGCTCAACAGCCTCTGCCAGAGACTTGCTAAAGCTGGCGCTCTGCATCCAGAGCTCTGACGAATCCCACGCACGATCAACGACCTGTTGTAGGGCTGCCGGTCCAGTGCCGGGTCTGAGGGAGTGCAGGAACAGCACGAGGGCGGCAACGAGGCCGAAGTAGATGACGGCTGTAGACCAGGTATGCGGCTGCAACTTTCGGGCCCCGTGGCCGTGGCTTAGTCCGCCGTCGGGACGGCCCAGGAACAACAGGAGGACAAGAATAGCTCCCAACGTGGCTGAAACCAGGGTCCATCCAGCATGGCCGGGGCCGGGGAGTATCACAAGGCCGCTCTCCTCTTTTAGTTGTCTGATGTAGGACAGGAGTATGCCGGCCGCCACGGTAGCAGCCACCAGAGAAGTTGGCTGTACCAAGGCGAGCATGGCTACCGCCGAGACCAGCACGACAGCAGCCACGGCGCTGTCAACGAGGAGGTCGTGCAAGGTGAGCCTCTCGACGGAGGGAGCCCACTGTAACAAGTGGGCAAACCCGAAGGTAGTGCCAGCTGCTGCGAAGACCGCAGCCATGAGCCCCAGAGCGAGGGCCGATAGGACAGAGAGGGCGGCGAGCGATGCCCCCGAGGTGTTGCTGGAATCGTCGGCTCGCCGCCTCCATCGCGCGACCTGCGCAATCACCACCGCATCCAAGGCCAACATGGCTATTTGGCCCGCCGGCACGAGGACACTTGCCCCATTATACGACGGGCAGATAGCGCCCACAGGCCGCTGCATGAACACGAGCATCTGGTGGACGAGGAACCCGTAAACCAGCGATATGACGGTGTATCGAACAAGGGGCCCGCGGGTGGCTGGTTCGTCGCCGTCACTCGGCTTCGACTCGGGTAGTTCGTCGGTCGCTGGGCCGGCTAGTTTCGAGGGCGCCAATTCTATTGACATGTACCCGGGGGCAGATTTCAAGAGGAGGGTCTGGGTGCCAGCTTCGACGGCTACGATGGCAGCGGGGAGGAAAGCCTGGCCATCACTTCTGTCAGCCGTATTGTTTCTCTCGCATGTCTCCTTAACGCCGTCGGACCCGACTGTCTTTTATGACCATCACTACTAGACTAGCCCCTTGCTCGACCGTTGCACATTTGGGCGATAGGCGCAGGCACTTACATATACGCCCTCCACCTCGCACTGCATGTAGTGTCGCGTGCTACCCCAAATCGCCGTTCGCAGTACCACGGCCACTACCGAGAGAGCCAGCGGCGCAGATGGCAGTGCCCTGCGAGGGAACAGCTCACGGAGAGCCCTTGACCGGCCATGGCGAGGCGCTGTCCAGGCAGCCAGGAGGAGGGTCACGGCGGAACACCATAGCAGCGTGAAGAGGGAGAAGGCGACCGGGAACTCTAGAGTTGTGGCGGGCAGCAAGTCAGCAACGTGTGGCAATGCGGGCCAGGCGCATCGGTCCCTAGACTCTAAGCTTCAAACGGGGGAAATCGGTGTTCCTCTTACCATACGCCGCACTCGTGTGGTACCGCCATGTCAAATGTCGCGTTCCGAAAACAAGGACTCTGCGAGACTGTTAGAACCCAATCGCCGAATCGCGCCCCTTGTCGTCGGCCCCCTTCTGCGGTCGCAAAGCAGGTAAAGACGGCCAAGGAGAAGAACAGGCCAAGATTGCAGCAGTTCCCAGTGCTTACAGGACTCCAATAACAGCGCCAGGATGGGCGACACCAGGAAGACGCCAGAGACCGATCATGACGCCGAGTTCCTGAATCGCGTCGACGATCGCCACATACTAATCGTAATCACAGAAATTCAGAGACAAGCCTCACGGACAGCGGCACAAGAATGATGTCGGGAGGCAGGCTCCGCCTATACCGTCCGTCCGTTGGCAGGCAGCAGCGCCGTTTTCATGTCTCACAAGCATCTTTTTAGGCGCCAGTCTAGACCCCTGTGCACCCAAATTGAGGAGAAGCACACTACGTCGCTCATTGGCAGAGGAAGAGGAAGACACATTTACGGCAGGGCCCTCCCTGTAAGACAACCCAACCCCTGCTGTGGTATCATATTTGCTAGACATTTATTAAAGACAAACCAACAAACCCGCCGTCATGACAGCATATACTCATCATAGAATCGTCCAACTCCGTCATCTAACCCCCCTCTGCTCCTTACTTAGTATCAGACATTGACGCTCGCAGATACTACTAGCAAAAGAACCGGTAATACCTCTTCCAAAGCGGCCAGTACAACATCTCCTCCCTCTCCTGCTTCAGCAAAATGGGCAGGTTGAAATCCCTCCTCCCGGTATCGACGTCCATGTCCCGTATCCTCACCACGCGCGTGCCATACCACAGCTTATACGCCACGTAAAACACCAGCACGATGGGCGCGGCCATGTACTGCAAGAAAAAAGTCTTCGCGTGCCCTCTGGGTGTCTTGTCCGCCTCCGCCGTGACGGGCGTGTAGATGGGCCACGCCGACACCCAGAACTGCGCCAGCAGCACGGCGACGTTGAACGCGAAGCCGAGCCACGACCCCACCACGCCCGCCTGCGCCGTGAACGCCAGGTCCTGCGGGCTCCTCCCCTTCGCCGCCCACGCCCGCCGGAAGCGGATGTGGCAGAGGCAGATGCTGCCCCAGGTGAAGACGGACGACAGCCCGGAAATGGCGAGCAGCCAGCTCAGCACGTCGCTCTGCGCGTGCAGGTCCGAGAGATAGGCGAGCAGGCCCACCGCGGAGGCGGCGAGGATGGCGACCAAGGGTCTGCCGCGGCGGTCGACGTAGGAGAGGATGCGGGGCGCCTGCCCTTGGTCGGCGAGGGCGGCGAGGGTGCGGGAGGAGCCGAAGACGGCGCTGTTGCCGACGGAGATGACGGCCACGAGGATGACGCTGTTCATGACCGACGGCAGGACGTCGATGCCCGCGCTCTCGATGGCGATGACGAAGGGACTCGCGCTCGCGTCGGCGACGGACTTGGCGCCCAGGAGGCGCGGTTCGGTGTAGGGCACCAGCAGCCCCACGATGATGAGCGCGACGACATAGAACAGGCTGATGCGCCAGAAGACCTGCTTGATGGCGGTGGGCAGGCTCTTGCGCGGGTTCGCCGTCTCGGCGGCGGCGAGCCCCACGAGCTCCGTGCCGCCGAAGGCGAAGGCGGCCGTGACGAGGACGGAGCACAGGCCCTTGAAGCCGTTGTGGAAGGCGCCCGGGTTGGACCAGTACTTGCCGCCGATGTAGCCCTCGTCCTGGGTGCCGCCGATGTTGATGACGATGCCCAGCAGGATGAAGCCCACGACGGCCGTGACTTTGATGATGGCGAAGACGAACTCGGCCTCTCCGTACCCCTTGACGCCGAAGAGGTTGATGGTCGTGATTATGAGGAGGAAGATGGTGACGAAAATGGCCTTGTTGACTGGCGTGTGCCAGTATTGTATTGTCACGGCTGCTGCTATGATTTCCAGGGGCAGGATGACGAGCCACTGCAGGGCGTAGCTTCAAGCATGTTTAACATCGTGTCTGACATGGTGGTGGGGAGGAGGGACTTACTTCCATCCCATGGCAAACCCCCAAGCCGGGTCGAGGAACCTCGTCGAATACGACGAGAACGAACCGGCGACGGGAAAGGAGACGGCCAGTTCGCCCAATGCTTGCATGGTGAAATACAGCATCGCCCCGATGAAGGTGTAAGCCAACAGCACCGATGCTGGGCCGCCGAGGTAGAGCACCTTGCCCGACGCCACGAATAGTCCGGTCCCTATTTCTCTCCTCTGTCAGCATTCCACACATTATCACCCCTCCAATCATCGTTGCATCACCCACCTATAGAACCCCCGATAGCAATCATTTGCAAATGCCTCCCCTTCAACTCCCTCGCCAGCAGCGGGTTCGCCGTACTAACAGCAGCAGCGTGCAGATCAAAGTAATGCACGCCCCTGTGACTCCTGACCGTCATGCCGCCCTCTACGTCACCATCCGTCGTTGTCGTCGCGGAAGGAGCCCCTTCCTCCATACTCCTGGCCAAGCTGTCTCGCGCGCCACCACCTCCGGGCATCCGGGGCATGGCGTCCGGGTCCCGGCGGAAGCTGTCGACCCACCTCGCTAGCGTGCCCCGGGCCCGCTGCCCACTACCGCGGGGACGGCCCCCGCCCGGCGGCGTCTGGAAGAGGGAATCCAGGTTGCCGTCGGCGGCGCGCATGGAGCGTGTCGAGCCGAGGGAGAAGGAGGCGTTTTCTTTGGTCGTCGAGAGGGAGGTTAGTTCCATGTCCCGGTCTGAGGGCATCTTTTTCATTTTTGTGTTGGTTGGTTTCTACTCCTCCCCTGGTGGCCCCTTGGGCGGGGGAGGAATGAGTGGTATATCGTAATAGTAGATGTGTATGTAGGTCCATTCGTCAGGATCGTTGATTCGCTTCTTCTTCTTCTTCGTGGGTATAACGTGCGCCAGAGGTGTGTGTGTTCCCCGCGCCGTTCTCTTTGTCTCTTTGCCCGCCTCGTACTCTTGTAAGTGCCTCCTCTGCCCTGAGGCGAGCCGTCGCAGTTTGTTCCTCCTCGGCAACGCGGACCTGTTATAAATCGGGCGCGATATCCAGGTTCAAGTTCGTTCGTGCGATAACGCGGTAATTCGGTCGGGAGAGCTGTGTTCGTAGACGCTGAATGCGCAGGCTCGGGGAAGCATCTTGTCGTTCTGGTGCGTTTCAATCAGAAGCCGTCTTCATTCCCATCATTGCTCGCCGTCGCAGCGTAAGCCCGTCGGCATTAAAGCGATAATACTGTACACCACCGTCTTATCGCAGCACAGTAACATGCAGAGATGGGGAAAGTAAAATACAGCCGTCATGGAAGAGATGGAAACCGCAGACACAGGAGACAAAAGGGCTTGGACTGGAGTGGGCTCGGCGCAGGAGGCAAGCCTTATCGCTAAACCTGGGAGCCATTGAAGAGAGAGGATTCATCAGAAGCGAGAAGCGAAGGATGGTGTGGTTGTCTCCGCGGCCGGTCATTTTGTGAGGAACCTGGATCCCGGCCCCAGTTGATGCGCGCTGTATTCGTACCACATGAGCAGCTGTCCGTCTAGCCTGACCGAGCAGTTGGAACTGATAAATGGTACTCTGACAGGGATGGTTGATCCCTCCTCCAATTCGCTTGTCGGTGTCACCGCAAACAAAGAAGCGTGGGGTCGTTCGACAACATGAAAGTGTTACTCTTAAGGAGCAAGGATCGGAAGGATGATCCTCGAGTACGACACTTGCTGTTACATATAGAAATGGTGAGAACAGTAAGACGGCAATTGGGACCGGTGCAAAGGAATGCCGCACGCTGATTCTTGTTGTCGAGAACTCAGTTGCGTCCTGTGAAATGTTGAGTGTCTCGATGTAAGTGTTCCTGTAATGGCGGTTAACCATAAATCCAAAGGCGCCAATAGCTTTGCCTACCGGAGCCGTCTTCGCGGGTGCAACCAGCCAGTTAGGTCGGCTTTCCTAGCGAGAGTCGGTGGGAGAGAGCAAACCAACCCGTTTAATATCGCGGAGCGGTGATGCAGATTATCGGGACCATTGATGTCGTGTATCACTCCTTCATGATGCTTCACAGTACCTTAGCTATGAACGAAACGGTGTCATTGCTCCAAATAGACATCCCTCTATTCGTGATAGCTTCCCTCCAACAGCAGCTTTTGCCCAACCCAACTCCCAACATAACAGAAATCTAACCCGATATTCAACCCACAATTTTCCCCTCCGCATCCCTCGCCTTCCTCTTCCACCCAGTCTCGAAGAGTTTGCCCATCTCAAACCTCGGGAACGGGTGCGCCTCCGTGTTCAGCACAATCCCCCCCAGCGGCAACAAGTCGTCCGGACTGAACAGCAGATAAAAGTACTTCAACGTCTCCGCCAACCAGAAGCTCTCCATGTTATCCTTCCTCACGGGGGGGACGACGCTCGCATCGCTCAAACTCGTGAAGCCCCCTCCCTCCTCGACGGCGGTGTAGTTCATGAAGCTCTTGAACATCTCCCACCCCCACTCGCGGTACTTGACGTCGCCCGTGATGCGCCACATGTAGAAGAGCGACTCGGCCGTCTCGGGCCGCTGGAGGTTGTGGCTGTCCAGGGGCTTGACGACGAAGTCCTCCCGCCATACGGCGTCGGGGGAAGGGTCGAACTCGACGGGCGGCGCCTGGTGGGGCGCGGACTCCGGGAGGGGAGGGTTGGGGAGCTTGAAGTGGGTGATCTCGGCGGCAAGGCCTGTGGCCATGTACTTGTACGTGCCCCAGCAGGTGTGCATCAGCTCCCTGGCGAGCTGCATGTCCGCCTCGCGCTGCTTGTTCCAGGTCGGCAGCTTCCTGGCTTCTTTTTCGGCGAGGCCGCCGGTGGCGGCGAGGGCGATGGTGCCCGGCATGAAGCAGACGAGGTGGTCCATCTTGGGGCTGAGGGCGCCCCCCAGCCCGTTCGGCCTCTCCCCGATGATCGTGAACCGGCTCGGCTCGGTGTACGTGACGAGGTGCTTCCGCACCCCGCGCATCGCGTCGTTCCACATGTCCTCGTAGATGGTCTCGTTGGTCTGCAGGTACTGCTTGATCAGGTACTCGTAGTACGAGTCGCCGCGGCTGCCGAGGCGGATGTTGTCGCCCCGGAACTTGCCGTTGGTGTTGATGTAGATGGGCACGAGGCCGTCCTGCGCGCCGTTGTCGTCCACGACCTGCATCACCTTCTCGACCCGGTCCCAGTACATCTTCTCGCCAGTCTCCTTGGCGAGGTACTTGAACTCGAGCTGCAGCGTCGTCGTCTCGGCGGTCGAGCTCGCGCCGCCGTCCGCGTGCGACGGGATGCCCGTGAACTTGCCCAGGTTGACGGAGGCGAACGGTACGCCGGACTCGCTGTCGAAGGCGGCGACGAGCCTGTCGGCGAGGTCCTTCGCCTTCTCGATGTACAGGTCGTCGCCCGGCGTGCCGGGGTCGTCTTCCGCGATAGGCGCCATGTCGGGGTATTCCGTGCTCAGGTAGTGCGCCGATAGCAGGCCGCCGAGCATCCTGATCGTCGTCTCGAACGTGTTGACGTCCTGGTCCTGGTCCCAGGTCAGGTCGTTCGATATCCACTCCCTCGCGTGCGTCAGCCGCGTTGTAAGGTTCATCAACATCATGGTGTCTAGGCTATCGATTATGATCCAGCCCAGTCCCTTGGGCGCCATCATCCTCCCCGTCTTTGCGACTGGATGGAACTCATCGTACCCTGTCACTCATCATTAGCATATTCTCTCTTCCCGAAGCAGTCAAGTCCAACCTACCCCAAGCATATCTCGCATACGCATCCCAACTCAGCTCAAAAGCCTCAACGACCCTCTCCCTCCTCCTCGTCCAGTCCTTCTGCGTCCTCGCCACGCCCTTGTCGTCCTTCAACCAGCCCCACCCCTTGACCTTGCCCCTGACCTTGTCCCTGACGTTCTCCTTGTGCCCGCTCAGCCCACCAAAGAACCACATCAACAGCACGACCACCAGGAAAAAGAAGCCGACCGTCCGCTTCCTCCGGTACACGGGCCGCGCTCTCTGCGAGGCCGGGTAGCCGTACGGCTTGTCCTTGTACATGGGCAGCGTCGCCCCGCGGTCCGGGTGCAGGAGCCCGCCCACTTTCGAGCCGAGCTTGCTGTGCCGCGAGGATACGCCGGAGGAAGGCCACAGGCGGTCCTCGAGCTCGCGCTGGGGGTTGGTGAAGGAGGGGACGTTTTTGGGGACGTTGAAGGACATCGTGTCCGTTGTGGGGGTTTTGCCGGAGCCCTAGCGCATCGGTGTCGCCTGCTGCTGTTGAGCGTCGTATAGGACAATCGTTGTATAATTCGTTATATGAAACCGGTGTTGATCATTGGGGAGCAGCCATTGCGCGTTGCGTTGGTGCTGTCGTCGTCGAGCTATGGGTGTCGAGAGCTCTCGAAGATGTAGTGGGCAAGGTGGAAATGACGTCCGTTTGGCGATTAAACGCGACTCGATAGAACACTCCACAATGCCGTTTGCGGAGCCGGATTCACAGCTGTACAACTAAGGTAGGTCTAAGTCTAGAGGCTAGGTGAGGCACTGTCGCTTAAGACAACAAACTGCTGTGCTGGATTGTATCCAGGCGAAGCTGGCAAAGAAAGAAAGAAGTGATAAGCGTGGCAGAAGAGGCCAGGTTGAGCAAACCAAGGTGGTTGCAGCTTTCCCCAGATCTGCAGCTCCCAGACCCTGTTCGCGGATGTACCTCCGTACTGTAAGTACCACTGACAACTCGAGGACCCTGAATCTTCAATGAAATGTTAGACAACCACAGCAGCTTTCGAGGATGCTTCGTACAGAATAGGTATTAAACGATTACACTGCTATAACAAGCTAATTACACTTTTTGTGACTGCAACCTAGGAGTTGCTGTGCCTCTGTCCGGATGTCTTCATTTCAAATGTTGTCCAATATGCCGCCAACTCCAAACGTATGCAATCATGTCCCAGAAAACCAGCCACACGTAAACCATCACTCGGAGTGTCATACACGGATCCACTCATCCTTCCTATTTTCCTCTCTCTCTGGCGCCCGTCTACATCACCAGACTGAGTCCCAAGGCCACCAGCCCAGCGACACCAATCGCTCCCACAGCCCCTGCTCCCCTTCCCACGCCCGCCCCATTTTCCTCAACTGCCGCATACCTCCTCGAGCAATTCAGGCCTCCCACCCCATACCGCCTCCCAACAGGGCAATCATAATGCGTCACATTCGCCGGCTCAAAGCACTTCGGCTCGACACACGTCCGCCCACTCTTGTCATGCCCCGTACAGTTCAACTCGACCCCGTTGTCAACCAAGTCCCCATCCGTCCTGTAACTCGGCACCCCCAACCCACCCACGGGGTACACATGGCCGCTCCCATACAGGTACAGCATGCCCCACTCCCCCTGTGGCGAGAACCGGGGGTCGTACGGCTGCGTGGCGTTGATGTAGTCGACGCTCACGTACAGGCCCGTGTCGGCGCACGTGGCGTGGATGAGGTGGCTGTCGTCCTCCCCCTCCGGGTCGGCGATCTCCCCGATGATCTGCGTCAGCCACGTTCCCGGTTGGTTGCCCAGCGGGTGGAACCCGAGGTTGGCCCAGCCGTGGTAGCGGCGGCGCGTCTCGTTCGTCTCGGGGATGCGGCCCCCGCGGCACTGGCTGAGCTGGTGGTACCAGGTCAGCTCGCCGTCGTCGTCGTCGCAGGCGATGGTGGCCTCCCAGGTCATGCGGCCGAGGGTGAAGAAGGGAGGGGCGAGGAGGCCGGCGACGGCGTCGTCGATGGTGTTGATGAAGAGGGTTTCTTCGCTGTCGGTCACCCAGTCCGGTACGGGCGTCTTGAAGAAGTCGACTGTCTTGTTCAGGCGGCAGGAGTAGGCGGACGAGCAGCCGTTGAGGTTGCTGGATTCGCAGATGCAGGAGAAGTTGGGGAGGGCGTGGGTTAGGGCGGGGAGGGTGAGGAGGAGCTGGGCGAGGAACATTGTCGTCGGGTGTGTAGTGCTGTTTAGCGACTGAAGGAGGGTATAGTCTCGTGAAGTGTGAGGGTAGTTTGCGAGGCCAGAGGACTACCTCTGAGGAAGGGGCCCGTGGTTTGCTGCCCTGACTGGGCCCAGGAGAGTATATGAGAGATGCATATCACGGTGTTCAGCACGAGGGCCAAGAAGGCATATTTGTAGTCAGCGCACTGCAAGGGAACAGCTTGGCTTGCAGTTTGGTTAGAGTGAAAAAGAGTTGGTGACAATAAGAGAGTCTCGAAACATTTCGAGGTATGTAGGTAGGACAAGAGTAGGCGGGAAGTTCCAGGGTATATGTAGCCATCTGAGACTCTGCATGTTCCGGACACTTAATCTCACCCGCACATAGAAGTCCGGCCAGCAAAAGGGCCCTGGGCAGCTGGAAAGAAGAGGTGCTGCCACCTTTGCGAGACACCTTTAAGTTTAAGGGTTCGAAGAAAATGCCATCCACCTCTCGGGGCATCGTGCCTGGCTAGCACGAGTGGATGTCCGGTTGCTTGAAGAGCGGAAGTTCCAGCTGTTCCTCACTTGAGGTTGCGCTGGCATGTGTCGGGAGGCTGTGGTAGCTCCAGGGTAGCTCCGAGCTAGTTTGCTGGACGCAGGGCCAAGAGGGCCTAGACTTTCTCCGCCCGAAGGAACCGGGAACGATGGGAACACCAGAACCACCGGAGCATGAATCGAATCTGAATCGAAGATGGGTGCAATTTTAGCTTATCTGGAGTGGATGAGGTGTGATTGGCGGGTTGGCTGTTTGGCTGTTTGACTGTTGGGAGGCTGCATTGGTTGGCGAGAGGGAAAGTCGCAGGTTCCAGAGAATGGCAAGTTTCAAGTTGAGATGTTCGGGGTGGAAGGTGTCTCAAGGTGTACAGGTGAAAGCAAGGTGAGCAAGGTGAGCAATTGGATGTTCTTAGTCAGCATACATATTTGGCTGTGGATCTGAAGTGCCAGTTCCTACCTGATGTGACGACTACTTCAAAATCTCGAAAGATGAGAGAGTTGACGAATGACAGCACGCCATAAAACATATAGAATCCGAGTCAACCTCACAGAAATGGCCACCGGCTACAGGAAGTCATCCGAGTTCGAGAACTACCCGTTCCTAACCCCAGAAGAGTTCTCCGAGGCATGTCACCACCTCGACAGGAAGTACATCCAGGCCGAGCTCGGGCCCCTGAGACGGCAATGGAAGCTCAGCGTCAACACCGCCCTCATCATGGCGTTCACGCCTGCAGCGGAGTACAGCACCTACATACAGATTGTCAAGCCGCTTGAGGTGAATCTTGACGACAGCGGTCTATCAGCAGCACTGGACAAGCTATCCTTCGGTGTCGCACATGATGATGCAGAGCCAGCGCCCATAGAAGCGGATGAGCAAATGCTTGAATCCGAGGACCAGGACACAGTAAGGATCCGGATACTATAGTGTCGTTGATATAGAATAACTCACATCCCCAGGCCGCACTACCCAAAGTGATTCCACAACGAGTCCCCTACGTCACCTACGAAATCCACCTGCATCCCTCATATCGAAGTCCTTGTCTCTGGTTCACGCTCCACGGCCTGCCACCAGATGAACCGGCATCCGACATCGACACCGTCTTCCGCCATCTGGTGCCGGAGCAATACAAAGACGGCCTGCGCAACGCGGGGCCAATAAGTGGTATCTCGGCTGACGTATGTTCATTGTCTCTTTCATTTCTGCTTTTCAACAAGTTAACTAGTGGTTCTCATGCATCCTTGAGAAGTGTCTAGTAACTAACAAACCATTGTTGAACATGCACAGCATCACCCTATCACGGGCGTCCCAAGCTTCTTCGTCCACCCCTGCCTGTTGGGTGAGGCCATGACCAGTTTCGATTGCTCGAAGGAGGATTATCTGATGGTTTGGCTGGGGCTCGTGGGTGGTTGTGTTGGGTTGTGGGTGCCGAAGGAGATGGCCCTCGGCTGAAGCCTCAACGTCTTCAGTTCCCATCTCTATTTTGGCCTCAATGCGGCCCGGGTATCACTCATCATCACTGTCCTCCTCCATAGCGACGTCCGAGTCGCTCTCGTCCTCCTCCTCGTCTCTCGGCCGTTTCGTGCCTCTGCTGGCGGGTGATGCGGCGTCCTCCGCCGGCTTCAGTGTGGAGGGAGCGCCAGATGTGGCTGGCGCTGCTTGGCCGGGGACGGGCGCGTTGAAGATGCTCTGCTGCAGGTCTGTGACTTCGACGTGGCCTGCAGTTGCGGTGGTGGGGAGCTTGAAGGTGCCGTCTAGTTTGGCGACGACGTTGGACTTGGACTTGGCGTAGGATATTTTCTGGGCTTTGTTAGCATGCTGCCTGGAACAGTTATAGCCTTCCAATCAAGTGACGCACCATCTTCCGCCCAAAGACCTCGAATCCATCTAGTGACCTCATCGCTTGCGTTGCTGTCTGGATATCCCGGTAGACAATGTGTGCTTGGCCGCGCATCTTGTTCGTCTTGAGCGCAACCACGTCCAGCACCGGGCCGTACGTCGAGAAGAGCATGTAGAGCGCTGTCCTTAGGTCTTCCTTCTGGATCTTTGCGGAGGGGAGGTTCGTGACGTAGATGCTGGAGGGCAGGGGAGTTAGCTCATGGCCCGGCAAGGTTCGAGATGGTGACGGGAGACTCACGTCTGGTTTGGGGGAACGAGCGCGACCTTTGCTGGAAGACCGGTCGGAGGAGGACCGCGACTTGGGATTGTTGACATGCTTGCAGTGCAGAAGATTGGTATCCGGAGGTGCTGCGTATGGAATTGGAGTCGTGTTGTGTGGTATGATGGCGGTTGATGTACGTACTGTGTAGTAACTTTTTTGGATCGCAGTTTGGTTGAATGCGGAGGAAGTCCAAGCTTCAAGGATTCCGCGACTCCACTCCATAGAACCACACCCCACATCTCCAGGGGTTGGGTCCGGGTGCCTATCGTGACGACAACGTCTCCCCGCATTGCGACTAAGACTCCGAAACATGCCAACTTGCAACACTCACAAGACAACTTTCACGACACATAGCGGTAGTAGAGAGCTACTCCTATCGCCCTAATACACCCCTCAAGATGGCTGCTCCCGAGGTCCACCACTTATTCCACAACCCAATTGCCGACCATGCCTTCACTGCCGACCACAAGACGTTGGCTGTTGCTCGCGACAACACCGTCGAGCTCTACGGCAAGGTCGGGAATGCCTTCAAGCTCAAGGACGAGTTGAAGGCCCACGACAAGACCGTCACCAGCGTCGACATTGCTCCTAACTCGGGTCGCATTGTATCTTGCTCTCAGGGTCCGTGTCCGACCTCCTAGCTAGCTACTCTGCCTGACTTTAACTAACTGCTTCCCACACAGACCGCAACGCCTTCGTCTGGGAACCGACACCCGAAGGCTACAAGCCCACTCTCGTCCTCCTCCGCATCAACCGCGCAGCCACCTTCGTCCGCTGGGCCCCCTCCGAGACCAAGTTCGCCGTCGGATCCGGCGACCGCGCCATCGCAGTGTGCTACTTCGAGGACGAGAACAACTGGTGGGTTTCGAAGCACCTCAAGAAGCCCATTCGCAGCACCGTCACCACCGTCTCGTGGCACCCCAACTCGGTCCTCCTCGCCGCCGGATCTGCCGATGCCCACGCCCGCGTCTTCTCCAGCTTCATCAAAGGCGTCGACCCCAAGCCCGCCCCCGGCGTCTGGGGCGAGAGGCTGCCCTTCAACACCGTGTGCGGGGAGTACCTGAACAACTCCGCCGGGTGGGTGCACTCCGTCGCCTTCTCGCCCAGCGGCGACGCGCTCGCATTCGCCGCGCACGACAGCAGCATCACCGTCGTCTACCCGAGCGGTCCCGACCAGCCGCCCAAGGCCATCATCAGCATCAACACGCAGCTGCTGCCGTTCATGAGCCTCATCTGGAACGGCGAGGCGGAGATCATCGCCGCGGGCTACGACTGCGAGGCCTTCCGCTTCAAGGGCGGGGAGCAGGGGTGGCAGCTGGCCGGCACTCTGGAGAGCAAGGGCCGCCCCGGGCTGGGCGATGCGCGGGAGGAGTCGGCGCTCAACATGTTCAGGCAGATGGATCTCAAGGGGAAGGCCAAGGACGATACGCAGCTCAAGACTGTGCATCAGAACACGATTACTACGCTCAGGGCGTACGACAGTGCTGGTGGGGCGGTGAGCAAGTTTAGCAGTGAGTCTTTCCCTAGTGTTGGCGGGGGGTGTCCTGATATTTCGGGGGAGAAGACTGACAGATCTTGCAGCGAGCGGCGTCGATGGACGGGTTGTCATTTGGCATACTTAGAACAAGCGTTAGAGGAGCAATGGGAAAGAAAACATTGGCTGTCTGATGATCTGCGGCTTCTCGCTGTTCCAACGGCGCCGTGATGTGTCTTGACTTGCCTGTATCAACGATGCCTGTGCAGAAAATATCAGGAAGTCACACATCGATCGTCTGATGCTTCCATCCCGGTGTCGACGATGTTGCCTCAATCGTTCCGACCTGCGCTGACATGGCTGCCCTTGTTAGCATATGTCACTTCCATCTTTCCAACCTCGAACTCCCCAGGTGGCATCCAATGTCTCGAATGATTCAGAATTATTCCCCCCCCCCCTTCCAGTAACTGAAGACACGACTGAAAAAAAGTCGTACTCACCGTTCAGGCATCAGCCCGTCCTGTCGACCACATCGGGCAAGAGATCCTCAGACTTGGTGCCTAACCTGGAAGGTACTGATTCCAAAAAGGTAACCACGACCTCAGTATGGGGAGGAGGACGCTCCAACTCTGACAGAACTCCCCGAATCAGCCTCTCCTTCCTCGTCCTCCCCTCGACGAGTATCTCCTTCCATCTAGCTTTGATAACAACAAATGTTCCTCCACTCTTAGGAGTATCGCTATTTATCCCTCCGTTTCCCTCTTCCTCTATCTCTTCTCCTCTCCTCTTCTCCATCTTTCATCACAACAGTTAAACCCTGTTTGGTCTTTTTGGATACCAGCGACGCTCATCATTCACGAGGGCATGTCATCAGCGTCGACGTTATTGTATCTTTCACACACGTTTCTTGTCGTTTCTTATATATACACCAACTTACAGATATGTTTTGTCTCCTCTGCTCCGAGACCTCTGCATACGGCCACCAGAGCTGATCACACCACGGGAGTTTCCCCAAGCTACAACCAACATGGCGCCGCCAACGACCTCGCCTATACCATACCCAACCGCTCCCCCACCGCCGCTCCCTTGGGTATCACCGCTGCCGGTCCCATCGCCCCTCAAGGGTTCCCTCAGGGGTTCCCTCAGGGGACCAATCTACGGCCTGGGGCTCAGATGGGTAGCCCTAGCCTGGAACATCTGTCTCTGCACCCGGCCATCAATGTGAACCACACCACGGGAGGTATCGCCCACCATCCCCCACCTGGGACTGCCGGCGACCTCGCCTATATCACGCCAGATAGTGAAGTGGACTGCTTGTATCGCCACGCTACGGGGCGAAACCATATCATTCAGAACGATCCTCGAAGACGATACCGTCTACACCAAGGTTCTGTTGACCTCCTTTCCGCCTCCGACCGATACTTCGTCCAGATTCACTTCCTGGTGTGGCAAGGAGAAGCAGCGGGCAGTCAGCTCCTCGACTCCGTTGAAGAACAACACGTGTACGCCCAAACCGTCGACCTGCGAAACAACTCGAACGCAGTCTTCGGTCTATCCGCACCCGTGTCCGTGTCCGTGTCCGTAAGGTCGAAGACGTGCAACTGATGGCCTATCCGAGCCGGCGAAGCATTCGAACAGCAGCCTGCATGGGTAAGTGAACCACACCGTTGTATATTCATACAGTCAGCTAACTCGAAGATTAAGGCACGTACCATCCAGGGGCAGCCCTTTGGAGTTCTACCCCGAGGGAATCCTGACGGTCGAGCCCGTCTACGCTGCCTGGATCAAGGTCCCGTCGCGAGTCTGGAATGCTGCCGCTTGGGACGCTGACAGGCAAGGGGACTACAGGGAACTCCTGCGTCGAGCCTCCATTACCGAGTTTCCGTTGGCTGCTAAAGGATATAGACTCGTCGTTATCGAGGGCCTGACACGCGAGAAAGTCGTCGCCGCAAAGAAGACCTTGGAGGCTATCCTCTACGGGGAGGAAGTCGAAGAAAATGGCACGGCAGTCTGGATTCCCTTTTCTCAGGACAACGGTCGCTCATTCCAGAGGGCAGAAGGCGGGCCTCCCGGCGATTGTCGAAGATCAATCTGGTCCTCGGTCTGGAAACGGAACTTCAGCTCAGACACCTGTCCAAGCTGATACCCCAGGTTCCGGCTCAGTTTATGGATCAGGTAGCGGCTCGGACAGTGCTCCTCCTGCCGGTACTGGATTGAACCGGCTGATCGCGACTGCTGCCACGCATGCAAGGCAAAGAAAAGGAAGCGTGACCGTCGGGGACCGTGCACACAACACCGTCCTCGCCATCCTAACAGCTTTCCGCTTCCAACACGGCCTGCACAACAGTCTCGACATCTCCAAAAGCATCGAAATGAACCCCTGGGACGGACGGGGCAACAAAGAGGCCGGCGCTGGGAACGGCCAGCAGGCACCAGATTACAACATCGGGTTCTACCCAGTCCGTGACCAGCAAGCCCCGGAGCCGACTGACAGCTTCACCGCCGGAAGCAACCAAGTCCAAGTCGCCATGCAAGACGCTTTGGAAGCACAGCGAAGTGTTCTTCGGCGACGGAGGTGCATACTAGTACATGGCCGCCCACTACAGCAATCCCCAGCAGCCACGGCGGTAGCACCTGCGCTTGACGGATTCGGCCGGCCCTTGATTGCCTCTTCTGCTTTCCACGGCTTACCGCCTGATGCATTCCCCCAGTCTGTATTTCACCCAACGCATAACTACCGGCGGTGAACGGAAACAACTCCAAACCTATGTGTACACTTCAGGGAGAAATATCTCATACCTTGCGGTGGAATGGCTGGATGGAGACCGATCAACCTTCGCCCAGAGGTTGCGGCGGAAAAGTAGGTGGTTGTGGGTGGCCCCAGGGTATGGGCTGCCCCGAGTGCTCCAGGCTTCGGCCACCTTGCTGCGGCCAAAAGACCGGCAGGCAGATAGAAGTTGCTGACAAGGGAAGAGAAGATGAGGAAGCCACAATACGAGGCTTGCCAGTGGTTTTGAGGTGTTTGTTACCTTCATTAGATTTGTACATTGGAACAGGTTTAAAGAGTCACAACACCTACCCCGATAACACCACCACAAGAACCAGAAGGTCCAGATTTGCAGCGGAATTTCCCTTTTCCAAGGTCTGAACAGTCGCCAATGCTCCCAGTGATAGCAGTCGCAATAATAGCATTTCAAGTTGTAAAAACCTCCCATATCTCATCTATTGTCTTTCCCAATCCAGCCCAATTTCTAAAGCCAAAGATACATAACACGGGTATTGTAAGAATCTAGGCTTTTCCTCTCCAACCCCTATCCTGTCCGTCTCTTCTCTCATCAAGGCTCTCTCAGCTCGTCCTGCTGTTGTGAATGTCCAAGACCAAAATATCCGTCGCCCCGACCTTGGTCAGCTCGTCCATGACGGGCGCGATCTTCTTCTTCTCCACCATGGAGCTGACGGCCACCCAGCCGTCCTCCTCGAGGCTCGTGACCGTGGGCGCGCGCTTGCCGGGCGTGATGGTCTTGGCCTGGTCCAGCAGGCGGCGCTCGATGTTGTACTGGCACAGCACGTAGCGCTGGGCCGTGATGACGCCGCGTATCCGGCTCGCGATGAGCTCCACCACGTCCGGGTTGCTGGGCTTCCGGCTCCGGATGAGGATGGCGGAGGACTCGACGACGGTGTCGATGGCCATGAGGCCGGCGGCCTTCATTGTCTCTCCGGATTCTGTGTGACGGAGTCAATTAATATCCTTCTTGGGAGAAAGGCACATAAAGGGGTTTAGATGGCAACATACCGACAAGATCAACAATACCATCCGCCACACCCAGCGCGCAAGCAGCCTCCACACTCCCGCTGAGCTCGATAATCTTGGTCTTGAGCTTCCAACCCGCCACATCCCCATTCGTAACGCCCTCCTGCTCCGCCTCGAGCTTAGCGAAGTGCTCCTCCGCGAGCCTCACGAAGCTCGTGCCGATGTTCTTCCCGATGAGGTCCTTCGTCTCGACGTACTTGCCCTTGGCGGGCACCTGCGTCTGCAGCTTGCAGTGGCCGAACCCGAGGTCGAGGAGCGTCTCGCAGCCCTGGAGCCTGTCGGCCGCCGACCGGTCGTCTGCGCTCAATCCCGCAGCGGCGGCGAGGGCGCGCACTCCGGCGTCGTGCTCCTGCACCTGGTCGTAGCCCGTGATGCCCAGGTCGACGCGGCCCTGGCCCACGAAGGTCGGGATGTCGGCCGCGGGCAGGAAGACGAGGGCGATGGGCAGGTTTTTCACGAGGGCTATGTCGAGGCGGTTCTCGCGGCGGAACTGGATGTCGGCTCCTTCGAGGAGGTTGAGGGAGGCTTGGAGGAGGCGGCCCTCTGTACGCGGAAGAGGTTAGTGAGTTGACTGGGGGAGGAGGGTTGTGAGGTGAGGGGAGGGGACGGTGGGCTCTGGTGACTCACTCTTGGGCACCGCGAATAGGAGGCGGCCTTCCAGGCTTTGATTGAGGCTTGTTAGTAGGTCGCCCATGGCTTGAGACGGCGCGAGACACGGAGAGAGAGCTGGCAACAGAGTCTTGAGAGGGCGGCGCATCATGAGAGGGAGAAGACTAACTGGTTGACGAGATCCATGGCTGCGACAATGACTCGTATGGAATGGACTGCTGGTATAAGTCGAGGCTAGCTACTACTGAGGAGCAGAGTCCGATGCCAGATAGACCTTGTCGTCGGGAAGGAAGAGTTCAGCTGCAAGCCATGACATTAGAGATTGACCAGATACGCCTTCGACGACAAGACGGCGTGCGACCGGGGATTGGGCCCCGATAAGGCACCGTCCCATGCTGGCGAGCGCCGGGGAGGGGAGGAGGGGTTACTTGCATGTCGTGGCGCGAGCGTATCCAGTCAATTGACGATATGGGAGAGATATAGCCGCCGGTCTGGTAAGTAGCAGTGTGCTGTGGTCGATAGCGAAGCTGTTGAGAGGTATGACTGGGTGCGACGTGGGGCTTCAAGTTCAATATGCGATCAAAGATGCATCACCGGCACCGGGGCATCGTGAGAAAATCTGCCCCTCCATGACGATCGGTAGTGGGGGTAACCCTAACCCTCTTTTTGTATGCCAAGACTCATAATTGGATGCTCCTGCCGTCAAGATCAGATGCTAGCAGTAAGGTATAGAGGTCTAGTTAGTTGATCGTGAGTGATTGACTTCGTCATTGATCGTTCCTACCTTCCGTTCTGTTTCATCCTTCTTGTCCGAGATCGAGAATGAGGAAGAAAGTCAACTGAACGCTGGATATTAACGACAAAAGCATACCTCGGCACCAATCACACCGAGTACCAAGCCAAAGGATTAGGCCCACCCAGCAATTTGTACCTGGCAGCCTGGCTGGGCGGGACGGTACGTCAACAGCTATCTAACCCCTTTTCATCTGGTCTCGTATCGCAACGCACATCACGATCATCGTGTGCCCCCCGATAAGCGACACGACATGTACAAGCCACGTTTTATCACGTTGCCATTGTTTCGTTTCAGACACCTCTTATGCCCCGTCTTTGTCAGTGTCACGGCAGGAGCAGCGAAACCAAGCCGTATCTGACTTGTAATTTGGTACTTCTTCCATCGCCAAGCTCTGATCCCCCAGCGTGTTAGTCACTGCCAACCGGCGTGACATAACGCCAACCTTGAAGCTCATATGCCGGTAAGAAAACAGAGAGACATATATGCTCAAATACTTCCTTTGCCCCCCTGGCCGAGGGCCACGTATGCTCTGCCCTTTCTTGGCGGAAAGATTGTTCGAGCCTTTATATGGCGGACGGATGGCCACGAGATGGAATCGAGAGGACAAGCACATGTTGACATGTATCGCGATGACACAGTTCCGCCCTTCCAACCCGCCCATCTACACGCCTCCACCAATAGTCGCCTGGATAAGAAACACGACGTCACGAGGGAGCCAGCGGTGGTGAAGCTGAAAGAGGAGGAGGAGCAGGGCGGGCACAGGCAGGGGGACCACTGGCGCAACGAAGACCACCGCGAGGACGACCGCAATAACGCAATAGACGACGAAGCAGAGCAGCCATTCCTCTACGACAGTCGAGCCAACATGTCGAGCTGGGCAGGCCAGCCCTCGGTGAAGGGCAGCTCCGAGGTGATGCGCATGATGCTCCTCACTTTCAGCTCGGTGGGGATGACGTTTACATGGGGCATCGAAATGACTTACTGCACGCAGTATCTCTTGTCTCTCGGCCTGACGAAAGGACAGACGTCGGTGGTGTGGATAGCGGGCCCTTTGTCCGGTCTGATAGTGCAGCCGATCATTGGAGTGATATCGGACCAGTCCAAGTCGAAATGGGGACGGAGGAGACCGATCATCATGGCTGCCACACTGGTCGTTGTCTTCAGTCTGATCTGTTTGGGCTTCACGAAGGAGATTGTCACTTTCTTCATAGCGGACAGGGAGACTGCTAAGGTCCCTACTATCGCGCTGGCTGTTTTGGCTCTGTATGCGACGGATTTCGCCATTAATGCAGGTAGGGAGAGCGATCATCAGACCTCCGCTGTTGAACGCGATGCTAACCAGATATACAGTAATGTCCTGTTCAAGGAGTCTCATCGTAGACACCCTCCCAGCGCACAAGCAACAATCGGGCGCAGCATGGGCGAGCCGCATGTCTTCAGTGGGGCACATAACAGGCTATGGCATGGGCGCAATCGACCTCGTCTCCCTCTTCGGCCCGACCCTAGGCGACACGCAGTTCAAGCAACTGACCGCCATCGCGGCCCTGGGCATGCTCATTTCCTCCTCGATAACCTGCTACGCCGTCTCCGAACGCATCCTCATCTCCTCCAAATCCGACTCCCGCTACTCCTCCTCCAACAAGGGCGGCGGCGGCGGCATGGGCTACCTCAAGATCTTCAGACAAATCTCCTCCACCCTCCTCACCCTTCCGCCGCGCATCCAGGCCATCTGCTGGGCTGTCTTCTGGGGCTGGATCGGCTGGTACCCCTTCCTTATCTACTCCTCTACTTGGGTGGGAGAGACGTACTACCGCTACGACGTGCCCGATGACGTTAAGGCCTCCTCCGACGCGCTCGGCGACATGGGCCGCATCGGCAGCCTGGCGCTGACGGTGTACAGCCTCGTCACCTTCCTCTCGGCCTGGATCCTGCCGCTGTTGATCAAGTCCCCCGACGACGACCAGGGCGAGACCTTCACCGCCCGCCCGCCGAAGAGCATAGCGCCCTGGATCGAGAAGTTCAACAAACTGAAACCCGACCTCCTGACGGCCTGGTTCTGCAGCCACCTCCTCTACTCGGCCGCCATGTTCCTCGCCCCCTTCGCGGCCAGCTTCCGGTCCGCCACCGCCCTCGTCGCCGTGTGCGGCCTGCCGTGGTCGATCGCGATGTGGGCTCCCACCACGTTTATGGGAATCGAAGTCAACAAGCTCGGCGGCGAGCCGGCGAACGGGTCCTACCGTCGCCTGTCTGTCGGCGCCTCGAGCATTGAACTTCAGGACCGGACCGCCCGCCACTCCTCCTCTGACCAGCCGCCCGGTAACACGGGCGAGCTGTCGGGCGTCTACTTCGGGATCCTGAACATCTACACCACCCTCCCGCAGTTCATCGGCACGTTCATGAGCACCGTCATCTTCGCCGTCCTCGAGCCGGGCAAGTCGCCCGAGCTGGCGGCCGACGCGCACCCCTCCGAGCAGGCCGATACGGACGGGCCGAACGCCATTGCCGTGTGTTTGTTTATCGGGGCGCTGAGTACGCTGGGCGCTGCGTATGCGACGAGGAAGTTGATGTATGTGCCTTACTCTTGATGGTCGGATGATAAGAGTTGAGAGAAGGTGTGGAGTGAGGGGTGTGTTTTAATAGCAGCTGCATGGGCTGGCGTTGGTGTTGTTGTTTTTGGAGGATTGTAGGATAGACTTGAGATACCATGGTGGGCGTTTGCATATTAGAATATCGTAGTTGGATTTGTTGATCTACCTGGCTATCTACTTTCAAAACCGTATCGTTAACGGGAGAAATAGACTAAGTGCCTCGCCTTGGTTACATTGCCCCCTTTTTCAACGAGGTCATTGTTGCATCCGGTCCCAGGAAAACATTAGACAGACGAAAATACGCACAATAAACATCAGAGCAGAGCAGGATCGGGCGTTGCAGACTTGTTCGTGTTTCTCACACTCAAGCAAGTGTTGACATACTGTCTGTGACACTAGCAAATATACGCACCAAACAATGGTCTCTAACCACCTAGACCCAGAGCTCCCCCAACCCAAAGGACATAAGAAAGCGGTATCAAGACAGACCAAGTAAAGTCATTAAACAGATACATATGAAAAGAAGCCTCGCAAGCAAGACTTACCACCCATTGGCATAAAGCCACACCGGGCCCAAGGATCAATAAATCGGCCTCCCCTCCTCCCAACTCTTATGAAACCCCTTCACCACCTCCTTCCCTTCCGCCGTCGGTGTCTCGCCATCATTCTCCTTGACATCAGGCCCCCAGCTGACACGGCCGCTCTTCCGCCTCCTCCCCCCGCTTCCACCATCGGTGATCAGCGCGCCGCTAGTCGGGCCGATCCACTCCCACGCCCGTCCCACCTCGCCGTTCCGCCCTTCCCTCTGGCCGGTGCGGACATTGCTGTTCTGCTCCACCACCTGGCGCACCTTGGCCCACACCTTCTCCCTCTCCGCCAGACTGTGCCGGCTGCGCAGCACGTCGTCCCGCAGGTTCGGCAGGAACAGGAAGGCGTCGTCGCTGCCGTCCTCGAACGCGAGCTCCTTCTGCGCGGCGAGGCGCTCGAGGACGATGTCGACGAGCCCGGGGATCTGCGCGGCCGTCTTGCGGTGGGAGCGGTAGCTTTGGCGCGCGTAGAGGGCCGAGAGCACGGCGAGGACTAGAGATCCAAGGCCGACTCGATGTCGCGCCAGTGCGAGCCAGAAGTGCCGTCGGACCGCGCACGTGAGCGGAAGGCGAGCGAGAGAGTTGGACGATAGCCGCGCGGTTGGAAGACGTCCGGGATCTCTGGCTCTAGAGGTTCGGGAGGGGGTCTGGTTAGTTGGCGGAACAGTGTCAGAAAGTTACAGTTGCTGTGAAAAGACGGATATGGGATGGATGGATAGGTATAAAGGGCAGGTGCAATGGGTGGGGCTGTCAGGGGAAAGGGAACTCACTGCTCGGGCTCGGGGTCGACGACTTCCACTTCGTCGCGGGACTTGATCTCGCCTATGGCAGCTGTCCAGAGATCGTCGAATTCATCCTTGGACATGCGCTTACTCCGCTTTTGGGAAAGGGTCTCGCGAAGCTCCTCTTCGTCGATGAGAGGGGAGTCGACCGGCGCGCCTTCCTCGGTCAAGGACTCGCCGCATTCGTACTTGGCGCGACGATCCCTCAGCTCTTCGACTGCGCGGTCGGCCACCGCTTGGACGCGGCGGACTTTCTCGCCGTCAGGTTCGCATGTAGGGGGAAGGGGAACCAATCCGCCAAGAGCCAGGGGGTGCGGCTTAAGCACGAAATCCTGCTCACAGCGGACGGAGTAATCTTCGTAGCAGATGCCATGCGGCGGGCAAGGGTCGCACTGCGGTTCAACGATGGGGACGGCCCAGTCCGGGACGTCGATGTTTTCAAGGAACGAGAAGGGGTATTCGGCGGGCCGGCCAATGCCACAGTATCCCACTGCTATCTTCTCCTGGCGGTACCATCCTGCGTAGATAGCGAGAATGGTGAGCACCAGGGAAAATGAGAATATGCCGGTCTTATTCCCGACCTTCTTCTTCCGGACAGCCGGGGGTCCTAGCTTCGCGCGGGCGAGGAGGGCGCGCTGGGGGTTCGCAGCCTCTTCTTGTTGAAGCTCGAGCTGGGCCTCTGGGGTGAACTCTTCGCCCGCTTCGACTACTTCTGGCTGGGGTGTTCTCGGGCCATTGCTCAGACGCTGGCTGATGGCTTCGTCCGCAGAGCGGTAGAGGTCAGAGTCGAAGGGTCCGTCGGTGCGGCGGCGGTTGGACGGCGTCTTGGGTTTGGTTGCCTCTGGCCCGGTGGTCTTCCTGCGACCACTCGGTGTTCTTGAGGGGGCAGGCGGTGAGCTGCCGCCGCTCTGAAATGGGTTATCGCTGCTGAAGACGCCTTCCGTCTCTGGTGTGCGCTTGAAGAAGCTCTCTTCCCTAGGAGGCTCAAGCTTAATGGGCGGCGTTGTGGCAGCTATCACACGACGCGGTTTCCTAGTCGGGCGTGTTCCAGCGTCCATATCGGTGCTAGTCTCGGTGTCGGACACGCCAACGGCCTGGGCACTGGCAGACCGCGACTGCCTCTTCAGCGGACTCTCGCGGAGGACTGGCTCGGGCTCCGGGTCGACCGACTCGCTCTTAAGCCTGGTGCTCTTCCTAGGAGACCGGGTTCGCGACACCGTCGGTGGTGGCATCAGCTCCTGGTCATCGTGGACGGATTCCTGGGAGTCGGCATCGACGATGCCCCTGCTCATGCGCTTGACTCGTGCGCGGGCGGCGAGGATCTTCTTCGATTGAGGGACGACGTGCTCATTGAAGAGGTCGATCAGTTGCGGCTTCTTCGCGGTGGATGGGTATTGGACGTTGTGGGCGACGAGGATGGAGCGCAGACGAGGGACTGTGAGCGACTTCGGGTCGAAGCCCGTTTGCAGGTACTCGACGCTCTCGCTATCCGACATTGTGGCCGCCTTGTCGCTTGAGCGAAAAGATGGTAATAGCTGCCTCTTGGTAGTACAAGGTAGAGATGAGCGTATCTTAAACGAAGGTCGACTTTTGATGTTGTGCGATGAAGGAAGTGCACACTTGGCGGCGCGGGGAGCTCGGAGGGAACAAAGTATGTAGGGAATTAGCAGGTGCCAAGCTGACGTCGTCCGACAAACATTTGTGACGAGCTTCCTTTGATCGCTGGCAATGACGGTTGAGTAGTGGCAGTGGCGTCTGCGGAGTTCTGTCAAAGAGCTCTGCGACAGCAATTAATTGAGACCTGGCGACAATGAAGTCGATGTGATTGGTTCGGTCTGAGGAGCGGAGGTCGGGGCACGGAACGAAGGTATTGATTTTTGATGTGATATCAAAGTGGGCAGCGACAGAACCGGTTGTCTGAGGCAACAGCTAGCCTTGCAAAAGGCCACTTGTCATGCGCCACACTGACCGCCTCGGCTAAACGCCACATTGCCTCGTAGCCTGTTTACGTAATCATGTAGAAGCTCATTAGGCAAGTGCCAGGTTGGCGATGACGACACTCCAACACTTCACTCGACGGCCATGTATACTTGACCAAGACTATCATTCCCCTCTGACTTCTTGCACATGCGATATCCCTAGTACCCAATCCATATAAGTCATAAGACGGTGCCAAACGCTATCACATCCCCGAATCATTTTCAAGAATATCATGTCCGCTATGATAATGCAACCGTCGTTTTTTCCGGCTCATAAGCCATCAGCCATTCCCTAACTCGTAATAACTCGCAAACCATTCTCTCCAAAATCACTCCTTCGCTATCAAGCTTCTTCATCTAATAACACAATTCCATAATATTGTTCCAGCGTCCTCCAGCAATGGACCTGGCCATGCTTCACACCTTGCGGTGGGGACGAGTGGTTCTACTCAGAGCTGATACCGACTGTCGAGCCTGACTCTGAAATTGGCTGAGATCTCCAGGTCATGGCGGGCGGAATAAGTTTGAGGGAAGTGTTGGTGATGGGGGCGTATTGTTGCTACTGCCTCCGTGATAGCCTTCCAGGCCATGGCCTTGGGTCGCGTATGTCGCGTCGAGGACTCTTATGTCGACTCGAGGGACTTTAAGCTTGAGCATGGTTCCGAATTCGATCACGACGACCAGGTTCATCCCGGCTGTAGGGATAAGATGCTGTGTTCGCTCGGCTTGTTGGAGTGGTATGTTCGCGCCGCTGTTGGGTTGAGAGTGCTATGACATGCACGGGATCGCAGATCGTCGCGAGGAAGATCGTGTGGCCAGCGTGTAGTGGTATGGTATCGCACTGCGCGATTAATGCTGTGAGCATGTCCGAGGTCCCAGGTCGCTGCCGGTGGATCTGAGCTCTGTTGACAATCTGGGGCTGCTTCTGAGCAAGCTCCTGTGCCTCGGAAAGACTTTGTGTGGGCAACTACGCGCTGCCGATGGCCTGGAGGAGGCTTATTGTTCTAATGGACCGTCTAGTCGACGGTATGGGACATTAGAACTCCTCATGGATGAGATGGTTTGCGGATGAAAATGCGTCGGTGGTCGTGGCCCGGACCTCTGCAGACGGAGCGAACGTCGCTGCTCATCTTTCGGGCGAAGAGATGACGGAAGAGGCCTCGTTAATCAGGTATCGTATTCGCGGCAGAGGCCCTCGAAGTCCACATCCTCGTCAAGTGTGCGCGGAACCGCGTGAGGCAAGAAGGCGAACGTCCACAGAGGATTCTGCGCGAGGGCCTCGCAGTTCTGCTCGCTTGCTGTGGAGGCGATGCCGCGAAGGGAAGAGTGTTCAGGTCCGCTCTCGCTGCGAACATTAGGCGGGGACTGCGGCTGGGATCCGGGAATATGCCCGACTTCATATCTTGAGTTTTGGGAGGCCTGACTGGCAATTGGCCCCGCAGTACGTGTGACCTTTCGCGGCGGCGCAAGCTCGGTGTCGCCGTCATCATCCTCTCTCGAGCGCTTCGTCCGCGGCTGTCTGCTGGGGGAAGGTATGGGATGGTCCGCCTCCGAAGATTGCTGAGCCTCATCTTTTTCGTAGCGGTCCTGCTCGATATGCCGGTGCGCAAGCTCAGCCTGCGCTTCAGATTCAACGGATTGTCACTCATCTAGTCCAGGTTCCTGCTTGATCTCCCGGTTCGCAGGCTCGTCCTGGGCCTCAAGTCCAATGGGGTATCCGTCATCGACTCCATGTTCCGGTTCTGGGTATTCATCCTCAACTCCGGGTTCCTGCTTGACCTCGTCTGGGCGGAGGTCCCGGTCTGCCTCGTCATCAACGAGCTGAACGTAAGGATCAGGGACGTCCAGAAGGACGATTTGACCCGCCACATCCGCAGGATCATCATCGTCGACAGCCGCCACATGGTCAGGCGCAAACACGGGACGGACGACAGCCGGAGCCGGAGGAGGGTGCCCGAACCCCAGTGTCGCTTGGACCAGGTAGAACCCCGCCAGCCGCCGCGCCACCCGCGCCCACTCCTCTTCCGCAATCACGAGATCCCGAGACGCAAACCTCTCGTACTCGTCTGCCGAGGCGGCACGTTCGTCCGCATCTCGCCTGTTCCCCGTGCGAAAGTGCGGGGACGCCGCCTCTCGGCAGGCGGCGTCTAGTTCCCCGCAGCGGGCCTTGCAGCGTCGCAGATCGTAAAGGGCGAACTCGAAGTCGAAGTCAAACCGGGCCGGGATGTCGTCGTCGTCTCGCAGAAGGCCGTGGGCCGGGTGGATGAACCCCAGTCGGTCGGCGGCCTGCTGGTGGGCCTCAAACGCGCTTGTGTAGAGGGCCCAGGCTGCCTGGCATATCCGGTCGAGGTTCCTCACGCGGTCGATTCCGTCAAACAGCTCGGGGCGGGGGAAGTTTTCCGCACTATCGCAGGCGGCGATGAGGCCGGTCAAGCCCGCAGTATACGCACCACGGGCTGTGGTATAATCCCGGCGGGCCCGCAAAACGTCGTCCATCGTCCAAGCGAAGACGTTGACGTGGTACGCGAGGTTCGTCCCCTATTCGTCCCTCTCCGCCTTAGCCTCATCGAAGTTCCTCACGGCCCTGTCCGAGCGTCGCCGACAGAGACCGTAGTGCCCGTTCGCGACGGCCAGACTGGGGTGAAGTGGCCCATACTGTTGCAGCAACCCCCGAATGGAAGCCATGGTTCCCACGAGTCTGCCGGACGCCCGCCTGAGCTCCGCTTCCGCCTGCGCGACCATCTCGTTGGCGTCCTCGTCGGGCATGGTGTGACTAAGTTCTGGGGCGAGCGGGGGAGCGTTGATCAACCCGCCGTCGGCATAGAGTCCGTGGAAGACGATCATCCGCATGGACTGGGCTTGCTGCTGGGCGATGGTGGCCGCCACGCCAGCGACGAAGGCCAAGTCCGCCATTGCTTACGGTGTTGTGGTCTACTGGACGGCGTTAGTTCTCACTCACTTACTCAGAACACGGTGCCGGGGGGTTTTCCTACAGATTCGTGAAAGTGTTGGGGAAGAGCCGGTGAGAGGCTTGGCCAAGACGAAGCTCGTCCAGGTCGCTGTTCTCTGTGGATGGTGTTAGTGCCCTCCCACGTTCTCAACACACAGCTGGCGATGGAAACGTACCTATGGATCCGGAGGTGATCGCGATGAGAGGAGGAGTGCGGTCACGGTTGCGAAAAGCTCCGAGGTTCGTTGTGCTTGGGGTAGCTAGTGGTATCTGGCTATGCGATCGTTGCTCTTAACGTGTTTCCAGGCTTCTGGTGTGGATCGGGCGAAGTTCGGTATCGCGCTACACAGGGTGTATTGACAGTTCCCAGGCTTTTCTGACCGGGTTGTGTATCTCGCGACGAACAGGGGTCAGTCAGGATGCTGGTCGAGCTCGTGGCCTCCCGTGTGTCCAGAGGGCTGCGGCAGCCAGATGCGCTGCGGTGTTGTTTGTCGACGACTTGCTCTCGCGACACAATCAGGGTTGTTTGTTACGCCTTGGACAGCGAGGCGTCGCAGAAGGACTTGGGAGTCGATGTTATCAAGGACTATCGAGCGAGAAATGTACGATGATTGCTTGCCGTGAAGTTGGGGAAGTCAATGCAGTTGTGGTTGCAAGCAAGTGTCAGAAGGAGGATACGGGAGAACAGCGAGGAGAGAAGGATGAGAGATGCCGGCGGTATTTGTTCATACTGGGTACATTCGGTACATGACCGTCCCATTCAAACTCGCATATATGCAGACGGACGGTTGAGACGAACCCTGGGAAGACTGGATTCCGGGCTCCCGCATCCTGCCTGGTCGGACGCACCGGTAAATACAACTGTTTCTTATGTCACCGGATTTAGGGGTTCTCTACATATCCTCTCTGCCCTCGTCACGGAATACCGGGCTGGGTATTTACGTTGGCGTTGTTGTAGAAGCTGATATTCCAACGTACCCCTTTCATCCCCAACTGGCCACGTCGACCACAACAACAATCGCTGACTATACACAGGCACTGACACATTAACGGACACGCGTTGGCAATCAATACAATCATGAACGATGGCGCTCTTCGGCCGAGATCGCGGTGCCCGTGTTGTCGATCTCTTGGCTCGCTCGCAGGTCCCATTCGTTCGTTGTCTGATATTCGTGCAGGTAGTACACGCAGGTATTGTCATTATGCGAACCTAGAAATTGCTGAGCTTCGACGACCTAAACCGTACGGCGGGTACTCTATCTTTAAGTTTCGGGATACGATATCATGGGCCCGCGTTGTCACCTTGCGCATAACGGTCCTACTACTTGGGAACGTAGCCGGCCTGTAGGATTATCTCCTCGAGTTCAGTCCAGGATATCACAATGACCACCGTGCCAACAACTGATAACATCTCCTGTCTTGCGAGCAGAGTACTCCGCTTGATCAAGCACTTGTTGTATTCTTATCAAGACCGGGCGCTGTTGCCATCGGCCAGCGTATTATATTCCTGCCCTGCAGGGGCTGCGCCTCTCTCAATAGACGAGGTCAAAATACCGAACCATATATGCTCCCCCCCGTTAAACCATGCTCCCCCCAAACCAAAAGACGCCGCCACTACCAAAAAGACGCCGCCACTCCTTATAGGATTCTGATCAAAACACATCCTGCCTCGCGCAAACATTCCTCCTCCCATCAACCCTCACCACCACCACCTCCACCCGCCTCCACGCTCTTCAACCTCTCCTCTGCCTCCTCCGCCCGCCGATTTGCCTCCTCGATCTCTCTCTTCAGCTGCCGAATATAGTCGATAGCGAGCTCCACCGTGCTGGCCTTGCTGTTCGGTACGCCTCCTCCTTTTCCTTCCTTCTTCTCTTTCTCTCTCTCCCTCTCCTCCTCCGCTTCTTCTTTCGCGTCCTTCTTCACCACGGGTAGCAGGGTGGCCATTTCCAGCAGAGCCGAGTTTATCCGATTCCTCCTTCCCTGCTCGGCGATTTTGTGCGAGGTGCGTTTGGACGTGAGGTTGGTGGAGAGTTCTGTGGGGTACGAGACGCCGGGCAGGGTGTTGCCGTCTAGGATGCGCTGGTAGTTGGACTTTGTCGCGAGGAGGTGGGAGGCGGCGTCCTCGGCGGAGCCGGGGAGGAGGGGTTTTATGTTGGGGGATATCCGGGGTAGGAGGGCGGGGGATATGGGGACGGAGGAGACGGAGGAGCGCTTTTTCGAGGACGAGGTGGTGTTGGAGCGGGCGGCGAGGAGGGGAGTTTTCCGCTCGGAGGTTGAGGAGGAGGATTTGTTGTTGGGGAGGATTCGGGGGGATGGCGTTGCGGATGAAGTGGACATTGGCTTCATGAAAGGGGAGGCTTTGGCTGAGCCAGAGCGTGCGATGCCTGATGGGGCGAGGACTGGTGTACGCGATCCGGCTGTGGGCGTAGTTTGCTTGGGGAAGTGAACCGAATCGGGAAGCTCGAAGTTCTCGATGTGGTCTATCGCGTGGGGTTCTTGGCTGCCGCCTCTGCTGCCCGTTGTGCGTGTGTTGGGTGAGCTTAGCTTCATAAGTGAGGCTGGCGTCGCTGGGGATGGCATGCCGCCTGGTAGCATGACGTGACCCGGTAGGTGGTGTGGATGGTTTTGTGCGCCGAGGAAGGGAGACGGCTTCGCCGACCTTGGTTTGGGAAGTGGTGGTGGCGGCATGTCTATCAGCGTGCTGTCGTGGAGAGCTTCTGGTGACACCGAGTCGTTGTGCTCTGAGTCTGTGGTGCCGGGCGTCGCAGACGAGGAGGTCGGCAGGGCGGGTAGTGGCAGTTGTTGTTGGTGCTCCTCCGCCGCCTCAACCAATTCACTCAGGACCTGCTCGTTCAGCAGAGGTGTCAATGTTGTAGTCTTCCCGCGTCGTTGTGGCTTCGTTATAGGAGACTGTCGCACGCCCGCTTTGGATCCTCGCTTCGCCGCGTTCTTTCTCGTTTTCTTCGTGGCTTCCACAGAAGAGCCAGACATCAACCCAGAAAGGGGCGAGCTTGCCGTATCCTTCACCGGACTTGTCGTGATAGAGCCGTGCCTGGAGTGCTCATACGAAGCCATATTGTCGTTCTGTGCGTGCAACGCCGGAGACGTGAGGGGGCTAAAGTAAGCACCCGGGACGGTGAACTGGGCATCGATAGGGAAGTGTGTCTCGAGGGGCGTTACGGCAGGTGAGACTAGTGGGGTGAAGAGCATCTAGAGGACTTATCAGTACACCGTATCGGACTGAGACATGGCGTCAGGACATACCTCTTGCTGGTCTTTTAGTCGCTGATAGCGATAGTCTAGCGGTTGTTGCTGGGGCGTCTGGTCGGACGGCCCAGCATTTGGGTAGTAGTGATGGGCGCCTGCCTGAAGTTCGAGACTTTGGGGGGTCGGAGGCACGATGCGCTGCTGATGTTGTTGGACGAACAATTGCTGCTCGTGGAGCTGGTGCTGCAGCTTCTGCTGCTGTAGGAATTGGATCTGAGCGTCGATAGTGTTCACAATCGCTTCGGTAGGCGTAGGAGGTGGGATCATGGTGGCCGGGATCGACTGGTAAGACACGGCCGAGGACATGGTCGGCATCTGATGGAGTCCAGAGGGGTCTGCCCTCGCAAGCATGTCTGGCGTGTCGGTGCCGGACATGGCCGTGTCCAAGGGCTGGCGGTGCTGGTGCTGGTTTGGCAGCATGTGATTGTTCGCCCCGTTGCCGTTGTGGAAGTCAGGACCGAAGTCGAACTGCATCCCGTCGCCCATGTTGGACATGCCGTTCATATCCAGGAACTGTTGGAAGTCATCCTCCTGGCCGGGCTGCATGCCGTGGTCCTGGCCGTTCCATGCCGAGTTCATTATAGACATGGCTCGGTAGCCAAGGCTCCTCCAAGCCTCTATTTCGAGCCTGTCGAATGCGCGCGCGGTGTTCTTGGTGCTTGATTCCGGAAGTTCAGCAACCAGAGGCTCTCGAAGCTCGTAGGGCGATATGTCTCAAGCGCGTAAGGTCGTGGTGGTATCACTACGGAGCATTAATTCACATGAGTCGAGTCCAATGGACCCCGGAGTTTTGGGTGTTTCTCTGATGTTTCGGCCGGCTCCGGTGACGTCGCCGTCGGTTCGTTTGGGCCCGATGGCGTATTTCGAGTTTCGATTATACGGGCAGAGGCCGATAGATGGCTCGAATGTCGTGTGGGTTTTGTAAGTTTTTTCGTTGCTCAGCTCCTGGGCAGACGTTGAAAAAGGCTTCACGTGAATTCTTGGACGGGGGGTTTCGCCAATTCATGGTTGTTGGAAAACACGGCCGCCGCTAAGTTGATGGTGGGGCAGATAGAGATTGAAGCCGCCAAGAGGGACTGAGGGTGCTAGTGATGGCAAGCGCAATCGGCGATTGGTCAGTGCGGTCACATTAGCGGTTTTTAGCCCCCGAAAAGTGAAAGTCAGACCCAAGACCCTCCCACTGCCTCCGATGCTGCGGTAATTCCCCCGGTCAGACCCCTTGCTAGGTGGTAACCCTCTAGTTTCATTATTAGCTCATCATTCTTGCGACCTTGACCAACTTCAACCTCAAATCCAGCACGACATCCCGCGACAACCTTGGTACTCTATTACGTAGCTGGCATCTGCTGAAGCACCTGAAGCCTTGGACATAACTGCATTGTTGATTCACACACCACAACTCAGGGTTAACTCATCATGTCCGCTTGGCGTCAGACTTATACGGGCTTACGGCCCGTGGAGCTTTGAGCATCAGACAAAAGAGGCTACCAAAGAGTAGGAGGCTATTCCCGTAAAAGGCAGGTCAGTCCCCTAAAAATTCTCAACCCGCTTACCCACAAAATATCACGACTGTGGTGTAAGGCGTAGGCTCATTTAAACGCCGAGGATGCTGTCAGGAGCACCACAAGAGAGAAGAGAGTCCACCCGGCATCATTAGAAGATGCTTGGCTGCTCCTTTGATGCTCACCAAACAGCATCCAATAGCCTGTCTTACCAGGTCCCCTCCTTTCTCGAGCGCTTCCTGCGGCATGACACCTAGCTGTCCAGGTTAGGCTTGGTGTGAAGCCACATGCATCTGCCACCGACGCACAGCAAGACCTGAAGATCGCGAGCACTCCTGGAGCACTGTATCCTTCCGTTTTTTTGGATCATTGTTTACTCCTGTTTGTGACCGATGGCTTCTCTTCACCCTCATACACGGCAGAAAATGTTGGTTTAAATCGGACGACGGATAAAGCATCGAATGCATCATAAGCACTCGATAGTGGATGAAGCACGAATGATCCCCCGGCCGACATGACGAATTTATCGGGACGTCTCCCGACCCCACGCTGGGGTCCCACTCAAATATCGAACAGGTGGGGGTCAGCCTGCTCTCGACCCGGTCCACCCCGTAACCCCGGAAGCGCCCGCAGCACGAGTCAACGAAAACACCTCCAAAGTGTGACGACCTCCAACCTCTGCATATCGGGCTTGAAGCCACCGTCCCTTTTGGTGACCGACGACAGCTCCATGCGGACACCGAACTGAGCGCCTCCATGGCAGCCTCTCCAAGTGGAAGGCCGTTTAAGATGAGAACAGCAAAAGAAATATCGCAACGCATCTACTGCGCCCCATACGCTTCTTGTTTGAGGTCTTATCCGTGACACTGAGGAGCTCAAGTCGAAGTTCCCTGGCAGCATGTCCTGAAAGGAGTGACCTTACTTGGGCTCTCGGTGTCTGTAAAACACCTCCAAATGTGGTCAGGAGTTCTACTGCACGGGCAATCTTATGGCGATAGTGAACAGGGCATGACACTTGGTCTACGAGTGCTGGGCTGGGCGGTTGGTTCATGGATAAGTGCACGAAATTGGCCGATGCGCTACCAGCACACCGAGCTCTCGCTGCTCACCTCTTTGCTCATGCCTCGACAGTCTGTTCTATACCGCGACACGTGTCTTTCAGCGCGGGTCATCAAAGACAGCCAATTATTCGAGCATTTGGCAGTCCTTGCGGCCTTGGAACATCACATATCAAACTTGATCAGAGTAGGATTCTTGATTCTCTTTACTATCTCTTCGTACTTACTCAAACTTACCTCCCTTACTCAGACTTACCGTTCTTCAACCCAGCAACACGCCCTCTCAAAGCGCTCCCAACACAATACTTAACATACCAGCAGGAGTAACCCAACTCACGTTTCGCGTCTCTAACCGCCTGCTTCACCTCCACCATCGTCCTCTCCTTACCGAACAGCCACCCGGTAGCCCTCTCCGTCTTGGTCAACCGCATGCTCTCCGGACACTCAGGGCCCTTCAGCAGCGCATCGTGACCCGTCCCCCTCGCCGCCTTCTTACAATACAGCACCATGGCCTGCTCATCCTCCTCAAACCTCCTCCTCCACCGTCCGTACCACGACGGGCCAGAAGAAAGGTGATAATACTCACCGGGAGAGACGACGTACGCGTCCGAGTCAATCAACGCCCGCGCGTGCGCGTAGCTCGGCTCCGTCGCGTACCGGCAGCAGGCGCAGTCGCGGTAGTACCGAGTCACGACCGCCAGGCAGTCGGCCGGGCCGATGAGTTGATCGGGAATGTGCTCCGAGTGGAGGGGGTCGAGATTCTTCTCGACGGCGCAGGAGGGGACGTGGCACCGGATGTAGCGGGCGACGCGGAGCAGGCGCATAGAGGACGTCGGCTTGGGCTCGGCTTCGAGGAGCCACCAGTCCTTGACGAAGCTCGAGGGTGCGCCGCAAGTTGGGCAGATCCAGATGGGGAACTCGTAGTAGCACATTTTTGGGTGGCGGGGGTGGGGTGGTTTGTTAGTGGTGAGCTGTGTGTGGTGAGTGGTGTCTGATCCGGGGTGGTGTGTGTATGTGTGTGTGTATGTGTGTAGGGATGTATGTGTGTATGTAGGTGTGTGTGTGTGTGTGTATGTGTGTGTGTATGTATGTGTGTATGTATGTGTGTATGTACGTGTGTATGTACGTGTGTATGTATGTGTGTTTGTGATGGCTATGAGGAAGGAAGGATAGAAATGAGACTGGTGGAAGGTCGGTAATGGTCATGACTATGACCTCGGGGTGCATGCCTCCCGGCATAAAGGTACAATGGAGCCTGTGTTCCAAGATAAGTCCCTTATCTAGACGACCAAGTCCACGTTCCAAACAAAGAACGATACGCGAGGGACCGAAAAGCGAAGTCTCCAACAACAAGCAACAATGCATACATAATTCTCTCGACGCTAAGGCGAATGGACAAAGCATGCTAAGCTTTAGCAAGCATATCGGACAACAAAGCTCTTGTTCCGTCACCTCCTAGTAACCCCCCTTCGGCCTCCCACCACAACGGCCAGTTACAACACAATTCCACTATTGGAGATGTACGTTATCGTTTATGCTTGAGCATTCGATATGGCAATCTTTCTACAAGGCTAAGAATCATGAAGCTGAGAAGGAGTGGGCATCTACATATACAACCTAGTGTCTCCGTCAGCCGCTTACCACTAGCACGGACGGTGGCCGGACAGCAGCAGAAACTACCTACCTAAATGCCTGGAAAACCAGACACAGCACATTATCTATCCGCCTTAAAGGACGAAGCATATGTCTCCCAAACATCATCATCCGACACAGTCCTCACTTACATGATGGTGAAAAGGTAAACACCTACGGCTCGTGACTGAGGCAGTCAGCATTTTAGACTTACGATAGACCGTATCTGGTTCAGCTACTTAGAACACTCTACACAATATCAATATAGCAGGGCCAGTAAGCTTTCTATACATGACCGCGAGTAAGATAACTCCGAAAGAAAAAGTGATCATCATGATTCTATCAACTTACCTGCCAGCAGGTAATTCCCTTCCCTCCCCCCCCTTTTCCCTTTAACCTCATCTCCTAGTCCAGCACACGTCCCCTAGGTATTTAGCATCACCTCTCCCCCTCCCTCCGTCCCCTCATCTCCACAACCCCAAACCTCCTCCCCCGTACTTTCCTCTTCTCCCCTCCCCCTTCCACTCCTCGCCTTCCCCCCTCTATTCCCTCCTTCCTCTCTCCTCCCTCCCCCTCCTCCCTCCTCTGAACCCTAACACTAACACTAACCCTCCACCTCCTAACCTCACCCCAGACCTTTCCCAAGTATGCAAACGGCGGCACCCTCCCCACCACGTCCCCAGCCCTGTTCGCCAACCGCATCACCCTCCCCAACACCCTCACCCGATCGTAACAACCGGGGCAAAAGAAACTCTCGTCCACGACGGGCACGATGGGAAGCCTGTTGTGCCGGACGGTGTAGCATATCTTACCCTCCTGGGCGAGAGGGCAGGTCTGTCTGCTGGGGAGGGGCTGGGAGGAGAGGGTTTTGTGGCAGAGGGGGCAGCGGAATGTTGTGGGCGTTAGGATACACATCTTTCTTTTTTGGGGGTGTATCTGTGTTCGAGAGGGAGGAGGAGCGGAGTGTGGATGGATGGATGGATGGGATGGAATGGGAGTGGGTATTGGTGGGAAGTAGTGGTGCGAGGAAAGGGAGATGGATAGGGGGCGATGTGGAAGGATGATGGGATGGGATGTTGGATACTTACTTTAAGAGGTTGGGTGGTGAGATGTTGACGAACTGGAAGTTTCTTTCGGTGGTGAAGGTTTTAAGTAAAGGTAGGATAATGCCCGCCGGTTCGATGGTTGAGTGAGACGATGATTGTGATGATGTGGTAGGTAAGGTGTAGCTGCGAATGGAAGCAGACGGCGAACGGGAACCCGACCTACGAAATGAAACGAAAGGGAAAGAATATATACCACGCAGAATGCGAGACAACAATCCGTTGTTAAGTGGTATCGGACAAAGAAACTGTACTTCTGTTATCTTGACTAGCACTTTACCTTCGGCGGCACAAAGCGTTGTTCGCCAACAAAGTCACATTGAAAGGCGCAACTGGATGCTTGTAGAGAATTGTGTCCATTGACCCATGCCTGTCGATTACATTACAGCGAAGAACCCAGTAGTAAAGAGTAGGTATCTCAACGAACACAAAGCAACGAAAAAGTAAACAAGTGCGTCAAACGAAAAGACAAGCCCTGGTAAAATCGCTCCTACCCTTTTTGCCCTCCCTGCTAAGACACCATTGAACGGAAATGTAACCAGTAGCTAAGTTCCATCAATTGTAAAATCCAGAGGGGAAAAACGAACAATCACCTTGTATCCATCTAGTGATAGAGAGAAGTGGCTAGACGAGATCAAAGTGACTCTCCGCCCCGTCCTCCCAGACAGGCAACTCGTCCTCCGCCTCGGGCACCCTGACCGCAGAACTGGCGACGTGGATGTGCAGACTCGGCACCTTATCCGCATCAATGACCTTGCCCCCCGCAGTGCGTATGCCAACCTTGAGGTAGCCGCGCAGGTAGGGCTCTATCTCCTCCGCCTCGAGACCAGCCAGTTTCTCCGCCAGCACCTTTTTCGTCAGCGCCGCGGTCAGGGGCACGGTGCCGCTGATATGGTGGTTGTGCATCTCCACCCCGGCCATGGGCGGAGAGGCAAAGACACTCATCGTCCCAACCAGGGTATCGGCGAAGGACCAGTGCGTGTCGTCCTCGGGCACGGAGTCGAGGAAGAGGTAGATGAAGAAGGGGCCGCCCAGGGCCTGCTTGTCGACGCGGACGTTGGCTATCCACTCCCTGTATGTCCCGTCCGAGATGAGGGACTTAGCGAAGGGGATGCCCACAGCGGATTTGGGGCGGGACTTCCACTTCAATGCGAGGGTGGACGGACTGGACTGGCCGTAGAGTTTGTTGATGGCTTTGCGGACGCGGGATTGGACCTTGCGCATGTTGTTGCCGTTCGGGTGGTTGCTGGGGTCCTTGCCCGTCAGGGAGATGCCCGCTACTTCCTGGTATGAGTAGCCGAGCACCTTGGGGTCTCGCACGCTGTCGCTGTCCCAGAAGGTGCCGTCTTCTTTCTCGTAAAAGGGCGTCAGGGCAGTCTTGGAGTCCTGGATGTCGCCGGCTTTGGTGGTGTAAGACGCGCTAATGGCCTTTGAGGGGGTGATCCAGGAGGAAGGGAAGAGGGCCTGCCACATGGCGAAGAGGCGGTCGACGTTGGCGTGGTGGAGGAAGAAGATGGGGTCGAAGGCTGAGAAGGGAATGTATGCCATGTGGCCTTCGACTCCGCCGGCGATGTTGTGGATCACATCGTGAACGGATTCGATGCTGTCGTACGACTTGTTGGATTGGTCCGGGATCCAACCTTCGTTGCTGAACTCGGTGTAGTTGGGGTAGTTAGAGAGGAGGTTGTAGACGCGCTGCTGCAGGGAGCCCAGTTCCCCCTTGAGGGCGATCTCTACCAAGGTATTGTTGCTCTGGGCGGAGGTATCGTTGGTCGTCGGTGCGCGGACTGTCCGGGGCCAGACGTCCCACTGAGATGCGTTAGGAGGTTTGAATGGCAAGCGAATGGAAAGGGAGACTTACCGGAGCAGTATTGAGAAAGTCCGGAGCGTCGAGGGGCTTGAACTCGTAGCTATAGAGCGGATTCGCAATCCTCTGGTCCCCATTGGGGCCGCTGACGTCGATAAACGCGCTTCCGCCGATGCTTTTGGGCAGCACACTCTCCCCGGCAGGCGGGTCGGCAGCCCAGTCCCAGTAGGGGATGCGCCAGTTCGCGGCCGCCTTCTGGTAGCGCGTGCGGTCTTCCTGATTCGGCCACAGGGAGGCGATATCCTGGATCTTGCTGTAGAGTATGTTCTGTGTCCGGATTGAAACAAGTGTCAGCGTGGAAGTGGCAGTTACCCTGGAGAGACACGGTGTGCGACGGGACGTACCTCGTACAAGGAGACATACGGGCGGTGCCAGGTCGGAAACAGGACGGAAATGTGGGTGCAGTAGCCGGTCTGCTCGCTTCCTTCTACCGGCTCGACATCTGCCCAGGTCTCGAATGGGACGCCGTGGATTCCTGTTTGTTTGTTTCTCGGTTAGTGGGAAGCTCAGAAGCGGCAAAGAGATAAGATAGGGCCGTACCTGTGATCTTGTACCACGAGATATTGTCGGTCTGGTTGGTGAACTGCATCATGCTGAGGCCGAGAAGATACAGCGTCCACTGATCTCGGTTGTTCTCCAGGTCGCGAATTTCCCTCCGCAGAGGCAACTCGCCGTCAACACTGGCGAGGCTCCTGAGTATCCATGGCCCCTTTGTCTCTTGACGCTTCAAACGCAGGTGGACGTCTGGGCCGAAGTCGTAGCCAGGATACTGCTCCTGGGCCAGCACGGCCGAGGCGAAAGTAAAAGCTGCAAGCAGCAAAGTCCACGCAGCCGATGCCATACTCGCTGGTTGCTGAGCCGGATTCTTGGGATTTGTTGGGGCTCGAAGAGGAGGCGTTACAGCGGAGGACAACGCCAATAACTCGGTTCGATCCGGCTGTACAGTCGTAACCTGGTCGTGGTGATGCAGATGGCCAGAGGAGAGGAGATGGTGGGATAAATGTAACGGCTTGTTGGTGACAGTGAGCGGGTGGGCGCCGTCGAGTGCAATTGTGGTGGTGGTGGAGGGCGAAATCGATGGAGGTCGAGAATAAAATATCGAGGTAGTCGAAACCAGGAGAAGAGGATGGAGAAGTGATAGACTGGAAAGTCATGCTCGACTTAAGAAAGGTTCCGGAAGGGCTGGGTGACGAATATGTCTGAGTGTCGTGCCATTCGTGGTGTTTGCTGCCCAAGTAAGCGCGTTTGCTTCGGAGAGCAAAAGTGAAAAGGTACACCGAGGGGAGCAAAAGTTCCAGGGAAATGGAGGAGGTACATGAGATGGTGGGAATGCAATGATTGCACTCGGAGCGGATGAAAGGGGCAACCACGCAGAAGAGGTGGCCACCACTTGTTCCTTCCTTCCACATGAAGTAGGTACACAACTTGAACCACGATACCAGCTCCATGTCAATGGGACCCGACTGGAAGCCTTGATTTCAGATAAATGGCAGGCACTCCCCTCCCCCCTTCCTCAAGCCACTGCCCTCCAGATCTGGAGATGCCAGTGTCTTTAAACGGAACATTACTCCCAAGGACTTCTATGGCCCTTGCCTCGCAGCAAGGCTAAAACCGGTGAACTGCATGAGTTAGGGGTCACATAATCTAACTTGCCTTGCTCCCTGTGCACACCCAAGGTACCTATTCTGTGGCCGGCATTCGTGTAAGCTGCCGGTTACCTGCATTGCCACCATGTCATCCCTGTCCTCCATCTCGTGTCTCCCAGTATCGGCCGGGAGTGACCGTTTCATCGTGAGATCTACTAATAGCAGGGGCGTTCAGCATGGACCACCGTCACCGTCGTGACAGTCAGATGAGAGATTTGGCGCACCCGGTCAGCTCGTCTGTGTCTGGCATGGGAAACATGTGGAAGCAAACACCATTTCAACCAAGCATTACCAAGATTAAGGACATTAGATGCGTACTATCCGACGCTGCCCTTTGCTGGGAAACCCTGAACTTCGAATCACATGCATTTTTGACAATGTACAAACACCAACCCCTAAGCTACCGATATCATCCCCCCCGACATGGGGTTTAATGCCGACTTAACGCCTTCCAGGGTCTTCTGTCTCAGTGGTCCCCTCCTCACCGCATCCCTCGGGTCAAGCCTGTACTTCAGCTTGACTCCCATCGCTGCAAGCTCGACGTCGAGGAACTTGAGCGCGCCCGGCACCACCACGGTAGTCGTGTTGTCACCACCGATCCATTGCTGCCCTTGACCGTCCTCCCATATCTCGCCGTCCACCTTCATAAGGTCCAGGTCCTCCATCTGGTCGAGCCGCTTCGCACAGTTACGGCACCTGACCGCCGTCACCGCCTTGCGCTTGCCGATGAAGGGCGAGACGGTCGGCTGAACAGAAAGGAAGGACCCGCAGGTTCGGCAGATCCATGATCGTGAATAATCGGAGCAGTTGAGCAGTCTGTCTTGCAGCAGGAAGGCTGTTCCGTGCGCGAGCAGGGCATCGCGCTCCATTTCTCCCACTCTGATACCACCACCCTTCTTCCTGCCCTTGATAGGTTGGCCGGTGGTAGGGACGACGGGACCGGTCGTCCGCACTTGGTACTTGTCGTTAACCATGTGACGGAGACGCTGGTAGTAGACCACACCGATGTAAATGTCGCAGCTGAACTCCTCGCCCGTGATACCGGAGTACATGGGCTCGTTGCCGTGGTAGTTGTAGCCAGCCTTCATCAGCTGATGGCCGAAGTAGTTGCCCGCGGTGTTCTCCTCGTCGAACCGGAAGGGTGTCGAATCCTGTGCCAGGCCGTGCAGAGCGCCGGCCTTTCCGGCAAGAGACTCGACAAACATACCGATTGTCATACGGGAGGGGAAAGCGTGAGGGTTGATGATGACATCCGGCTGGATACCCGTCTCCGAGAACGGCATGTCGATAGCCGGCCACTTCTGGGAGCAAACACCCTTCTGTCCGTGACGTGAGGAGAACTTGTCTCCAATGATAGGTTGGCGTGGAATGCGGAGTTTGATCGAGATGGTCTGCGCCACCTCGTTTCCGCTCTCGCTGCCAATAACGCGCACCTCGTCGATGAAGCAATCTTCAGCCTCCTTGTACTTCTCAAAGTGAGTGATGCCATCGCGGTTGACCATCTGACCACTGTAGTCAGGTGACACCGTATGCCACGCGCACAGGATATCGCCCTCACGGATCAGTTGGCCAACATGGGGCAGGCCATCGTCGTCGAGAATGGCGCGAGCAGCAGCCTTGATGGGCGCACCTGGTGCGAATCCAAACATCTTCTGCACATTCTTGGTCGCCTTCGTCCGGGAGTCGTCCTTGAGCGATATCTTCTTGGTCTTGTAGATAGTACCCCAACCGAAACCGCGCTCGTGGGCCGATTTGTTGATGATCATAGCATCGTCCATGTCGTAGCCGGTGTAGGAGATGACAGCCACTACGGCGTTCATGCCATTGGGGAAGTTGTCGAAGCCGTAGGCATTGTGCAGGGGCGACCTTACAATGGGGGTCTGTCCGGTCTGGATACGGTACATCTTGTTGTCCGTCCTGTGCCGTAGCGCTGTCGCAGGCGTTCCCATGGTTTGCTTGCCCATCTGACACTGGTACATGTTACGTGGTGATTGGTTGAAGTCGGAGAAGGGCGTCATGTTGGCGAGGATGGATAGGATGTGTGTAGGGTCGAACTCAACGTGGCTGTTCTCCGCCGGGATGACTTCCTGCTCGGTACACGCGATGGACATGTACGGCTGCTCGAGAGGGCCGACATAATCCTCGGTGGCTGTAGGCAGATACTTGACCGGCCGGATCATACGAGAAGCCGCAGAAGACATATAGATACCCGGGTATGTGCCGCCGTTCGAGGAAGGTACAAGACCGATCTCGAGCTCCTTTGGCACCCCTTGGTTGCCGAGCACCTTCCAGTGCCGGAACGTCTCGGCCAGCTTCTGTGACTCGGCGGGCGTGCACCATCCGATGATCTTGCCGTCCAGCATAACGACAACGCTCTCATCGGTTGCTGCAGATGAGATATCGACAGCTCCAAGTTCGACCGCTAGACGAGGTATTTGCGACGCATCAACCGGCTCAGTCAAAATCTTGCACTTGTGGGCCAAGTGATTCAAGAGACCACAGGGAGAACCATCAGGGGTGTGGACGGGGCATAGGAAACCCCATGACTCTGGTAGCAGTTTGCGGACAGTCGTCGTCTTGAGTTGAGCGAAGAAACTACCACGATGTACGGCGCGGAAATGGCTGATGAATCGCAAGAAGTTAAGCTTCTCAGCAACAACAGTGAAGCCTGACGTTTGCTGAAGATCCAACCCGGAGGAGCTGACAAGGTTGCCAGTCGAGAGGAAGTACTCGAGGGTGTTTCCTAGATTCTCGTTTGTCCTGCGGAAGATCTTGATGGGAAAATCCTTTCCGAACTGCTCCGACACGAAGCTTGTGGCGTTATTCCGGAAGAAATAGTCCCTCAGGGCTTCCTTCAGGTTATAGGATAGCAGGTCGTCCATCCTTTCCTTAAGAATCTGAGCGTAGAGGAAGCCGCCGAGAAGAATCTCCTGGTTTTGGACCGCATCGGGGTTGTCAACGGCGCAATCGCCCGCGGCAAGAGCGTACAGCTTCCGCATCATGAAGAGCAGCATCTTGAACTTGTCCGTATCCTGCTCGTCCGTAACGTTGACGCACCCCAGGTGGACAAGAACAATCTTGCGGAGGAATTCGGTGCCGACTTCGTAGTTGGACATGGTGTCTGGCACCCCCATGACAATCCTGAACTTCTCACCGAGGAAGGCGCGGGTTGAGGTCTTGCTGTAAAGGCCGTAATGCTTGTATGTCCGCAGAAGCAGCTCGACACGGTCCGTCAAGAAGGTGTTCTCGATGCCCTTGGAGTTGGGAGGTCCCACCAGGCCCTCGAATATTTCGCGATCGTTCGTCTCGACAAGGGCCTTCAGAATCATCATGGCTGGGACGAGATACTCGTTCTTGCGCCATGAGAATCGGAAGGTGACATTGCCATCATCGAGGTAGTGGAGGACGTTCGTCTGTGAGGTTTCATCAGGCCGTACTGATCGTAATATGATGCCGTACGGTGTGTAAGCCGGACCGCGGTTGGTGAAACTTGGGCGGTTGATCGCTAGTGGGAAATTCCGGCGGTTGACCAACAACAGACGTATGATCTTTTCGATACCGTTGACAATGAAGTACCCTCCCAGTTCTTCCGCCTCTTCGTGCCTCTTCACTAGCAAGGCCGGTGAGTTATTCTGGAGGTGACATCTGTTCGACTGTGAAGTGTGTGAGCATGGATATCGGGCGTAACAAGGAATCGACATAGCTTGCTTACCTTGACCATTACAGGTAGCTGTCCCAATTCACGGACGAACTCTACCCAGTCCCCACTGTTGATGCGGTACTCGAATGTGGCCATCAATTTGCCCCTGTATGTGGCATGCCTCTCTCTGCATTCTGCTGGCAGAATCTCCCTGTTTTTGGCGAACTTGTTGGACGGCGGTACTTGCGACTTCTGGAGCATAATATTCTTGCACCGCACTTGTAGCCTGTTCTTCTCCGGGTCCAGGTATGTCTTGATGCCAATCTCGGCAAGACCGTGATCTATGAGACCCTTGCGGCCTCCATCAGGAAATAGCGCATTGAAAGACTCAATGTGAGGGTTGACAGCTTCTTGCAGGGCAGGGTAAGCCGAGTGGTCGGTGGGCGGGTTTCGGAAGAGGTCTTGTCGGCGGAGGAGATCGAACTCGTGATCCCACTTGGTATCTGTGCTTTTCGATCTCGGAGCCATCTTAGGCGATTATGGTGCCTCAGACTGAGGACTTGCTTGTTTCAAACTCGGCCCGGGGGGGTTTTGTCGCTGCGGTTCGCGAGGCGGCAAGCGATGCGGCGGCCGGAAAGATATGGTGCTAGTGTTGGCGAGATGGTGCTACCATGGCCGAGCCGGAGAGGAAAGACAATGTCAGGGAGCTGTAAAAGAAAGCCCTGAAGGATACCGTCTGGTTGAATTAACGTCCTTGGTTAAGCAGGCGCAAGTCTAGGGTCAATGTCTAAGATGTTCCGGCACGAGGATGCGAACCTAGAGCGACGGCAGCATCGCCAAAACAAAAATTTACGATCCACAATGCTTATCGTGATACATGATAACACCGATAAGAGATCTGGAGCGAAGTGGGCTGGTTGCCCCACATGGAGCTTCTACAGTCATCAGGGTGCTTTTGGTGCTTCCATATCGCCAACATCCGTCCCGACATCAGATTGCAATGTTACTCGATCTATGTCTATGTCTACAATTCCGTTCCTCAAGTAATGTGACTTGAAGGGTAAGTCCCAGCACTCTCACAAAATACATACAACTGAGCAGGACGAAGCTTCAATCTGGCGGTACGTCCGTACACAGCTGAATTTCATGCTTACGACAGGGATGCTGAGTTGCACAGCATGAGCTTCAAAACGATGAGAGCCAATGCCAATTTGGCGGCTCAACCATCTGGTCCAAAGAAGTTCATGTGTGTGACTGTGGCTGCTTTCTCCCTGCTGTTAGGCAGACTGCAAGTTCGGGCCCCGAAGGGATCATGGACGATGGTTTGTTGCAGACCAGATGGAATCTCTGCCCGACGTGAAGGCTGGGCTGCAAGCATGACGCCTGTCAAGGCCAGTGAGGCCACATTCAATTGTTTAAGCTCCAATCACCACCACTCAACGCCAGTTTGAAGATTCGTTTGGAGACCGACTCCAATGGGAGTTGGCCCGGATTGAAGACCACCGCTTGTCATTATCAATCAGCCGGCCTTTCCGTCGTTCTCTGCAATTGTCGAGGATGCATGCCGGCCATGGTGTTGGTCTTGCGGCCTGGCTTCAAGCCATTGATGCCGCATCTGGTCGGCACACAGCTCTCCTTACGAGCCACTTGGTACCCAAAAGAGAAACATCTCCAATGCACTACCAAGTGGCCTTGCCTGGCCACACCAACCAGCATGCGGGAAAGCACGAAAAGTACGTACAGATTACGACGTGCAGGACCTGTGCAGCACTGCAGAACGCAGATTGCAGCCCAACTTCGCGGAGTGCATAACATGCATAACCATCAGCACTGCTCACTGCCTGGGCCGGAGCTAGGAACGGAAAGAGGAGATGGGGGTCTGCTGTTGCAGTGCATTATTCTCCCTGCGATCTTTAACGGAGCCGACCTTCTGCTTTGCCGTTGCAAGTGCCTGTCCTCTCCCACGTTGGTAAGGCGGCCTGTCACGGTTGAGGAAACCATCTCCCATCTCCACATCAGTCTGTATCAGTCTGGCCTGCATATGTCTGCCTTCAGACTGCTTTAATTACTACAACAGTACCTTACACCTTTCTCCAAAACTCTGGACCTGGCCATCAACTACGGGGATCGCCTGGTCTTCAATATCATCAACATTCGATTCAGCTCCCGACATCTTGATACAGTACATCCATCACCTTCTGTGCCGTCAAGAGACGAGACACTTATTGCCATTGGCTCATCACCCCCTCAGCCCGAGCTTTGACCCCGCGGTTGGCGTTGCGGGCCTTTCTTTTCCCATCTGAGTGACATCTGCATTCTGTTGTCTCTCACCGGCAACCTACCCGCACCGGGCCCTGGCTAGTAGATCGAGAGATCACATCTTGTACCAAGCTGCATTTAGGTAGCTCGACCAGGACTTTGCGCTGAGAAGGTTACGATTCCACACCGGTCCTCAAGCAGGAGACTGGTCACAGGGTGACTCCTGTCCACAAGCGAGCGCAGCAGAGCAGATCATATAGCCAAGATCGCAACCAGATCGCAGCCATCTCACAGCTCTCCAGACCCGCAACGGCAACCTACCCCAAGGTTCTCATTGTGACCTTTTTGGAGACGAGATACGAGCCAAAGGTACATCTCTCCGGTCGCCCACCGCAGCCCCCAATAGCTCGATGACGCCTCTCTGCGCTGTTCTTCCTGCTCTCTCGTCCAGTTCGTGCTAACGATCTGGTGCAGCCGTAGCCCGAAGCTCCAGATCCCGTCCCGTCTTGCCGCCACGAGAACCGAGGATCACCTGCGACCTGTCTCCAACCAGTTCGATAGTACTTGGGGACCAGTCTCCCCCAACCATCGACGGTCCATCGTTGCAGTCACCCGCCTATCACGGTGCCACAAACCCTTTCCCTTCGGGGCCGATGATCATTTCGTTACTGCAGAGCAGCTGAAGACATATCTCTTTGTCTCAGGCTACAGTACTGAGTACCCTTGCCCACGCGAAGATCCAGACTTGCCAGAACACAGCTCGGAAACGATTGAGACTTTGGGACCGACCGCGACCCTGGTCATCCTAGCCGCTGTCGTCTTGCGCTTGTCGAGAACCCTTGTCAGATGCAAGGCCTGCAAGGTTACTGACCCTCATCGCTTCCCGCAGAGGCACGGTCCAACTCTTAAACTTGCACAGCAGCTCCGTGCTCCCATCATCTTGCTTTGTGGTGGGGATCCTGTACTTCCATCGCAGGCGGCGTCACTCTCTCCCAATCTCCAAAAGTTCACCTACTGCCCCGCGACCAACCGCCAATTTCTCGCCTCGATAGACAAGCAGAAGGGGAGGGTGCGCATCGTCTCTCGTTGTGAGATTGCTGTCCCTTACCGGTGCAGATAGGAGGGTCATACGAGACATTTTATTTCGTTTACTTTGCAACTTTTGAAGCACAAAGAGACTTTCACTACGAAGTATTTCCAGTATTTAACGTCGTCAACCCAGGACAGGACCCCACTTGGCTTCGCGCTTCACCGTCTCTCCGGCACCAACGCGCATCTCGCACAGCATATCCCAGCCTACCTCTCCTCCAGCGACACGAAGCCTTCTTCCAACGTACTCCGCAGCTTGTCGAGCTTCGGCTGAAGACAACATGGCGGGTCTATTTCGGAAAGTGTACGACTGGTTGCTCAGGACCTTCTGGTAAGTCGTCGATAACGTCGAGGCCTGGCTTCCGTGGCCTGCACCGGGGACTGACAGTGTGCAAAGGGCGACCGAGATGGACGTAACCATGATCGGGCTCCAAAACGCAGGAAAGACGTCTCTGCTCCGTGTGCTTTCGGTAAGCACCCATTTCCCCAAAACCTGCAGTCCTCCAAACCACTAACCGAACATTCGAATTCTAGGGCGGAGAGTTCACAATCGAGTAAGCCACCCACCCCTCTGCCGACCGAAATACCCTTCCCTCCGACCGGTTGTGACACGGCAAAATCGTCCCCCACCCTCCTCCCCCGAACAGGACGACAGCTGACAACTTGTGTAATAACAGCACGATCCCAACCGTCGGGTTCAATATGAAGAGGGTGCAGCGGGGGCATGTGACGCTTAAATGCTGGGACCTAGGCGGCCAGCCCCGCTTCCGGCCGATGTGGGAGAGGTACTGCCGAGGGGTCAACGCCATCGTCTTCATCGTTGATATTGCGGATATGGCCGTCCTCCCGGACGCGCGAGAGGAGCTCCACGCCCTCATGACGCAGCCCAGCCTTGAGGGCATCCCCTTGCTCGTGCTCGGCAACAAATCGGATCTCCAGGATAAGCTCACCGTCGACGAGCTGATCGACGCGATGGACCTGAAGAACGTCACCAACCGGGAGGTGTCCTGCTACGGCATCAGTGCCAAGGAAGAAACGAACCTCGAGGCTGTGCTGCAGTGGTTGATGAAGTTTGCCAACCGGTGAGGGGCTTCGTCCGGAGGTACACCACACACAGTCGGATTACCTTCACATCTTTCGACCGGTCGACTCTTTTCCTTCTTCCAAGCCCATCACGTCGATAGTGTCCCAGAAACACGAGCGCAAGCCTTCAGCATGATACCACAGCGACCGGTCACCCCCCCCCCCGGCGGACAAAGAAGATGAAACCCCCAAGGCCGGCAACGGCGGCATACAACAACAGCAGCAGCAGCTCTCACGAGCTCAACAAGCCCAGATAACGGCCGCAGAACCATACCCAGCAAACCCCCTGTTCTTATTCTTTTTTCCGCATCTCGGACACCGCTTGACACTCGTCCAAGCAATCCGTATTCGGCGGCGGCGCGGAGGTCGGTACGGAGGTCGACAAACTCGTTACAGAGCGGCGGCACTTGCCCGTCTCTCTCTTTTCTTCCTTTCTCGGTTGGGGTTGTATTTGCATGTTTCGCGAACGAATGGACGGATGGGATGAATGCTTGACGCTTGACGAAGCAGATGATATTGCGAGCCAGGGCCGCATGGAGGAAGGGATGATGATGTATCTTTCGAACGGCCGCCCAGCAAAGCCAAAAAGCTTTAATGTTTTTTGACGATGAATTCATGACGGTTATGAAAATGGAAGAGGATGCCCTTACGACACTCTGCGCCCTGTTATACGATGACTATCTTCTGTAAACTGGCGGGATCGTAGAAGGGAAGACGAGTCGGATATCAGTATGGAGGAGGAGGACAAGTTGAGTGACGGGCGCGCATCGTTCAGCGGCATCGTGCCGCAGAGGGTTCATCGCGAGGTCGTGCGCTTCGGGTGTCGAACCGAGGGGGAGGAGTGGTCGTCAACACCACATATTCGCAACGAAACAGCTGCACATCAACCCGATACAAAATTGAAAGAGAAAAAGGCAGTAAAAAAAGGGACTCTCTCATCCAGGATTTCAACAAAGAGCGAAGCCCTCAGTACTTCAACTTTTCTTTTCCCGGTCTGTCTGGCTTCTACGTCGTGCCACGGGTGGGATCCACATGATTGATGCGCTGGCAATGCATATACCGCAGTACTTTTTCGCGGAACCGTAGTGCCGCCGCTTTGCCAGCACCTCGCCCTGCCAATATGCGTGTGTGCTTCAGATCGAGTGTTGACGTGGCCGCGCATGCAGCTGCTACACGTCCTTCTCTCCCCCCCGGACAACTTGCACTCTTTTTATTCTCCGACACACGCATGAGAGAGAGGTTGGCGGCACGGCATTGGTGGGATCTTGGAGAATTCTCGGCTTGGATTGAATGGAGATGCGGGTAGGACCAGATCTGGAGATGCACATCGACCAGATGGACAAGGTTTGATTGGGAATTGCAAGTGCAGTTCGGCAGCTCTTCGACGCTGGATGATCGAGCTGAGTGAGAGATTCAACACGAGAACCGTACCACCTAACCTATGACTCTGAGCGATCGATCTTGATATTGAGGTCGACGACGGGCTGTTAATGGACACCCGTGGGATCACACCAGGTGCACTAACAATCTCAAACCCCCTGTAACCGTTCCCCTTCTCCGTCCTTGGCAAGCCCGCAGTTTTGGTGATGGCTTCAACGTCATCTCTTCGACCTCGACAGGGCAGATCCGAGTCGAGATGGAGAATCGATTTTCCCCTACCATTTCAGGTAAGCCGGTGTTCTGTTCACTGCTGGTTCTTACTATTTAGTCTTCTGCCACCTGACCTGCTACACCTGTGGTAGGACTATGGGCGAAACGACGATAGACACAGGCAATATAGGAGAGTCCATGCGGAAGAGTTTCATCAATCTGCCTCTATTATACTTTCTTCATCTCTTAGCCGTCATCTCTCTTTCCCGCCATGTTGTTCCGTATCCATCGAAAAGGAGAAAAGTCGATATAACCTGGAACTCCGTCTGAGATCGAAAGTCTCGATCCCCTGTCATTCTTCCCCATCCCTTCTAACAGAGGGAAGTCGAAATCACCCTGCGATCGCAGTACTTCGTCCCCTGATACTCCGCACACCGCCCGTCGGACCGCGGGACAACGACGACATGCGGCATTTTACTCGGGTCGGTATCGTCCAGCGACCACCTCACGTCCGGACCGAACCGGAAGTCGAGCTCCGACTGCGGCTGAAATGCCGGCCGCACGGCCAGCCGGGCCGCGAGGCGCGCGTCGGCGGGGACGGGCACGGCGACGTCCCCGTCCCAGGTCAGGTCGAGGTGGTCGCCCGACCAGGTGGCCTTGCCGGCGTCCGCTTTGCCGAGGCTCCACTTGAGGTAGGAGGTTAGGCTGGACGAGGTGCTGGAGAAGTACTGCCAGGTGTCGAAGGTGCAGGTCGTTGTGGGCGCGGGCTGGGCGGTTGTTGTCGGTGGTGGGGGCGGCTTGGAGGTTGAGCTTGGAGGGGGAGGAGGGGCGGTTGTGGAACTGGGGGAGGAGGGTTTCGTGGAGCTCGAGGATGTTGTCGTCTTTGATGAACTGCTGCTGGTCTTGGACGAGGAGGTTGGTAAAGGGCTGCTCGTAGCGGGCGGCGAAGATGAAGCGCTCGTCGAAGCCGACGATGTGGGGGACTGGCTGGCTGAACTGCCGATGGAAGAACTCAAAGGACATTCGAGTCGGCCGGCTTGTCCGGCGGGCGGAGTAAATATCTGATCGGCGGACGGCGTCCAGTTGGCATTGTATTTCTTGGCTGTAGACGTACATGAGAGAGTCAGTAACCAATTCCGGCTGCCGTAAGTGCTGTCGTGGGATTCGGAACACTCACCATTCTCAACGAAGAAGCGCCACTGTGCTTTTCCTTGTTTGCCGTTCGGACACGGCTTCGGAGCCGGCATATACTGTATCAACAGCTTGCCCCGTGGGTAGTTGTATGCCGCATCGCCGTTGTCGCCACCTGTTATTGGCGAGTAACTAATCGATTTGAATTTCTTGTTGTCGAAATCGGGAAACATCGCCTCAAGCTTGTCCGCCACTTTCTTGTTGAGTTCCGGAAATTCTTGTGTGCCCTTGCCTACGTTCGGGTCAATGTCGTAGCCACTCATGTCCGGGAGCCATACCCTCTCGCGAGGATATATGAGAAAGAGGCGTGGCTCGTTCTCGGCATCGAACAAGTGTCCCAGCTCGCCCTTGTCGTCGTGGTCGCGGAGCTCGCCGAGAGCATACTGGTTTCGATACTGAACACGCGGCACGTCGTCGGGCAAGCCCACCTCGAGCGCGTTGAGCACGTCCCTCTCGAAGCGTGGCCAGTCGCCCTTCCTCTCTACGCCCGTGAACGACGGGGTTTCCCAGAAATGGCCGATCCACGCCCCCTTCTGAGAGATCGCGACGACGGCCGTGCAACCCTGAAGACCCGTAAGGGCGAGAGTCTGCGGCTCGTCCTTGAAGGTAACGAAAGTGAAAGAGGTATCTCCTGTCCTCCACTCAAGGGACGTTGCCGGGTTAGTATATGCCCGGAACACCTCTGCAAGAGACGTTAGCATAGTAAGACTAGTTGGAAGCATCGGTCTAGCTCACCTCCCCGGATAAATTCAAGAGCGCTCAAGGATGCGTAGTTCTCAGGTCCGGCCCACATGCCGGGCGGAGGCTGGCTGTTGCGGAAGGGAGGCACCTCCTCTACATTATTGCTGGGGCATGTGTCGCTTGGAACCAGGCCACATGTATTAGCGGCGCATTCAACCGTCGGGCGAATCGTTGTTGTCGTCGTCGTCGTGGCCGTCGAGGCAACAATATCGCAGGCCGTGACGGTGCTATAGGCCAGGGTCGAGCACCCTGTTTCCGGGCCCTGCTGACGTCGATGACCCCCGTTTAGCTCCCTCAAGGCCAGCTCGGTTGTTGTCACAGAGCAGAAGACGCTCTCGAAGGTGGCCGTGACAGAAACGGTGCATGTTGTGGACGAGGTTGAGGTTGTCGACGTCGGCGAGGTTGTCGGCTGATCGGTCGGCTTATCTGTAGGCGAACCATCATCTGGGGTTTCGGGGTGGTCACTCCCTCCTCCGTCTTCTCCGCCGGGTCCGCCGCAGAATCCAAACTTGATTCCCAAGATTACAATGCAAAGCTTGATCTCCGGGACGTTGATAACGATGCTGATCGGCCAGAATGGGATGCATCCCCAGCACTACATAAGTTGGTTAGAGCACATTAAGAAAAGAAATGGATGGCGGGACATCACTTACAATGGCTGGAGGTCCTCCTCTGGGGTATATAACCGGGACAACAGTAGGCGAATGTCCCCCTGGAGCCGTCGTGGTGATGACAGTGTTCTCAGTGAACCCCCCGGTGAGAGTCTGCAGACTTGCCCCTGGAGGGAGAGCTGTCATTGTCGATGTGATCTGTTTCTCGAAGTCCGAAGGGAATCCAGGTGGTGGGATGATAGCAATGGCGCCCCTAATGTTTGGGCTCGGGATCCAGCCGCCCGTTACATCAGTCTTCAGGTAACATAGTAAACCTTCTTGAGTAGGTGCCCACGCAAGACCATCGCAATTTGGCCATTTGGCACAAGCCTCGCAGCAATCAGTATACGATAACCCGTAGAGAACCTCTAGGTCGTCGCCGACGTGGTCATGCGAGCACTGCAAGAGAAACCACTTTCCGTTGGCAGCCTCGTAGAATTTGTTATCAGCGCCTGGGCAATCCGGAGCAAAGGTGGGCATGGAAGGAGGACGAGAACTCGACGACAGCGTATCTGTCGGCCACCAGATTGGATCGTCCTCGCCGAAACTCCCGAACGGGAATTGAGTCGTCGACGAGGTGCTGGACGTGATGGAAAATGGGGGCCCGGATGCGAGCGTGCCGGTGGAAGAAGTTGATGAAGTGGTAGACGAAGAGCCAGAGACAGATCCGGAGGTCCCCGTCATGGACATTGGCGGAACCTCTGGGGTTGACCCTGGCGAGACTGATGTCGATGATGTGGTGGTCAAAGGCGAGCCCGTAGGGGAGGATGGCCCAATCGACACGACGGTTGTCAACGACGACGAGTCTGTGCTGCTTGTCGTGAAGGAGGGACCGTTTGGCAAAACAGTTGTTGAAGAAGCCGATCCTGTGGAGAAGGAGGGGACATTCGGAAAGCCGGTTGTCGAAGAAGACGAGCCTGTAGAAAACGAGGGCCCGTTCGGAAGAAGTGTGCTTGACGAAGACGAGCTGCTGGAGAAAGACGGTCCATTTGGCAATGAAGTGTCGGTAGAAGATGAAGCTGAAGAGCTTGTTGATGCCGGAGGACCAGTAGGCGAGAACGTCCTGGAAACCGACAAAGTGGATGACTCTGAAGGAGACTGCGACAATGGGGTAGCTGACGACGTCAGCGATGAAGACGAGCTTGTAGGCGAAGAGGGTCCGTTGAGAAAAGAAGTACCCGATGGTGATGTGGCAAGAGATGTGGTCGAAGACAAGGGGCCACCGGGCGCCGACGTCGCCGTTGGAGGTGTTGACTTATCCGATGAGGAGGGAGACGGATCTGGCGTGTGAGAAAGCGAAAGGGGTATCGTCGACGACTCGGTCGTCGAAGAGATTATAGAACCGGTAAAAGAAGAACCAGTCGTTGGAGGATTTCCAGGTGCCGAAGGGGACGAGGAAGCCGTACCTTGGCTGGTCTGCGATGAGGCCGGAGTTGACGTAGTGGATGGCGTGAAGGAACCCGAAGCTTCTCCTGAGGTCCCCGGTAAGGTCCCAGGACCTGAAGAGCCCCCTTCTGGAGCCGAAGACGAGCTTGTCTTTACAGGAACTGGTACCGGAGAGTTCGTGACAGCTGTGACTAAGGTTGTTGTCTGTCCATCTGTCGTCTTGGTCATTGTCGTAGAGACAGTGAAGGTGGGCCCGGAGGTTGAAGATGTAGCCTGAAATGACGCAGAGCTAAGATCTAACGAGGATGTGTCCGCGGGAGATACTGCGGTCCCCGACTCTGACGTTCCAGATGCCGTAGTCCCTGAGGAGGCGGTCCCAGGCACGGTATTTCCAGACGTTGTGGCCATAGAGGACGTGGCTACAGATCCGGTAGATACAGATCCAGAGGAATGCGGCGCGAAAGAAGCCGTGTTGTCGTCCGTACCCGTTTCAGTGGTCGATGTCTGCTGTGGTGACCCAGAAGGAACCGTTCCAGGGGCACCTGTAGTGCCTTGTGAGCCGGTAGAAGAGACGATACTGGGGCTTCCCAATCCCACGGTAGAAGATTCGGACGAAGAACCGCCGGGAGACGAGGTGGTATCGCTGGAAATGGGAACGGTCACCATGGTTGTGACGGGGCAGGTAGTCACCGTCATATTGATGGTCGAGGTGACAATAACGACACTGGGCGAGAGAGTGTATGAAGGTGTAGCAGACATCGGACTGGGTGAATACGTGTTCTCTGTGCTGTCTTTACTGGCGACGCGGAGGAGCAGCTGACCCATGGCCAGACCGGCCATGAGCAGCTTCTTCAGCGTCATTGTAGAGGATGGTGCTCTGTCGTCAAGTCGGGAAAGGTATCTAAAGGTAGCTGTATACCAAAAAAGATAACGGAAGGGAGGGTGAGATTGGTTTGGTCTGGGGCAACGAGAGAGGTATTCAAGACGGTGGTCGTCGTAAAAGGTTGGGAGGAGAAGGTTAGAGACCAGACGCGCAAGTGGGATTAAATAGTCCAGTGCGGAAAAGAAGGTGAAATATCTGAGGTCAGTGAGGTGAAGCACAACCTTCGCTTACGGCAACCTCCTGCTTTTACCTCGCTCCTGCCTCCTTTCTTCATCCAAACTTCACTCATTAAGCCCCCGGCCAATGGGCAAGAGGCCGTGCTTCAACAAGTGCACACACGGTATATTCTTTCAGCCTTCTCTTTGATGTGCGTTTACCTTTGGGTTATATACTTGCGACTCACTAGGTACCTCTCGCTTCCGAGGCACTGGGTCTGGCCCGACAACCCCTGGATGCAAAAATACTGCGCCAGGAGCTCACGGACGATGGTCTGGCTCGCGGTGAGTATTGGTGTGAGTATGTATGCTGTCACGCTGTGGTGGTCTCCATTGTCAAAGCCAGAGCGTCCGTCCTAGACAAAGAATGATCTCACAAGTGTATCGATTTAAACCTACATCAACCAGTAAAGCCTCCCGTTATACCCTGTTAGCTGGCCTGCCTCATGGTAGACAGACTCTGTTGAGCTACCTTATCATGAGTAATGAGTTCTACACTAGGAGAGGAACCCTATGCTAGCCTGTCACCGAACACCGTTGTACTATGTTGTATATATGTCACGGGTGTATAACTCAAGGCCCTGTCAGGGCTGGGCTCAGCACCTGCTTGGATGCAGCAGAACCGAAGCTGTACGACATGGAAGTTGATCATAGACGTCTTCAACCCAGATCTCGACCCAGACTTGGATTCGCTTGCCCGCTAAACTACCTTATTAACCTTCGTCAACTGGGTATCGAGGCCATTTGAGCAAGCGAAGCGGCTCGCCTAATGTTACATCAAAAACAAAAAAAAACAACCGGGACCAGGATGCCTAATTCTTGAGGGCCGTCAACCCCATAGCCGGAACTGGCGTCTGCGATATCTCGCCTATGGAGGGCCCATGTAAGCGAGTGTCAAACTGACTCAAGACTACGCGAGACTCACCTCAAAGACAGTAGTATATACTGTAGCAATTCTCCAGCGGAGTGAGCCAGAATATCAGACGTTTGTCGTCCCTCCAGCACTCAAAGTTCCTGTAGCCGTTGGCACCCCAGCCCGCGTACATAAATTTCCTCTGAACGTACGAAGCGGCCAACCAACCCCTTGCATTATGCTTGTGTAAACGTACGGACTAGTGTGAGCTGTGGAGCATTACCCAAAAGGATGTTGGACTGCGTGTACGGTGTTACTGCGTGTACGGTGTTACTGCGTGCAGAGAGTCACTGGTCGGCGCTCCTCCGGCTGGACATCTCCAAAGGAGAATCAGACTGAAGGCCACATCAGACGCTGTTAAACAGGTGTATCGACGGTAAGTCCGCAGGGGTAGTACCTCTACCCAGCCCCAAACACAAGCATCAACTGAACAAACCCCATCATAGCCTGACCAGCAAGAGCAAAGAACCCGCTCCAAGGGGCCGACACGGTCCCATACAAAACCACACTTGCCACAGTACACACAACCGTAAAACCCCCAAACACCCACACAAGCACCCGCATCTCCATCCTCAACCTGACCTGCAGCGACCCAGGCAGCACAAGCGGGCCGAGTATCTGCGTACCCAGCCCCAGCACCTGTAGTATAACACCAGCCAGCAGCGCCCAACAGTTATTGTCCCACCACTGACCCGGACCGGCAGCGGTGTTCACATACGCCATCATCGCCGGACCGAACGCGCACACCGAGCAGGCGAAGCTAATCATAGCCAGCAGCGCAGACGAAGCCGGTGTCGGCGTCGGATTCAGGAGCTTCCTGGCTTTGGCGTCCTCTCTACGCACCGACCACGGTTCCCTCGCTTCGTCGAGGAGCGTCCTCTCGTGCTCCGCATCGAGGAGACTTCTTGCCGCCGAATAATGCTGATGGAACGCCCCCAAACGGAGCCGTAGTCCGGGGAGGAGGTCTTCGTTCAGCGCGCCGTGGTGGAAGGCTTCCGTGATCTGGTTGCGCAGCACCCTCGCCTCGCTGAGCACGCTGGACAGCCGCTCCTGGGCCACCGATTGCCGCTGGTTGAGCTTGGATATGTAGTGGTTCGCGTCCTTGGCTCGCTCGCCGATCAGGAGTCCCAGATTGATCTGGAAGGAGCCCTTCAGGTCTTGGAGCGCCAGTTCGTGGATTAGGTTGCGGTCCTTGAGCTTCCATATCCGGCCTAGCATCAGACGGATGTACATGGCCTTCGCCTGCTCGTCTCGTGCCTTGACGATTTCCTTTAGTTGCTCGTACGACAGGCCCGTCACGTAGGGGTGGAAGCCGGGGAGGTTCATGATGCCGTGCGAGTGGTAGAGCTCCGGGCTGTCCAGCCATTCTTCGATTAGGTCGAGGGGCGGAGGGTTGACCCATAGCTGCTCGAAATGATACTCGATGTTGGCTAGCCGGGACTTGCGCGTCATGTCTTCTGTGACTGTTTGCGCGGACCACAGATCGAGTCGGAAGAGGTGCAGGGCTATGCGCCGGAGGTATTCTTCTTTGAGGGACATCAGCGGCTCAGGCGCTGGTCCAGTGTTAGCAACTCTCAGGACGCTCGATATCCATTCCACGTCACGTACAAGTTGCTTCCGGGTCTTCTGCGGATTTGCCCATTCCGTCTCGCCGGCGCAAGCCAACGTTCGGCTCGTTAAGCCCGGTCGTCCAGGCCTTCGACTCGCCGAGAGAGTCGTCATTGATACCGTCAGTTGGCTCCATTACGGACCAGAACTTTGTAGTGAGTGACGACGAAAATACGGATAAATATTGTCTTCACGAGAGAGTATGTAGATGAAATACTTCGCCAGGCTCCCGAAACCGGAGCATTTCACATGCTGGCATAGACATCGGGCGTGGTGCGCCCAGCCGCAGCTGTCTGCCTAGGCCTCCAATGAGGTCGCGCACTGCGTCACCCCTGACCTTGATGCAAGGCAGAGCTGCGAATGAGAGTAAACATCAGACCAGCTGATGCTTGTTTTTGAACAATGTATGTAATCGCATTGTTCAATGGCACTTGTGTCCGTCGTCGATTGGCCGCGTGGCTTCCAGCCGCATGTCGAGGTGCGCATTCTTTGGGCAGTCTCCACGGTGCTTGGAACAAGCAAAGGGTTTGGACTTCCAGATTTGTAGGTTTTGTCTGGCGCCGCCATAGGTCTTCTCAGCCTGATCTTCGGGTTCGCAGGACTGCCCGAAAATGTGTTATATATGTGATGCCAACACAGATAATACCACCAGAAATTGATGTGGCTGATGTCACATGCTCCTCCGTGTGTCCCTGGGTACTTCGAATTGGAAAAATGTAATTCAACCACCGAGAGAATAGTGCGGGCATCGGCCGTTTGGCCGGGTAGCGGAGGTGAGGTCAAGAACCTGTGACTGAGTGGTGAATGCTCACCATGACAGAATGTGAAAGTAAATAAATGATAAGGAAGATGTGTGCAGCATGTCACCTACCGGTGCTCATCTCGAGCGATACCCCCGCCCATCTTCTCGCTTTCAATCTGGTCAACTTACCATCGTCCAGCCATCTCGCGGTCAGTGCCATCATCAGACCTGCAACTTTCAGTCAACCTTGCTGGACACAAGGTGAGCGTATTCACTTTCGATCTCCAATTATTGGTCCACTAACTGCCCAGCGCAGATGGCTGACTCCCGCGCTTTCCACATGACTCCTCTGGGAGCCCAAACTTCGACAACATACCAGCTGGTATCTCCCCCGTCAACAACCCAGCTCACGGACCTCCAATAGGCCATGTCGGTGACTGGATCCCCCGCCGAAGCCACTGTCAGCAAATCATGAAGGAAGCCATCGCAGGCATCATCTTCGATCTCTCCTGGTGCCCGGTCATGGCCGAGGTCATCAAAGAACCATCCCCTTCAGCGGTAACGTTATCATGGATATGAGCCATCACATGCTGTTCAGCTTCCTCTGCGCCTATGGCCTCGACCACTATCTCGCCTGGGCCGCACATTCGAGGTCATGGGCCCTCTCCGCGACGAGATTCCGACGGAGGAAGGCCGGCGAGAGGCCCGGGGCGCCGCAACGAAGGCCGAGCACATCAATCTCAGGGTCGAGCAGAGGATCAACAGCCTGAAGATCGCGTTCGAAGAACAGACCATCCGTGTCGAGATGAAGGAGCAGGTAGGTTTGGTTCCTCCTGCCACGTTCAACCGTCCTCCGTGCTAACACCTGGGAAGATGCGTCGTTTCATGGCTTTCTCGGTTGGCATCATGCTGTACGGTTGGTCGCTGTATTCTCTCGTGACGGCTGGTGTCGGAACGCACAAGGTGGCTGTGCTAGCCCTGGGGGTTGTGCTTGTCGCTGTCGCTCTCACTCTGTACTGAGCACGTCATTGGGAATTCGGCGGTATTCGCAGGCGTAACTGATCGCGCTGCTGAGGCGGAGGACGGAGAGCCAAGGACCGAGATAGGCGCTGTATATGAACAGCTCAACGATGGATGACCAGGCTGTGAACATAGTAGACGGGAACACCAATAGACTCTCGTTCATGACCATCCCCTGCATCCGTGTTCCCTATCCGTGTCCCACACGAGCTCACCGTGGTTCCGGCCCCGTCCGCTTAGGTTCAAGACCCATATCATAACCCCTGAGCTATCAGAGCTCTGCTGGCGCCCCCCTATCCAGCTTTCCGGGTCAACAACACGACAGCATTTCACCATCCGCTCGGCGTGCGTCACGACAGCAGACGGAGGATCCGCCAAATCGCAAAAACCGCCCGGACCGAAAGCGGGACAGAGGGCCAGGTGAGGATCAACGCAATTCTCAGCTGACCGCAAAGTCTTGTTTGTTGCCGGTGAGACAGGAGAGGTGTCCGCAGGAATAGAGGAGCAAAAACCTCGAAAAATCACAACAGAGTTCTCTTCACAGCGTCGGGCCTGAATCGGAGAGCGGAGTTGTGGGCGCCCAAGAGTGGAGTTCTTGGGCCCATGCAAAATTTTAGTGGAATGCCGCGCTTATTCCCATTTATTCCCCTTCCCGCACGTGCACGGTCCAAGTCGGCTTCCCCAGTGCAACAATGCAACGTTAATGGCCACGATAATTCACCACGCAAAGTTCTGGTGTTTTCGCCTTTCCAAACTCACACGCATCTGTCTTCGCGATTATCAGCACTTAATAATTGCTCAGCCTCGAAGAAGAGTCTTAACCCAGACAGCTGCGGCTCGGTAAGGCTGAAGCACTGGAGCATCAACACACAATGCTTTCATCTTATCCCGGGGCATCCGTCCCAAGAAAAGCTTGATCTCGCCAAGACCATGACATCGACCAAGGACCGGGACGCACTTTCATCGAACATTCGCATTTCTCTCCGACGCTCCCATCACCTGACGATTGTGGATAGTATTCTGGAAAGAGCTTCGTCAGAAGTGCACTCGTCAGTCTGCGCTCCATCGAAACCAACCGACAACGCGGTCTCTTCTCTCTTGTTCTGTGCACACAATATCAGATGCTGATCTATCAATCACAGGTAGATAACAGGCTGTCGCAACCACGGTTCTGCTGTTCGATCGGTTTCATGATGACGGAGGTTTTGCGAAATATTCCACATGACCTCCGTCGGCTGTGGGTCCCTTGACTCGTTTCCCCACTAGGGGCGTGGCGATAAATCCCGATTCACTCCAACTATCTGACCCCTTGTCGCGCGGGAAGCCCGCAGACTTTGCTTGAGGCCATCTCTGATCCACGCGGCTTGGCACGCTGTGAGCGTGGGATTGGTTGCAAACGTCGGTTTTAGACCCGGCAGCGAAGAGCGGCTGGCATGGATCATGTCTCCGACAGGGGCAGGGCCTCATGGGCCCTTTGAAGCTACTGTGTAGAGCTCCACAGCTCGCCGCGATATCACCGGCCCAGGGCGATGTCGTGGAGAATCTCTGCTGAAAGCATCGCTTCCTGTCCATGGCAATAACCGAGCTCCATCCGAGTGCGAGACATATAAGTATTCTCGTGCAATCAATGGCTCTCGAGTTATTTATGTTTTATCATTCTCACTCTTATCATCGCACCGAGACAATAGTTGTCTGTGACAATCCTCCAAATATACCATCTTTTCTTATACCCATTTCACATCCATTGCCCCTGGATTGAGAACAGCACACCCGCGCAGCATTGGGCCTAGAACCACTCGATCCGGCTTTTAGTCGTTATGGAGAACGTCATCAACCTACCGGTGGCTACGCCCACACACGGCGTAGATCACTACCCATCATCAACATCAGAAACCCTCACAGACAGCTCAACGCCAGTGATACACAACACACCTATAGTGGGAGCTGCGGACGTTGACCCATCACCATACTCCAGAGCAAGGCATGTCCGCTCCAACAGCTCTGTCTCACGCCGATCAGGGCTCGCCCGGTCTCCGACAAAGGAGATTGTTGACCCCAATCTCGACGTCAACCTTCCCTACCGGACTCTGAGCGCCAATGCAAACCTCGCCGAGTATGTGGCAGAAGTGCCTCAGGGTTCTATTCCCGGGCCTAGAATGCCCGACGGCAAGGGAGAGTACCAGCTAGTCACCTTCACGCCCGGCGACAAGGAGAACCCGAAGAATTGGAGCAAGCTGTACAAGTGGTACTGCACCATGGTCGTCGCCATCACCTGCTTCGTCCTCGCCTTCGCCAGTTCGGTCATCACGTCCGATATCGCCGGCATGACAGAGGAATTTGGCGTCAGCGAGGAGATCGGCCTCCTCACCATCACGGTCTTCGTCGTCGGCTTCGGTGTCGGTCCCATGGTATTCGCTCCCCTCAGTGAGATCTACGGGCGCCGCGTCATCTACGCTTCGACTCTAGGCGTGGCAGTCATTTTCGTCATCCCCTGCGCAGTGGCCAAGAACATCGGCACGCTCATCGCCTGTCGATTGATCGACGGCATCGCATTTTCCGCACCCATGACTCTCGTGGGCGGCACCCTAGCCGATTTGTGGAGGAACGAGGAGCGTGGTATCCCCATGGCAGCTTTCTCCGCCGCGCCTTTCCTCGGCCCCGCCATCGGTCCCCTTGTCGGCGGTTTCCTGTCTGACGCCGCAGGCTGGCGCTGGCTGTACTGGATCCAGCTCATCATGTCTTTCGTCGTCTGGGTCGCCATCACCTTTACCGTCCCCGAGACTTACGCGCCCATAATCCTCGCCCGCCGGGCCAAGAAGGTCCGCAAGGAGACCAACGACGACACCCACGTTACGGAGCAAGACCTCGACCTGCGCCCAATGAGCGAGCGCCTGCGCATCTTCCTCATCCGCCCCTTCCAGCTGCTCTTCGGCGAGCTCATCGTCTTGCTCATGTCCCTCTACATGTCCGTCCTCTACGGCCTGCTCTACATGTTCTTCGTCGCCTACCCCATCGTCTTCGAGGAGGGCAAGGGCTACTCCTCCGGCATCACGGGCCTCATGTTCATCCCCATCGCCCTCGGCGTCTGCATGTCCGCCGCCTGCGCGCCCCTCGTGAACCGCCACTACATGACCATGGTACACAAGTACAACGGCCACCCGCCCGCCGAGGTCCGCCTCATCCCCATGATGCTCAGCTGCTGGCTCGTCCCCATCGGCCTCTTCATCTTCGCCTGGACTTCGTACCCGCACCTCATCTGGGTGGGGCCCTGCCTCGCCGGCTGGCCCGTCGGCTTCGGCTTCCTGTTCCTGTACAACTCGGCCAACAACTACATCGTCGACTCGTACCAGCACCAGGCGGCCTCCGCCCTTGCTGCCAAGACGTTCATAAGATCGTTTTGGGGCGCCGCCACGGTGCTTTTCACTTCGCAGATGTACCACCGTCTCGGCTACCAGTGGGCGTCGACGCTGCTGGCCTTCATCGGTCTCGCCTGCTGCGGCATCCCCTTCCTGTTCTGGAAGTACGGCGCTGCCATCCGCAAGAAGTCCAAGTACGCTTACGGCGGCGACGACGACGACGTCGTTGCTGGCGGTCCTAACGACGTGGAGAAGAACAAGGCGCGCGCCGACGGCCCCGGCATGCCCGTCCATGCCGATCCCGAGGATCTGAGGAGGGCGCAGAGCTACGTCAGCAACCCTTGAATGGGCCACTGAGTAGTTGTTGTCACCTCCCCTGTTGGGGGCTGTCTGCACATGCGGATGCGAGGCTTCTTTCCTCAGCATAGGAGGAGAAGAACTCCATCCGCTTCAGGATGATACTGGATTTGCACCTCCGACCACAAACAAACATCATGATACTTGCGCTGTTGTTGGGGATCTGACTCCCGCGCCAAGCATCACGGTTCAGAAGAGACACAGAGAGAGCGGATTTGTAGGCGCTGACTGAGGTCGAGCGCCAGGCTTTTTCTTTTCCGACCCCACATACCAGGTGGGAAAAGAGAAGGCAGATATAAGAGAAAAGAAGTGGGTTTATTTATAATACTAGTGATACCTTTTACAAGTTGTAATTATTTTGCATTGGCTGCGAATACTTTTATGGCAGTCAGGGTTGGAGTTAAGCAGGTTATATTAGATCATTACGGCTCATAATATTAGCTTTTATACACATTACTTTGGCTACGAAGATTATGTCTTCTTGAGCACAGCTATGTTCTACAAGAACTTGTAAAACTATGACATGTTCCATTATCGTGATCCCTAACAGGAGCTTCGGCCACAAGTGAGCGGTATCGGTGGCATCTCAGACCATCGTCCCTCCAAGGTATTCATTGTGAAGCTTTGTCCTGTTCAACGTTGGCAGCATCCAACCCTTGAAGTGCCCAAGGAGATATTCCTATAACTCATGTCAAGACGAATCATTCGTGTCTGAGGCACTTTGTCCTCATTCAAGTACAGATTTATTTTGTCGAAGCCCACACAACTTCCCATGCCAAATAACCTGTACCGCCAAAACCTCAACTCACTCCTTCCCATTCACGTCCTATCTATTTCCCCCCTTGACAACAAAACTCTCCTTATTATCTACTAGGTATTGACGTTCGACAACCCACGCCTCCCCTTTAGACAACAACCAGCTTGCCATAGTTCGGGTTTAAGAGTAATGCCAAGTGGTTTATTCGATTTACAGACCTCACTCGCAGGTTCCAGCCTCTCGTTAATCAGTATCGAGCATCTTTGCCTTGATCAAGGACACACTACACCTGTGGTAGGATTCCACATGTCACTCTGGTAACATGTTAATCGTGAGTTTGTCCTATTGTGCGTTCAGGTACTGCGCTAACATGCGGGTATCTAATCCTAAAAATCCCTTTATGTGGTCGCTGTGACGGGATTAGCCAAGGGGCAAGAGCCTGGATTCATTGCGGATGATAATCGCCTCAATGTGCTGCTGACTCGCCACACCTCTGCATTTCTCGTCGTTGACGGCAAAGCTGGTGACAGGCAAGCTCGAGGGGACTGCGGAGTTCATGAAGAAGGACATGAACAATGCTTGTAAAGGCTTAAGCGTGACCGACGAAGCCTGTGAGCGGACTTTCTCGAAGTACGGCAACATTCGTGAGCTCCTCCTCTACTGCCCAACTCATGGCAGCTTCATTGAGCTGCCGAAGATCAGGTCGGCAAAGGATACAGACAGTGCTATTGGTGTGCTAGTGGGACTTCGGAAGTGGAACAGTGGTTAAAGGAGCTCATGGTAGAAACGGCTCAGTGGGCGAGGCGGAGGTGTATGATGCCGAGATGGATGACGCCGTGTCGGAGGATGGTTTCGAGTCGGAGGATGAGGTCGAGGAGGAGATCGAGATGGTCAAATGGAATAGGAGGCCGAGATAGAGGAGTTAGTGGAACTGGAAGAAGCCTTGACGATAGAGCAGACCAAGAACGATGGGGCTGAGGAGGAAGAGGAAGTGAAGAGGAAGAGGAAGTGAAGAGGAAGAGGAAGTGAAGAGGAAGAGGAAGTGAAGAGGAAGAGGAAGTGAAGAGGAAGAGGAAGTGAAGAGGAAGAGGCGTACTATTCGTAGAGCGCAGGTTCTGACGACCTCGCGCAAATTGGGTGGCATAAATGGGGAGGAGCTCGAAGTCATCGCTAACCTCGATGACCCTACTATCGAATTCTAGTTTAAGTTGCGCTCCATGAGGGTGAATGAAGGCATTCCGTGAAATCACTCTGAAACATTCGCAATATGAAACACTGCGAGTCTTTCTAGCCTGTACCCTTGTGATTGGATAAGAGCGCTCAAGTTCACCATCGGTTCACCTACCTCTCTATGTACCTCCACAGGTCGCTTTCTCAAAATCGCCGCCAGTGGCCTAAGCTTTCGCAAGTTTCGAAACTTCATCTTCCCCTCGTGTCAAAGCTTTGCAAGTTTCCAAACTTCCTCTTCCCTACGGGGTCAAGCCCCCCTTCGTCTCTCAACGTCGACCATCCACCGTTCAGTCTTGCTCCCCAAACAGCTTTCGGATCGCATATTACTCGAGCTTTCGTCCATCAACGGTAAGTAACCCTTAATACAATATCTCCACCTTCGAAAAACAACAGACGATAAAGAACAGTCAAACCGAGATTTGGTACTAGTATTTGCCTCATCGGTTATAGCAAAATGCCTCCTCTAGAAGACCCGTTTCTGGACTTCTTTGCTCCACCCCCAGGACGAGGTTACGACGACCTCTCAGGTATCGAGAAGGTTCAACAACATTCCCTGGTTCCAACCCCAAACCAAGTCACCGACCAGGCGCGACCAGGCGCGCAAGGGCTTCTGGAACCTAGTATTCTGGCATTGGGACACCTACCAATACATTCCCCAAGCCGCTCGCACGATTCCTCCCCGAACAGGCAGAGATTGGCTCACTCAAGCTGGCTATGCCAATAGAGACCTGGTCAGTAATCCGGCGTCGTCACCAAACAATCGGCGCCAGCCATATGGGCGGGTAGCACCACCGGCACCAGTCCCGCCCTATCGCCGTATCGGTTCTCCCATCTACCTAAAGTGCTCCCTCAACCAGGACAGCGGCTTTCCGAGCTTCTACTATGTAGACGCTCGGCATAACCGTGTCTCCGCCTCCGACGTTGCGCTCTACCCCAATATTGAAGACCTAACCCATTCGGCGGAGGGGCAACACCGCGAGGACGACGTGGCGGCAGTGGCGCGAACCCGAAGCAGGGGTCAAACCCGTCAGGGTCTATGAGAGGGGGCATTTTGCTGTGATTAACTAAGCTAGCATTACTAGCAATCCCTCAGTTTGACCCTTCTATACCGTCTTCTTTGATTTTCAGACGGAGTTGAGATGGGGGAAATTGAAAAAGGGACTCACCTCGAAGCCTTGATCAAACCCGAGGTTCCTCAAACTCAGTGGAGACTCGACAACCTTGATCTAACAGCCGCTCTTTGATTATTGTCACAGAAGATGCTCTGCGGAAAGTTAGTGTGCAGAGGTTTGTGAAGGATGCCAAGTTGAAAAATGACGAGTCCCTGGTACCTCGACGTGTTATGAAGGTGAAGTGTGGAAAGTCAAGCAATGGTGGACTCACAACGTAGCTAGGGGTTTCACAAGCGGCCGGTAAAAGAACTCTGAGAGTTAGGTGAAGTCATTGTGTAAAATGGGTGAATCTACACATGGTTGGGAGGTCAGCTTTGAACGTCGCTTCAAAAGCCGTGTAGGTATTGAAATGAAAGGTATAGGGTAGGTTAGCAGACTGTTCGACCATACTAACCCCGCTGCGGCGGCTCGTCCCGTGATGGACGCCGCATTGACCCTTCGGTCGTACGCCAATACCCCGAACGATGTTATCGCCGAAACTGTATCCAGACAGCTGTGACAAAGAGAGTCACGTTTCAAATGCTGAACATCGGACCACTCGGACTGGCTGATGGCTGTCTGTTGGTCGTCTGTGCCAATCAACCCTGTCCGGGGAACGTTCCAGGCGCTAGACTAACTCCTTCGAGGTCATGGCGCAGCAAACCAACAAGCACACCTCACCAATTTAATTTACCGTTTCCCGCTTCCTCCAAACAACATCTCGCTTTCATCAGCTACGGGATATAGTCCGATTTCTCCATCTCAGCTTGGAACAAGCAATCGCTACGGTTACGATGACAAGTTCCAAGCGTCATCAGACATGAGACTTATCAATGTCGAAACTTACGAAATCGAGACGTTTATGGGCGACGCAGTCCCGGAGTATTCGATCCTCTCCCACACCTGGTCCCAAGACGAGGTCTCGTTACACGACATGCAGGATCTCGACCTTGCCAAGTCCAAGAAGGGCTTCCGCAAGATCGAGTACTGCTGCCAGCAAGCCAGAGCCGACGGCTGGAACTTTGCCTGGATCGACACGTGCTGTATCGACAAGACCTCCAGCGCGGAGCTGTCAGAGGCCATCAACTCTATGTACCGGTGGTACTCCAACGCCATGAGCTGCTACGCCTACCTAGTCGACACGGAAGTACGCTCGACGCAGGAGTTTCTGGAGCTGCTGGTCCCCAAGGCCAAGGGGAAGAAGCGGTTCCTGCCGCGCTGGTTTTCGAGGGGATGGACGCTGCAGGAGTTGATCGCCCCGTTTGACCTGCAGTTCTTTACTGTTGACTGGGTCTGCATTGGGTCGAAGAGGGCCCTCAAGGGTGCCATATCAGCGGTGACGGGGATACCGGCATCGGTCCTAGATCACTCAAAGAATGTCTACACCTACCCAGTCGCGAGTCGAATGAGGTGGGCATCCATGAGGAGCACTACTCGCTCCGAAGACCTGGCTTACTGCTTGATGGGTATCTTCAACGTACATCTCCCTCTGCTTTACGGGGAAGGCCATAGGGCCTTCATCCGGCTCCAGGAGGAAATCCTTAAGACCACCAACGACCACACGCTGTTCATTTGGGGGCTGCTCTCTGAAGCCAGATACCAAGTAGCGGTCGGTCTTAGGCAACGGCAGGAGAAGCTGACCGGGATGGTCGCGCAAAACCCGAGGGACTTCCAGGACGTCAGCGAATCCGCAGCCATCGGCTCTCTTCGGTTTATGGACCCACCACAAATAAGTGCCAGCGGTTTGCGCATCAACATGCCGGTCATCAAGCTTATGCCGGGAGAGATACCGACTCTGGACTGGCACCTCCGAGACTCCGGTTTGGATAAGATCTACGTTGGTGCTCTGAACTGCGACAAAGCGGTACCTTGGTGCGCAAGAGGCTCGGTGCGGGCGACGGTGGTCCTGTTGCGATTGACTGCGAAGGACGCTCCTCCTGGGACAGTCGTTGAGTTCGCCAGGATACCGCTCGACTCTCCGCCGGTCTCTCACGAAATGGCCGCCGAGTGGCCTGTGGTGGCATGCTATATACCGACCAGCTACGCGAAGCAGGATTTCTTTGAGAACAACCTGCGCGTGCTGAAGATGAAGAATACGGTCCAGGACTTCCAGCAGGTCGGCAGGCTCCCGTTCGCGCATCAGCCGGTTCATATCGAGTACTTCGGCATCAGACAGACTGCCACTTTCTTCCTTCACAGGGTCGTTGTACAGAAGAAATCCAGCGCCGGGCGCACCATAGATCTCGTATACGGCGTGAAGGACAGCATGGTAAGTCCACATGAAGGATGACGATGGGTGTATATCTCTAATAACGATCCAGGTATATTGCGACATCGTGCCGTCTGACACGTCGGCTCTACACGATGGGCAGTTCGACCAAGCCGACCTGCTACCGGATGTCCAGAACCGATATGAGGAATTGGACGGACAGAATCTAATAAAATGGATCCATACGTTCGGGAGGTCAGGTCCGGTAGCAGAATACGAGGGCGTATTTGGGACCCTGAAGGTGACGTCCCGCATCTCATGTCGTGCAGCACGGCCAAGCGATCTTGGCAGGTTCGCTTCCGTCATTGCATCCATTGACTTCACCATATACACGCCGTGGGTCGCGTTTGAAGTCCTTGAGGGCGATATCGAACCCGAAGTAAACGGCAATGGGTAAGGGAGTAGCTTACATGAGCACTCCCCAAGCTACGGCGTCTACTTGCTCTGCATAGGCTGGTAGGAGGCATCTGAAGCGTCGAGCTTTCCTCCAGGAATGCCCATGACGGGATAAACATCCACCGCCTTCCAGAACGCCCTGGAGTCCAACACGCGGCCCAGCTTCTCCACAGGTCTGGGCAAGGCGCGCACCTCGTCCTCGTCCATCAACTCCCCGACCCACCTCGCGTACTCCTGCCCGCCCCACCGCAAAGCCAGCTCCCACCAGTCATACATCCTCAAGTCGGCGATGATCCATCTCTGACCGTGTATGCTCTTGAAGTTGCGGTGAGCGGCGAGAATCGCTTGAGCCACATCTGCTCCGTGGATGAAGTGCACGGCGCCCTTGGCTTCGAGCTGGTCTTTGGTCTTGGCCACACGCGCAAGCCAATTGCGGGGGTCACGGGCGCCGCCGTACAGGCCTGCTAGATCAAGGACGCAGGAGCTGCCGAGAGACAGCAGCTCGTCCTCGGCTATGGCGCGCAGGTTGGACTTGTCGTACTGTGACCGGTTGTCGTTCCAGCTCGGGGAGGAGAAGATGCCCGTCGATCCTAACTGGATCCATTGCGGATGCGAGGAGGAGTGTGTTGCGGCGTACAAGTCGAGGAGGTGCTTGCTCTGGCCTTCGCCCTTCAGCGGGAAGGTGATGAGTACGGTCGTCGCGGATGGTAGGGCTTTGTACGGCTCCTCGTCCTTGGAGTCCGGATCGAACCGGAAGGGGATCGTGTTGTCACGCCCGGATGTGGTCGTCGCTGCGAAGATGACTTGCTCTTTACGGAGCAGGGGCTCCAGGAACTGGAACGTCCATCCGGCACCCAGGATCAAGATGTCCACGTGCTTGTCTGACATTGTCTTGGTGTTGACTGCGGCAGGGGACTTGACGTGCGGGTTTGGAATGAGCCGGATTACCATTCTCTTGCGTCAGCTGTTTCCTGACACTCTGAACAAAGGAGGGATGTGTCAAAATCAAGCTATTGAAGTGGTTCTGGTTGGCCCGGATCCGACAATGATGGCGGATGACAGGTCGTCCGTTTGTCGGGACGAAACGAGAAAATAGGGTTTCCCCCGCCAAAGTCCCAAAGGCGCAGCGAGCCAAGGACGTCAAAATGCACGTCACCACTGTAGCGGCCCGCTTTTACCCGTTCTCGAGGTCTACGATCAAGAATATTCCGGGGCAGCTCGGCCGTCTTCTCACAACATGGCGAAGCAAACAAGTTCTCTAGTTCGGTGCGGTAAGAGAAGCTGAGGTTCTCTGGGGTATGGCGTGCCGATCTCGTGCATCACACGGTCCGCTTCCGTCCCGCGTCCTCACATGTCAAGTCGATACGAGTTCTTGGCGCCAGTCGCGACGACTTACATGGTTGCACCAATCAAGTAATATCGTGATGTCTTCAGCACGGAACGATTTTTCTTGGAGGGAAAAGAATTATCATGGAATCATACCACATCATGGGACGGGTTCCGTCGGATGCCAGTCGCTACTGATGGACGGGCTCTATAAATCGAGAAACCCAGCCCGACCTGGCGTGTCTTGTTGTCCCAGCATCCCGTATCACAACGAGACTCCAACTCAACTACAACAACACCGATAACAACAAGAATACTGTTGGTTTCACCAGGGTATATACGTAAGGACGTATATTGCCTCCCGTAGGGAGGGCTTCACACTGTTGGCGCACCAAGTTCAGGAGTCCTGTACTGTATATTCTGATACGCATCGTAGAAGGAAGGAAGGAAGGTGGGTGGGTGGCCAGCCCTGTGGAAAGAAATAGGGGCTGGTGGAGTCCGCAGGTCACGTGACCTGCGGATTAACTCAGCCTCCGGCCTCCGCAGAGCCTCAGGGGGACTCCCTGAGGCTCACCACACCTATCCTCCACTACCTACCCTGGGCTTGCGTACAGGCCTGGCGTATATATTCCAACACTGGCAGTCTCTTCTTTTGAGGCCAGGGATACGCCAGGTCCGCAGGCCAACTGTTGACTAGATACAGGCCCGTTTTCTCGTTCCATTGCAGCCCATCAGTATACCTCCCCTCATAGTACAGCCACTCCGTCGAGTAGACTGGGACGTCTTCGAGGGGCAGATCTGGTGGCGGCGCTTGCAAATCCTCCTCTCCCATCTCTCCTCCGCACCTCAGTCTCCTGCCTTGTAAATGTCCTCCCACTACTGGGGGTAGTGGGCTTGCCCTTGTAGTGAGTGTGCGGCAGCCTGGTGGGCACCCGGGGTCGGGGTGGTAGGCTGGGCTTGTCTGGCTTCCGGGGGGGTGCTCCGGTACGTGGTGGCTCTCGAGGAGGGGTGGTCCTTCTTCGCTGGTGGGCGGCTCCGTAGGCGGCTCGTTCTCGTCGAGGGCGGCTCGCCGGTGGGGGAGCTCCTTCTTCGCCGATGGGCGTCACGTTTCCACGCGGCGCGGTGCCGTGCAGGAGCTCATCCTCTGGCAGTCTTTTCTTCTCGGCCGGCCGAGTGGGTGAGGCCGGGCCGGTCGTCCTTGTGCGCCGGAGCCGGTGGTGGGCGCGGCGGGGGGGTGGTCGCTGCCGGGCGTGGTCGTCGTCGGTAATAGTGGTAGAAAATCCCTCAAAGTCGCAAAAGTTGATGAAAAATCGATAGATCCGGGCGAGAGTAGGCTGGATCTGATCGTAGAGAGCGTCGCAGTCGTCTGGGCTACTCAAAATGATGGAAAAAGGTCGGCGCAAGGCCGTGGGATAGGATGAATCGAAGGTCCGGGGCGGGGGCTTATTCTTCCCCGAGGTAACTTGTGGCGGCTCGCCTCCACGTTGGCGAGCTTCTTCTTACGTTGTAGGACGCGCCGCCAAAAACAGACAGTCCCCCGAGTAGTCAGCTCAGGGCTTGTACAGGCTGGCGGCTATAGAGGGCCGTGACTTGGTGGGCGGCTCGCAAGGTAGCCGGGCGAGTGTCAGGGCGTGATAGACGCGCCGCGAAAAACAGACAGTCCCCCGAGTAGTCGGCTCAGGGCTTGTACAGGCTGCGGCTTGGAGTCCCCTTTGCGTTAGACGACAGTATGAGGAGCTTCCTTAGCACTCCCTCGTCGAGGCGACAGTCTCCTTGCGGAAGAGGTGCCAGGGCGAGGGCGTCTCTTCTGTAGATACCTTGCTGATCCGTGGTTATCCCTCACTTGAAGCCGCGCCCCCATTACGCGGTAGCAGTGGTGATTTTTACCACTGATCAGTGTTGGTTTCACCAGGGTATATACGTAAGGACGTATATTGCCTCCCGTAGGGAGGGCTTCACACTGTTGGCGCACCAAGTTCAGGAGTCCTGTACTGTATATTCTGATACGCATCGTAGAAGGAAGGAAGGAAGGTGGGTGGGTGGCCAGCCCTGTGGAAAGAAATAGGGGCTGGTGGAGTCCGCAGGTCACGTGACCTGCGGATTAACTCAGCCTCCGGCCTCCGCAGAGCCTCAGGGGGACTCCCTGAGGCTCACCACACCTATCCTCCACTACCTACCCTGGGCTTGCGTACAGGCCTGGCGTATATATTCCAACAAATACCAACCACCACAATGAGACTCACCCACAATATCCTTCTCGGACTCCAACTGGCAACAGCCGTGTCTGGCGCCACCACACCATGCAAGCAGCATGGCTGTCCCTGCCCAACCCCCCACAAGGCCTGCGCCGAGCAAGTCGCGGACTCAAAGTGGGTGGTAGAGCATTTCAGCTACAACGCCTCCTACATCTTCACCACCCCGGCTCACCAGAACTCGCACGGCTACGTTAGCTTCGACGTCTTCAACACCGCCGCGCCGTCGTACACCGCCACGTGCAGCGCCTCCAGCTCCCAGCTCACCGACTTCTTCTACGGCACCCAGTGGTACACCTGCGCGCTGCCGCCGACAGCACCGGCCGGTGCGAGTCTGCAGTTTAAGTTCAACCGTCCCACCGGCGATCTCGGCCTGAATGCGACAATTATCTGCCCTGGTAGAGGGCATGGCACTGGGTAAGAAGCTCGGAGAGAATTGATATCGTTGTTTTAACGATAGTTAAGTTTCGGAGTGGCTGACATGACCGCTTGTCTAGTTCCGAGCACCATGTCGAGGCCACGACGCATATGAGTTTGGCTTGCATTGATATGACGTGGACAAATCCGAACTACACTTTTCCGTCTGGGGAGTTCTATAGCGACAGGGAGGTGAAGTGCGTGCCCGACTCGTGCGTGGTTTGAGAATCACATTAAATTCTTGTAGATTGTTCAATAAGCCGCATACATGTTGCCAGCTACAGTAATGGCTATATATGGCGCGCGCAAAATACAATACTTGCCTGGCCCTTGCCCACCCTATTCGCCTGCGCTGTCTATGAATTACCACTGCTCCTGTGACTCGTTTACTCCAGACACACGATGCTCTACAGCTCAAGGAAAATATCACTCGGAACCCTTTTCGCCACCTACAGCAGTTCCCCAGCAGGACCAGCAGCTCCCACCTCCTCTACCTTCTTACCCCCGATCCTCGCCCAGGGAATCACCAGGCTAGCCACAAACGCAGCACCCGCACACGCAATGGCCATCAAATACGACTGCGCAATAGCACCGCCAAAGGCCTCTCTCACAGGGAGAACCCATTCCGCGGGCACAATCGTCTCCAACGCCACTCCGCCGGATGCAACCACCGCCTGCACATCGACAGCCGGGAGCTCGGCCAGGTTACCCACCAGCTCGTTCTGGAAGATATTCTGCGAGATCGCCAGCCCCACCGCACCCCCCAACGATTGACACAGCGCCACCAGCGCGCTGGCGGTGGGGATGTCTATCTGGCCCAGCACGACCTGGATGGCGAAGAAGGGAATCTGCACGGTGACGCCGTACCCGATGCCGCCGACGACCTGGTAGCCGAACCACCTGCTCATCGGCGTGTCGCGGTTGATGGTATGCAGCAGCCCGGCACCGACGGTGAAAACGGCCGACCCGAACCACATCCAGGGGATGTGGTAGCCGGACATGGTGATGAGGGACCCCGATACGATGGTCGAGACGACGATGGTGATGCCGTAGGGGAGGATGTCGAGGCCCGACACGCGCGCCGAGGTGCCCTTGACGGCCTGAAAATAGAAGGGGAGGATGTAGGACTGGCTCGTCATGGACATCTGGAGGAAGAAGGTGAAGAGGCAGCTGACGATGATGGTGCGTTTCTTGATGATGTGGTGGGGGATTAGGGCCCTGGCCATGCTTTATGTTAGGGCCATGCTTGTACTGGATTGGAATTCCGGGGGATAGCAAAGCCCGAACTTACCTATCCCGTTGTAAGACCTGCATGACGATAAAGAGCAGCAACAAGAGGCCAAAGCTGAGGAGACAGCCCCATACTTTGGACTCCGACCATCTGTATTTGATCCCGCCCCAGGTGAGGGCGAGAAGCAGCGAGGTGATTGCCCCAGTCAGGACAGCCGCGCTGTCAAAGCCGAGGTGGACTAGCTTCCGCCGGAACGAGAGGGTGGAGTGCTCCCGCGGTTTGGGCTTGTACACGAGGAGGATAACTAGGATGGCGAGGGCACCGAAGGCTATGCACCAAAATCAGCTGCAGCACACACCAAACCAGGGGAAGACCTTTGTCTACTCACGCAAGTTAACCCAAAAGCAAAACCTCCAAGTCAACCTCTTAGAATCTGTAAACAACCCACCAAACGTCGCTGTCCAAAGCATTAGCTTTCGCCTCTCTGACAGCACTCCGGATCACTCACGCCCAATGACCGAAGCGACCCCGAACATGCTCGATATCAGCCCCATGAAGACGGGCCTCCTCTTCATCTCGACGACGTGCGAGATCAGCACGAGCCCCCCGCAGAGGATGCCGCTCGCGCCGATGCCGGAGATAGCGCGGCCGACGATGAGCGCGACCGAGTTGGGCGCCACGGCGCAGATGAGGGAGCCGACCTCGAAGACGAAGAGGGCGAGGGTGTACGTCCACTTGAGGTTGAAGAAGGTGTAGATCTTGCCGTAGGTGGGCTGGAGGGACATTGTCGTTAGGAGGTAGGCGGTGCCGTACCATGCTGCGCGGGGTTATGTTAGTACGGGGGGAGGTGATGATGTGGAACATGTCCGGGGAGGGGGTGGAAGGGGATGGGCGGTACTTGCCTACGTCGTTGAGACTGTTGAATTGGTTGGTGATCTTTGGGATGGCGGTTGCTGAGTTCGGTGTAGGTCAGTCATTTGAACCTGGTGCGGATGTGGAGAATGCGTGGTACCGAGAATCGCATTGTCGAGGGCAATCATGAAGATGCCGGCCATCATCGCCATTGTCATGAGGGCGAGTGGTAGGCCATAGAGATATTCATCTTCTTCGACTCCAACTTCTGTGACGGGCTCTTTAGGGTGCTTCTCCGGGTCTCGTGGCTGTGGCTCGCCCATGGTGGGCTTTACTTCTGACATGTTTCTCCTGCCGGTGGGTTGGCACTTATACAAAACGTCCCAATTTGCAACCACTTTTACGTTGACTCTCGAATTGCGGTCTCCCGGTGGAAAGATGGGCAAGTTTCTGATATATCTACGCGAGAGCAGTCCTGGGGGAGCAGTGGCGGTTGTTTTGTTAAGAGGAAGTCGGCGGTGTGGGAGTTAATCATTGAGTGTGTAAGTCTGGTAGAGTTGATCGCACACTGGTCTCGCATACTGGTCTCGGAAGTGGGAACCAGCCGGTAGCTTGAAATATTGAAAACGGTACAATGGTACCAACCACTACGCTATGAATGCGAGGTCCCGGCCGTGTTCATTGGGGAGGATCCGGGGTTGGAGGTCTTAGCGCCGGAGGACGGCCCGGGACTTGGCTGAGTCAAACGCTACCTTGCTGCGAATGGCGCTGTTATGTCCGAGGTGGTCAGCTACGCGGATTCGTTCGCGGCGGACGATGGGGAATTTTGATCAAAGACCAGACTAACTTTTAGAGTTTGGGACTTTCTGGAACTTGTACACAGTAAGCACGGTCTAGGCTACGGGATACGGTGGTGCAGTATTGTCAGATACGCATGTATATGGACTGGTTTAGTGATCGCCTGCATCTGGCCTTTCCTTCAGGCAATAGATCCCGTTTCCCAGCCCAGGGCCAAGTTGATTTAGCCACCAGTGCTTAACTGTACCAACATTCCGAGCTTTTGAGAGCGGGTAGACCTGGAATGGCGTTGTAGTTCATCGTATGCACTGGCTTAGCAGGTATATAACCTCAGCATCGCCTCATTCTTGCACTGCCACCCCTTCTCAGTTGCCAATGATTGGAGGCAAAATTCCAACTATATTCCGACGATATGTAACTCGTGCAGTTCCCGATATCTCGATAGTTCGCGACCCCGAAGTCCATCACTTCTCGACAACCATCACACCCATATGCGGACCCTTGCTAAAGTAGAGCTCCCAGAACGCCGGGCCCATCTTGTCCAGGGCTTCCTGAGGAAGCTGTATCTCCCTCCACGTCACCTTCCCCTTCATCCCTCCCGCCCTGGCGCCCTGCTCGTACACGCTCTTCTTGAGGTGGAAGTTCTTGAACGCGACCTTGTGCTCGCCGGTGCCGATAACCTCCGTCCGCCAACCCTCCTTCGACTCGAGCTCCTCGTAGTAGTTGACCCTCACGCCCCATCTCGTCTCCTGCGTCCGCTGGACCTCGTTCGTCATGTCGGCAAAGGCAGTGACGTCGTCCGTCGGATGCGGCGTGACGCCTACGAAGACGCCGCCGTCCTTGAGGTTCGCCGAGATGGATCGGAACATCTGGGTTATCTCGTCCAGGTTGCTGGAGTAGTTGAGTAGCCAGATCCCGGTAGCGATGTCGAACGGCTCTTCGTCCGGTATCTTTCCGAGAGTCAAAGCATTGCCGGCTTCGAATCTCAACAAGCCAACCTGTTTCTGTTCCTCCGAGACCGTCTGTCGTGCCACTTCAACCATAGACGCGGATAGGTCGATGCCGTAGACATATCCTGCACCCCATTGCAGCAGCTTGTGGGAGTAGTAGCCGGTTCCACACGCGAGATCTAGAACTCGGGATTTGTCGAGCTTCGAGAGATAAGGCAAGACCGCATCTCTCACATTCTCTTCCTCCACGATTGACGTTGGAAGGTGCTTGAACACGTTGTATTTGGCGCCGATTTCGTCGTACTGGGATGTCATCGTGAAGCTGTACCCCGCGATTCTGCCTATGTTGATCGATAAGACGGAAGCTGGGCAAGGTCTTATATCTGGTGCCGATTCCGCAAAACGACGGAGCAGACCGAATTGTGCAACTTCTCCAATCATGGCTGCAGGTGACCGCATAATCTCACTTTAGAATTAAGTGGTATTTTGCGGAGTCCCCCGGTGTCCGTCAGTTTATACCTGTTATTGCGCCAACTTCGGCATGTGGAAGAGCTTTGCCAACGACGGTAAGCAGATAATGACCAGAGTTTACGCAATATGCGCGATGACAATATCGTCGCAAAGAAAGGCAGGCAGCGCATGACTCGAGGTCGGTACGTCCAAACGCATGACCATTGCCAGGTGGTTGTCCGCATATCAACTATTCCCTCCACCGTATAGACCAGTCACCTTTCGCGAAGCTCGGTTCGACCACATTGCCTTTTATCAGTGCCTCGCACTTTCTCCTCTCGTCGCCATCGCCAACAACGAACCCAAAGACGACACCTCGTCTCGCAGCACTCCGCACCATCTCCTTCTCCTTCGCTCGTTTCTGTCCTTCGAGTCGCTTCTCGAGAGCTTCGGGCGTCTCATTCTTCCTCTCGGCCCGACCCTTCTCACCCCCAACGCTGCCGTTGACCTCGGAGACTTCTTGCGGTGGTCGCACTCGAGTACCACTCCGTACTGACAATGCAGCAGTGCGATGACCATCAGCCTGTTGCGGCGCTGTGTCCAGCAGGTGGTCGTCGATGTCGTCCATACTTCTGACGCTCCCGCTAGCCTTGGAGCTCATGTCATTCCCATCGCCTCCATCGACTGAACCAAGTTCGGACCCTGCCGAGTCCAGGTTCTCATGGTCCTTCCCCTGTTCCTTATCATGCGGAAAGACATACTTCTCAACCACATCACAGGGCACCAGTACCCTCCCATCTCCTTTACCCTTCTTCCCTCCCTTCTTGTCCGACGCCTTCCCCACTCTAGGGGCGGTCGGCAGCTGCTCGTCCCCATTCAAGAACTTGACAAACGCATCCTCGATCCGCCGGTCCAGCGGCCCGGGCTTCTGGCTGCGGCAGCGGCTGGAGCAGTACTTCGCCGGCGTCGGCTTCGAAGCCGTCTCCTGCACCTTCCTGGCGCTGATGACGCGGCCGCACGTGTGGCAGTACGGGATGTCCTCGCTTCCCGGTATGAGGTAGAACGGCGCCGGCGTGGCTTGGGACTTGGTCGGGCGCGAGCCGGTGTCGTTCCAGCTCATGTTGGTGGTGGTGGTGTCAGTCAGTGGTTGTGAGCGTTGGAAGATGATTAGTTGCTGAGAGTTATAGCGGGTAGAAATGATTGAGAGAAAAATAATGCAAAGGAACCTGGAACTGTTGCAACAATTGGATTTGAGGTGGTTGTTTGCTTCGCGTCCGGCCGGGTTGGGAAAGTGACAAAGGTAAAACTATGACGTAGGGCAGTGGTCCCTGAGACCCACCACACGCTGGGATGCGAAACCGCGGCGGTTAACATGTCCAATCCCGGCCAATTTCCCCAAAGGCGATGGACGGTCTGCGATATACGGCCCCCAGCATGTGAGAGCCTTCGCCGTCTCTACTGTGGTAACAGCCTGGTTATGGGCTCGTAGAAGGGCCGTGATGAGGGGATGTGCCGGGATCCCATGCTGCCCCGGTTCATCCATTCCTTAACCACCTTACCTTAAGGTACCCAGATGAAGTCTGATGAATGTTGGGCCATGCATAGTATTTGACAATCCCATCAGCCAGGGTGAACGTCCACTTGACTATTGTAGAACCTCACCGCTGCAGTCGCTAAAGCTGTGGACGTGAGCCGCTTTTTGTTTGCCAGCTATTCGTCTCTACTGGCCATCTTTATCCTTGTTCTCCTTTGCCATGACGGTTGAGAAGCGAAGAAGGAATGATCAGTATGTCTGGCCCCTAGCGTGCTGCACTGCTATACTAGGGAATAGTTTCCTACGCCCATCGTGAAGGCAGATATATACTAGCGGCCAACTCTAAACAGACCGTCGCTATCCTGGTAGAAAGATACCGCTGGTGACATAGCGGTATTAGCCTCGCAAGGTGAATCAGCAGGTATATTATCATCACTATTTAATAGAAACAAAGCAGATTGTTTTCCGGTCTACTTTATAAGGTAATGAAATACTAAGTGTTATTATTAACAAAGAACTAGTATAGCAACCGCTAATAACTAGTATATACCTCTTTTCGTTGTTTGTTTTGTAACTTGTAATTGGGGTGAAAAGGGAGGATCCTGACCGAAAGCTTGAAATGATAGAGGCGGCTGCCATAATGTCCGTTGCTCTAATTCTGAATGACATCAGCGTGCACCTTGTTCTCGCCATTCCAATTGGAGTACAGCCAAACACGCGTCCGCCGGGTCTTGGATAATGGAGACGGGTTCTTGAGAAGTGAGGCAGCTGAGACTGAAGTCGTCCACGTGGTTGTCTGCACACCACTGTTCGAAAATAAGGACGAGCTGGGTACCATTTAAGTTGCTTGTCGATGCGTTCGAGGTCGTTGTCCGGACGAACTCGAGACGCCACAACTACCCACTGCTGATAATTTCGAAGAGAGGTGTCAAACGAGGTTATGAGGCCATGTTGTTGTTCCAGGCCCTGGCTTAGAGCGCGCAGGCCGTCTATTGTCGAGATGGCGTAGCCTATGGATCCGGGAGATGGAAAGCTCGATATGATGGCATTTGGAAGCCCATATGGTGTAGAGTATGGTAGCGCCGTAGCAGTCAACGGCGAGCGCTCTGACGATTGTTAGTTTCTTGTACATTCATCGGGTTTTCCATTTGTGTCGCTTACAAATGACATCAAAATCGAGGCCCCAGGAAGATCTGTCATGAGTCGCTGGGTGGGCTGAAATTTCGTGGGATTGCCCATCCCGGGGCACGCGAGTCGTTGCGCTCCTCAAGACCATGCCCCCTATCTTGCCCGGGGCGGTCCAACCCTTAGGTTACCTGTGGAGATATCGATCTCAAGATGTCACTCCTACGAGACGTTGTGTCCGGCAGGGGACTTTACCATACCCAGAGGAAGTACGGCGGATAATTTACACGATGGCTTAGGGACGCTGGGTCGGATCAGGGTCCTTGGGAACAGCATAGTGTGGACAGGTTAGGCAACGATTTCTTTCTGTGAACGTGTAAAGGTTCCCCGAGAACACGGGTTGGTTGAGTGCATGTGGCGCATAGATATCGTGACCTGTTGTTTGTTAAACATATAGGTGTCGATGACGACAAGAGATGAGGGTATCCGGTGAAGCTACGCCTATAAGCGGAGAATCCGAGTAGACATGATCTTGTTCCTCGGCAATATTTACAGTTAGATCCATGCTCTTCCCATACCACACAATACTGACCCAACCGAAGCCCGGTGTGATTTACGAACTGATCTTCCCCTCGAAACTCTCGATCGTATCCTTCAGGCTCTGCAGCAGGCCAGTCCACTCACCCTGACCAACACTCCTCAGCAGCTCCAGAGGCCTCGCGGTCGGCATTTCCGTAACATCCCACCCATCATCCTCCAACGTCGGCACATCTTTGCCGGGATATGCCTCCCTCAGCAGCTTCGAAACCTGCGGGAAGCTGAACCTTTCGGCACACCCAAACAGCCTCTCGCCCTCCACGCCAGGGGTAGTCAGGGCCGCCAGATACAGTCTCGCATTGTCCCTCGCGTCGATGAACCACAGCGGGGCGACGTGCTTGATGATGGCCAGCGACCTGGGATCGCTGTTCCACAACCCGCGGACGAACCCGGCCGTGCTGGCGGGCTGCTTGTCTGGCTCCAGGATCGGACCGATGACCGTGCCGGGCAGGATGGAGTTGAACCGGAAGGAGGGGTCCTCCCTAGCCACCCACTCTCAGAGTGCTTGCTCGACCTTGACTTTGACGGCCATGAAGGGCGCGATACCCTTCTCCGCTTGCGGGATGGCGGGATCCGCAGCGACTTTGACGGCTTGGTCATTGTACGTCTTCTCGATCACGACCCTGGGGGTGTTCGGAACCGGGTCCCAGGCAGCCCATACGGAGCTCGTGTAGACGACGCTCTTCACGGTACGGGTCTTGTTGGCCGTATCCAGGAGGGCGTAGAAGCCCTCGACTTCCTCCTTGACGTTGTCGTCGACCGGTTTCGTTGACGTGAGGTCCGCGCTGGCGGCAACGGTAATGATGCCGGCGACATTCTTGACTGCGGGGGGCCAGACGCCAGGTTCGGCGAGGTCGGCTACCTGGATGAGCTCGAAGTCCCCCGGGCGGTGACGAGACTCGAACAGGGGTGTTACCCAGGAGGACTTGACCAGATCGCGGACGGTGCCGCGGACACGGTAGCCGGCTGCCAGGAGCTGGTCGGCGATGTGGCTCGCGATCAGGCCATTGACGCCGGTGACCAGTATGAGGGAGCCCGGGGCAATAATTGGGTTGGTGAGCTTGGTTGGTGCCATGTTGTCTGCGTCGATGTGTGAGATATACTGGCAACAGAGGTGCTATATTGGCGTACCTCTGTGCCTTTATACAGCCGCAGACGAAGGGTTACACAGCGCACGGAACGTCCCCATCATCCCCGAACCGCGGGTCACGTCGTGCAGCTTACAAATTTGGGATGGAACTCGGCCGTCCTGCAGGACGCTGTTGTGATTCCCAGATCCTCATAGCATGACTCTCGATCGTCATTGAATACATGACATCGCACAATCCAGACCACGCACACTGAGGGTATGCTGTCGGTCGGATTATCCGGTGTCGACTCCGAATTTCTAATCCGGACCAATTGGTTACGGAGCTCGCGACGCGAAACCTGGAGCGAGCGGCTGTGCTGGACGTCTCCGAAGGAGGTGGATTAGATGAGCTGAGGTTATACTCTGAGCTTGCGGACTTGGCAGATTCAAAGGGGTTAGAAACCACAAGTGTTTACCCTAGAGGTTCCTGTTTGCGTCGTGCAAGAAAACATGTAGTTGAAGTCAGCACCCTTGGTCGGACTGTGGAGCTTGCGGCCCCTGAGCGACAGGCATCAGCCACTGAAGCCACAGCGGGATACGGGGATGTTTGCTGCTGATTGTGCTTGGCATCAGCTATAATCTAGGGTACTCCGATCTTGCCTCCCGTCCTCAGCTGCGAATATTAACGTCTTGAACTACTCAAATATTGCTTGTTCATCATCTAATAGTCCAAGATCGACCAGTATAATCCATACCCTTGTCGATGACTAGTAACAAAACAATGGCTAATAGCGCAATGCGCATAGGATCCAGTTACACGACATTGATTATCGCCGGGTTCGGGAGGAACGACCCGTTGCTCCCTTGGCGCCGCGATGGTCCTCCGCCTCAATACCCATCCTGTCGGATAACATAACCTTCCCCTATCTTTCACACGCCTACTCTCATTCTCGAAGTGATCTCCAGCCACCAAGATGACATCTACCTCCAAACATCTCCGCATAGGCGTTGACGTAGGCGGGACAAACACAGACGGCGCCATCATCGACCCGACACGCTTCTCGGAGCCAGATAAGGGCATCCTCGCCTACCACAAAACGGCCACAACCGCCAACCCCAGCGACGGCATCAACGAGGCCATCACCACCCTTTTGGCCAACGCCGCCGTGGATCCAAGGCAAGTCGCGTCCGTGACCATCGGCACCACGCACTTCGTCAACGCCGTCGTCGAGCGCGACGCCGACCGCCTCGCCAAAGTAGCCGTCCTCCGCCTCTGCGGCCCCTTCAGCAAGCACGTCCCCCCCTGCGTGGACTGGCCCGATGACGTGAGGGATCTGGTGCTCGGCTACTACGCCCTCGTGAAGGGGGGTCTCGAAGTCGACGGCAGCCTCATCGGCGAGATTGACGAGGACGAGATCAGGAAGGAATGCCGAGCGATCAAGAAGCTTGGCATCCGGAGCGTGGTCGTGAACGGCGTGTTCAGTCCCATTGACACGGTGGAGAAGCAGGAGGAACGCGCTGCGAAGATCGTGCTGGAGGAGATCCCGGGGTGCGATGTGGTGTGCTCGAAGGACGTGGCGAATCTGGGCTTCCTGGAGAGGGAGAACGCTGCGATTCTGAATGCCTCCATCCTCGCTTTTGCGCGGAGGACGATCAGGTCTTTCCAGGAGCCTGTGCGGAAGCTGGGGCTCAGCTGTCCTGTGTTGATCACGCAGAATGATGGCACTGTGCTATCTGGAGAAGCGGCGGCTAGATTGCCGATCAGAACATTCTCCAGCGGACCGACAAACAGTATGCGCGGAGCGGCGTTCTTGGTCCAGGGCCAACTGGACGAAGCTGTTATGGTCGTTGATATCGGTGGAACTACTTCCGATGTCGGCATCCTCCTAGCGAACGGCTTCCCGAGGCAGCAAGCCGCTTACAGTGAACTGGCAGGCGTGAGGATGAACTTCTCTTGCCCGGATATTAAGAGCATCGGTCTCGGAGGAGGGTCCATCGTGCGGCCCGGAGAGCATCTCACTGTCGGTCCAGACAGTGTGGGCTACAAACTCACGCAGGATGCCAAGGTGTTCGGCGGCGATGTGCTGACCGCGACAGATTGCTCAGTCCTCGCGGATCCAAGCATCAACATCGGCAACCGTGAATTGGTGGCGTCCGCGCTGGACGAGGAGGAGCTCTCGAAGTTCAAGGCCGTGGTCAAGCACAAGTTGGAAAAGATCATCGATACCATGAAGACGTCGCCGGATGATCTTCCAGTACTTCTTGTCGGTGGCGGAGCGGTGATAGCCCCTAACGAGCTAAAGGGCGCAAGCAAGGTGCTCAAGCCGCGCTGGTCAGAGGTGGCCAATGCCATCGGTGCCGCCATTGCCGGAGTCAGCGCAGTAGTCGACACTGTTAAGGATACGGAGAAGAAGACTACCGCCCAACTCTTGGAAGAGATAAAGCTTGAGGCGATTCAAAAGGTGGTAGAAGCGGGAGCGACCCGAGAGTCCGTCAAAATTGTCGAGATCGACACGCTACCGCTGCAGTACATCGCGAATAAGTCGCGGTTCGTCGGTAAGTCACCATATTACCGATCAACATCCACAAACGGAGTTACGGTCCAAAGCTAACCAGGTCCCTCACAAGTCCGTGCTGCCGGAGACTTTGACTACTCCCGTGCGTTTGCCGACAGCGCTCCAACGGAGAATCAGCAGGAGGAACAGGCGTTCAACCAGTACAACAAGCCTGCCAAGAGTCGTACGGAACAGCAGAAGGCGGAGGTCGACATCGCTACTTATAGGCCCGACGTCCGCGACCGGACCTGGTATGTCAGCGAGACGGATCTCGAGTGGATAACGACGGGGTGTTATATCCTGGGCACAGGGGGCGGCGGATCACGTGCGTACACGCTCTGTCGGTTGGTTCTGGTCGGGGGTCCGCTAACGTTCATCCAGCATACTCCAGCATGGTGAGACTGCGCGAGATGCTTCGTAAGGGAGCAGTAGTCCGCGTGACATCACCCGAAGATCTGAAAGACGACGACCAAGTCGGATGCGGCGGGGGTGCGGGATCGCCTACCGTCGGGATCGAGAAGCTGTCGGCCGACGAGATGCTCCAGGCCCAACAAGAACTGGCAGCTGTTACCGGCAGACAACCAACGCATATGATCGCCATAGAGATTGGGGGCATGAACGGGCTACAGTCCATGATTCTGGGCGCGAGCTCCAACATGGTAAGTCAGGGTTAAGGTTATGGTGCCTTTGGCGTCGATCAAGACTTCCTAGCCACACCTTTTCAGCGTATACTAACCTGGTTTTACAGGACGTTCCGGCTCTGGATGCCGACTATATGGGCAGGGCATATCCAACAAAGTTCGTTCACCCGGGATTCTGGCCTTGACGTTGGATGCTGACATAGATCCCTTAGGTGGCAAACCACACCCGTCGTCTACAACGAGCGGGAGACCATCTGGTCGAGCTCAGCGATCGCGGACGGCAACGGCGACGTCGTGGTTATCGCCAAGGCAACGTCTGACCTGCAGGTGGAGAAGATAATCCGGGCAGCGCTATCCCAGATGGGCTCCAGCGTGGGCGGCGCCGACATCCCCCTCGCGGGCGAAGAGGTGAGGAGGTGGGCTGTGGCCAACACCATCTCACAGTCATGGAGAATCGGCCGCGCAGTGGCGAATGCCAGACGCTCGAACCGCATCGACAAGGTGGCGGAGACCATTATCGACGAGTGCGGAGGGAGCGACGGCGCAAAGGTCCTCTTTAAGGGCAAGATTGTGGGCGTCTCGCGGACGCTGAGGATGGGACATATTTACGGCGAGCTCATCATCGAGGGAGGCGCCGTTACCGAGGACGAGATCCCGGACGCGGACAACCCCTTCCAGGGCAGGATCAAAATTCCCTTCAAGAACGAGAACATCGCGGCTATCCGCGGGGTGGTATCGGAGGACAGTGGCGCTCTTGAGCGGCAGGAAGATGTCCTTGCCATCGTGCCGGATCTTATCGCCGTCATCGACGCGCAGAACGGCGAGGCCATTGGGACACCGGAGTACCGCTACGGGTTGTTGGTCATTGTTTTGGGCATCGCTGCTAGCGACAAGTGGACGGAAACCGCGAGGGGCATTGAGATCGGTGGCCCTAAGAGTTTCGGGTTCGATCATCTGGAGTATGAGCCGCTTGGGAAGTTTGTGAAGCCGAGGAGTGTTATTGACGAGTTTGACGCGAAGTAGAGGCGGAGTTTTGTGTCTGTGCTGACCGGATAGACATGGAAGCATCGGCACCATCCGAATCTTTGGCACGAGACACTCAATCAGGTACGAGTAGATATTGCATTGGTCTGTCCACGTTACTAACCGAAATAGTCCATATCATTCATGCCGTATTGAAAGCTTGGAGGAGGAGGGAAACTCCGCCTACCTTAGACACAAGTGCCTACCTATCGCTACGCCTCTCACACCGTCCTAGCTTCTCTTTCTAACACCTACAGTTTAGCTTGCTAGCAGTGCGGGAGACTATACCTTTCTTTGGCGGTGGCAGCTAAACAATCCATTGTCACACCTTATCTTTCTCTACATGGTACCTTATCCAAACAATCCCATATTCCGCCTTATCTCTTTAGTGGCAGCCAAACAATCCCTTGTTACACTTCGTCTTTCTCCGGTGGCAACCAAACAATCCCTTATCACACCTCCTCTTTGTTCTTCTGTATCTGGGCAAGGAGCTCGTCTCGGATCATGGCATGCCCAGGAGTGATACCCTCGTACACATACGCGATGGACAAAGGCGTACCCTTGTCATCACTCGACTTCGACGGATCGGCCCCGGCACGCAGAAGTGTCCTGACCACATTGAGGTGGCCGTGCTCGACGGCCCAAGACAGGGCCGTCCTTCCGGTCCTGTCCTGCTGGTCGACCTCGACAAGCCCGGTCGCGATGAGTTTGTCTACCATGTGCGGCTTGTCGTGCACGATGGCCCACATAAGGGGAGTCCATCCGTCGCCGTCCGCATCGTCGATTCCTGAGAAACCTTTGTCGATGAGAAGCTGCAGGACCTCGGAGTGCCCACGCCAGCAGGTATGGTGGAATGCGTTCCTCTGGTGGCCGTCGACGGCCGCTCTATTTACCCTGGTACATTGGACAAGTACCCTGATGGCCTTGGTGCATCCGTTATGCACTGCCCAGAGGAGAGGCGATTGACCATCTCCGTCGGGTAGATTTGCATCGACCCTTGAGGACTGAAGGAGCACGCTCGTAACGTCGTCCAGTCCGTCTCCCGCGGCCCAAGATATAGCTGTACGGCCTTGCTTGTCTTGGCGGTTGAGATCAGTCATCGAACATTTCATTAGTTCCGAGACGACAGACGAGTGTCCACCTTCGACTGCCCAGATCAGCGCCGTCGCATTATCATGGTCCACGTCGTCTACCTGGGCACCTCGACCAAGCAATGCGTGCACGATGTCGTCGTAACCACCGCTGCCTGCAAACATGAGTGCTGTTCTCCCCTTCTTCCCATGTTGATTCACGTCTGTCCGTGCGTCTTCCAACAGGGCGACCACGCAATCGAGATGTCCGTTCTGGGAAGCGACAAGGAGCGCAGATTGCGAGTCGCAAATTGGCGCGGTGGGATCGGCATTTGCTTGGAGCAATAACTTGACAATCCTGCAGTGGCCCTGTTCGGATGCCCAGAATAACGCCTGGTCCTTCTGAGATCCCATGTTCTCGGTGGCAAGGTGATGGATGACCGTCTCATGGAGGTTGAAGTAAGCTGCCGCGGACATAGGATCCAGACGCTCTGCAAAATTGCGGCTGCGGTGGGAGATGGACATCGATTCCCGGAAGAAGGAGAACCAGTTCGAGCCGTTGGTCGTGTGTTGGTCAAGCAGACTCCTTGCTCCTTGTATTAGGGCTTCAGGGGCTGAAGCTTCACAGAGACAGAAATGCTCGGCCCAGTGAAGCGCCGCGTAGCGGTAGAACTTGTGCTCCGACGCGACAAGTGGACATGCATCCGCCAGTAGGACCTCGGGCTCGTCGTTAAACATCTCCATCAGACCAAGACCACCTTCATCATTGTCTCCGGACATTCTGCTGCCCGTCGAAATTTGAGACTTGGCAAGCTTGCGGATGTCGACTGCGAAGTCTTCGAGTAGCAGGTAGTAGACACATGCAGAAGCGAGAGTCAACGCGCTGTTTTCTTCTGTGATGGTGTTGAGGTCCGGCAGCTCGTCATTAGTGCGCTCTCGCTGGAGAAGGAAGTCCTTGGCCGACTGATGCACCAGCGCGACCTTGGAATCGGAAATCCTCACCATCGGGCCGATCGTACGTTGCAATACCATGTCCATGGCAGGGAAGGTGCTGGAAAGAACTGCTTGTGATGTATGGTGTCTCGCGTCGACGGCATAAGCAATTCTAATCTCATCGAGTGTCAACGGCTGCGAAGTTGCCAAGATTAACTTGAAGAGCTTCGAGGCCGTGCGTTGGTTTTTGGGCGGGATGCGGGATAAGAATTCCTCGTAGGTCGCCTGCAAATTATCCGGGATCGACTTGATAATGTCGCGGAAGTCCTGGATGGTCATTTCGATACGTTCTTCCATCATTGTGAGTACCATGGTCACCCATAGGAACGTTTGCCCCGAGTTGGAGTGCAGCCTCGTTCGAAGTAGTTCCCTGTCCTCCAGAGGAAGATCGTGACTTTGGAATAGCAGGCTGAGCCGTTGGTCTATGAACTTGCTGAGGTCTTCGTCGTAGCCTTCTTGTCCGTCGTCAATGGCAATGCGGTGGGTAGTGACGCCATTGATGATTGTAAGCTCCGGGGGAACCAGCAAAGTTGGGCGACTGGTGATTATGAACTTGGCGACCTGTTTGTTAGCGGGAAAGCGACCCGATTCTCTGGTATATTCTTCGAGCAGATTCAGGAGTTGTCGGCGGCTTGTGGCCTCACATTCGTCCAAAGCATCGATTATGATGCAGGTGGTGCCACACCTTGGGTCAGAAGTGATGTCCTTGAAGGTATTCCAAACGTCCTTCAGAGAGTAGACCATGCCTAACTTCTGTATTTTGGACAGCCTTCTCAGATGTTGAATGAGACAAGGACGGTGGGAAACGAGTTGGTGGATCATCCCGAGGATGATATTCCTTGCATCCCTCTGTTTGTTGATTTTGGCGTCACAGAAGTAATGGCAGACATCAGCTATGAAGCCGCAAGTCTGGGCTTCTTCGAAGTACTTGGCTAGGAAGAGTGACAACGTTGTCTTGCCGCAACCGGAATGGCCTGTCAACCAGAGAAGCGTCCAGTCCGTACTTTGGAACCAAGAAAGACCGTATCATCCAAAATCCACCTGCAAGTGCCTGGGACCGGTTTTGGCAGCGTAAGCTGATAGTCATCTATGTCGTAGGCACTTATCAGCTCCAGATATTCGTCGTCGTCTGGGCCTTGGGGAGTGAGGACTAAGTCAGCTTTCTTTTGCAACGTACGACCCTCTAGAGGATTGTGTACAGTCATCATCGAAGCTTACTCGGTTTGTGTCTCACAATCTCCAGGATCGCTCCGGAGACCTCCCGGTATTCACCATCTTCGCTCTCGAACCGACAAATTGCTCGATGATCGCGGTTAAGGTAAATAATACGCTCTCCCGGCAAACCCAACACCGCAGAGCCTTCCTCGACGACCTACTCACGACCGAGGTCAGTATAAATCTGGCAGCATCGGTCAGCATACAGGAGTCATCTGACCACGGGTGTCATTGGGAGAAGCCTATTTCTCTCAACGCATGAAACAACCTTGAGATTTTGCAATCGATTCCGGACTGATATGGTGAGCTCCAGCAGCGGTGCGGCGTCGTACTCCAAATGGCCCAGGAGATCGGTACGAATCACCTCCCCGAGGGTAAATAAATTGACCACCTTTCCGATAGCGCTTCCTTTGGTCGCAAAGCCGCTGCCCCTATGCGGCGTTCCCATAAACACTACTCCTGCTATGGACCTGAGCAGCTCGCCGTAAACGGCGTCATCTTCATGGGCAGTAACGAGGGCCTATGCTAGAAGTTAGAAGCCGAGCCTGCACCTATTTCGTTCAAATAAAGGGGTGGGACGAACCTGTTTGAAGACGATACCACCAAGACTGTGGCACACAAAGATTATCGAACGCTTGCCCTGTGTGTTATCCTGGATCGATTTGACGAGGCCCAAGAGCTTGTGCGCATAGTTCCGCACCATCGCAACTGATTCACTGAAGGCAAACTGGGCCGGGTATCCATATGTGTATACGCGACACCCCGGGAGCGCTTTGGGCAAAAGATCTCGGAGCCATAGTACCCCCGATTCAGCGGTCCAAGTCGAATGCGCCGTACCGTTGAGCCCATGTACTGCGATGATGTCAACATCGAAGTATTCACTCCCATGTGCTGCCGCTGTCTCATCAGCGAGACAGAACAGACCGATTTGGTCTTCAAGAGGTACAACCTCGTCAGCGAGGGGGTCCCGGTCAATGTATTCTGGAAGAGGTGCTGGTATGCTAGCATCGCTCGGAGCGTTCTCAAAGCGTTGGACCTCGGGCTTCACGGGACTCTCCCCATGGCGGTGACTGCTGATCTTGCTCAGCAACTTGCGGAAGCACATTGCTTTCCACTTGTTGGGCTGCTAACAATGCTCTGTGCGAATTGGAAAGCTGGGTTTCGGCGAAACAGTAATGAAATATCCAACAGAGTATCCGCAGAAAGTTTGCGAAGCCTCCCCGTCGCCCAGATAATAGTTTTGGGTGGATTTCAACCTGGTACGGTATGCATGGTTGCCTCCATATTCTGCCAATGCAAGTCGGGACCTGTTGGCTGCGGCCACGTCGTACGAATGTGACCAGATATTGCGTGTGGGACTGTGATTGGCTCAACAGCCAACTCGACGGCGGCAACTTGCACAAGACCTCGGAAGAAGGCAGCGGACCGACAAGATCGGGACGAATAGACTTGATTGTGGCTTCCAACCGACCCATACTCATCTGGTAAGACCATTCTGTTCGTTGTTGTAGCGATGGCGAGCAAAACTTGTTAAGCCTCTAATGCTCTGTAGCCAGAAGAAGAGCCAACCCCATAAAACATGTCCTCTTCCTCAACTGCCCAATTGATGAAGTCGATGTTTCCGCAGTCCAACCGCGGCCACGAGGCATCGCAGGCCAGAGCAACAAGTCAGTTGACGACCCGGTCAGTTCCCCCGAAGGACGGATATCTGGCCAGGTCCACTGGACTCCGGAGCATCTACAATCTATAAGCACCAGGAGAAGACCTTGACTTTGGCTTTCGTTCTCTGTACAAGAGATCGTAGCGGGGGGCGAAATGAGCCTACCATCCTCATTAGATATTGTCCCACTCCTCCAAGCAGACGACGCCGCGGTGAAGACATGTTGTGGGAGGGAACTGTTCTTGTCGCTGGAAACTGGTCTATTTTGTCAGGAGACAGTCATGTCATTTAAGACCTATATCAAATTCAGACTAAACGGCGACGGGGAAATCGTAGCCGTTCAGAAGATGGCGATGACAATGAAGGATATGGAGCTTTTCCGAGATGACGGAGATGTCGTCGTCGTCATCGAGGATGTCGATCTCCGTCTTTTGGGCTCTCGCATCGTCAGTGAGGCGTGGGCGACAATCACGGGTAACGGTCTCTTTGCAAGGATGCCAACAACCTGAAGCCCGTCGTTGCCGTAGGAAATGGTGATGTCGGAACGGCGCAGATCCAGGACATGCGCCTCAGGGTCTCCGAGGTTCTCCCGGGCGCCAAAATCATCCAGTTCAACATGCTCTGTAGGAATCATAAAGGTCCGAGCTGCGGTTTTTATATTTGGACCATGCTAGGTGGACGGGTTGGGACATATTGAACCCTAACCCTGTGCAGTCAAATTCATCCACTACCTTCACCACATCTTGCATAACACCTTCTATCACCTAGGTCTGGTACAGACTTTTAGGGCGGTATTATAGGCCGTTTTACAAGCAATATTACAGCCATCACTTGCGTTCACCACTCACAGCCACTACTTACAGCTACCACTTGTAGCCCACCACTCGGGCTTCTCGCGCAGCCGGACTTAGAAGTTGGCTTGCAACAGGACTCGCAGCTAGTCCTACAGGCAGATATGCAGCCGGATCTACAGCCAGCCTGAAAACCAGGCCTGGAGCTGGTATTATACCTGGCATTGCAGCCGGACTTACACCGAGTCTTCCACCTGGAGCGGTCTCGGAGGTGTATAAGTGGTTGTATTGGTACCAACCCGCCCACCTAGCATAGCCCAATTGGTTTGTGTAATATTTATGGCCAAACTATTGCCCGTTACATTTATCCATGTCCGACCTTCTCGTCTGATCTCTCCTTCGTCCGGTCCCTCCTTCGTCCGGTCCCTCCTTCGTCCGGGACCTCTTTCGTCCGGTCTCTCCTTCACCTGATGTCTCCTTAGCCTGATGTGAAGGAGCTACTGGTGTCATTCTCGCGTCTGGTCCTCCTAACAAAATGACGGCAAGGCTGTGAAGCAAAGTAAGAAGCTTGGACATTCTTCCCTATCAGGCACTGCTATACGACTTGCATAACACCAGTTCTCTCCTCCGCCCGGTGAGGATCGCGTTTCATATCCCATCAGTATCTTCATCATAGGGCCAGACGAATCTTTCCCTTCTCCCTGCGGGACACTCTCAGGATACTTCTCCTCGGAGTTTTCAATGAGCGTTTCCTCTCGTGCGGGCCCTTCTTTCTGGCTCCGTCATGAGGCTCCTCTTCTGGCTTGCCGGCCTTCCGGAGGATCCACCCGAAGTAGTCAAATGAGCCCTCGCTCCTCAAGGTCACCATGTTCAAGGCTCACAGTCCCTCTCTGTCCAGCAGCGGCCGCATAAAATGGGGCTGCCGGAACGTCACGTAGAGGAATACGCCATCGGCTTTGAACACCCTGTGAACCTCTCTCATATATCTCGCGGTGTTTCCCTTCACCTCCGCTGGCGGAATCTACGGCTCCCGTGGATCATTACATCCATCGTGCCCTTGTCGAAGGCAATGTCGATGGACCCTTCGGCATACCGTTACCCATATCTCGAACGTTGACCTCCTTCCAAACAATTCCTGGGCGGCTCTTGTGTCGTTCAGTCATAGTTTGACGAGTTTAGGCGAGAAGTCGACACATAGTGACGGGCGTAGCCACGATTATCGAGTTCTGCGGAGATGACCTAACATACAGTGTTTCTGTTAGCGATGGGTCCTGACGACAAGACACCAACGTACGCTGTCGTCGGAGCCCAGGTGGAGCACCATCGGGTTGTCTGCTGGTCTTCTTTTTGGGCATTGGAGGAGGAACTTCTGGAAGGAGGGTTCGAGGTCGGTAAAGGGGCGGAACCACTCGTGCGTAGGTGCCTCCGATTCCCCTCCGGTCGCCTGCGAGTAGTGCTTATTCCAATACCAAGAATGGCTGAGAGCCTCGTCGGTCTCAGCCACTTCTCGAGGAAGAGTTCTGCAAAAAGTCATGGAGAGTTGGTACAGCCCGTCAGCCAACGAGACAGCGCGAGGTTGCAAGAGGCGAAACGTTGAAGCCCTCCACATCCATCAATCCGGCCGTGGCAAGCATGCCACATATAAGAGCACGGATTCTGCTCGATCACTGATAGAGGGCCAAGTGACAGCGGAGGGCATAGCCAGATTGCTGAATGCATCGATCCATCTCGCCAGTCCGTAGATAATTCAAAATCGTTTTGAATCCTGCCGCGAGTTGCGTGATGTGGTTCAAGGTCAGCACGGCTGTGAGTCTTTGGTCTTCCCAGTTGTCTTAGCTTCGACCAAGTGCTGAGGATTCAGATGACAAGTCCCGAGTAGATTTCCCTACGACGGAGGTGCTGCTGGTGAGCTCATGGTTGGATCGACAACTGCTGCGATAACGTCGTGCAGCGGTGCGCCGGTGTTCTCACGAATGGCAGGCTCTTACATGATATACGCCTTTCACCATGTCAGTAGCCCTACGTTCTGTACACTACCTGCCAGGTACTGACTGATGAGCGGAAACTGAGGCGCGTGTACCCATCATTGTGGCAAATCTCTGGCCATGTAATGAGCATGCTCCGAGAGTCGCGCGGCGCGTGATTGCAGCGGACACTTTCGACATGACCCCGGAAGTGAAGGAAGACATGGTTGAAGCAATGAGTACAGACCTCTTGTTGGAGGGCAGCAGCTCGCTGTTGAATACCTTCCTTGTGGCCATCCCACCTGCGTACCAGGTGGCTAGGTCGCCGGTGACTCTTGTTATCGGATGGACTTGCATACTGCAGGCGCGGCGTAAGATTCGAGCCTGCCTCGGTTAGATACGTAGGACCTCGGCGTGACGAAGTCTGCAGCAGAGTTCGGATATTCGTGTCTACAGTGGTATCGAAGTACTTGGTCTGTAATTGTGACCCCCCTTGGGCCTTGGGCTGGGTCCGTATTGTTGTTTTACTGTGATCTGATACCCCTCTTGGAAAAGGGCAGACCTCTTTGCGCGACACTGCCTCTCGAACTGACTGCAAGTGGTGGCTGCAATACTGCCTCCTGGGCTGGCTGCAGTACTGGCTACATCATTCGCTGGTGTAGGTTGAGATGTGAGCTTGGATGTAAGGCGTGAGCAGTCTTTCATTTGTCTGATAGAAAGCCATTGTGAGAAAGGAGCATGTGCCTCCGCATTTGAATATGACTGTGGAGTCACGTCTCGATTAGTAGCTTCGAAAAGTCAGAATGTTCCATGTGCTGGCAAATATGAGGTATGCATGAACGCGTAGTATGGATACATGGTAAGGTATGGAAGGGATGGACAATGGCCATTGTCGTCAACTTTCCCCGTCGCCGTAGACTTTGAGGCGGTACATTGTCCCAGAGTTCTTCACGTAGTGAACACCAGTGGCTGGATTTCGCATTTTAGTGCGGTGACATGGCAGTATGCTAATCGTCGTGCTAACGGCAAGTCTAGTCGTCCAATTATCCAATCGTCCGTTCAGGTCTCTCGCTAACAGCATAATCCTGAAACAAGTGCAGAAAGCGGCCCCATAATATTTGACTTCCGGGACCTCAACTCAAAATGCATATCAATACCAACCTCTATCCTCGCTACTCCAAGCCCAGTTCTAGTATATCTTGCCGTCGTTATCCGCCCCTATACCTTAGGCATCTGCGCCGAATCCCAGACGCACAGATTTCCTCGCCCTAAACGCTTCTGCAACTCCCCGTCCAACACGTGCGGCCACAACGCATGGAAGCACCCACAATCCCTTGGCAACCTGACATCTCCTAACCTTCGTCATAACCTCCCAATCGGCTCTCTGAGCCCAATGAACAAGGCCTCCCCCTTCGCGAGCACCGTTCCCTTCCCATCCTCCACCGCCGTCGAGATGAAGAGCTTCCTCCCATCCACCTTCGCCATGCGCGCAACCACCAGATAGGTGCCCGGAGTCGCGACCTTCCCCTTGTACGAGGTGTTAAGATACCCGGTCATATACGACGTCCGCTTAATAGTCCGGTGCTTGAGGTTGACGTTGATGAGCTCGCCCATGACCTCGTCTAATAGGGTTGCGACGATACCCCCATGACAGACGTTGGGAAAGCCAGTCACCTCCGTGCCAAGCGAGATGATAGCCTTCAGCTCCTCGATGGGCTTATCCTGGTTCTCCGGCTGCTGATAGAGGGCGACATACTCGGCGATGGTGGTCGGCGTGTTGAGCGTGAGGTTGAACAGAATATCTGCGCCGTCGGGTTTGACTCGTCGAGATGGTGATATGTAGGCTGTGAGGTTCTTGTCGTCCAGGAGTCCGGCGCACCACGGGATTTGGCGCAGGGCGGTCACTGTGCGCTCTTCCGGCGCAGGAAGCTTGGAGCTCCTTGGGCTCATGATGGCTTGGCTACTTCTAAATCTTCTCCTAGATGAAGGAGGGAAAAGAGGAAGAAGCTGTGCGCCTCCATGCGACAATTTTGCCTTCTCATGGCCCTGACGATCCCTGTTGATGTTTCCGTGAACCTCGGCATGTCCCACCGTTCGCCGGCCCCACTATACGTTAGCAGCCGCTAAGTAACACCAGCCTCCCTCGCTACTAGTAAGACAATCTTTATTAATATCTTACTTATTTATTATTTAGACTTAAAGAAATAACAAATAAATATTTAATCTAGTATTAATAAAGAATATATTAATATTTTTATAAAATCTTTATAAAGCTTTTAAAAAAAGATAGTTATTAAGATATTATATAACGTTAGTTATATATTATAATCTTTTAGAAAAGTAAACAATTTAACTTTCAAAACTTATTAAAAAAGAATTCTATAAGATTTCTTATAAAATCTTTAACTATAACTAATACTTATTAAAATATTAATTAAAAGAGAAAGATAAACAACTAATAAGAACTTAATAAGAGGTTAAATTCTCTTAATAATAAGTGTTATTAACTCGAAATCCTTTATCTTAGTACTTTGATTAGGTGGGGTAGAAAGAACTTATTACGAGTGGGTAAAGAGCGGACTACTTTCAACCTCACAACAACCTCATCATTTCCAAAACAACGGTAAATACTGCCCTGACCATCATGAAAAAATCCAGAGCTTCTCTGGAACATCTAGAAACCTCTAATAATGTTTGCTGACATTTTCCTCGCAAGCGCAGCCGTCAGTTTAATAAAACGATCGCGGCGCGGCGCGTTCAGCCTATGCGGCGACCCACGGGGACACTACTAGGGTGACGGGGCCGCACCTTCCATAACAATTCCACGACGACAACCACCATGGCGACGCCCGCCCGCCAGAAGAAACGACCAGGAGGCAAAAAACCCACGAAAGTCACGATCGACATCCTCCTGCACAGCCAGCCGAAACGGCTCTTCCTCGCCGAACTTCCTCCGCCTCCCATCAGCCTGCTTCCTCCGCGCGACTCAACCGCTTTTATCGTTTCGAAGCTCGTGCTGCCCGTACCTCTGAACGTCCCTCGCGATTACGTCCCACAACGAAGGATGTTCTATACAATCGGCTGGACGGACTTGCCGAGCGCGAGGGTGTGCGTCGACGCGGCCAAGGTACTGGAATATGTCTCCCCGCGAGAACTGGAGGACTGGGAGTACAATGACCAACTGAGGCGGGAGGAAGAGCAGAGGCGAGCTGCAGCTGCTCCTGCCCCTGCTCCGCAGCTTGAGAAGAAGAGGCCTGGCCGCCCGAGGAAAGGGCCTGCTCAGGCGCAACGGGAAGCTGCCGCGGCTGCGATCGGGGTTGAGGCAGTGGCTCTCGAGTCCGAGGCTGAGGATGTGCGGGCGGACAACAAGGCGGTGGCAGGACCGTCGCTGTCCACACCGTCTAAGAGGAAGCTAGAGGAGTTATTGAGAGACACAGAAGCGGAGGAGACGGCCGAAGAGTCTGAGGATGCGGCTATACGGCGGCAGCTATATCCGGGTACGGACAGCGAAGCCCCATACCCGGAGGAGATGGAGGTTGACTCGGAGGCAGTCGATTTGCTTGAGCCAGCCCGGGGGATTCAAGAGACCTCCTCCCGGGCCAGCAGCCTTGCAGCGACTGGGCCCTCTGCACGCGCTCCGTTCGCCAGAGCCAGCAGAGCGTCGCCTGCGCTATCGGGTGGTGGCATGCCCAGCTCTGCCAGCTCCTCATCGGTCTTTCGTTCCGCCCCGCCCTCTCTGCCTGACCTCAAGGGCAAAGGGCCGGCTACCGCCACGAAGCCTCCCCAGCCGGCTGCTATATTGAAAGATTTCGCACCAGCTGCTGCGGTTAAGTCTACCCAGTTCGCTCCTACAGTGAAGCCCGCGACACCCGCCGCAGCAACAAAGCAAGCTGTTCCTGCGAAGCCAGTTTCTGAGGCCAAACAACCTGCGTCTGTCCGCAGAGAATCGACTCCAAGATCCCGCGGCAGTACACGCACCAGCACCCCGCTGGTATCTAACTACTTCCCCCCTGCATCCTCCAACGGCGCACCACCACAGCCTCCTCGCCGGGAATCAACCGGCTTCACACCAGTAATCACCCCAGTACCAATCCCGGTCCGCCCCTCCTCCTTCAGCTCCGCTTCCGCCGTCCAAGCACCTACACCCACACCCACACCCGCAACCAACGCAACCCCCTCGGCGTCCGCCGACGCCCAATCCGCGCGGAAATCCGCCTCCAAGCAACGCCCCGCTAAGAAACGGAAGCGCGCAAAGGGCGAGCAGCCCGACAACGAGTGGAAAGTCAAGGCCCTGCTAGCCGATAAGTACGACGACGACCTCGACAACAATCTCGTCCGCTATTTCAAGGTGCTATGGGATGGCGACTGGCCGCCGAACCAGAACCCGACGTGGGAGCCGGAGGACAACATATCGGAGGACCTCAAGGAGGAGTACCTCAGGAAGAAGGAGAGGGACGCCAAGATGAGGAACGGCTACCGCGTCGGCGGCCCGTCGCCGGGCAAGAGTCCAGCGAAACAGCCGCCTTTCTTACCGAAGAAGAGGTACTCCAACGTGGCGGAGGCGTTCGAGGGGGGGATCGACGAACTGAGTAATGATCGAGCTACGGGCAAGCACGGGGCAGAAGACGACGACGAAGATGGGGAGGAGACTTTTGTGGTTACCGATGAGCCGCGGCAGAGGAATGGGGATGGCGCGGCGGCCCCTAGTTTTTCTGCGCTTGATCAGAAGTTGAATACGTATCGAAGTGTCTTTGAGAGGGGAGGATGACGATGGTGACAGGCTGCCAGTTTGGAGAGAGATTGGATACTGGAGCATATGACGGGTTGTCGAGCTCGGAGTGTGGGACGAGGATGCCCGCTGTCTCGAGGAGCTGTGTCCCCTTTTTACTAGCCACCACTGAGAATGAGTGCTAGGATACCTTGACTGTGAGGGACTCGGAGAGGACGAGCTTCGTGTGTCCACCTAACACAAGGAGGGGGTTAGAAATGAGATGCGTGGGTGGTCAGATTCGAACATGGCTTGGCGTTTAGCGATGCGTTTTATTAAAGTGTCACGCGTTACGGCCTGACCGACGCTCACTGCGAGATGTTGGTGGATTGAGCACAGATATCATAGATGCACCTTGCATGAAAACTCTTTAACGGCCGCACTTTTCCCTACTTGCGTTTGTTCGAAGGAGTCCCCAACTTATATTTGCTCCTACCGTGAAGATCTGCACTATGTCTTGCACCATCGCGTTTTAACGTTAGGGTCGAACGGGAATGCAGTTGCCTATTCTTTCTCTATAAGACCAGATAGATAACACAAATAAAAAAAAAGTTATTCCAAATCCTCTCGTACTATACTACTTATCTTAGGCTTCTCTGTATAGATCGTCATGCCCGACAAAAGGTAGAGAGTAACAAAAGCGTGATTTCGCCCGGGCTCGAACCGGAGACCTTCAGTGTGTTAGACTGACGTGATAACCAACTACACCACGAAACCAGGATGAAGCTTTCAGCTGCTGATGTAACTCTGGAGCCTTAAAGCATCTTATAATCAGTTGCGTTTGTACGAAGGTATCCATTCCATGATTTCGTAGTGGAGCCGCAGTACAGGGTACCTGCGAAGTCGAAATAGCCTTCATCCGTGACAGCATTTGCAGACAACATGACATGAAGTCCGTCTGAGGGGATGGAATACCGCCTTCTTGGCTTACAGTCTCATTGATTAAAGTTGGCATCCAATCGTACCATCACCCGAGCGAAGTGTAACCCCCACGCCATGCTCTGCATTCCTCCGGCGAAGCCATCTCACGTGCGGAGTGGACGCTGCAGGAGCACCAAATTATCACAATTTCTCCATCGTTGTGCCGGTAGTCGGGGACTGGCATCCCCCCAAGGTCCTTCGGGTACCGTAGCCTTTCCCTACCTGACCCCCATCGAGGTCGTCTCAAGGGTGGGGGATGCAGGAAGAACCTTCGTCAAAAGGTTGAGTCTGCAGTTGGGCGGGGCCAGTTGAGATGGCATCTCCCTCGGCCTATTCTGCATTTACGGGTGTGCTAGGATACTCGGTGGAAATGGACCCATTTTCTAAGAGAACAGGCTTTGTGTCCTTCAAGACAGGTACGACGTCGAAGAATAACTCCGCGGTATGTGCAAGCCTGGAGGAAGTACACCAGGTTCAAGTTGAGCACTGCAGTTATGACACTTTGTCAGTGGCCTTCACCGGACTTGCTTAATTAGGTACTACCGACATCAAAGATTGAAGACAGCTCAGCATAGCCGAGACCGAACCTAAAGCAGCAGCAACTTTGTATTTAGGTAAAGACAGGCAGGCTGTCCCCCGTTCCGTCCTGGCATCTTGGGCGCATACCAGAACCGTGGATTCTTGAGCCATCAACGTCTTCAAGGGCGGTTCTAGAATAACTGTGTCTAAGCCGCTTGAGATTGGACCCCCACAGGGACGGCACGATTGTTCTCAGCCCATGCTCCGGTGTCGGACCAAGAGTACAACAACAAAACATATGCCTTTTCCTCCCATAGGTGATGGTCACCTTGATGACATGTGCTGCTTAAGATGTTAAACCTAATCAGGGAGCAAAAAGAGATAATCACATTACAAGAACTTGCAAAAAAGGAACCCCGCTGTGTGTCATGCTGGGTAACAGATGCACGAGAGCGGTTGATGGCAGATCGACCCCGTCAGGACTCGAACCTGAAACCTCAGCTAGGACTGGAAAGATCAACCGGAAAGCTACGCGCTACCATTGCGCCACGAGGCCGGTGGGAAAGTGCGAGCTTGTCGGTCCTGTCATGGTGCGGACAGGCCAGTTAGTGGGCGGGTCGAAGAGGAGGACATGACTCGGGGTCCGATTCATCATCGTGCATGATCCTTGTGGGTTCAGACGTTGCTCAATATAGGTCGCAGTTATGCCCTCGGCAACGGCGGTGTTAAAAGAGTGTGTCTTGGTTGAGTATGTACATCTCTAGATGAAGATATATGGCACGCTGTATTTCATCTCTCCGCAGCATTCTACGCACAACAACCCATCCCACCACAAACCTCACCACACAATACTACTACTAGTAGCAGTCGTCTCCGTCATCCTCGTATCCCTCCCGGTATTCGCCCCCTTAGCAAAAGACGGCGCAGGCGGTTTCAACCCCCCCAACGCCTGTCCCCCGCCTCCGGCAGCGGGCAGCGGCGGTTCGGGCTGCCACTTCGTCGACATCTGTCCGCCGCCGGGCACGAGCGTCGGCGGCACAGCAACGACCGACTGCCGCGGCGTGAGGATCCCGTCCAACCACCTCGGCACCAGACCCGGCGTCTTGGGCGGAGGAACGGGCTTCTTCGCCGTCCTTCTAGTGTGAACCGGGCTCTTGAAAGGCCAGGGGCCCTCGAGCTTGGCGTACGACTTCTCGTTTAGGAAGTTTTCGTCTAGGAAGGTGCCCGGGGATGGAGGGGATTGAGATTCGAGATCGGACTGGCGACGGCGGGCTTTCTCTGCGGGCACGAGGAAGTTGTTGGTGTTGTTGTTGTTGTTGTTGCTGCCGTCTTCGGCGGCGTAGGAGGCTTGGACCAGCTCGTCGAGGATCTCAGAGTTGGTCTTCTTGTCGACGCGGGACTTCTTATTGCGGAGGCCGGATATGGTTGAGAGCGGACCGTTGCTCACTGAGCCCCAGAGGTTGCGGTTCCAAGGGGTTGGCCAGGCTGTGCCGGTTGTTGAGGGGGCGGAGCCCGCGTCAGAGCCGGATCGGGAGAATGGTAAGCGGACGGGGAGGGATGGGATGCGGTAGCCGCGTTGGCGGAGCCGCTTGAGGAGGAAGAAAGCTGCCACGACTAGGACGGTGACACCGGCTAAGGAGATGTTAGTGATGGCTTCTTGTCATGGAAGTGATGGATGGACATACCCAATACGCCCACGACCGTGCCGGCTACTTGTCCTCCGGTCATGTCTTTGTGCTCGGCAGTGATGGCTCCCAGAACATTCTCGGGGTTTCCCTCTACAGCAACGCCGGTTGTTGATGTTGGCGAAGCCAGTTGAGGTGCCGGGAGGCTTAGCGTTGACAGCTCCGTCGGCGTGAGAGCAGGTGCCGACGTAAGGGACCGGGTCGAAGAGACAGTCCCCTTTGTGGGGCTGCTTCCGGAACCGGAACCGGAACCTGAATTGTCAATGGATGGCGATGTTTTCTGTGCTGGATCTGGAGAAGTTGAGCTGGTGAGAGTGGACTGCGGCGAAGTACCAATCGCAGGCGGAGGTGGAGGAGCGGCGGCGGCAGTTGTTGTTGTCAAGTTCTCCACCGCTGTAGCCGACGTCAACGTGCTTGAGGTGATTGTCTCGCCCTGGACCGGTGCAGTTGTGGGCGATGGTGGCTCAGCAGTTTCGGCTTCGTCCTCCGATTCCTCGCCCTCGTCCTCGCTCAAACTTTCAATACCCGAGTCGATACCGGAGTCACCATTCGAGTCCGTCTCAGCACCGGGATCAGCACCGAGTCCGTCGGCGACCTGGAGCGTCGACCCAAGACCGGCAGGTTGAGCAGCTCTGGTGGTGGTAGGCGCTGGGGCAAACCTGAGGAGTGGCGTTGACTGAATAATCCTCGTGCTAGTCGCGATGCTGGTCGTACTGCTGGTCGTACTACTGGTCGTGATACTGGCCACCCTGGATGGAGTGCCAAAGGCAGAAGTGAGTCTCAACGTCAGCGATGGACGGAGGGAAGTAAGGACGCGCGTCGGCCGGATAACGATGTCCTCGTCGTCTGAGTCCGGTCCTGAATCTGGTCCTGAATCCGGACCGGAGTCAGGGCCAGAGTCGTCGTCGCCTCTCCGAGCGAGTCTGCGGTGGCTACCCCGAAACCGGGCAACATGACGCCGCCGTACTCTTGGAGGTGCCCTCTTGCCATCGTTCCGGGGCCCTGCTTCCAGCGCATCGTCAAGCCTCTGATGATCCATGTCTGCTTGGCTGATTATTGTCGCATCCCACAAATACTGGAAAGAAAAAGGAGATATTCAAGATCGAAATGAAGGTAAGGGATGTACAGTAAAGACAAACACACGAACAGAAACACAACAATAAACACAGACCAGCTGTTCCTCTATGAAGGGTACGATAAGTGAGAAAAAAATCGGAAGGCCAGCCTACAGAGTATAGAACATCTCCAGAGGAGACGAAGAGAGCGCCAAGGGGTTGTATAAAGGCAAACCACGACTGGGTCCTGACCAGCCGCCCTCAGCGTGACTAGCAACAGACAAGCTGGGATGCCAATGTTTTCGATGAGCCCACAAGTGCTATCCTGACGAAGATCCGATCGACAGGAGCCCATTTCACTCGAAGTGGCCAATACCTGTACAACCGGCAGTGATAGCGTAGTCGTCAGCCAAGCCTCAGACATGACTATCGTGGCTCGGCGGCCGTACTGAAACGGATCAGCACCACCAAGACCTTCGAAGATCTGAGTGGACCAGATTGTCGATGGCTGAGCGGCCAATTCTTGACAGAGTTCAGGGGTCCTACGGCTGCAGCCGTTGAGGCGAAGAAACCGCCAAGGTGTCGCAGGCCAGTTCAGGCACGCTGTGTGGGTCCGGCTTAGCGTCCCTGGCAGCGGAGATTTAGCGCCGCTCAGGCGACATCAGCTCAATCTCCCCTTCGTCACACACTTCCGCAAGGGGAAGCAGAGCACACGACCACTTGCCTCGTTGGTCAACTTCACGAAGCCCAGATATCAAGTGATCCACCCGGCTCTATGGATTCTTGTCTCTCTTCCATAAGCTTTTGCTGAAGCTTTCTTTCTCGATCGCCTAGCATGCCAACTCTAAGGTAGATAGGCCTCTTCTTGACTCTTCAAAATCACGGCCCGACCTCTCTATGAGCAGTTCACATGGCAAATACCTACGTCTACGTCTCACATTCGCAATTCGGCCAACCTCTCATCACCGCTCCTACAGTATGTCCATCGTGTTAGGAAGTACACTCTCCGTAATCGTATAAACCCAAATTGCAAGGATCGGCACAAAGTTGCCGACCAGATACAGCGAGGCAGGTCTACCCGACCGCCAAGCTGCCGCCCTGGCTTCTGACGTTGTAAATCTAACACAGTAGACATGGCTTGGCTTGTCTGAGATCTCAGGACTACCCAACCTCAACACAGCTGCATGCAGTACGAACACCGAGTCAGTCTCGCTTATTGATGCAGCCCGGCACGGTCAATCATCTTCACTACCGTTACGACAGGCTAGTACCTATCTCCAAGCTGCTTCGCCATCAATCGGTCTTTTGGCACCAAGGTCGACTCTCCGTGACTCGTCCAGGAGTGACACAGTCCCCTGCTTCACGCCTCGATACTAGTGTATTGGGTAGAGTAGATAGCGTCGCTTGTTGCCGGTTACCCGACAACCTGGAAGTCGATCCCAGGTCCCGTACCTACTACCTTGTCTGGGATGTTGGCATACCTTGCAAAAAGGAGGAGGAGCCGGAGCTGGAAAGGCAAAAACAAAAACAACAAAACGTACAACACCAGGGATTCCCCGGTGGTCACCCACCCGAGTACTAGTCTGGCGATTGCCTGCTTATCTATGGGAGAGCGGACGGGATCCCGAGCTTTCAGACATCTATGGTCGTACGTGGAAGATGAGGTCTTGGAATGACCCTATCAGTTAGGGTGGGTGCAGAGGTGCGGTGGATGAGAAGCATAGAGCAATGGGGTGTAGAGATGTGCCGCTTGCCTCAACTGGCATCACAACGACGTTTGATGACATTAGCGAGTCCTAGCGTCGAGGTCTCGACTGCTTCCATCCTCTTACACATCACAATAGGTCTCGGTGGTCGAGAGAGCGATGTTAGAGAACCTTGACGCACAGCATCCTGAATTTCCCTACAATAACAAAGTCTATATACAGGAAACCCCAAGTCTTCCTTCCTAAATCCAGCAAACCATTCTCTTCTTGCTCAGATCTTTACTTCGCAGCCTTAAGCAGGTCAACCAACTGCTGAAGCAACTCGGCCGCACTAGGCTGGGTAGCAGCACCGCCGGTGGCACCACCAGCCGCCGCCTCACCAGCTCCACCGGCAGCAGCGGCAGCGTCATTAGGCAAGAAAAACGCAAACTCGCCGGCCAGGTTCGCGACGGGGGCGGTGAGCTCGAACTCGTCGGCCTCGAACTCTGTCTCGGCGGCGATGGCGAACGTCTTGGTCTCCTTGCAGAGGACGCCTAGGACGCCCTTGCTTATGTCGAGGGTGTCTGGAAGGATTTTGTTAGTTTGACTGGGGTTAGATGGAGGGGAGACGGGATTGTGAGACTGACTGTTGGCGTTGCGGATGTAGTCGATCTTGGCGAGTGTGAGGCCCTCGCCTCCACCCTCAAGGGCGACGACGTAAGACACGGGCTCGAGGGCGGTGAAGCCCGCTGGTGCGGCGGGTGGTGTGGTGTTTTCGGTGACGGTTAGTACGCGGCCTTGTTGGTTCTGGAACTCGACTTCGAGAGCGCCGTTTTGCTGGGAGAAGGGTCAGTTTGTCGCGCTTGGTAAGATATTCAGATGTAGTGTTTCTTACACCTCCGGGGAAGACAACGTCTGTCTTGACATTGTTACCTCCCAGGTTGATCTTGGCCGCGAACTGGCCAGTCAGCTCGACCTCGTTTTCCGCGGCGCCCTCCTCGGCAGCAGCAGCTGTGGTTCTTGCGGCGGCGGCACTTGTTGTCGTGGTGGTTGCACCGTTGTCCCCTATCTTGTTAGGGGATGGAAGAGCCAGGACGGCTAGGAGCTGGGTAGCAACGACGAAACCGTACGAGAGCTTCATGGTGATGGTCGGAGGAGGTAAACGGGGCTAGGGTGGAAGGGGTAGGGAGATATGAGCGAGAGAGGGTATACCGGAAGGAAAGGAAGATAAAGTCCGGACCAGCGGCGAAAGAAGCGAACAGAGAGTATAGAGTTTAGAAGATTGGAAGTGTATACTCAAGAACGGAATACCGAGAGAAAGCTTAACCAGTCGATCTAGCATGTCTTCTGGCCTATACTTATAGACTGCATCCAGCAGGGCCAGAAGCCAAGTCCTCTACCCCGTTCCTCACTTTTCGAAACCTACCACTAGGGGTCAGGACACATAAAAACGCCATCACAGGCTCTGTCAAACTCGTGGAACACGTTAAAGAACTGCCAAGGCTGAGGAGGCCTTCGCATCCACCGTCGCCAAGGCTGAGAGGACCAACGTCCACGATGCTTCTCCTGATGGCCCCTGTCTGGGTTCGGCCAGGAACGACACGTCCGAGGCTGAGCAGGCCAAGGCTGGCTGGCGTCATCCAATGTGTAACGGTCTGGTTGTCGCAGAATGTGCGAGAGTGGTTGGTCGCAGGGAAGAGAAATGGGATCTGAGACGGCGCGTGGGGAAGAAAGGACTGTTGATCTACTTGGCAGGTCTTGGAAGCGCTCAGCCAGTGCCGCACCAGGCTCTCTACCAACATACTGCGGTAGTATTGGACCCCGTCTCTGAGAAGAAGGGAAGGTATTAGCGACGAACTCAGTCATTGTGTGAATGACACCAAAAGAAAGGCGTCTACTTAGTTAGAATCGGTTTGGTCTGTGGCTCCGTATCAGAAGTCCACGATGGCGCTCGTCTGAAGAAGCGGCCGGGATGTCGGGAAGAATAGCCTAAAGGCTGGTGTGTCTGTGATGGCGACGACATCAAAGAAGGTTGTAATTGACATCCAAGCTGAGGAACTCTCCATGAGACAGACAAGTGGTCGCGGCTCAGCGCCGTGTGGTTAAACAGCCATCCGCCGGCGACCTCCGACATAGTACAGAGATCTGAAAATAGCGGTGAAGGATAGCAGGATAACACAGAGTTATGGAACGTCTTGAGATGCGAATCAGGCCAGCTTGAGGCGTCTTGTTCGAGACCTCGTAACCTGAAATTGTGCAGTGTACGACAACAAGTCGGGCGTAAATGCACCATTGCCGTCGAGGATGGGGGTATAACGAGCATACATACCTAGGTAGGTACCTGATGTTGACAGCAAGCAGGTCGATTGCTGTTGTCATCAGTTAATTGGCCGGAATCATGGGCCATGGATCGCAGGCGCAGTTGGCGATGGCTTCATGGGCGACTCTAGCCGACAGTTCGACGATTAGACTAGCATGTGTAGGAGCCGATGTCGCAGTGTATCCGCACTGTAATGGGTTAGCTCACAGTGCAATTGGTGTTCCCGGCCCTGTGGATTGCGCGGGGGGGTCTGAAGAAAGAAGCACAGCGCCCCGAGTGCCCAGAGCGCCACTTACAGGCCTGCAGCGTTTCGCCTGTGTGAGGACGTCAGCCTCCCGCCTGCCGGCGGGCGAGATGAACCGTGGTTGACTTCATTGGATGTTGGAAGGGGTTTCCAACTGACAAACAAGCGCCAACCCAATTGGCCAGTGACAAGGCACACCGCTACACCAGCTTCAATGGTTGTCGGAATTGGTACTGTCAGAAGGGAAGAGCAACTCGGCTACCTCACTCGTTGTTTGCCTCGCGGTTTCCTCCGCATTTAATTCGCCCTGGCATGTCGCCCAGACCGTGGGGGTCATCTCGGCTCACGATTGCGCCTGTTGTGCGATATTGGAGCTTAAACTTTTCCGACGACAGCTTCCGGATCCATCATTTCCCCAACTCTGTGTCAATCGACAGCAACTCCTTCAGTTGCCGACACTTCTCGAAGTGAGGGACAAACACGCGGTGGACCCCAAAGTAGTGCCACCTTCCGCAACTGTCGGGCATTTTCTTAGCTGATACAAACATCATCTTGACACATCGCTCTCGGCAATGAAGAGACCTTCAACAACAACAACATCAAGATCAACCCGAGAACCGATATCACAGCACCACCACGCCGCTCAAAGGAGCCGACCTCGGATCCTCCGCAAAACCTCAACTGTCCAGGTGCCTCCCATCTTCCAGTTCTAACAGGCTCCCGACATGCCACGAACCCTCGTGTACTATGTGTGCTATGTGCGCCTCTCTGATGCAGACTGCGACGGCTCACGCGACATGCTTCAGGCTCGGGAGTCGCAGGCGACACAAACCTCATGGCGGTCAGGGTAGTGCCCGGCTGTCCAAGCATGTCGTGCAACCCCAACACAGCCCGGCAACTCGTGGAAATATCCGATAATTTCAAGACAAGGCCGGATCCTGTCCCCCCTAGTCCTTCGTTAACCCCCACGCCCGGGACTCCATGAGTCCATGACGCCCCTTTCTTTCCCGAGGCGGTGCGGTTACACACCCGGCTGTTGACTGGGCGTGTTCAGGAGCCTCACTGTCAACTGCAACGACGGTGTTCCCTCCGCGATATTCTGCCCTCTTCTGACCCTCAATCCAGGGTAGCACCCCTCTCTCCCTCGTTAATCCCCACGCACACCCAACCCCGGACATGTCCTCCAGACAGGGTTTCGGCTATGGGGGAGATGAGATGTGTCGATGTGTCGCTGTGTCTCAGTTAGCGCGAGCTAAACCCCACGAAATTCAGTTTAAGGTTTCGCTTGGCCTCGTCAGCTGAGTGCCTCCTCCTTTGTCTTCCCCGGCTATGACCGATGGGCGTCTTCATATATAAAGAGACCTGGCATGGTCCGGGTCAAGACACTGTCCTAACCTGCTCTCCAGTGGCTTCACCGTATCAACCTATCTCAGACCTCATACCTACCCTCCCTTCCCCATTACCACTTACTCTCGAAACTCCAAGCCCACAGAAACGCCTTCACAATGGATCACTCATCCCTCATGCCTCCCAGCGGAGTCTTGACGCCGGCCAGCGTCTCCAGTGAAGCCGGAGACTTCACTCATGGCCCGTCTATTGACCGTCTGCCCGACGGTGTCTACGTTCCCATCCTAGCCTTCTTCACCCCGGAGGATGACATCGACGTCCCAGCCACCCAACGGCATGTCGCCAGGCTTCTGGCAGCCGGTGTCAAGGGCATCGTCGTCCACGGCTCCAACGGAGAAGCGGCCCACCTATCGAGGCGAGAGAGGAGAACCGCCATCGAGGCAGTCGCAGACGCCGCTCGTCATGCCTCCGACCCACCAAACGAACGGCTACCTATCATTGCAGGATGTGCGGCTGAGTCTGTACGCGAGACGGTCGAGCTCTGCAGCGAAGCCCAGCAAGCAGGCGCCACACACGCTCTCATCCTACCGCCAGGATACTACGCAGGCCTGATGGGCGTCGACGAGCTCGTCGGCTTCTTCCACCAGGTCGCAGACCGAAGCCCAATCCCCATCCTCATATACAACTATCCTGGCGCAGCACACGGCGTCGATCTCAACAGTGACACCATCCTTCGCATAGCGGCCCACCCACGCGTTGTCGGAGTCAAGCTGACGTGCGGCAACACGGGCAAGCTCGCCCGTCTCGTGGCAGACATGCCCGAAGTCCGTGGCGGAAGGTACGACTTCTTCATCGCCGGTGGAAGCGCAGATTTCCTCCTCCAGAGCCTTGCTGTCGGCGCTCACGGCACGATAGCCGGCTTCGCGAACCTCGCACCCCGAGCGTGCGTCCGCATCATGGAGCTATGGGAGCAGGGGCGTCTCAAGGAGGCGAGAGAGCTGCAGCACGAGGTCTCTAGGGCCGACTGGCTTGCCATACGGTACGGGTTTGTTGGCGTCAAGTCGGCCATGCCCATGTTCCACGGCGAGGAGGAGAGGGCTGCTTGCGAGCCTAGACGCCCGCTGAAGAGGTTACCGCGGGATGGTCAGGCTGAGAAGGAGATATCTAAGGGCATGGCGCGTGCCATGGTTATCGAGAGAGTTCTCGCTTCTGAGTACAGCAATGCTGCATGAGGAGTTCTGACGGATTTATGGACCAAAACTCTTCTGGGCTGGCAGTAGACAACGCTGGGCGTACAAGCTGTGATAGTCGTGCCAAGAGTTGGTCGTGGATGATCAGTGTTGAGGTCAAGGCCTTCAATTGGCTTGATGAGGCAAGTGACTCTTTGAACAGGAGGGAAATATGGTTGGAGACCGAGGTGTGAATACGCATCTATAAAGTCAAAAAGTGCTTGTTGAAAAGCTTAAAGCCCGCTGGACTAAGAACTTGCTAGGCTCAAGGCACTCTCAGATTATGGTACGGAATGAATCAGTTTCTGTCAACAATCAGAGTTCGGTTCTTGCTTACCCCTAATCTGCTCCGTCAACCACTGAATCTCTTGGATCGAAACACATGGAGGGAGCTTCCAGTGACGAACAGAGTCACGCAATGAGGCGGAAAGTGACGGCTCAACCCTCCCATAACGGACCAAAGAGCGCCGTCCTGTACGCACGTGGGGTGGGAAACCCGGGATGCCGTCATGGCGATGCAGTCTGGGCGTCCCCACTCCCGAGAACGGCGGCGCTTGGCGTCGAGAACGCCTTTCCGTGTAGCCGGATCCACACCCCGGTATCTGTACCTGGACCGGGCGGTCCTACTCAAGCCTACCTCGCTGAGTCTGACTTTCACATACGCTTGAACACTGCTCATGACGAGGGATGAAGGAAAGTGACACCATTCTTACCCGAGAAATTGGGCATGAGATAGGCACTTTGCCGTGCTGCAGGAACTGCGAACTCACCTGATGAGATCACCACCCTCACCCACAAGAAAGTCGTTATCGATGTGCCAAGACTGCGCCGAGCATCGAGACATCCACAGTGCGTGTACGCCCAGCACGCCAAGGGTGACAAGACATTCTGTACGGTCGTCCCGTTCCACAACCTTCGTTAAGAAGATGTGAGAGTCCTTTGCCCGCTTATCGCCTTGCCTTGACCCTTAAGAAGGTGCCTGTCTCCCGTTCCAACTGAAGTACGGACCTGATTCATATTCCAACCCTCTTACTCAACAGACTCGACAAAGTGTGAGAAGGACATCGGTACACCTTTATAGCCATTGTTGTAGACCCCATCCCGAATCCCGATATCATCAGATATTCAAACCCCATCACCCATCAACGTCATGGGTCAACACGAAAAGCCGGAGGAGGAGGCGGTCCACGTCTCGGGCCAGTCCAACAAACCCCTCTCGGCGCCCGCCCACGCCCTGACCTACGACGCTCTCGCGAGGGAGCTGGAGGTCGAGCCCTTATCCGGTCTGTCCCCGTCCGAAGCGGCCTCCCGTTTGGAATCCTATGGCCGCAACGAACTGGGCGAGGCCGAAGGGCCGCAACCCCTCAAGATCATCGCAGCCCAGGTAGCAAATGCCATGACTCTAGTAAAACTGACCACCCATACCCCGTCCCGAGCAAAAAGACCGAGCTGATTTAGTCCCCTGAAGGTGCTCATCATGGCCATGGCGGTTAGTTTCGGCATCGGATCGTATATCGAAGGCGGTGTCGTGGCTGCCGTTATCATATTGAACGTGGTAGTCGGCTTCTTCCAAGAGTATTCAGCAGAGAAGACGATGGATTCCCTGCGCTCGCTCAGCTCGCCCACCGCTACTGTCGTTCGTGGCGGGGAGGCAATGGTCGTCCCCTCCGGAGAAATCGTACCCGGCGATCTGATCGAGGTCAAGACGGGCGACACAATCCCCGCCGACATCCGACTTATCGAGGCCAAGAACTTTGAGACCGACGAGGCCCTGCTCACCGGCGAGTCTCTGCCCGTCCGCAAGGCCGAGAACACCACCTTTGACGAGAAGACGGGCCCCGGAGACCGCCTGAACGTCGCCTACAGCAGCTCGACGGTCACCAAGGGCCGCGCGAAGGGCATCGTCTTCGCCACCGGCACGTTCACCGAGATCGGCGCCATCGCCACGGCGCTGAGGAAGAAGGACTCCCGCGTCCGCCCCGTCAAGCGCAAGGACAACGGAAAGGCGCACCCGGCGCGGTACGTCGAGGCCTACACCCTCACGCTGGGCGACTTTGTCGGCCGCTTCCTGGGCGTCAACGTCGGCACGCCGCTGCAGCAGAAGTTGAGCAAGCTTGCAATTCTGCTGTTTTGCATCGCTGTTGTATTCGCCATCGTCGTCCTGGGAGCGAACAAGTTCAATTCCAATCAGGAAGTCATTATCTACGCCGTCGCTACTGGATTGTCGATGATTCCGGCCAGTCTGGTTGTGGTGCTGACCATTACCATGGCTGCTGGTACGAAGAGGATGGTGCAGAGGAACGTCATTGTGCGCAACCTGAAGTCTCTCGAGGCTCTGGGCGCCGTCACCGATATCTGCAGCGACAAGACTGGTACCCTGACCCAGGGCAAGATGGTTGCGCGCGGCGTCTGGATTCCTTCCCTGGGAACGTACACGGTCGAGAACTCCAACGAGGCGTTCAGCCCCAGGGCTGGCGATATCCGCTTTGCCTCCCGCGAGCCGACGGACATCAACTTCAAGACTTCGAAGGAGGAGTCCAGTGATGCGGGAGACATCGTCACGCCAACCCAGCTGTTGGAGGACAGCAAGGCCGGTCTGCAGGACTTCCTGTCCGTCGCATCCCTGGCCAACCTGGCCACCGTGTTCGAGAAGGAAGGCAAGTGGCACGCCCGCGGCGACCCGACCGAGATCGCCATCCAGGTCTTCTCCAGCCGCTTCGAGTGGAACAGGCTCGCCCTCACGCAGGGCGACAAGCCCGAGTGGACCGAGATCGCCGAGTTCCCCTTCGACAGCGACGTCAAGCGGATGACGACGGTCATGAAGAAGAACGCCACCGGCGAGCAGTTTGCCTTCACCAAGGGCGCCGTCGAGAGGGTCATCAAGGTGTGCACGCGGTACCACAGCGGCGACGGCTCGGAAGAGGCCGTGCCAGTCACGGACGAGTTCCGCGAGCAGATCCTGCGCAACATGGAGGTCTTTGCCGGTCTCGGTCTGCGCGTTCTCGCGCTTGCCAGCCGCAAGGTCGACATGGAGATCGCCGACGACCCCAGCGACGAGAAGCGTGCCGAGGTCGAGCAGGATCTCACTTTCCGCGGTCTCATCGGCCTGTACGACCCCCCTCGTCCCGAGTCCGCTCCTGCTGTCCGCGAGTGCCACGAGGCCGGCATCTCGGTACACATGCTCACTGGGGACCATCCCGAGACGGCCAAGGCTATCGCCGTCGAAGTCGGCATCCTGCCCAAGCGCATGGAGAGGGTTAGCCGCGAGATCGCCGCGGCCATGGTCATGACGGCCAGCGAATTCGACGCTCTGAGCGACGACCAGGTCGACGAGCTCCCCGTTTTGCCTCTTGTCATCGCTCGTTGTGCGCCCAGCACCAAGGTCAGGATGATTGAAGCCCTTCACAGACGCGGCAAGTTCGTCGCCATGGTAAGCATTCCCCATCCCCATCCTCTTCACCCAAATACTAACAGCCGCCTCAGACCGGCGACGGCGTAAACGACTCCCCCTCCCTCCGCCGCGCCGACGTCGGCATAGCCATGGGCCAATCCGGCTCGGACGTAGCAAAGGACGCCTCGGACATCGTCCTGACAGACGACAACTTCGCCTCCATCGTGGCAGCCATCGAAGAAGGCCGGCGCATCTTCGACAACATCCAGAAATTCGTCCTCCACGTGCTAGCCGAGAACATCGCCCAGGCCGGCACCCTCCTCATCGGCCTAGCCTTCAAGGACGCAACCTCCCTCTCCGTCTTCCCCCTCGCCCCCGTCGAGATCGTCTGGATCATCATGATCACCTCCGGCCTGCCCGACATGGGTCTCGGCTTCGAGCGCGCCGTCCCGGACATCATGCGCCGCCCGCCGCAGAACCTCAAGACGGGCATCTTCACCAAGGAGTTCTGCGTCGACATGGTCGTCTACGGCACCTGGATCGCCGCCTTGTGCCTGGCGTCTTTCGTCCTGCGCGTCTACGCCTGGGGTGGCGGCAACCTCGGGGTCAACTGCAACGACAAGTACTCGCCCGAGTGCGACACCGTCTTCCGCGCCCGCGCGACGACCTTCGCCTGCCTCACCTGGTTCGCGCTTTTCCTGGCCTGGGAGCTCGTCGACATGCGCCGGTCCTTCTTCCGCATGCAGCCGGGCAGCAAAAAGTACTTTACGCAGTGGATGCACGACGTGTGGCGGAACAAGTTCCTCTTCTGGGCCATCCTCCTGGGCTTCGTGACGCTGTTCCCGACGCTGTACATCCCCGTCATCAACCACGTCGTCTTCAAGCACACGGGCATCAGCTGGGAGTGGGGCATCGTGTTTGTGGCCGCCTTCCTGTTCTTCTTGGGCATCGAGGCGTGGAAGTGGGGGAAGCGGGTGTACTTCCGCCGCGCGGCCAATAAGAGGGTCGGCGCGGCCTGGAAGGACCTGGATGTCGAGCAGAGGGTGTTTGGGGATTATCTGGGTAGCAGCAGCGAGACTGGTAGCAGTGGTCGGCTTGTCAACGGCGGCGATTGACTATGGAGGGGCGGGAAGCCCTGGGTGATGAAGAAGTGCGTGGTTGTTGAGAAGCGTGAGTGGCTTATTGAGGAGGGAGGTGTTGGGGTAAATGGTAGGACAATGGCCTTTCGAGGGGAAGGGACCAAAATCATCGAGTATTTGTTTGGTAGGCCGAGGAGTCAGAAGAGGCGCGAGCAACATCCTCGCTGTGGGAGGGCGGCGTTGGGATGGGAAGGTACAAGACCGTCGTTTATCGTGCGAAAAACTCGCAATGCACCGACCCCATTCATGCCACAACTGTTCACACGTTCATTGCCACGTCTCAGTGACAACAGACAAGTATACGAAGCTTATCGCAGACCGATGACGCCATTGAGGGGAATTAAAGCGCCAAATGCACGTGTTGATCTCGAGGTTGACAAAAATGTCGCAAATGGTGATCGCGCAATACCAAAAAAGGAGGTCTGATTGGCCAAACCAATAAAAACTGAACAGAGTGGGATTCGAACCCACGCCTCTTGCGAGACTACGAATTCGGAAGGAACTGGGGGGTTACACCTGAACGTAGCGCCTTAGACCGCTCGGCCATCTGTCCCGTTGATTGATGTGAGTTGGTTCCGCTATTTGGCATTGTAAACGTCGGTAAACGGGTCGCGAGTCAAGCAGGTCTAATGCGGAATAATGTTGGGACAGATGATTACTGAGGTTCCTTGATCCCCGTATACGAGCCCTCGGTGGAAACAATATGTTCTGTAATCACATGTAACTGCTGAAAAGCCCCCGTATATGAAGAATATCTATCACTCCCTTGCACAAATATCACGTCGTCAAATCCAGCACATCGCCCACACATCCCCCCGTCTAACACTAGTACCCATCCCTCCTACTAACCCTGTTAATCAACTCCCCGCCCTCACTGATCCGCGCCAAGTTCTGCTCCAGAATAGCCAGCACCCTCTCCGCATACGCCGTCGAATTCCCGCTAATATGCGGCGTGATAATCACATTCTTCGCCTTCCACAGCGGATGGCCGTCAGGCAGCGGCTCGGGGTCCGTCACGTCCAGCGCGGCACCCCTTACCAAACCCTTGTCCAGCGCCTCGATCAAATCATCAGTTTTAATAATCCCGCCCCGCGCAATGTTGGATATATACGTCCTCTTCTCCTTCAAGACCTCGAACTCCGGCCCCGACAAGAGGTGGCGCGTCTTCTCCGTCAGCGGCACGGAGACGACGAGGAGGTCGAGCCCCGAGGCGAGGAAGGCGTGCAGCTCCTCCTTGGACTCGCCCGAGAACCATTTCGCGGGGAGGACACCCTCCGGATCGCCCAGGCCGGGCGGGGAGTAGGCGTCGTCGCGCCTCGACTCCGGGGTGGGTTTTGGGTGCAGGGTGTAGGCGTGCACGTCCGATCCCATCGCTACGGCGACGCGGGCTACCTGTCGGCCTATGCTGCCGTAGCCTAGGATTCCGCTGCGTGTGGGGTTTCAGCAATGGAAATGGCAATGGCGATGCAAGGGGGGAGGAGATGGGGAGAGACTTACACTCTTCTGCCGACGCGGTCTTCGACTTGGTTGCCGAGGCGCTTCCATGTGCCTTGGCGCTGGATGTCCAGGTAGGCGGGGACTGATTGATGAGTTAGGAACAGAACTTTGACGATGTCCAAGGAATTTGGCTTCGGGGACCTTACTCGAATGCTGGTGAGCCAGAAACGTGGCAATCACCCACTCCGATATCTGAGGCCTGCAACAAATATCGTCGTCAGCACGCCCACCACGTGTACCTTGCTCAGAGCAATCGAACTCACCCATGGACACCATTGGCGGTACAAAAAGCCACATCACTATCGGTAAACAGCGGATGTTTGAGGATCATGTTGGCACCCGCGCTCTGGAGCTGGACGTATTGCAGCTTGGGCGCGACCTCTTTCGACGCGGGAAACGCGTTGCCGGTCAGGAGGACGGTGACGTCCTTCCACTGGTCGTCGGTGAAGCTTTCACCACCGGGAACCTTGGCGGGCCAGTCTGTCGGCCTGTACTCCGTCTTGAGGCCGGGAAACTCGGCCCGGAGCTTCTCGAAGTAGCCTTCTGGCGGAGGGGTGCTTGTCAAGAGGAGGAGTTTGTGGCCTTCGAGAGACTTGTTGGGGGGTTTCGCGGCGGCGTCGTGGACTGTGCCGTGTTCGGCGCTGACTGCGTTGGCGACCATTGTTCCCGAGACGCTGTGTTTGCTAAGAGACTGCTGATTGTCTTGCTCCTGAGGCTTACGGGGGTGGCAGGCGAAAGATATACGCGATATATGGTGAGTGTCTATGGTTCAATGAAGGAGATCCAGGAGGATGGTGGTTGGCCCACGGCGACAGCGGAGCGGGGCCGTTCGACGTGACGCCATACTGGCCTTCTGTGGAGTCATTACCGCCAGTCGGTATCTGGCGTCCTGGGCAGCTTTGAGAAAAGGTTCTATGTCTAGTCCAGATAGGACGTTGCCGAGAGAGCTACGGATGAGCGTTCGAGATATCACGACATTCAGCTATGTGTATCGTCAGCTGTGATTGCGTTCTCTTCGGCGAGAGACGACAGTCCAGTCGGGTGGCCTCAGACCCGATACCCGTCGTTTCGTCCCGTGATTTTGACACCCCTGGGTCGGGACACTCCAACAGTATTTTCAGCCCGGTTCTCCGAGACTTCTGTCCTTCAACCGCACCGAGGATGGCAGTATCACAATAGGCCTGGTCAGCCTTGGTTATATTTGTGAGACAAAGTTCCATGCTATGTTGTCTAAACTTCGCTGCTGGGCGCTTTATGAATACTTGTTATAGAGTGAGGAGAAGATCCGCGATCCCATATCGCTGAGCCTACAAACATGCTCGACTTATGCCACCGAGCCATCTTGTTCATCCACGAACTTCAACTCCACCCCGGTGATCAGGTTGTGGTACTTCTCTTCTCCCGTCGCATCCCTGCGCAGCTCTGCCATGCAGCACCTGTTGAACTGAGAAGTGATTAGCTTTGCGGACAGAAGGGAAATACGGGATCTAAAGACTTACAAGAGGAGTCGTCGGGTGGCACTCGTAGTCCGGCGGCGAGCACTTCTGGTAGCAGAGACCACAACCCGGGAGACAGCAAAACCCGCTTGGCAGGTCTCCCTGGGCTTGACGCTTTGCTAGAGCCGGCGTTGGAGCCTCTATGGTGGGAACCGGTTCTTCATCTGACACAGATGCAGACAACGCGAGGTACTCCTCTGCCGAGTCGATGAAGGTCACCACCTCGCCAGTGATGGGGGCGTGGTACTTCTCCTCTCCGGTGATCTGGTTCTTGTGACGCTCTAGCATGCAGCAATTGTTGAACTGGATCATACCAAACGGTTAGTTACTCCAGACGAGTCCGGTCGTTTGACCGACCCGTGCCGGGTCTGATAGAGAACAGACAACACGGGAAGACTTACAAGAGCCGATCGATCACAGATGAAGTCCGGAGACACGCAGCTCGGGGGGTGGAGGCAGGCGTTGCATCCTGAGAGACAGCACCATCCTCTTGGAGGGTCAGCAGGTGGATCCGAGCTGGGAATAGCTACGGCGGGATCTGGCAGAGAGCCCTCCTTTGTAGGTGAAGGGAGGAGCTTGACCTCCTTGCCGCTGCCTAGGGTGTAGAGCTTCTCTCCGCGGCTTCCGTCTAGCCCGGTAACGACTGTGCAGCAGGTATGTGTATCCGGTCCATCCTACGGAGACACTACGTTAGTCTGAATGGTCTCAACTCGAAGGGAATGAGATGCAGATATTGAAACGTACGACTCCAGCAACATCATGGCACTCGCTGCCCGTCCGACAGTTAATGTCTCTGTCATAGCATGTGCTGCAATCCGAAGCGCAGCAAAGTCGCTTCTTCCCGGCGGTCCCCGTAGATACCTCCGAGACAGGCTGTGTTGAGCGGTCTGCCAGAGTTGGTTCAGATGGCGTGTCTTCCGAATCGATGAAATTGACCTCCTCTCCACTGACGGTGGTGAAACCCAGTGTCCCGTCTAGTCGCGACTTGCTATCCAGCTGGCAACAGGTATCCATCCGCGGGGAATGCTAGAAATAAAGCGTCAGCTTTGTCGTTAGAGAAACGATGAACGAGACCGAATACTTACAAATACTGGAAGGTGATGACATAGGTCATCCTGACCGCAGGGAGGCGAGTCGGCCCCGCAAGTATCGCAATTACGATTACAGCACCAGCCTCGCTTCTCTTCGGTAGATCGAGTAGGAGTCTCTACGGACGCCACTTCTGGTTGAGACGGGAAAGTCACCTCCTTTCCGGTGCTACGAGCGTAGTGCTTCTCGAGTCCGTTGGCGTCAACATCGGTCTCCAAAAAGCAGCAGGTATTCGTGATGATTTCGTTGAACTGGGAGATGAGAGTTAGCTCAGCAGACTATCTTTGAATGAAATGGAAGCTGTCGAAAGTTGAAGATGAACTAACCCCTGTCTGATCGAAGCAAGTCTGATGGTCTCCATCATGACAGTGGACTGAACTGTCATTGCATACGCTGCAGTCGGATGAGCAACACCATCCTTGGATAACACCGGTTCCGCGAGGGATGACGCTGGCGTCTGCTGTACCAAGGAGGTGCAGCACTCCCACCAGGGTGGCCAGGACAGTTGCCAGGGAACGCATCGTAAATACTGGGTTGTGAACTTTGGATTTGGGATTAGATAAGAAAGGTGCTGCTGTGGCCTGGGATACCCTATTTGTTTTTTTGAAGTGTATATCGTCTACACGATCGGGTTTCGATAGTGGTGGAAGAAGGAGATGTCGGGGTTGTTGAAGAGTAGGGCAGTAGAATTTGTGGTTTTATATCTTAAGAAGTCCTTGATTCACTCGAAGGGAAGGAGCGACTTGCGAGTGCCTCGCTTCACTGCATCACCCACACGAATAACAGTTCTAAGCGAGTGATGGGACTGTTGGGACCTATGTACGACTTCAGGGGAAGGCACGTTGCTGAGGAGGTGCTAGCAAACAAAGGGCAACTGGTGAATCACGTCCCTCGCTACTAGAGCCGAGTCCCCTCTTCGGCCATAGCTCTGATATACGTATAATCTATCTGGGAATCAGATGAATCATGAGCTGATAGGGCTCACAAAGTTCTCGTCACCCTTCCGGTCATTATCAGTTCCCATGGTGCTCGGTTCTCTGTACACAGCACCAGACTTCAAGTATCTGCTTGGACTATCGGCCAACAGCCCACCGTCTCCCAGTAACGTAGGGCTCCCTGGTAACATGATGTCACTGGCTTAGTCGCTAAGTAGCAATATTGTGCCCGACCGTTGGCTTCCCCTTATTCATGTTGGGCCTTCAGTTGAGACTATACGCGATAATTTGTACAACACTGATTAATCATCTTATACAGCTCTGCATATGAGGCAATATGTCGTGAAATTCTGGTGCTGGAGAGCCATGGATGCGTGTTTAGAGTAAGGAATAACCACTTCACTTCGGCCCTTCGTCTTGACGTCTAACTCGCAAGTCATCTCTCACGCATCCACGTTGTCCATACCGTGTCCGAGACTAGCAGACAACCGAATACCCTCACCCACATCCTGTCCAATATTCCTATCAAACCAAGCCAGCATCTCATGCATGCGGCAGTCATGCACAACAGTAGCAGCAGCTGGACACACATAGGCACCACATTCTACGGCGGACGGGAGTGATACCCATTTCGATCACCGCCTGGCGAGAGCGGAAGGCCTGGGTAGATGCAATGACGGAAGATGTCACCACTTCCGTGCTGTGGTATCGTCACGCTTTGACGTTTCAAGGGGGGGACTACCCGGCGTGGAGGCTGACGACCATGACCGAGTATCTCTGGCGAGACGACAACACACCGCGCCAAGGCGATGGTTACAGTAATGTTGATGATATTGGTGGCTTCATCGCTGGGGTGGATGAGAGAGAAAGAGCTCGATGTGGCATGTGCAACGACGGTTCTTAGCAGCAAAAACGGGATTGTCGGAGGACGGGATCACGGGGCCGCCGTTTATGGGCTCTCGGGAAGCGGTCCCGGCTAGGTGGACTCCCGTATCCAGAGTCAGAGCCTGCGAATATTGGGATAGCTCAAGGCTGTGATTGAGATAGTTAATCCTTGCTCTGGACGGGACTCCATCTCGTAAGTTCGATCGTCCCTTCCGTGCCGATGTCCAACTTCGGAGCCGGCCCGGGGTGGTTGGTCCGGTTAAAGTGGAGATGGCCGGCGTTCAGACCCGCTTCTCTGGCCTCGACTTTTCCAGGTTCAGTTCTCTTCAACGGTCTTCATTTGCTCCTCAACATTGTTCATCGTTCCTGCAAACTCGATTATCATCTTTGGTTTGTGGCCTCGTCTCAGCGGATTAATGTTCGGGACTCACACTTCTATCCTCCGGTCATCTGACCGTGAGCAACAGTACCGCGTTCACGAACGGAAGATATTCGCAACTTGGAGTTGTACCACAGTTATAACCCAATGGGATGGTCGCCAAAAATAACCCTTTAACGCTAGGGATCCCTTCCACGCTCGAGCTTTTTTTCATCATCACTACCGCCCGCGGCGCGTCAAGGGCCCTTGATCGTGGATCATGGATGCTGCCCCGCGGTGGGGTAAGGTAGCTAACAGAACTGGCGGTGCATCGGCGCATCGAAGTTCAAGCTGTGTCCTTCTTCTCCTTGCATTTGTCTTATGGCCCCAAACCGCAAAAGGGTGTGTAATATGCCACACCGAGTCCCGGAAACGAATCCAATGAGCCGGATTCAAAAAGCATCCATTGCGGGAAAGGATTCGGGAGCGCAGGGGAAAAGAGACGTCGGATGTCTGGATTTCGGGCAGAGCTGGGCTGGCGCTTCGAGGACAAGGATGCTTCGTTGCCGCTCGCTGCCATTCGTCGAGGCCTCCTAAGCGCTCAGAGATTGAAGCGAATCACGGCTCTTCTGGGCACGCCGCCAATGCTGCTGAGAACGAGCAGGGGGTGAGTTCTAGCCCAAATGCCGCCGCCCTCCCGCCAAACCCCTGGACCTGCTTCTGCTTCTGCTGCTGCTCCTCGACGACTCACGACTTCTGTTGCGTTTGAATGCATGCGTGGCCTGTCTTTCTGGCCGCATACTCAAACTGCTTCACGTCTACTTCTCTTGAGATCTGATCTTCTTTGACAGTTGTTGCGCGTTCATTTTGCGAGTGTTTCTGCCTGTCGAGCTGTACGACTCGAAGCTGTATATCCGGCCAATCTGCTTCGTTTCCCCTCCTACACCCTCGAAAGCTGACTGCAGACGAACCTACATCGAGAGCTCGTTGCGGCCCGTTCTGCGACCGCAGCCGACAATCCTTCGCCCCGGCACTCTCTCTGTCGCAAGTGACAAGTCGTCCTGCGACATTTCACCAACAGCATCTCCAACAAAAGAAAACCCCCCTATAAATAACTTCCTGGCCCAGCTTGTGCGTCATTCCACCCTGCGTCCGCTAGTTGGCCGCGTACCTGGCGTCCGTCAAAATGGCCACGCGGTCGCGCGATGTCCCGGACGAGGAGCTCTTCATGAGCAGACCCCGCCCTTCCAACGACGGAGATAGCCCAACCGTCGAACCCCTCAGAATATTCAAGCCAGCGAGCCCCAAGCCCGCCGGAAGCCGCTTCCAGTTCCCCCCCCCGCCCACCTCGTCCTCGTCGTCGACGGGTGCCTCCTCGAAGCCGACGTTTCCGCTCCCGCCCGGAGCCTCGAGCTCTGCTGCGCCGCTGCCATATCCTGAAGACCTGGACGAGCGGTTCAGCCAGCCTTCGAAGCCCAGCGGGCGGCTGCCGTATCCCGAGGACAGTGGGCGGAAGTCGTCAGGATCATCGGGAGGGAGGACGTATACCCCGCCGACACAGGCGAGCGCCGGCGGTACGAGGACATACAATGACACATCACCGCGGCTGAACATGAGCCCGATCGAGAAGAAGGGAACAGGGCTGGCAGAGAGGAGAGGGACAGCGCCCAAGCCACTCAGCCCTACAAGTCCCGACGATGAGGATAGAGACGAGCTCTTCGCCAAGCCGCTGGCGCCCAAGCCGGCTGCTGCGCCGACCAACAACTCTACGCAGAAGATATCGACTGCATACCAGAACAAGCCCTACTATCCACCACCCGGCGGAGCGAATAGCCTGGCCTTGCCCGGTGCCGGACAAGGACCTGGAGGACTGAACCGATTCTCGTCCACAGCATCGACCTCCACGACAAAGGCCAGCCGAGGGTCACCTCCACCGCCAGAGACTCCTGTTGGGGGTACCAACCCAGGCCTACCAAGCCTGCCCCAGCTCCCACAGCTGCCGGGTGGTGATATTGCAGACCGCTATGCAGCTGCAGGCATTTCGGGCACAGCAACACTGAACAGCTTCAATGCGCCGAGCGCGGCACAGCAGTCGCGGCTGGCGCAATATGGCGGACGACCGCCCGCACAACAGCAACCCGCGCCGGCACGACCGTGGACGCCCACTGAGTCTCCGGACCAGACTCCCCACGGGCCACCTATTGCCTACCAGGGATCAGAGCCGGTGGCCAGCCCGAAGCCACAGCAGACGAGCTTCAATCTGCCGCCGAACCCCACTGCTGCGTCTGGATCGACACCCGCCGGGACCCAGTTGCAGGTCAGCGTGCTGGAGCAGGACTTCCAGCGCATGCAGGCCTCGACGCCTCCTCCGGCTTACTCGACCGTGCCCGGCGCCAGCGCGTCAGGTGCTTCGTATCCCAACGAGAAGCAGAGACCCGCGGCCCAGCAACGACCCTCCAGTTCCGGCCCACCGGGTCATCCTGCTCTGGCTGCCACGGCCACGGGCGCATCTGCCTCCTCGGCTGCATCCAGCTCTTCTCAGCCGAGCAAGCAGCAGCAACAACCCCCCGTGCAACAGCCCGTGGCGACCCACGAACCGCACATGGCCAACCATCCTGCCTTCACGAGCGACCACAAGCAGCAGCAGTCTCAGCCAGAGATGAACGGGCACCCAGCAGTAACCCTAACCCACACCCCGTCCCTCATGCAAGCCGCCGCCTCCCCACCTCCCCTGCCCGAAGGCTGGATCGCCCACCTCGACCAGAACTCAGGACAATACTACTACATCCACCTCGCCACGCAAGCCACACAATGGGAGTTCCCCAAGGGTCCCGTCCCCCTCGGTCTCGACCCGACACCTCTCTCCCCAACAGCATCAACCTACGGCAACCCGCTCGGCTCCCCGTTCCTCGGCGGCAAAGCCTCCCAACTCTCACCGGGTCTCTACCCTCAAACCCCAGGTTACGCAGAGAGCATCATGTCCGTCGCCGCCTCCGCCACGCCCTCAACCCTAGGCTTCACGGGCCCCCCTCCCAGCGCGGGCGTAGACGTGTACAAAGTAGCCCCGACCAACGGCGTCTACTTCGGCCCCTACCTGCGCTACGTCAACATGGACATCGAAAAGGGCCTCTGGCTGGGCAGTGTAATGATCATCACCGACGCGCCGCAGCCGCCGACGATCCACATGCACCTCTCCGTCGACCTCTCGCCCAACCCGCAGCAGCTCGTGCCCCACGCCATCTTCACCCACCAGCGCTGGTCCTTCTACAAGTACGACGTCGCCCTACCCATGGGCCAAGCCGCCACCGAGCGCTGGACCTACGCCGTGACCTCCCACCTCGGCTGCACGCGCTACGAGTTCGTTGTTGCGGGTAGGCACGAGACGGGGTGGCGCATGATCGCGCACAGCGGGAACGACTTCGCGCCCGGCACGTCGCAGAACGAACGCGCCAAGCTGGGCGGGGTGGGGTTCATGTGGAAGGACATCCTGCAGAAGAACGTCGAGTGCGGCGGGTTCCACGTCCAGTTGGGGCTGGGCGACCAGATTTATGCGGATAGGTTGTGGAGGGAGGTGCCCATTCTCAAGCAGTGGCTCGCCATGCAGGGAAGGGAGAACAGGAAGAACACGGCGTGGACGGCGAGGCACGAGGAGGACGTCAGCCACGCGTATTTCCATTATTATACCAGTCACTTCGACCAGCCGTTCTTGAGGGAGGCGTTTGCACAGATCCCGCATGTGTTGCAGATTGATGATCATGATATGTGAGTGTTTATCCCCCCTCGTTCCTCCCGAATCATTGGCTAACGCATCTGTTCAGCTTCGACGGCTTCGGCTCCTACCCTGATTACATGCAGCAGTCCGCCATCTTCAAGAACATCGGCCGTATCGCCATCGAGATGTACCTCCTCTTCCAGCACCACACGACCGTAGAAATGCTGCGCAACGTCTCCTCGGACCTCGACCTCTTCACCATCACAGGCGCGGGGTGGCACTTCGTCAAGTACCTCGGCCCCGCCGTGGTAGTAGTTGGCCCCGATTGCCGCTCCGAGCGCACGCAGTCGCGCGTCATGGCGGGGCCGACGTACCAAGGGATATTCCCCAAGGTCGCCCTGCTCCCGCCCAGCGTGCAGCACTGCATCTGGATGGTGAGCGTGCCCGTCATCTACCCCCGGCTGGAGGCGATGGAGACGCTGGCCAACACGTTTGCCACGGGCAAGAAGGCGGTGAACACGACGTACAATATCCTGGGCAAGGTGACGAGTTCCGTGGCCGGCGTGGTGGGCGGGAAGGACGTCGTGGCGCAGGGTTTTACCTCTGTCAAGAAGGCGGTGGGCAAGAGCGGGCTGATGGGCAACGTGCTGAACCAATTCGGCGAGTTTGACATTGCCGAAGAGCTCAAAGATCTGTGGACGCACGAGAGTAAAGACTTGGAGAGGACCTACCTCATCCGAACGCTGCAAGGAATCGCCCACCAAAAGGGCGTTAGGATGACCTTCCTATCTGGCGGTACGTATCTTCCCTCGTCCTCCCCCCCCCCCCCCCCCCCCCCCCCCCCCTCCACCTACCCCTATACTAACCACCCACCCTCCCAGACGTAAACGCCGCCGGCGCAGGCCTAGTCCACGACCCGACCCACCCCTCGGACCACAAGACAATGTACCAGATCATCGCCTCCCCCGTCGTGGCCGCGCCCGCGGGCCAGATGCTCGTCAAGCTGCTGCACAACAACAAGCTCCTCTACGTGCCCCAGAACGGGCAGAAGTCGACGCACGAGGTGTCCGACACCAAAGAGGACATGATGGAGATCTTCCACACGGACGCGACGGGCAACGCGCGGGAGCACAAGAAGCTCATGAACAGGCGGAACTATGTCGCCATTGTGGCGTACGACCCGGAGGGAGCCGGCGGCGGAGGGGCCGGGACGGGGTTAAATCCGGGGGGTTATGCGGGGAGCGTGCACAGTGGGAACGGTGGGGGAGGTGGTGGGAAGAGCGCGGAGTTGAGTAAGTTGAGTTTGGCTGTTGATTTTGTTGTTCAAGGGGATGGGGGTTTCGGGGGCACGACGAAGTATGGGCCTGTCATTGTGCCGCATTTGGAGTTTGGGCATTGATGAAGGAGAGGTGGTGGTGATGGTAAGGGCGAGGAGGGTGAGATAAGGTTTGGAAATGTTTGATGAGATTTATATGAATGAGCGAGCGAGCGGTTACGGCCATTTATATCCAGCTTTTTTTACCCTTTTCTTGATAGCGATCTGGGGCTCTTTTTGGGGAGGGGCTTTTGTGTGTATGTTTCTTCTGGTAGACTTGCTTGCTAGAATCTACAGAGTTGAAATGTCTTCCTTTGGATGCTCAGTCGCGCGAGTAAGCTGCGACGCATACTGTATAAGGGGGGCCCTGGTAGATGGATTTACAATACCCTTATGGGTGAATTGGAACACAGTCTGCCGAAATGGATACGGTAACTTCATCCGAACTGTTGTATAGCCCCCTACATGTGCTCTGCAAACCAGGAGAGGGGACTGGAGGTGAAGTTCTGGAGGATACCGAGGGAGTAGAATGGGGATGCCGATGGGGCTGTCACCTTGCAGGCAGCCATGAACATTTAGTTCGAGTGTTCACAGGGTTAGGGTTTGCTTGCATGCATGCACTTCCACAACTTCCAAACGATCCATCCCCTCAACACAACCCGACAACAACACCATGTTGATTGATACACAATTCTTGGCTCGCCGCAATGGTGGTGTAGAGCTGTGAGTACTTCTTGAGTCTGGCCTCATGTATTGCCGATTGACACGCACGCCGATCCGGATGCCCTCGACTGGCCACGATTGCTTCTGGAAGGTAGGAGTCGACGTTGGACCCCTTGCAATGCAACTGTTTCACGTCCAAGGAAACGCCTCCCACGCATTACCGAGTTGCACCAGGATGTCGCAGATCTGATACCCATCCTGCCATCATCCATTTGTGAATCCTCGGTTGAATAGGGGCGACCAGGGATTGGGGGCAACCAGCTTCCAGCTATAACCGCCCACATGCCGTTGCTGTCTCCTCTTCCGTGCTTCTCTTCACCAACGACTGTTTGAACCATCACAAGCATCCAGCAGAAGTTGCTTTCCTTTCCTTTCCTTTACGTTTTCTTCACTTCCACGCCCGCGGTCTGCGACCAGCTTCACTTCTCAACGTTGACCGTTTCTTTGATTTGTATATAACAACACCACGACTACGACGGCAGTCTTCCAAAACTATTCTTTCTCGGGCGACTTCTTGGCATATATCCCTCATCTCGACCATCTCTACACCGAAGCTTTCACAAGATCCAAAAGCCTGAACGCATCCCCAGCCGCCAACAAAGTCCATAACCCAAAAAATGCTGTCCCCAACCACCCTCTTCACCTCCCTCCTCGCCCTCACATCCCTCCCCCTCACCCTCGCCGCGCCCACCACACAATCCCACCACCTCGGCCCCCGCGTAATGGTCCGCCCAGCCCACCTCGAGATCCTCAAGATCCGCGCCACCACGGCCGTCAACCCCGCCGCCGTGGTCTCCACCACCTGTCTCGACCGGACCAAGAAGATCGTCTTCCACGACGAAAACGTGGCCGAGCTGGGGATATGCGGCGGCATCGCGGGCGCCATCACGAAGTGCGGCGGCTCGCCCGCAAGTACGACGGGACAGAGCGGGACGGCCAAGTTCGTGTTGGACACGGTGAACGAGGGGGCGACGATTAATATATCGAAGGGGAGGTGGGAGCAGTGCGTCCGCGCCGCTAGGGCGGTGTGTCCTACGGGGAGTTTGAGGGCTACGTGTGCGGGGGGCGCGAGTTCGGGGGACGTGGAGTTTGTGTTGGATAACCCTTAGGTCGGTTGGGGAAGGTGAAGGGGGAGATGGCGGTTGGGGTGGGGGAGCTGTCCGGGCGTGGCTAGATGATCCGCTTGGAGGACACGGTCGTTACTGAGATGCGAGGTGTACATATATCTGGGTGTCGAAGTACATACGATGGAACCTGAGTAACATATACGCTGAGGGTAGCCAGATTCGGGATAGACACTAGAAAAGACACCGTCAGATACCCATACCGTACATCTTCGACCTTCTCATACGTCTCTAAAACAAGTGAAGTTCTCCGTTTCCCATCCAGTTCTAACCGGGGTATCAATACGCAAAACCAAACTCCAATACCAGTCAGTTCCCATCCTTAGCTCCCCCCCTTCTCCGATCCTCACACCATCATCCTTCGGGCTTTCCCCTGACCCCATTTCCTACAACCCATACCTCCTCAAACACTCCTCCCGATGCGTCTCGAGACAATCCAGCGCGCACACCCTGCCCCCGCACTTCCCGCACTTGACCCGGCCCCAGTACCCGCACACCTCGCAGAACTTCCTCAGCTCCGGCGTCCTGTCGACCGTCGCCCTCGCCGCTAGATAACTCAGCGGCGGGGCGGTCATGAGCTCCCTCAGCTCGTCGTCCGAGGGGAAGGGGACCGTCCGAGACATGAGTAGCGGGTCGGTGTCGCCTGGGTGGGGTATGGGGGGTGGTCGGTTGTAGGCTGGTAGGAGGGCGCCGTCGGGGGGGTAGGATTGCGGGAGGGAGGTAGGTGGGGGAGGGGGGGCGTCGGTCATGGGGGTGTCGTCTGTTGATGATGAGGGTTGGGGTGGCGGTTGTGGTTTTGCGGTGGCAGGTTTGGATTTTGAGGAGGAAGGGGAGGCTTTGTGGTGCGACGAGGAGGCGGTGCGCTTGAGGTTTGCCGTCGCTGCCGCCGGCGCGGGAGGCGCCCAGGGCGCCGTGGCTTGCGGGTTGTCGCGCGACACGGACTGGAAGGCTATCCAGTCGTCGAGGTGGTTGGCGAAGGTCTTTTGGGACTGGAGGATTTTGCGGACGTTGGGGGTGTGTTTTGTTTGTGCTTTTTACTCTCTAGTTAGCTACATGTGATAGTGAGGGAGGAGGTAGTAAGGGGTTGGAGCAGCGAGGTTATGCTTACCCTTCCCACTTCGCGCCGGTATGGCTATGTCTCTCGTCGAGGGCTCCCTGTCCAGCGCCTCGAGGTCTTTGCGCACCTTCGCATCCTGCCGGGCCGTGAGGTCCGAGAGGCCGAGCGCGGCCGTGTTGCGCGCCGCCCGGTTCTTGCGGCTCGTGGGAAAGGCCGAGGCGGACGGGTTGGGCGCGTGGTCTGGCACGTAGGCCCAGCCAGGGGCGTTTTTCGTCTTGCCGCTGGCGACTTCTATTACGCCGAAGTTGTCCATGGTCGTGGGTTGTTGGTGGTCATCCGCCGAGATGGATTTGTTTGGTGGAGTGTCTTGGGGAAGCTTGAGGCGGCGGGAAAGTTAAGTTTTGGGAAAATGCGGAGGAGGGGCCGCGCGCTGCAGGGGTAGGTTAGAACGTCACTCGCGTGTGCCGTGTTGCAGCCAACAATTTGGACGCTGATTCATGGCATAAGATAAAGATAGGGACGTCCCAGTATGGTTTATGCATTTCGCGCAGTAGAATCGATTTACTGAGCTTGCTTCGGAATCAGAGAAACCAGAAATGCCGTACTGTACACTCCCCTCGCAGCGGACGTTCTCCCTAATAACAGACTCCCCGTCGCGCAATGCTCGCATGCCATAACTCCCGAAGCATCCACGTCCTGCGTATCTCTCGCTTATTTCTTCTTCCGCTCCAGAGCCTCCATCTTGTCCTCCAGCGTCGTCAGGTATTTGCTCACGCGTTCTACTGCGTGCTGAAGGGCCTGTGGTGTGTGACAACGTTAGCAATTCTACTCTCACTAGAATGTCGCGGAGGCGCAGAGAAAGAGGGTGCGCTGGTGTGGGCGGCTGAAGCAACTGCACAGTTGATATGGGGGGAGAAGCCAGAGGGTAGAGGATCGGATAGACGCACGTAGATATCTCCGGTCAACAGCTCGTTCGACGTCTTGTACTCCTGGAGGACGTAGTAGTAAACCGCGCTGCCGGCGAGGGTGCTGCCGAAGAAGAAGCCGAAGAGTCTGCGAAGCATCCAACAGTCAGCCCATCACCATCCTACATCTTCGTCTCCTCGGGAAGGTTGGGGTCAAACATACCCTCCGCGGAAAGCTCCAACGGGCTTGCGAGCAGGCAGAACTGGCGCTGCGACAGCTTCGCAACGACGGGCTGAGGTCTGGAAAGCGCGGGCGGCAGACGAAGGGCCGCTCCTGAGCAGACCCCTTGCGCCGATCGAGAGAAATCGTGAGCTCATTGTGTAGACAGTTAGGTGTGTATGTGTCGCGAATCGAAGGAGGTATGAGGTGCGTTCGATAGTGCGGAGGCGGCGAAAGTTGGCTATGCGGAGCTGGAGCTTTGGGTTGCTTGACGGGAGCTTCGCGTCCGGCAGCGAAACGCTAGCGGCAAAAGTTTGGGTTCCACTCTAACCCTAACCCCGATTCTGATCGTTGGTGACGACCAGTTCCCCCTTTCCACAACCTGTTGAAGAACAACGGTAGTATTGTAATCGCATATTGAAGCATGACATGGCGCTCGGCAACTATAATATTCCGGAAGGCAAACATTGAATGACGGTACTCTCCCCCTTTCAAGGTGTCAGCGTATTGGTAGTATCCTGCATGTCGTCGCAACTGACATGAGCCGTCTCAAATCTATTTATTCCAACAGTAACATCAATGCTGACTGGGAGCATAACTTCGTCGAAGCAGAAGGGAGAGATGCTCATTAACCTCGCTAAACTTCAGTCTATGCCAAGCTGACCGCCCAGGAATACCAGCAACGCGAGTAAGACGGTCTTCTCACAGAAAGCCAGACAGCTCATTGGCATGCTCGTAATGTGCCGAGCTGAGGATTCCAAAGTCGAACCACGAAACCTGGCCATGTCGATTTATTGTCTGCTTTACTGCGACCGTGGTTGGAGAACCGAACAAACCTCCTGCTGCTGGGACCAATCGCAATCATTCTGGTGTTGTATACTGCCAAACTTGGTATCACGACATCACACCCGAATGTACGAAATGTGTCAGCGTGAGCGGTCCAACCCGCGTGGAGGGCGACCCTGATATTGGAGGTATCCGAGGGATGCTGCCGTAGGTATAAAGAATTGAACCTTACCTTGTTCCCATCGCCATGCTCTCCTCTCACTTTTCCTTGCACTCTGCGCAGGAGTGCAAGAGACTTAGCCCTGAAGCCGGCTGACGAGAGACACAATGTCGAAATCTGTTTTCAAGGTAACAGTGTTAGCATGCCTATGGTCCGTTTTAATTGGCAGCAATGGCGGCCTTGCGTCAGACAAGTCTTCAACGTACGACTATGTAATCGTCGGCGGCGGAGTATCAGGGCTAGTCGTGGCAAACCGCCTCACCGAGGGAGGCAAAAGTGAGTGTGTTCCCCCTCGATCAACCTAGTTCCCACCCCTAACGTCCCATCTCAGGATCCGTCCTCGCGATAGAGCGAGGCACCTTCGCCAACGGCCCCCGGGCCACAGTCCCATGGTGGGCCAACGGCCTCGATACGAGCCTCCTTCGAGCACCGACATCCGCCCCCGTCGCCGGCCTGCACAACAAGACGTTCTCCGTCGCCGTGCCGGCAGTCGTCGGCGGCGGCTCCGTCGTCAACGGCATGGCCTACGCGCGCGGGAGCAGGTCCGACTACGACGCCTGGGAGGAGCTGGGAAACGCGGGCTGGGGGTGGGACGGGCTGCTGCCTTACTTCAAGAAAAGCACGACATTTGATCCGCCGTCGCGGGAAGTTGTGGAGGAGTGGAATATCACCTGGAATCCGTCCGTGTATGGCCAGGGGCCGCTGCATGTTAGTACCCCGGATTTCCAGTACCCGGACCAGGCATTCTTTTGGGATGCCCTGGAGAATGCCCCGATACCCAAGCCGGGCGACCCGAATCAGGGATCTGGGCCCGGGGCGTTCTGGACGCCTTCCACCATTGACGCCCGGGATAAAACGAGGGCAACGGCGCGGAAGGCCTACTATGACCCTGTCGTCCAAGCGCGGCCGAATCTCCATTTGGCGACGGGCACGACAGTCACTGAGATTCTTTTCGACGGCCTCCGCGCTGTAGGTGTCAAGATTGTTTCCTCAGCCGACAAGTCCACAAGACAAGTGTTCGCCAGGAAAGAGCTAATCCTAGCCGCCGGCGCGGTACAGACACCTCAGCTACTCCAGGTCAGCGGCATTGGTCCGAAGTCCGTCCTGAAGTCGGCCGGAATAAAGGTCAAGAAAGACCTACCAGCCGTGGGCGCAAACCTGCAGGACCACGTCCTCACCTTCATGCTGTTCAACATCACCAACCCCAGCTTCCCCAACCCAAACACCATCAACACGAACGCGACGTACAACGCCTCCGTCTGGGAGGAGTACCTGACCAACAAGACCGGCCCCATTGCGGCGGGAAGCTCGGACATGACGGCCTTCCTGTCGCTTCCGCAGATCTCCACCGATGCTGTCGCCATAGCTGACGAGTACGCCAAACAGTCCGTCGAGAACTATCTCCCCGATGCTTACCGGGATAAGGCGTTATTGAAAGGGTACAAAGCCCAGCAGACGATCCTAGCCAAACGATTCAAGGCCAACGATGCCTCTGTCGTAGGCCAGCCTTACCCCGGAGGCGGAGGTGCGCCCAACCCATACCTCAAACCCCTGTCAAGGGGCACAATAAACCTCAACCCAACCGATCCACACGGCCTGCCGGTCGTACAGTACAACACCCTCCAGAACCCGATCGACGCAAAGATCATCCTCGCCATCGTCCGCAATGCCCGGTCGTTCTGGAAGAGACCGGAGCTAGCACCCCTCGGGCCAGCGGAGCTCGTTCCTGGACCACAGTTCCGGAGCGACGAGGAGATCCTCAACGCGCTGATTGACCAGGGGTGGTTGCTGCCGTCGCTGGCCCACCCGAGCGGGACGTGTGCCATGGCGCCGGAGGCACTGGGTGGCTGCGTCGGATCGGATTTGAGGGTGTATGGTGTTACTGGGCTGTCGGTTGTTGATGCTTCGGTCATGCCGCTTATCTCGGGGTCGCCGTTGCAGAGCACTGTGTATGCTGTTGCTGAGAAGGCCGCGGATATCATTAAGGAGAGAGGTTGAAAGGGGAGAAGGTAGGATGAACCTATAGAAATAGGCAGTGCCAGTATCGACGGGGGTTGATACGTTCTGCTGCTCCTAGTGATGGGGGAGGTGTAGGGTATACCTAAGTCGAGCTTGAAACTGGTCCGTCGGCACGGAGGCCGGGACCGGGAAGAAGTTGAGATGGCCCCGTATTATCCGGGCCGGGCCACGATTCCACGTCCCCGTGTCCGGATCCGCAGAGGACCCTGGTCCTCTCGCTTTGCCTCTGTGGCAGAATGGCAGAATGGAAGACCGTGGAACAACGGAGTACTGAAAGGTTGTGATACAACGACACAACCAACATGTGTGACCACCCGTTATATCCGACCTCACAACTATCTAAGTGATGGGTGATGGGGAAGCCGGAACCGGGATTCTTCCGTCAAGCCTTTGAAGAATAGCCGCCTCGGTGCTGTTCAACGTACGTGGGTCCGTCTGCGTCTTGGCATCTCCAATTCGGGGGTTTGCATCCCAGCAGTCGAGACGGCGGGGGCGGGTGAAGTTGAAGGTTAGGGGTTAGCGATGCGTCAGAGGACAATGAAGCACGGAGAAACACCGTGATGTCCTGTGATAGGAGACTGGGGCTTTCTATGCCATTGTAGTCTTGAATAAGAACGCGGCGATTCTGTCACTCCTTCTTGGAACATGTTGAAGATGTTGAAGAAAGATCGACGGCGCGCGGCGTCCAGCGGTTACAGCGGGGTTGGAGAAAGGAGCTACGGGCACTTGCATTAGTGGAGGCTTTCAATGTCAGATCGATCATGTGCGGCCAAGGCAACCAAGGGAATTCTTCTCCATTGCATCATCTACAGATTTCCGCTGCACGGAATCTGACCTTTAGACTGGAGCTACGCGCGGCAAAGACAGCGAGTGCTGTGCAGCCGCATAAAACATATCAGATCTGACATTCTCTTGAGGCAAAGCTTGATCAAGGCTTGTTCCATTTGGTTCAACATCTGCCCCCTCTCCCCGCTCTCTCCAACTCTTCAACCTCACCTTATGCACTCTGTAGTGTGAGAGGCTACCCGCCCGTCCTGCTTCGTTTCCTGTTCCTCCTATCTCTCACTGTATCTCCCAACATATTAGCGGCCCGCTGTCTGGCGTCTCTGCACTAGCTTCAACTCTCACGCAGCGAAGCTTCCCCCCCCCCTTCGGGCCCCTAGCTCGAGGCCAAGCTCCTTATCTCCACTCTCGCAGCTCTTATCGGACAGTGACGTGTGTGACATCAACAGGAATTGACCTATCTTACCAGACGCCACCTTTAAGTCCAAGGGGTTCATCCCCATCTGGGTCTCTACCATACCTCCGGATCTCACGCAACATCCTCTCCAGTGTTCCTGTTCCTGTGCCCGTCTGCCACGCAGAGCTTAATCGCTCATCATGTCTCTCCCGCGCGTGGCCTCGATAGAGAGCTTCTCCTTTGTCCAGGGCGACCAAAGGTCGAGGCGAAACTCAGATGTCTCCGTTAGGGCCAGGAAGCTCAGCTTCAACCCCGTGCCGCAGGAATGGGACCCGCCGGTCGTGGCCGAGCACCCTGATGCCGTCGGCGCATTCGAGGTGCCCAAGTGGAAGCGAGTCCGTACGTAGTAACCCCTGTTCAATACCACCACTTGTCGTCCCCTTCACCACTAACAAACCCCGAAGTCCAAGTAGGCGTGACAGTCATCTATTGCCTCTTCGCAGCCGGCATCGTCTTCGGTTACGCAGCCATCAAGCCCGTCCTCAAGAAAGAAGGCGCCTACAAGGACATCTGCCGCGAGAACTCGGGCATAGTAACAGAAGACACTTGCGTCGAGATCCACCTGAACCTCATGTTCACCGTCGCCGCCGTAGCAACCAACGTCGCCGCCCTGCCCATAGGCGCCATCCTCGACCACTACGGCCCGCGCGTGTGCGGGCTCCTCGGCGCCGCCTTCCTCACGGTCGGCTCCCTCCTCATGGCGTTTGAGCACCGCCTGCCCTTCGACGGCCTGCTGTTCGGGTACCTCTTCCTCGCTTTGGGGGGCCCGTTCACCTACATCTCCTCCTTCCAGCTGTCCAACGCCTTCCCCAAGAACAGCGGGCTCGTCTTGGCATTGCTCACGGGCGCATTCGACGCCTCCTCCGCCTTGTTCCTCGTCTACCGCCTCATCTTCGAGGCCAGCGAGGGCTCCTTCGGCCACCGCAAGTTCTTCCTCGCCTACCTCGTCGTGCCCCTGGTCATCGTCATCATGCAGTTCACCATCCTCCCCGCGCACAGCTACAAGACCATTGGCGAGCTGATAGAAGAGGTCGAGGAGCCCCTCCCCTCCCAAACCGGGAACCGCGACCAGGTAGACGAGCACACGGCCCTGCTCCAAGAAGAACAGCGCGAGCACCGCGAGTCCGTCGTCGCCGGCCTCGAAGAACTCCTCGGGTCGGCCAAAGCCGACCGTCAAGCCGCCCGCGAGGAGCGCAAGAACGAGATCTCCGGCGTCTGGGGCGTGATGCACAACGCCGGCGTGTTCGAGCAGCTGCGCTCGCCCTGGTTCGTCCTCATCTGCCTCTTCACCGTCATCCAGATGACGCGGATCAACTACTTCGTCGCAACCATCCGCCCCCAATACGAAAACTTGTTCCACGACAAGGAAGCAGCCGTCGAAATAAACAACTTCTTCGACCTCGCCCTCCCGCTAGGCGGCATCATCTCCATCCCCTTCATCGGCGCCATCCTCGACCGCACTTCTACGGTGACCGTCCTCGCCGTGCTGGTCACGTGCGCGACCGCCATCGGCGCCTTCGGCGTCCTCCCGGAGAAGTGGGCCGCCTACACGGGCGTGTGCCTGTTTGTCCTCTACCGGCCGTTCTACTACACCGCCGTGTCGGACTACAGCGCCAAGGTCTTCGGGTTCAGGACGTTTGGCACCGTGTACGGGACGATTATATGTTTGTCGGGACTGTTTAATTTCAGTCAGAGCGGGCTGGACTATTTGTTTCATCAGACTTTCCGCAACGATCCGGTGCCGGTTAATCTCATGCTGTTGAGTGCCGGTCTCGCGGTGGGGTTGGCGCTCGTGGTGTATGTTTGGTGGAAGTCGAGGAGTATCAGGCGGAAGTTGCTGGGTCAGGAGGCGGCTGCGGCCCCTACTTACGGGATTAGGACGTGAGGAGTGGGCTGAGCAGGAGGAAACCGAGGTGAGATTTGGGGAGGGATGGAGGATGAACACGAGGGATGAACTGGGGGAGGGTTATATATCTTGATGGATTTGCATGTGTGGCGGGTTCAACGGTTCGAAGCTGCATTGTACGTACGGACAGGCAAGGCGTACCGAGTTTGACAGCATATTGCATTGGGCCATGTTTCAGCAAAGCGATTTGTTACAGTACGCATATATGGTGTCGAGCCACTTAGTTCAATGAGATATTTCGAATCCTATACATAACTCTCTGTAAAAGCGTATTCACAACTCTCTGTGGGAGTGGATGATGAGCACGAGAATGGCGAGGAGGATGAGGATGTCGAGGATGGTCGGGACAGTGAGGATAGTACCCGCGTTTGACTACATCAGTCCGAACCACCTCGGTACAGTTTAAGCCAGTCCGAACCACCTGGGTACAGTTTAAGCCATCATCGTATTTGACAGTGGTATCGCTCTACAACTCCTACATACGCCGAGACATTCAGGCCCCCATCCCACAATCAAACATTGCTTATACACAACTCCGTCCGTATCGAACCCAACCGTCATGCTTTTCCTACCCAATACTCATCAATACTCCATCGCAATACCCACCCCCTCCTCCCTCGTCTGCCTCAGCTGCTCATCCTTCGCCTCCGCCTCCTCCTTCAACCGATCCTCCACCTCGTCCCTAATCCCCTCCAAATCCGGCGGGATCACCTGGTACTGCACGCTCGGCGCGATGCTGACGAACCGCAGCTGCTCCCCGACGTGGGCCACGATCTCCTGCAGGCGCTTGGCGGTGTTCTTATTATTCCGCGGCTCGCCGAGGATCTGCTCCAGCGTCGGGAACAGCGCGGCGTCGTGCTGGAAGTGGTCCCTCCAGGGCGTGTGGACGGGGATGACGGGGTCGATCTTGTCCTGACACTCGATGGCGATGGACGTCTCGAATGCCCAGGCGCGGGCCACGTTCCTAGGCGTGTACCCGCCGCCGCCGAACATGATCATGGGCAGGCCGAGCTTCTTGCAGAAGGCGACGCAGGCGGCGTGGCCCTGGACCTGCAGGTTGAAGCGCCCCAGGCGGTCGCCCGCCAGCGAGTCGGCGCCGCACTGCAGGGCGATGGCGCTGGGGCGGAAGCGCTCGTTTACCTGCCCGATGACGGTTTTGAAGAGGTGCTCGTACTGCTCATCGGTGATCCCGTCGTTAAGGGGGATGTTTATGGCGTGATGGGCGCCGGGGTTGTGCTCCGACTTGGGGCCGTTGTCGGTCAGGCCTCCCGTACCGGGGAAGAAGGTGTCGGGGTGGTACTTGTGGAAGGAGACCGTCATGACGCGGTCGGTGGAGAAGAAGGCCTCTTCCACGCCGTCGCCGTGGTGCACGTCGATGTCGATGTAGAGCACGCGCGGGAAACAGCGGAGCAGTTGCAGGATGGCGAGCACGATGTCGTTGATGTAGCAGAAGCCCGAGGCCTCGGAGCGCTTGGCGTGGTGCAGGCCGCCGCCCCAGGCGATGGCAATATCAGACTGCTTGGAGCAGATCTTGCGGGCCGCATCCATGGACCCGCCCGCCGACATGGAGCAGTAGTCGTACAGGCCTTGGAACAGAGGACAGTCGCTACCTCCCAAGTTGAATCTCACCGGCCTGTCCGGGTTATCATAGTCGTCGCGGGGCGTGTCGTCGGCCGGGGTGGTGGCCAGGTAGTTGAGGTAGTCGGACGAGTGGAAGGATTCCAGCTCCTCGTATGTGGCGGTCCGGGCGATGTAGTTGTCCATGGCGAAGGACATGCCGTAGGACATTACCAGGCTCTTGGTCAGGGTTAGTCGCCAGGGCTTCATTGGGTGTGTCTGGCCGAAGTGATGCTTTTCCATGTCCGGGTTGGCGTGGAATGAGACGTTGTAACCTTTTGGTCTGGTGATGCCGTAGTTCTGGGCTGCGCGCTTGATCTTGTTGAAGAAGATGGCGTTCTCCTGGTCCGACGGCCGGTCGAGAGGGATGTTGTACTCCTCCACCAACGGAGGGTCCATCTCGACATTGTGAGGGAGGTAGTTGGGTTTGGGCGGTTTATACCGATATGCTTCGATGTTCGAGATGTCCATCTCGAACTGCTGTGGTACCTGACAGGCACCAAGTCTGCCTCTGTGACTTGCGCTGAAGGCGGAACCTCACATGAAGTGTGCGCGGAGTAATATCCGGTCGTTCCGTCGCGGAAAGCTGTTGATGACAGTCCAATCTACAGAATAACCGCAGTGATACAAGTGGGAACTCCTATACAGTGTTGTTGCTTTTCGATTTTTGGTGTTCAGATATGAGGTTGAGATTTGGATGAGTGAGTGAAGGCGCATCTTGAACCGCGATTCTCGAACGAATCAGGGATCATCTTTGAAATCACGACCGGTGGCACTTCGAGGTGACGCTAGTATAGATACAGCTAGACCTGCAGCCCGCTCAGACGGATGCGTGGAAGGCGCGTCTCGCTTGGCTTTCCGAAAGAAGCTTGGCGTCAGTCTGATCCCTGTCCTGGTAGGAGATCCATTTCTCGGCCGAGGCCATCAACTTTTTGCCAACTGCAACAGCCGCCAACAACCGCAAGGCGGCGACAATAGTGATCCTGGAAAAAGCAAGATCGTTTCCGAAGACAACTCCGCGCCTCCACCAAGACAACCACGCGATTAATATCCGCATCACATCCACATCCATCCACACAAGTCCGTGCTTCCATTACGCATTGCAACGGAGCGGCTGGTGCAGGGGGCTGGCTTATTCTTGAGTTGCCTCTTGTCGTCTCGTTGATGAGGAAGTTCTCCCCTTCCTCCACCAGACAGCCCGCGTCATTTGGCACCGAACCGTGAGGTGAGCGCATCGCGAATCTGGAGAGAGACACCACGAGAAATATTCCATCGCACCGACATACCAAGACGGACTTCTGCTTTTATATCTCTTCCATCGTTCCTTGCTGGCTTCTCTATATTACATGCCGGCGCAGCCCTTCGCCGGGACATCACGTTGCGCTCCCTCCTGCTTTCAAAGCTAATATTCACATCCTTGCTTTGCGTCCTGGCATGGAGCTCGCTCGTTCACATACTATTTACTCGGCGAAGTGTCGCTCTTTACTTCCGCGCCACCACACATTCACTCCTTTACCTACAAACTAGCACCTGCGCTTCACCGTCACCCGCACACGTCTCTCCATCCGTGTCTCTCTCCACTGTCTTCCGAGCGCGGCCGGCTACGCCTTGGCTTGTCGCTGCTCGACGCATCCGGTGTTAACAGCCATGCCTAGGGACGACCTGTCCATCGACTTTGTCAGGAGGATGCCGCCCGGCGGCGAGATCCTCGATCCGGCTCTGATCCTCGACGAGTGGATCAACCGCGTGCAGAACCTCCCCGAAGAGATTCGCTTCATCCAGGAGGAGATCGCAGAGAAGGACCGCATCTACAACGAGTGCGTCAAGACAATAGAGGACCGAGACGGGAGGATACAGAAGTTCATTAAGGCAAACGGCAGTCATGAGCCGTTCCCTAAGGAGGAGGGCTTCCGACAGGCCATACGAGAGAACTTCGCAAAGGCTGATAAGCTCGCCAATGAGAAGATTGCTCTGACCCAGAAACTGCAGTACATCATGGACAAGCATCTCAAGAACCTCGACGTCCAGATCAAGCTGCTCTACGATAGAGCTGAACCAGGCTTCACCGACCCAGACGAACTACCTTCCCTACTACGACCCAGCGCCGCGAACCAGACACAACCATCTGCGCGGTCCGTCAATGCCGCCACGAACCCTATTACCAACGCACTCAACAACATCCCCAACGGTGCCTCACAAACCGCCCTCCGAGCCGCAAACCCGCAAGTCCGAGCGGCCCAGTCACAGCAACAAATATCGGCCTCAGCGCCAGCTACACCAGCGGCCAGCATGATTATGGCCCGGAAGGAGCGGGAGATTTCTGCTGGCCCGGGCAGCGGCGTTCCCAAGCGTGGACCTCGATCAAATACAGGCATCGGCAGCGCACCAACACAGTCAAGCGGTCTGGCACGCCACTCCTCCCTCGGTCCAGGCACACCCAAGGCGACAAACCAACACCACACAGCCGCAGCGACCGGTGTTCCGCGTGCCGGTAGCGCCGGCCCACGCGCCACCAGTAAGGCTGGCGGCGTCAATGCCGTGCGCAAGTCGGCCACACCCTCCGGTCCAGGACGCAAGAAGGGCACCCCCGCACCGGGCGGAACGACCGCTAAATCCGGTCTCTCCCGAGTCAAGCGGGCAGCCAAGAATAGCCCCTCCTCCAACGCAGACAGCGAGCTCTCAGACGCGGAATCCGGTAGTGCCAACGAGTCCGACGCCCGCCGCAGCGCCCGGGGCACACCAGCAGCACGCGCCGCCCCCTCGGGAGGCTCCAACAAGGGAGGAGGGGCAGACGGCAGACACGACCGCGACCCACCCAAGGGGCCGCCTCACCGGCACCCGACCCCCAAGGTTCGCCCGGGAGCCCTGGATGACGATGACGACGATGCTATGGACGTAGATGATGACGACGCGGGTGACGACAAGAAGTACTGCATCTGCCAGAACGTCAGCTACGGCGATATGGTCGCGTGCGACAACGAGGACTGTCCCTACGAGTGGTTCCACTGGAGCTGCGTGGGGCTCAAGAGCGAGCCTAATGGGACGTGGTACTGTCCTGTCTGCACCGAGAAGAAGAAGAAGCAGCAGGGGAAGTAGTTGGTTCCCCTCTCGAGGTGTCCGGTATTATTGGTAGGGGCTGGTACGGTCCCACGAGAGTGGGACTCAGGGCTTTGCATTTGGTTGGGGGCCGTTTGGTGTCTACGAAGGTGGCATGGCGTTTATGGTCTCGTCGGGGACAAGGCCATTGGCATATTGATATAATGAGGGCACGCCTGCTATGAGCACGTGAGATCCTACTCTTATGGAGGATGATGACGGTGGATTATTCGGATCCGATGCGGACACAGACTGGGCAACGTCTATCCTGTATTCATGTAACACTGATAATAGGACGACAGACTCCAGATAACGTATATATGTGGTTATGGACTAGACTCTACATCACATCTCCTCGGCTCGCCCATACTGCAGTATGAAAATGACGACGATTCTGTGACAGCCGGCTTGCTCTCATCTGATACTCTTTTCCATCTGCGTCTTGACACACAGACCGCTGTCTGCGCACCTCTGCCCGGGATAGCCGTAATTTATTTAGGTGGGATCTTGCCCGTCTGTCACCGTTGCCTTATGGAACTCGATAAGGTGTCCCAATTCCATCAGCCCGGGAAACTGCCCCGGGCACGTAGTGCAGTTGGTAATAGGTCAGCTTCGAAGAAAACCGGGGGATAAAGTCCCCCTAGAAAGGTTTCGTAGCCGGGCACCCTGAGGGTTGCCCGGTGAGCATTTGTTCGAGTCTGCTTGAGGACAACGGTTTTTCTCTTGCATTTCGGTTTTTTGCATTTTCGAAATTGGGGTAACACGAGGAGCTCACGCCCGGTTGAAGGCCATATACCCTTGTTTACGGTGAGGTCGAGCCTGAATGTCGGCGGTATCATCGTACCTCGGTGGTAACCTTGTTTCGACTGATCAGAACCTGATTGCTTCAATCTTCTGTCTTTCGAAATCATTGATCCATATGCTCAGGTCATCAACCGAAGCCAACCAGCCACCACCTCACAGGCAACTTTTGATATCACCCCCGTAGTTAGTCTTCCTCAACAAGCTCCGGTTCAGCTCCTTCAAACTCTTCACCCCAGCCAACCCCATACTCTGATCCAGATCCGCCAAAATACCAGCAAGCACGTGCCTGGCGCCCTTCTGCCCAGCAATCCCCAGCCCGTAAATAACCGGCCGGCCAACCAACACCGCCTTGGCCCCGAGCGCCAGCGCCTTCATGATGTCCGTCCCCGTCCGGATCCCGGAGTCGTACAGCACCGTCATCTCCCCGCCCACGGCGTCCACGATCTCGGGCAGCACCTCGAGCGCGGCGACGGCGCCGTCCAGCTGCCGGCCGCCGTGGTTGCTGACGACGATGCCATCCATGCCGTAACTCCTCGCCCTGACGGCGTCCTCGACGCTCTGCACGCCCTTGAGCAGGATCGGGCCCGACCCCCACATCTCCCTCAGCGGCCGGAGGTCCTCCCACGTGTGCGCCTCGCCGGAGCACACCTCGCTCAGCCACGCGCGGCTGGCGCCGAAGACGTTGCTCTCCGGCGTGTCGCCGCCGCTCTCGTCGGCGTACATCTGTCTGAACACGGGGTCGGTGAAGCCGAGCTGGCACCCCAGTCCCTCCAGAAACGGTAAGAAGCCGGTATCGAGATCCGCCGGCCGCCAGCTGAGGGTGAACGTGTCGAGCGTGACCACCAGCGCCGTGCAGCCGGCCTTCTTGGCGCGGTTGAGCAGGGAGGCGGTGAGCTTGTTGTCGCGCGGGCGGTAGAGCTGGTACCACCGCGGAGCCCGACCAGGGTTCTCAGGCGCGTTGTCAGACTCGGCGAAGGCCTTGTCCGCCCCCGCGGCGACGTCTTCGATGGATGTGGAGGAGGCGGTGCTGTAGATGTACGGCACGCCGAGGTCGGCGCAGGCGCTGGCCACGCCGATCTCGCCGTCCGGGTGGTAGGCCTTTTGGACGCCTACTGGGGCCATTAGGACGGGGCTATCTGGCGAACTGTCAGTTACAGGGATTGGTAAGAGAGGAGGGGAAAGGCAAGTACCATATGTCGTCCCGAACAGGTTGACCTTCAAATCGCGCGGCACCGTGGGACGCAGGAAGTGAGGCACCAGCTTCCACTGCCTGAAGGCGAGGCGGTTGGCCTGCATGGTGGCCTGCTCGCCGGCGCCGCCGTAGACGTAGCCGAAGCCTTGAGGGTCCATCTTGCTGCGGGCCTGGTCCTCGAGCTTATTCGGGTCGTTGGTGGTGATGGAATATTCCTTCTGCAGTAAGGCCTTGGCATATATCTCGACCTGGTACTGACTGTAAGGGGGGCGGCCCTCCTGGGCGTTGGAGTTGTCGGTGTCGTTTGGGTTAGTCATTGCGGCGGTTGCGGGGGGGAAATGTCACGAAACACGATGAGGGGAGGTGCTGAGAGCTGAGAGACAAGTGTATAATCGCTGGCTTGTCTGTTGTGAATACGTACTGATCTCGGTGTAAGACGGACACAGATCTGGTGAGATCCAAGCTATATATGTGCAGGAGGACGAGATGCCTCGGCACCGTTAACCTACGCTTGGGAGAGTCTGCGTCATCCAACCATTTGACTCCAGACATTGTCTAGCGCTGCAACCCCTCGCTAACGCCGTCGGTGGCTGAATAACAATCAATCCCGCCGTGCGTGTTTCTTACACTCCCTCCAACCTGAGCGCCAGGTCGACGGATGCGCAAGATAGGGTCCCGGTCCGGTTTTCTCTCCGGCCACTCTTTCATAGCTTCGTCCTGCTTGGCGTGCCCATGTCTCCCGCCATCCCGCGCCGGCGGAGAGGAAACCGGCGCGGAAGACCTCCGGAAGTTACGTCATATGCTGCAGTTGCTGAGAGAGAGCACCCCGGTTTTAAGGGTCTCGGGCGTCAGGATGTAAGACTGAAGCCATCGTTGCATAAGCCAGATAGGACAAGGTTCAGTGAGGATGCGTATTAGTAGAAGGAAAGAAGCATCCGCGTATTAGTCGAAGGTTTGACAGCGAGTGAGAGAGGGTCCGTGCCTAGGTACTACACCTGTGGCAGGATTTCGAATGTCAGTGGTCGTAGTGCACGGACCAATCAACTTTCTCGAACCCCTGCAAGCACTTTATACTTTGGACCGCGTTTCTTCCTTGGCGCGTCAAGCTCAATGTCATAGCTGAAAACGCGTCACCTTCTCTGAAGGCACGACATGTAGAGGGTGACATCTCGCAACACCCAGACGTACTGGGACAAGCATACATCGCCATGGCCGGTCCAAAGAAGGCGCCCGAGAAGAAGCAGGTGTCGCTGACCAGCTTCTTCACACCCAAGACAGTCACTCCACGGCCGACTGTCAATGGTCTCACTGGCACTCTTAGACCATCGCCCAGCAGCCCTGCAGAAGCCTCCAAGTCTCCTTCCGAAGGAACCGATGGCGAACACACCCGAAAGCGACCTCTCCAAGAAGATACCGGCAACGGCAACGAGACGCCCGACAGGCCATCAGAGAAACGACCCAAAGTCGATACCATTGAAGCTGGAAAGAGCACCTTCTTCCCAAAACCAGGCGAGACCGAGACCCCAGCGACGAAGACTCCGGGTTCAAAGACCACAGCGAGGACGGAACGATATGTATACGACGGCGCCTCGAGCGGTGCGGCGGATGGCAACGAAAACGAGGACCCCTCGGTACGGCGCAAGAAGGAGGAGCTGCATCGGAAGTTCGTCAAGAAGCTCGGCAATCCGGACAGCATAGCCCAGATCAAGAGGCGGAACTTCCAGATCGACGACGAGACGGCGGCCATCAACAGTGAGGACGCGGAAGCAGGCGACGATGCCGAGGAGGAAGAGGCTCCAGCTCCCACCAAGGGCCGGAAGAAGGGCGCCAAGACCGGCAAGCTGACGCCCATGGAGATACAGTTCCTGGACATAAAGAGGAAGCACCTGGATACTCTCCTCATTGTCGAGGTTGGCTACAAGTTCAGGTTCTTCGGGGAGGATGCGAGGATCGCCGCGAAGGAGCTTAGCATCGTGTGCATACCCGGCAAGTTCAGGTACGACGAGCACCCCTCGGAAGCACATCTCGACCGCTTCGCGTCGGCGAGCATACCGGTTCATCGCCTCCCGGTGCATGCAAAGCGTTTGGTAGCAGCTGGTCACAAGGTCGGGGTCGTGAGACAGATCGAGACGGCGGCACTCAAGAAGGCTGGAGACAACCGCAATGCGCCGTTTGTTCGGAAGCTCACCAATGTCTACACCAAGGGAACGTACGTCGACGAGATTGGCGAGCTGGATCAGTCTACTGACAACACCGGCGCTCCATCAGGCGGGTATCTGCTCTGCATCACCGAGTCGAAAGCCAAGGGTTCTGGTACCGATGAGAAGGTCGATGTCGGCATTGTCGCTGTGCAACCGGCTACCGGCGACATCATCTACGACAACTTCGAGGATGGCTTCATGCGCCGGGAGATCGAGACGAGGCTGCTTCACATATCACCGTGCGAGTTGCTCATTGTGGGGGAGCTCACCAAAGCCAGCGACAAGCTGCTCCAGCATTTGTCCGGCAGCAGCACCAACGTCTTCGGTGACAGGAGCCGTGTGGAACGGGTGCCCAAGAGCAAGACCATGGCTGCCGAGGCATATTCTCACGTAACCCAATTCTACGCAGGGAAGACGAAGGAGGGCGATGACCGTTCTGCGGCTCTTCTGGAGAAGGTCCTCCACCTACCCGAACTGGTCACGATATGCCTCTCATCCATGATAAAGCACCTGACGGAGTATGGGCTGGAGCACATATTCGACCTCACCAAATACTTTCAGTCGTTCAGCACGCGGCAGCACATGCTGCTGAACGGAACAACCCTGGAAAGCCTGGAAGTGTACCGCAACTCGACGGATAACTCGGAGAAGGGTAGCTTGCTATGGGCACTCGACAAGACAGTAACTCGCTTTGGTGGGAGGCTCCTGCGAAAATGGATCGGCCGGCCGCTCCTTGACCAGGAACGCCTCCAAGAGCGAGTCGCTGCGGTTGAGGAGCTGCTGGAAAGCCAATCGAGCGCCAAAGTTGACAAGCTCGCGCATCTGCTCAAGGGTACCAAGGCGGATCTGGAGCGGAGTTTGATTCGTATATACTACGGAAAGTGCACTCGACCAGAGCTGCTAACGACACTGCAGGCCATGCAGAGGATCGCCATAGAGTATGCACGGGTCAAGACGCCCGGGGATACTGGCTTCAAGTCTCCTCTTCTCGCCAATGCCATATCCCAGCTTCCAGCTATAGGCGAGATCGTAGTCTCATATCTGGACAAGATCAACCCAGAAGCGGCTCGCAAGGATGACAAATACGCCTTTTTCCGTGACGACGAGGAGACGGAGGACATCACCAACCACAAAATGGGCATAGCCGCAGTCGAACAGGAGCTTGACGCACACCGTAAGGAGGCAGCCGCCAAGCTCTCCAAGAAGAGCCCTGTCACATACGTAACGGTGGCCGGAATAGAGTACCTCATCGAAGTGTCCAACACCGACCTCAAGCACGTCCCGGCCTCCTGGGCCAAGATCAGCGGCACCAAGAAGCTCTCCCGCTTCCACACCCCCGAAGTCATCCGCATGGTCGCCGAGCGTGACCAGCACAAGGAAGCCCTTGCCGCAGCCTGCGACACGGCCTTCACCTCCCTCCTCAACTCCATAGCAGCCGACTACCAACCCCTCCGCGACGCAGTCGCCTCCCTCGCAACCCTCGACTGCCTCCTCTCCCTCTCCAAGGTCGCCTCCCTGCCAGGCTACAGCAAACCCACCATCCTCCCCTCCTCCACCCCGCCCTCGATCTCCATAACCGACGGCCGCCACCCCATCGCCGAAATCACCCTCCCGGACGGCTACATCCCCTTCACGACCTCCCTCTCCTCCCCCTCCCCCCTAGCACAACTCATCACCGGCCCCAACATGGGCGGCAAGTCCTCCTACGTCCGTGCCGTGGCGCTGCTCGTCCTCTTGGCGCAAGTCGGCTCCTACGTCCCTGCCGCGGCCATGTCCCTCACCCTCACGGACGCGATCCACACGCGCATGGGCGCGCGCGACAACCTCTTCCGCGGCGAGAGCACGTTCATGGTCGAGGTCTCCGAGACGGCGGCCATCCTGCGCTCGGCCACGCCCCGCAGCCTGGTGATCCTGGACGAGCTCGGCCGGGGGACGAGCACGCACGACGGGGCGGCCATCGCGCAGGCGGTGCTGGACTACGTGGTCAAGGAGACGAAGTGCCTGACGCTGTTTATCACGCACTACCAGAACTTGGCCAGGGTGGCGGAGGGTTTAGGCGGGCTGGTGAAGTGCGTGCACATGAAGTTCTCCGCTCGCCGGGCCGGGAAGACGGTCGAGGACACGGGTGAGGAGGTGGAGGGTGACGGGGAGGGTGATGAGGAGATTACGTTTCTGTACGAGGTCACTGAGGGCGTGGCGCATCGGTCGTACGGGTTGAATGTGGCGAGGCTGGCGAGGATACCGAGGAAGGTGCTTGAGGTTGCTGCGATGAAGTCGAAGGAGCTGGAGATAGAGGTGAAGAAGAGGAGGTTGATGGCTGCGGCTGGGTTGATGAAGGATGTACTGTCGGGCGAGAAGGATCAGCTGGAGCATCTTGTTGCTGGGATTGAGCAGTTGTAGGCGTATGGGTGGGGCGTTATTATCATGTCGACAGGTCACGGTTTGCTATCTGTAAAATTAGAGATCGTATGGCTGTACAACTAGCTAATGGGTATATTACACGGAGCACTTCCTAATACACAAGCCGATGGTAATGCATGACAGCCACGAGACAGCGCCATCGGCCGCCAGTCTACTTCTTGCCATCCTTCTTGGCCAGCATATCCACGATGCTCCTCTGGCTGCCGGGCTCCTTCTTGACAGCGACTTGTCTTGAGCCTGATGTTTCCGGCTGGCTCGTCCCTTGTTGTCCCTTCTTGACAGCTCTTGGCGCAGAGGTAGATCTGCCCGGCTGACCGTTCGTCCCTCTGGGCCCCTGGCTCGACAGCCCAGCAAACGAATCCCTCAATTCATCCATCTCATTCTTGACCTCCACATCATCTGGATTCTCATCCTCGCACACCTTGACCATACGATGCCCCTTCCCATCCAGAATCTTCCGCCCATCTACCTCCGTGGCGCCCTCCTCATCCTCACTCTCCGTCTCATCACTCTCCGTCTCGACGTCATTCTCATCGATATCCACGACCTCCCTCTCCTCTTTCTTGACCTCCTCCTCCTTCTTCACCTTCTCAAACCTCGCCAGCGCAGCAGCAGCCCTCAACTCCCGCCCCCTATTGCTCCCCGCCACCCTCGGCTTAGCCGCCACACTCCTCCCCTCCAGCTTCCTCTTAGCCTCCTCATCCTCACCAAGCACCTCCCCCTTGACCCCAAACTTCTTCCTGATCCTGCGCTCCTTCTGCTCCCTCCAATCCAGCTTCGGCTTCTTCCTCTTCCTCCCTCTACTCCTATACGTGCCCCCGCAAAGATGCTCAGGCAACTCCTCCCCGCCGCCCACGACATCCCTCTCCCAAGCCCCCGTGCCCAGCAGCGCACCCCTACCCCACATCCCCTCGCCCGTGTACCCCCTCCCCCAGAGCAGTCGCAGCTGCCCGGCGTAGGCGTTCCGCACGGCCCAGAAGGCGCGCGAGTGGTTCATCTGCTTGCAGTGCGCGAGCTCGTGCATCATGACCATCTGCACGTAATTGAAAGGAAGCCAGTGGCCCGACCGAGACTTGAGGACGAGCTGGATGACCTCGCCGGCGTTGAAGTTGCGCCCCACGAACTCGCGGTTGGGCTCGTATTCTTCTAGGGTTGTGACGGAGAGGGAGTGTTCTCTCATTATGGGGACTGTTTGTGAAGATGTTAGAGTAGCTATATCGTGGAGACTTACGACATCAAAGCGTGGGAAGAACGGTAAGACATACGGCATTGCGCTGCTATGCGCTCGAGGAAGTCTTGCGCCGTCTTCTCGTCCGGTCCCTTGAGGGGTTTGATGAAGACTATGCGGTCGTTCGGGTGCGACTTCTTCGCGTTGATGCGCTGGATTCCGAGGGGCATCTAGGCGGTGACGCCTTTCGGCGGAGAAATTATTCGCAGACAAGTGAGCGAAGATAGAGTGCTGTCTGGAGAGACACCAGCAAAAGACGGTCCGTTCTCCTTCTAGATTGTTGATGATTCAATATCTTGTAAGGAGGTAGGTGTGTTGATGAGGGTTGCCACTTAACGCGCTCTTCCCGCGTAAGTGAATATCGCGTAAGTGCATGACGTCACGCTACCGGCGCCAGCTCACGTTACCTCTTTGGCCCAACCACGACCGAGAGATCTTTGGGACAGACAGCATGAAATGTGTATCACGGGTACGACCTCATCGGCGCTAGTTGTTTCCAGACTTCCATTCAATAGAAGCTTATAGGTATACACACACCGTCTGGTCCTGGAAGCCATGCACACCATGACGGCCTTATTCAGCCTGGTAATGTTCTGACCTTCAGTGTTCCGGCGAAACAACAAGCACGGATCCGGCCAGCAACGTCCATGAATGATATGCCAAACAACGCGGTCACACGAGACATGGTCAGATCATTGTATAAGAAAGGTTGAGCCTCCGACAACTACAGCCAAGACCAACAGACCAGCCGCGTGTTAGTGACGACCTCGGTATATATCAAGACGCCAAGCCCTTGGGTTGATACAGCGCGAAACTACTCCCTACCTACACGAATACTCGCCCAACAAAGCTCGTCACATCCAGCAGCCACTCTCCAGCAAAACAACCTAGCATTAACTACAACCCTTCCCCAATCCTACTACAATGGCAGGCTTCGCCAACTCAGCCGCCGCAGCCGGCCTCCCCCTCTCCTCCTCCTCCCCCTCCTCCTCCATCATCCAGCAATCCCGCAACGCCGCGGCGGAGGTGGAATCCGTCATGGGCCGGCGGCCCTCGGCGACCCCGTCCCACCTGTCCCGCATCCTCTACGTGCCGCGGCACACGAGCCTGACCACCCACCTGCCCCTCTACGACGTGAGCGAGCAGTACGCCCGCGCCGACGTCGGCAGCGCGCTCATCGGCAGCAGCCTCTTCACCATCCGGCTCGGGCTGATGAAGCCGCCGCGGGAGGACGGGACGGACGGCGACGTGCAGTATCTTGTTGATTTTCAAGAGGGTGGTGATGGGATGGTGGGGAAGGTGCAGCAGCGGGTGTTGGGGAATGCCGGGAGCGAGGTGGACTTGTTGCTCGGGGGAGGAGGGGCAGGGGCAGGGGGAGGGGGAGGAGGGGGGAGTGAGGAGGAGGGGACGGCGTTCACGGTCAAGATTGTGGCGAGCAATAATCCATTTCGGAATAGGATACCGGTGAGGATGAGTTTTCCCATACCGGATTCGATCACCAAGTCGGGGATATCGCAGAACCCGTACTTTGCGTTTGTCTTACCCGGTGGCGGTGGCAGGACGTACCAGTGGGAGATACACCCCGTCGAACACGGTCCGCTGAGGTACACGCTTGTCTCGGTCGGTGGTGCGGACGGGCGTCAGAAGACGGAAGAGGCGATGTACCACCATGTGGGATTGGGCGCGTCGTTGTCGACCATGCAGTATAGCGAGGGGATACTCTTGCTGCCGCCTTGTCGGGATTCGGCGCTGGAGGGGGTTGTCGTCGCTAGTTTGCTGGGGTTGCTTTGGAGGGTGAGGGCGATGGGGGATAATGGGAGGAGGACGTCTGAGACGGGGAGGAGGAATTCGCTGTTTGGCAAGATGTTGAGGAAGAGATCGACTGGTTGAGGATGTCGGAAGATATGCTGGGCTGTTTGGATACGCCGGAGCCAATGGAATTGTATTGCCCTGTTTGTGCCATTGGCAGGTTGGGATAATCTCGCCTCGTTTTGCACTGCTTTTTTGGCCCCGAAAGAGGCTTCAAACTCTCCAAGAACGGGAGTCTGGCGTCAGAAAGTACGAGAGCAAGGTGCAAACCAATTATATGTCTGCTGTGTCTGCCAGGTCACAGAGCTAAGGCCGTCGTGAAGAAGGGCTGCCCGCCATTTGTGGCCAATCGATGCAAGCGAGGCTTGAATGGAACATCCGAAAGCAAACAATGACCCAGCTGTCCAAAGGTTGGCGAACACGCTCGAGACGTTAGCCTCACTTTTCACTGCTTTTCGACGCCCGCCAGAGAGCATAACTAGCTGATACCAATTCCAATCTGGCAAAGAGTAAGACAATACTGTACTATCTTCTCCTCAGACCACCACCAGCACCACCAGCCTCAGCCCTATCCGCAAGCGAGACCACCTCACCGATACCAGCCGCCTCCTGCTCGTCCTCGAGAGCCGTGATCTCCTCTCTGCAGTCCCACCATTTCTCTTCGCTCAGCTCGAAAGCCTTGGTCTTGATCTCTTTGACGCTGAGAGACTCGGGCTTGATGCCCTTCCACCGGAGGCTCGTCATCAAGATCTCCTGCCACTCGTTGGAGGTGCGCTGGAAGAAGTCGCGGCGAGACTCGAAGGGCTGTGGATTTGTTAGTATGATGCACGCGGTAAAACAAGGGAATAACAGAAAACGTACCCTCGGGTGCGGCAGGCCGTCGTCAACCACCGAAGTAGCAGCCGTGTCCGTCTCGCTCTCGTCCTCCTCTGATGTCGCAACAGACGGCGCGGGTGACTCCGTATCGGGGTACGACACCTCATCGGCCTGTTTATTCTTGCGCTTGCTGAGTGCCGGGTTCTTCATGGAGTCGCCCTCGTCGACCATCTCAATATCGCCGTCCTCATCCTCATCCTCTTCGTCGTCCTCGTCATCCTCCTCCCACTCGTCATCTTCGTCATCCGACGCCTGTAGAATGTTAGCGCTTATTCCTACCAAGATACGGCAAAGCCAACTTACCATCCAGTCCTCAACAGGCCTGCTGAAGATCTCCTTGCACCCGTCCATCTTGCCCAGATCGATGGCATACATGTCATCGAAAGTAAACTCCCGATCCCCCTTCTCAAACGTGCCGCCGTAGATGTAAAGCACATCATCCTGGACCGCCAGCTGCGCATTGAACCTCGGATGCGGCATCTCCATCGAGACCGGCATGTCTCTCACCTTCCTGTCTTCCTTCTCCTCCGCCTTCTCCTCCTGTGCCTTCTCAATCTCCATCTCGTCCGCATCGTCCAGCTTTCCGCCCGCCTGGAGCGCAGCAAGCTGCTTCAACAACTCCTCCTCATTAGCCGCCGCCCTTCCCCTCCTGCCGCCTCGCTGCTGCTGCTCTCCACCACCACCACCCTTCTTCCCGCCTCCAGCCCTAGGCTTCCTGAGCGCGAGGGGAAAGAACCTGTTCCTCTCCACATTCCACGCGAATAGCTGGTTGAAGAACTCGCTCTCCATCCCCTCCTCGCTCTCCTCCACATCATGCACGCCGCCAAACATAATCCCCCGCCCCTTATGAAACGCCATCGTCGCGCCCGCCCTCGTCGGGTTCGGCGTGTTGGCAGGCTTCTTCCTCCTCTCCCACCTCACCACAGGTGGCGCGTTCGGCGCCGCGTCCGGTCCGGGCGGCGTGATCCGCAAGAAGAAGCAATCCTGATGCACCATCGGCTTGAGCACGTTCTTCTGCCCTCCCCCTCCTCCCTTCGTCTGCTTCCCCGCCGCAACGGTCGCCTTGACCCGACTGTACCCGCCGTACAGCACCGCGCCCTGGTCGTGCGGCAGCAGCGTGAAGCTGCTCCGCGCCTCGGGCTTCAGCTGCGCCGGCGGCAGCGTCGGGTTGTACCACACGAAGTTGACCGTGTCGTACAGCCACAGGTCGGCGAGGTACCGCGTGCTGTTGCTCAGGTCCTGGAACCCGCCGAACAGCACGATGTACTGCTTGAAGTACGTCATCCTGTGCCCGCTCCTCGCGGGCGGGGTCTTCCCCTTCGGCTCGAGGCGCAGCCACTCCCTCGTCGCCGGCTCGAGCCGCCAGAAGTCGTTGTAGTGGTAGAACGTCCCCTGCTTGGGCGAGCTGAACTCCCCGCCGAAGAGGTACACGTAGTCCTTCTGGTTCCCGCCGCGGCACCACGCGTGTCCGCTCCTGGGTAAGGGGGCGTTGGGGCTCGTGACCATCCGCCACTCGTCCCGGTCGATGTAGTAGATGCTCAAGTCGTTGAAGAAGGTCGCGAGGGCGCCGTTGAAGTACTCCCCCCCGAACAGTAAAAGCTGGTTGCTGTTGGACGGGGAGGCGAGGAAACACCCGTGACCGCGGGGCCGGGGAGGGCCATCGGCTACCGCCTCGGTGATTTTGACGTAAGCCTCCTGCTGCTTCTTGTACTCCTCCAGCACGGCGTCGAGGTCGACATTGTCTTCTGCGTCGCTGCCCTCGACCTTGGAGGACTTGGTCTTGGCCTTTTTCTCGGCCTTCTTTTCCTGCTTCTGCTTCTTCTCGGCCTTTTTGGCGGCTTTGGAGGAGTCGCCGGCCTTCTTTTTGTCTTTTGCCATGGTGGGTGGTGCGTAAAATGAACAAAACCAAAATGTGTAATGGTGGGTGAGTACGTGTGGTTAACTTGAAAAATGGAGGTGCTGGCTGTGACGTGGAGCTTCTGGCTGCCACTGGAGCAACTGAAGCTGGAGATGCAAGTCCTCAAAGCGACTCAGATAACAAATAGCATATGAAAACCCCAATTGCATTCGGCAAATCAACGACAAGTGAATATTTGGATCGAATGTGACGCAAAAATAGAAGGAAAAAAACGCAAAAAGAAGAAATCGTCTAGGACAGGATTCGAACCTGCGCGTCCGAAGACACGGCCTCACAACTGCTGAGATAGCAGGGCCGCCCGTTAACCACTCCGGCACCTAGACTGACTGTTGTTCGTTGTGTTGTTACGAGCTGTTTCACTTGATCTTGTGCGCTGCTGAAAGCCTTGCAGACTGAATCAGGGGACGGGCGAATACGGGGGGACAGGCACTGTTGCCAAGCCCGAGCCGGCAGTTCTTCTACATGACAGCCCGGGCAGAGAAGCGAGGGACGCCATCACATATCCGTCCCCAAGCAGGATAACCAATTCATTACACATAGATGCGTCCAACGGTGCCCATGGGAGCAATCGGCACTGAAGGTCGATTGTGATATGTGGTATGTGAAGCTCGAGCAAGTCGAACGCTAACCCTGAATCGACCGTGGGCCCGACTGACTCGTCTTGGCAAGCCGCAGTGCGTCAATCGACGATACAACAGAACTCACCCCACCTCTCCACACTCCAAGTAAACAACCACCGCAAACATGGCCGACGCACCACAAGACACCGCCCCCGCGGCCGACGTGCCAAAGGATGACTCCGCTACTACAGAGACGACCCCTAACCCGTTCAACAGTTTCCCGAGACGGCGCGCCCGTTCTACGCCAAGATCGACCGGGAGTCGAAGTCGGCCGACAATGGCGTGAGGGTCACAGACGCGTTCGACTTTTTCGTTAGAAACCAGGAAGTGCTTTCTGGAGGTCAGCGTATCAACAACCCCGACGAGCTCGAGGAGCGGATCCGGGCCAAGGGCGTCGACACGTACCTGGCCACGTTCCGGCAGGTGGGCGTGCCACCGCACGGCGGTGTCGGGTTCGGGCTCGACCGGATTGTTGCGTGGTTGCTGTGCCTCGAGCTCGACCACAAATTAGGCGGTCGAACCCGGCAAAAAAGGAGCTATTTAAAGACAAGTCCAGTGTCAGATCAGAGCTGAAGAATCCGAGCAGTCGGAACACAGCGCGGCCCCACGTGTCGAATGCTGACGGGGTGAGAACTAGCATTTGTCTGCGCGAGAACCACTCGACTACTACTGTATCTGGTTGAAGAGCTCCGTACCAAGGTGAAGGCGAGACGGGACGCATATTCCGCCAGTCATGTCCTTCTTTTCTTCGATATCAGCCTCAATGTCACATTTTGATACTAACGACACCGCGGTTGCCCGGTTGGCGACATTATCGAGCGCCTCTTGAAGGGATGTCAAATTTCCCTGCCCCTTTTTAGCTCCCGTCTGGCTGCCACTCTGGCCACGACGCTGCTGGTGTATCCAGCACTGAAGCCCATGCCATGCATGTCCTCCTGTCAGATGAGGCTGAACAGGTACTTACCTCCCTAGTGGTAGAGGATTTGGCTGCAAAGAGCTGATAATGCCGCTTATTTATCGCCGTCGCGGACGCCGGTCGCAAGCGGCAGCATGTCGGACAAATGGTGCTGAGGCAATAATCTGCCAATATCCATGAGGCGAAGCTGGTATGTTGTACGGCGTTACCTGGCTGGCTGGCTAGTCGACAGAGTGACAATCCGGGATATCATCGTTCGCTTGAATGCCAACCCGATATCGATAGAGTCGAAATACCACGTTGAGATTGGTGGGGACCACGACCACGTTTTTATCATTGACTTCGGGAAATTCAACCACGCTGTCTCACTGTGGTGCTTCACGTGTGTGTCATGAAAGACTCAGACACTGCATGATCCTATATACGGACTGAGGTGGCATCTCACAGCTTTCGTGTTGAAATATTGAATCCCGTCGAGATAATCTTCAACAAACGTGCAGTACGTCAGGAAGGTGCAGCCGCAGCTCAGCAGCAACTTCCACTTGTTGGACCCCTGTCGATGGTGACGCCACAGCCAAGCTTGAGAGCTGATATTTGACCCCTCCACCACAGTCTCCACCCTCACCGCTTTTCGTATCAGAGTCCCCGTGAAGCTCACCCAAAGGCCGCCAGGGTAGCTGCCTCCTCAGGAGTTGACGATAATAAAACCTCAGCCCCCGGTTGTAAGTCTCCATTCTCTTCATTTGCTGTTCTCTTCCTCTCCTTCTCATCTCCTCCACTCTGTAACATAACCTGCTCCTCTTGTCTCACTTCTTCGCCATCCCTAGAACGTTCTATCTCCAGACGTCCCTATCCCGGAGAGTGATCATCGCACTATCACACCGTACCTTACTCGAAAGCTGCAACCGTAAGTAGTGCCGAACAATCATAGCTCCCTCTCCTCTGATTGGAAAGGAGCACTCACCCCCATTTGCCCCTCACCTCACCTGTCCCGCCTGCCTTGTTGCTCTTTGCCCCTCCTTTTTTCGCCAGTGGCAGCTTCCTTGCAAACGAACTCCACCGGTGAAATGGGATTGATTGGAATGGGTTGTCAGGTTGTAGCGGAGGAAAGAACGACTGACGATGGCCGGAATCGAGGAAAAGGCTGGGCAAGTGGGCGAAGACTCCGCTTCAGTGAGGCGACTCCAGTTGTTTTTCAAGTCTCGCCCGCCCAAAGAGAGCTTAGTTCCTGAGCTGTCATTACGTCAAGGCTAATTCTGACTTTAAAGTGGGAACAACCACCTGTCTTCCTGTAGAACATTGAGATCATTTCTGCTCAATTGCCCATCTACGACCTCTCTTTGCTGCCGAACTCCCCTATACGATACCCCACGGCAACCCGCTAAATCGAGTCCCTTTGCTCTCCTTCTGTCAACAGTACTACAAACAGAACCTACCCCTTAAAGGACGAACAAAACAGACAGCATGGCGGAAACACTCAAGGCAGCTCTGCCGACGCACCTTAAGCCGGGCAATGGCAACGGCGACGACGAGACCTTCGCTAGGAAACACCATGGCAAGACTCGGTCACACATGGTAAGTTCTGACGTATGTCGCTTTTGCGCTGCTTGACCCCCTGTTCCGCCCCTTTGCCATGGACCGGTGCGCGACTTTCACCGACACACCGCCTGTTTCGACACTTCAGTGCGCTGCCTCTAAGGACTCCTTGCAGCCGACAGACGGGCTACAAGGCGAGGTAGCTTGATTTCGCAAGCAGCCTTGTGGTCAGAAGCCCCAGCAATAGTGGCTGAAGGAAAGGCCTTGGAATCACCCTGGAGCTCGCTTTGAGCTACCCAGTTTGTTTTGGAGAGGTGTGGCGGTGACCGCAGCAGCTTCATCCCCGTCTCAGGGGTGTTTGTTGTGGGCGTAATCCAAGAGTACGAGGCTGGTGAGGAAAAAGTGCGAGGACAGCGCGCGGTCAACTTGCAAGACGTGTCTGCTCTGCTCCGCACCTTCTTCTCAACTAGAGGGACATGGCGTCATCTGCCGTCCTCAACCCTCACCGGCTTCGTACCGACCTCTGCAATCAACTGGCTTCAACAACAACGCAATCCTTATTTTTTCCACGATACCACCACGCTTCACAACAGCATTGCGCACATACAATTTGGCTCCCACGATGAGCAAGCCGGAGTGCCGGACCTCCATTGTTGTTTCTATCCTCTGCTAAATCTGGAAATCAAACATTTGTTGAGCAGTTCGCTAACATGGAATCTGCGCGCAGGCTTTCGAGAACACCTCTACCAACATCGCGGCCGCCCAGATGCGGAACCGCCTGACCCAGCTTGCCGAGACGGTCAAGGACCCAGAGCAGAAGAAGGCAAGTCAGCCAGCACGATGTGTTCGCAGAATATCACCTAACACGTATAATAGCTGTTCGAGGTTGAGATGGACAACTTCTTTGCGCTCTTCCGCAGGTACCTGAACGGAAAGGCTAAGGGCAACGAGGTGTAAGTGTTCAGTTGAGCTTGATACGAGGAAAAGAGCACTCGCTGACAAAGTTACAGCAACTGGGAGCGCATTGCCCCTCCCGCACAGGGCCAGGTCGTCGACTACGAGGACCTCCCCGATCTCGAGACCAAGGGCTTCCTCAACAAGCTGGCTGTTCTCAAGCTCAACGGTGGTCTCGGTACCTCCATGGGCTGCGTTGGTCCCAAGTCCGTCATTGAGGTCCGCGACGGCATGTCTTTCCTGGATCTCTCAGTCCGCCAGGTCGAGCACCTTAACCGGACCTATGATTCCAACGTTCCCATCATCCTCATGAACTCGTTCAACACCGACGAGGACACCGCAGCGATCATCAAGAAGTACGAGGGCCACAACGTCGATATTCTCACATTCAACCAGTCGAGGTATCCCCGTATTCTGAAGGACTCCCTTCTTCCCGTGCCCAAGTCCTACGACTCGGCTCTCCACGACTGGTACCCTCCCGGACACGGAGACGTCTTCGAGTCCCTCTACAACTCCGGTATCCTCGAGAAGCTCATCCAGCGCGGTATTGAGATCATCTTCCTGTCCAACGCCGACAACCTTGGCGCCGTGGTCGATCTCCGCATTCTCCAGCACATGGTCGAGACCGATGCCGAGTACATCATGGAGCTCACCAACAAGACCAAGGCCGACGTCAAGGGTGGCACTATCATCGACTACGAGGGCAGCGTCCGCCTGCTCGAGATTGCCCAGGTTCCCAAGGAGCACGTCAACGAGTTCAAGTCGATTAAGAAGTTCAAGTACTTCAACACCAACAACATCTGGATGAACGTCAAGGCCATCAAGCGTGTCGTCGAGAACGACGAGCTCGAGATGGAGATCATCCCCAACGGCAAGACGATCCCCGGCGACAAGAAGGGCGAGAGCGACATCTCCATCATCCAGCTCGAGACGGCCGTCGGCGCTGCCATCCGCCACTTCAAGAACGCCCACGGCGTCAACGTGCCCCGCCGCCGCTTCCTGCCCGTCAAGACGTGCTCCGACCTCATGCTCGTCAAGTCGGATTTGTACACCCTCAAGCACGGCATGCTGCAGATGAGCACGCAGCGCTTCGGCGACGCCCCGCTCATCAAGCTCGGCTCCGACTTCAAGAAGGTGTCCGACTTCCAGAAGCGCATCCCCTCCATCCCCAAGATCATCGAGCTCGACCACCTCACCATTACCGGTGCCGTCAACCTCGGCCGCGGTGTGACTCTGAAGGGCACAGTCATCATCGTGGCTACCGAGGGTCAGACCATTGATGTTCCTCCAGGATCCATCCTTGAGAACGTTGTTGTCCAGGGTAGCTTGCGTCTGCTTGAGCATTAAGCGGCTGTAGCAAAGAGAATGGATAGTTGGAACGCGGAAAAACGGAATATCGGTTGTGAAAACGGGATTGGAGCTTGTTTCTCCCTGTGGCGTAGTATCACACGTCTAGTCCGTTGGATGATTCCCCCCCCCCGGACTGTTGGAGCTGGAGGTCAAGGCGAGCATAGCTTTCAAGTTGTTTATTTTCTCTTTAATCATGATGCGTATACGCGAGGAGTCCTCTTGCTTGTTCGGGTTTATAATCGGTGATACTGTGACTAGAGAGCAGTAGTAGACCCTGAAATGAAGCACACCACTGCTCATTATTGTCGTTCATCCTCTCTTGACATGAACCTTTTGCCATTCACCAAGACTCTCGCGGTTGAACAACTTGCTGGATACGCGGCATCACAGTAATGATCTCTGAGCCTCAGCGGCTCATCGCCCAGGTTTTCCTCTCCTCCCGAAGCATCAATTGATTCGGGGAAAATAACTGATACTGATTCAAATGGAGCGAAGCATTTTCTACCATGCATCATCTGCAGTCTTCATGCCTTGAAGTCGTTGAGATCTTCACCTGTTCCAGGATTACGCATGTTAGCACGGTACTTGGACGCACAATTGGACAATTCCACGATTAGCCGACGACACGATAATCAGCATGTTTCCGCACTAACATGCGAGCTCCTGCCACAGTTGATCTCCAAACGACCCCGAATCTACCCCCTGACCAGCCCTGTAAACCGAAGCCAGACCCCACCGTAGCCCCGCCAAATCACAAGCCGTCAACTGTGAAAGAAACCACTGTGGCAGTGCGGGGTACATGTATATACAGGTCAACTTTCCATCAAACGCGTTTCCAAGGGACGCTGGGGGTTCAAAAAAGTTCACCAAACTCATTATCATACCACCTCGAAACAGCTGCCCTAACTAACGCCAATTGCCTGTTCCATCCGGCTGGATCTCTAACTACAACCCCTTGGGGACATCCTCTCAAACGCCATATCTTACCAGAAAGACAACAAACATCCATCTCACAAGACGCCTAACATGTCGCCCTCCTACCCTCCCCTCGAGGACCGGCCCCTGAAGAACACAATCTGCCTCTTCGACGTGGACGGCACACTCACCCCCGCCCGTGGTGTACGTCTTTTCCCCTTCCACTTCCTCTTCCCTTCCCTTGCCCCCCCCCCAACCCCAAAATAACTAACATGTTTATCTTCTCCCCAGGCCGTCTCAGCAGAAATGCTCTCCCTCCTCTCCCAACTCCGGGCCAAATGCGCCATCGGCACGGTAGGCGGCTCGGACCTGCCCAAGCAGCAAGAGCAGCTCGGCACGCCGGACGTGCCCGTCACGACGCTGTTCGACTTCAACTTCGCCGAGAACGGCCTGACGGCGTTCAAGAACGGGGTGCCGCTCGCGTCGCACAGCTTCATCAAGTGGATCGGCGAGGAGCAGTACAAGGAGCTCGTGCGGTTTGTGCTGCACTACATCGCGGACCTGGACCTGCCGATCAAGAGGGGCACGTTTGTCGAGTTCCGGAATGGCATGGTGAATGTGTCTCCTATAGGGCGGAATGCGAGTGATGCGGAACGGGCGGAGTTTGAGAGGTTTGATAAGGTGCATGGGGTAAGGAGGAAGATGGTGGAGGAGTTGAGGGCGCGGTTTGGGCATCTGGGGTTGACGTACGTACCTTATCTCTCTCTCTCTCTCTCTCTTTTACCACAACACCCCGTTTACTGACGCCAAGGTGCAACAAAACAGGTTCTCCATAGGCGGCATGATCTCCTTCGACGTCTTCCCCACGGGCTGGGACAAGACGTACTGCCTGCAACATTTGGAAAACGAGGCAAAGCGGCCCGGGGGCGTGGAGTACACCACGATACACTTCTTCGGCGACAAGACGTTTGAGGGCGGCAACGACTACGAGATCTACAACGATACCCGGACGGTGGGGCACACGGTCACAGGCCCGGAGAACACGATGGAGCAGTTGAGGGAGATTTTCGGGTTGCAGTAAGGTTGGCTCGTCAATGGAAGGAGGGGAGGGGCTAGAAGGGGCGAGATGGAGGGTGAAGGAATGGATATTCGTGACGGATGGGGGGGAGGTTATCACGGATGGCGGAGAATACATGACAAGGCACTCGGGAGGGCAGGATGGGGAAACTATACCCTGCGAGAGGCTTTTCTGGGCAACAAATGGCATAATGGTGGTTGTATAATGTGTATTTTTTGCGAGCCGGGTGAGGTTAGATCTTACAAGGCTATGATGGGATTTGAGCAAGATACTCAAGGCGTAGTACAAAACGAGGGAAGGGAGAGATGTGTCATATACCTTAGGTATTTGCATACTCAAACAGAAGCCCTGGAAAACATGAGGGGCCAGCAACAAGTGCAACCAACCTAGGGGCGGCGCTTATCGAGCCGGGATCAGAACGGCCAGTGCGGCTTGATAAAACACGAAAGGAAGCAAAGAGGGGCCTGTTCAAGCTGCGTCGTGTTCACACCTCGTACTGTTTCTTCTAATAACCTCTATCCCCGGGGTCGTCGTTGCGACCACCATAGCCCACACCCTCCCGCTACTCGCGACGAGAGCCGCCAAATCCCTGGCTGTCAGAGGTATCACGGCGCTCATCGTTGTCTCTGCGTGAGTTGCTACCGTAGCTGCTCCCCTCGATGTCATTCTTACGGCCGCTGCCATAGCCGTCTTCGCTCTGACCGGTCCGGCTGTTACCGGTGGTGGTGCCACCGTATCCCTCGTTCTCATTGCTGCGACGGTTGCTGCTGTTGTCGCTGTTGGACGAGCTCTGGAAGCCACCAGATTGAGACTGCTCGTTGTTTCTGTTCCCCCTGCTGTCACGGCGGTTGTCGTACTCTGATGTACCACCGGTGCTGTCGTTGCCAGCTGGCCTATCGTTACCCAATGAAGGCTTGTAAGAAGAGCCTGTGTCGCTGGCATCACGCCTGTTGTTGTCGTCACGAGACGAGGGCTTGTTGTTCCTGTCCCCGCCGAAGGAGGGGTTGTCCTCCCCCGAGTCCCTCTCACTCATCCGTCTGCCCTCGTCACGGTCCTGTTCCTGGCCCTGCGGTATAGGCGACTGGTCATGCCTCTCCTCCTCCCGCTCGGAGGCCTCATCGGGGCGTTTGTCCTCGCCGGACTTGTTGCTGCTGGTGTTGTTGTTTCCGCCGTTGCCGCCGCTCATGAACCCCGAGGCCATGGCCTTCCCGATCGTAGCGGCATCCTTGGGCCCGTCCTCCTTGCTGTAGGCGCCGTAGGCCTTCTTGGCCACGTTGCCGAGCTCCGCGTAGTCGGGCTTCTCGCCCTTGGACTGCTTCTCCTGGTAGCCGGTGTAGGCTTTCTTGGCCTCGCTGCCGATCTCGGCCCAGTTGTTGTTGCTGTTGTTGTTGGTAGAAGAGGGGGCGGTGGATGACTGCTGCTGCTGCTGCTGCTGCTGCTGCTCGGGCTTCTTGTCGTTGAGATTGAGGTTCTTGACGGCGTCTTGGGCGAGGTTGCCCAGGTTGCCCAGGTTGCCGAGGTTACCGAAGCCGACCATCTTGGGTGAGGTTATGCAAGGTCCTGAGGATGGATGATGAGAGAGGGTACTGGTGAAGGCGAGAGTAGCTCGAGCTGTGTGGATATCTTCAGAGTCGAGGATGGTGATGCTGCTGAACGAGGAGCTCTCGACAGACACTCGCCTGTCTTATATCTCTTATTTGCATCCAAGGGACTCATGGGGGCCCTCGTCTTGACCCCGTCTCATCGTGGGTTCACGCTTGTGCCCAGCTTGCCCAGCTTGCCCAGCATCCAGCTCTCTTACTAGGAGCTCCCAGCTCGATAGCCGCCCCTCTACCCCCTCATAAAGTCATAGTAGACAATGCACAGCCTGCACAGGGTAGCTGAGCTCTTGCATAACACAAAGCCTACTCCACGGACGACAATGTCGTGATGACGAGCTGCCATTGGGCAGGTTTCAGTCGTCTGCGCGATGCCACACCTCGCGACTCACTCGAGCCGGACACGCCGTACCCGAAGTGCATGGTATGGTCGAGGTCTGAGAGCGGAAGGATGTGGAAGAGCAAAGAAGGGGTCCACAGACATGCGGGATATGCTGAGGAGTGAAGTCCGTCGGTACTGGAGGTTGATCACCCCAGATCTCTCCCGAGCGAACGGGTCAGCTTGGCAGGGACTCTGCGAGATCTTGAGCTCTTGGCGTCTCCCGAGCTGGCGGGGTCATACATATGGCGTCATTCCCGGCAATGGCAAGCAGCATGAGCCGCCGATATCGCGGGCGGTGGTCTCCGTCTTCGTGTCTGACTCTCGAGGGACTGTCGAAGGGTGAAACTTTGCATTTGCGACTTGCGAGTGAGACTCTGGCTTGCGCCTGTGGATTGTGTTTCGACTCTTTGAGCTGGTGGCGAGATTCGGGATGCAGGGTCTGCAGTGCTGCTAGTGCTATAGGACAGCTGCTGTGGGGAAGCACAAGCGCTGAAAGGTGATGCCTGTCTGGCTGAATTAGCGTGCATGTTAGGGCAGCACAGCAGCTCCGCACTCGTACGATTTGTCCACCACCGGCAGCGTGTGACCCTGTGTGCAGCACTACAGAGACTGCAGGTTTGAAGCAGCTGTGCAACCGAACACTGCGACAGAGAGGTCGTCCCGGGGTGATGCGGGATAGGTTGTTGTATACCTATCTGGCAAGATGGACAGCCCTGTGCAGAGATGCCGGAGTTCGGCACGCACATCAGTGTAACGTCTCTTTTATCTGAGACGGCACGAGGGATGAAGATGACTTAGATGAGTACTTCGTATGAGCCTAGTTGTAGATAGTAGCGAGGTCGGCGACCATGTCTGAGAGATGGCCATCAAGGTGCAGTAGCGGAATGAGGAACTTTACCTAAGGTATACTGGTGTTAGTCGACATGCTATTGCCGGATTGCTACCCCCACCACCGTTATTGTCTCGTGTGACAGATATACATCACCGGTCGCAGTGCAACAGCATCGCAGGAGACAGTGAAGGTTGGATGAGGTCGTGGCTTGGCATAGAGAACCAACAGTCCTTGAGCAGTTGCTTGTGACACGTGAGATGGAATACCTAACCTCGAACCACGTCGTCGGGACTCGGGAACGAGCGAGCTCAGTGTCGATCCCTTCTTGTGCGAGGTGAACCACGATTCGCCAAGATGCCAAGGCAGCCTTACGAAAGATTGGCGATGCTCCTGGCAACTTGTACACGTAAGGTGTACGAAGTACGTCACTGGGGACCTAAGAAAAGTCATGGGGGACCGGGAGGAAGCAAATATGGATGTCGTCGATGCTTGTTTGTCTCCATGTTCCACATTGGGTAGCGAGTGCCGAGAATTGGGATCTGTCATGCTCGGGCTGGGTGCCATCCAGACTCTTTTTCATCCCTGGCAGGTGCGACTGGGCAGAACTTCAATTTGACGACCACGGGAGCTGCCGCTGCTTGGCCAGAGGAAAGAACCATTGGTATCAGATGCGATTTGCGAAAACCACCTTCTCGGGATACAGAGAATTGAAATCACGCCAGAATGAGTCAGTAGAGCACCCCAGTTCTTTCCGCGTTGTCAACCCACAACTCCCGGGCCTTCACCAATCTTTTTCCTTCAAAGTTCATGATCCGAAACTCCTGTCCGAGTGCGGAGAGCCTTGACGAGAACGCAGACTTCCATTGGGAGATGGCATCAAACTTAGAGCCATCATCATTCGCCTTCTCGTATAGCCAGCGTTACTCATCAAACTCGGCACTCTTTTCAGCACTGCGCCCGGGCCCTGGGATGGAAGCTACTGTGTACGATGATAGCGGCCTTCCTCTGCTGCTGAACCCCTAATGGAACCCGGCATACACCGACCCCTCATCCATCATCTCTTCCATTCCATCTCCTACCTTAGCTCCTTCTCGCTCACTCCCACAAGCTTTCAGTTCCCGCTCCTCCCCAGATAATAAATGTTTGGTTTGTGTACCTCCGTACCGCCTTCGCCTTTTCTCTCCGGTTGCAGCAGCAAATCTCTCCTCAGCCACTTTGGGCTTCGTTTCCCCTTCCACACATTGTCACTCCTGATTTCATTTCCAACCGGCTCCCGTCACATCCGCCGCAGCCCCCAGATCATTATTATAGTAACAGCAGCAACGCATCAATTTAGGCGCGATCCGAAAGATCCTGCCCTGTACGACTCTGGGGTTTCTGGGAGTCTCCTTGATTGCCTGTCTTGCTCTCTTCCTCATTTCTCCCCACAAAGTACCTTACAAACCCGAGAGTCGAACTCCTTGGCAGCCAAGCAAGCCATTTACTCTTGTCTTTTCTTGGCGTATGCAACAGATTCAAGCATCTTCGGGAGGAAACCCAATCAATCCTTGGAGAGCTACGTATCTCTTGTCGTCGTCCAATTTATCAGCGCACTCCGCGATCCCAATCCTCCGCTGGGCGACGGCTGGCCTCGTTCTCCTACCGTCGATACCCGACCTCAACTAGGTCCATCATCCGTCGGTGAGTCGTCCACGACGGCGGGACTCTGGGTCGACTGGCCTGGTGCGCCGAGTGCCGTGCCTCGCCTCGAGCGCTGCACATTAACCCTCCCGTAATCGAGTTACGGATTCCATCGAAAATAGGAGGCGACACCAATACGACGCAAGGCGACGCGCGACCGCTCGACCGACTCTCCTCCCTTCGCATCGCGCACAATTCTTTTGTGGCGACATTAGCTTCGCATCATTCATTTATCGCCCGCGAGGCGCGTCGACGTCGGGACCATATCCGAGTGGTTGCGACACGACAGGTAGCATAGATGGGCACCTTCTCGAACAACAACTCCGTCAAATCCACACCGTTGGAAGATTCGTCTTCGACAAGTCGCTCATTTTTTTCGCGTTTCTCGCTCCCTATACGTTCTCGCGCGCGCAACCTCACCGACTTCCACATCCGCCCGGCCGACCCGCACCGGAGATATTCGGCCGGCGACCATGTCACGGGCGCCGTGGTGCTGACAGTGCTCAAGCCAATACGCATCACCCATTTGACTGTCTCGTTGCATGGCTATGTGCGCGTGCACAAGGCACCGAACGGCGGGGTGAATGAAGCTCCTGTGGTGCCGGCCACTGTCGCGTCGCAAAGCGGGTCAAAGTTCAAGTATTTTGGAAATGGCTTCGCGACGCTGTTCGAGGACGAGCAAGTTCTTAGTGCGGATGGGCGCCTTGAAGCTGGCAGATACGAGTTCAACTTCGATCTGATGTTCCCAGGGCAGGGTTTACCCAGCAGTATTGATGTACGTCTCACTTGCGGCCCAAGCCTTGTCAGTCCCCAACCCTCCGTCTACATAACTAACTGCTGCGAACACAGTTCGAACGAGGCACTATCGCGTACATGATAACCGCTACCCTAACCCGGCCGACCTCGCTATCACCGACGACAAGCTGTGAGCGGAAGATATACCTCGTCGAAAAGATCGACGTTGGGTTGCTGACCCCCCCACGAGCCCGAACGATATATCTGGAGCCGATACCGAGGAGATCGAGGAAGAAGAAGACTCCAAGTACACTGGAGAGGGTTGGTTCGGTTACTTCAGATAAACCCGAACCTGCATCTGACATGGACTCTACCCGCGTCAACGAGAGTCACATCCACGGATCGACAGTCCTCCCGATCGCGGAGGAAGGGACCCATGACCAGCCTCCTAATCCCAGGAGCCCGATACAAAGTCACAGCGATATGCACAGCGAAATAAGCGGCGAAAGTACGAGCACGAGTACCGGTCCCAGTGGAAGCGGAGATCGTTATCAGAAGAGAGACTCGGGCTCTCAAGTAACAGGCGGAACGCGGAAATCGGGTGTCGAGGATCGCACAATCACGACCAATATCGAACTTTTAAAAGGAGGGTGTCTGCCTGGGGATCTGGTATCGGTCAAGATCTCCGTGCAACACATCAAGCGGATAAAGAGCATGCACGGCGTCATTGTGACGCTTTATCGACAGGGTCGCATAGATTCGTCTCCTCCAATATCTCTCTTCAAGGGACACGTCTCTGAAGAAGAAGCACGCCGGTTGCAGAGGGAAGAGTACTACCCAAAGTCCAAGACCGGACTGGGCGGCCTGTCCCTTACCTCTGCTGGATCGTGCAGCGTTTTCCGCAAAGATCTTTCGCAGACATTCAGTCCGCTCATTATCGATCCTGTGACGCTGACAGCCAGCGTCACTACGTCTGTGAGGATACCGGAGGACGCTTTCCCGACTATCAAGGGAGTGCCCGGCGAGATGATCACCTTCAAGTATCAGCTGGAGGTCATCGTTGACCTTGGAGGCAAGCTGGCGAGTCAGATACAGAGCAGCCAATCTGCACCAGGCTTACCGCCAACTGCGCCACTCGTCGGAAACCCCTATGAGGCAGGTGCGACATCACTCGCGTCATACGGTGGCCGACCCATTGATACTGACCGACTACGACGCGAGAAAGGGGTCATAGCTGTGGCTTTCGAGGTCGTGGTCGGAACAGATGACAGTTCGAGACAACGAGGCAAAAGCGTAATGCGTGGAACACCATCGATCTACACCCAACAGTACCAAGAACAACCGAGTCCATTTGAGCCGCCCACCGACCAGAAAAGTGTAGTGCGGGAGGGCTATGATAACCAAGACTACGACCCCGGCACTTATGCGCATGCTCATGACGAGTACCCATCTGCGGAAGGCGACCCTACAACATACTCATCCGACAACTCTCCACGACCACCAGATCCATCAGCACCATTTTATGTGCCACCGCCACAAATACCAGAGGAGAACGGTCTGTCAGAAAAGGAACGAATACGGCAGGCCGAGCAAAGACTATTACCCAGCCAACCAGATGCCGGTCCATCGAGTCCGTCATATCCACACGGCGAAAACATATACGACGCCGAAGACGAACCTCAAGCCGGTTCCTCGTCCCAACCCCCTCCACCACTCCCTCCGGCACACGATGCAGCACCACCGCCGCCGCCGTCCCATGAAGGTCCCTCAGCACCTACCCTAGACGACATAGACGCACCCACCACCTCGGCAGACGACAAGCATGAACTGGAGCGGCAGCGTCTCCTCGCGGAGGCCAGCGCACCGCCCGAGTTTCCCGAGGACTACGATGCCGCGGGACCCAGCAACTCGGCGTCCGTTCCGTCCGCACCGGCTGTTGCGTTTGAGCCATCTGCACCAGTACTTGCAGATGAGGAGCACTACGGCCCGCATCACTCGTATCAGGAGTCGGGGCCGTCGGCGCCGGGGGTGCAGACGGAGGAGTTGCCTAGGTATGAGCGGTGATGTGATCAAGAGGGGTGGCACGGAAAGGACGAACAAGCGTTGTTATGATGATGAACTGAACACTTGTTGTATATGGATACCTTATCTGATGATATATAGTGCGAATTTGATGGCCTCAAAAGGCGAATTCTTTGTACGACTCTGCCGCTAAAACATGCGTTCGGTTGAAGGCTCTTCCGACCCAATCGACGGCTCACGCGATCTCTTGTTCAAGCCTATCTGGCCTGGCTATTGCGGCGGCCAAACTCAGTTAGGAGTCTCCGTCTGGTACCCTTCTATTGAAATATTGCCCATATATCCCAACTGAGACGCATCGCGCTGTTCTATGTCTAAAAGCCTCTAGAAACGCTCCAAAACGCCCGGTAAATTCAATGCCAGAACCCTGCCGTCTTTGTCCCACTGCCTCATCTCCCTCGATCACTCACCGTCAACAGCTGCCTTGATCTCCTCAACCTCCCTCCTTCCCAGAGGCCTATCCCCATTGGTAACCCGCCTAATAAACTCTGGATCTGGGTCGTAGAGCATGACATGAAAGTGCTCAACAGCATGTATACTCTTCAAACTCGCCCAGTTCTTGAACCAGATCACCTGTATTCGTCCACGTCAGCATTTTCCTCCCTTGCCACACGACACTTCATGCCTCGACCTACCTGATCCCTCTCCACCCCTCCCTCGCCACAAAACCTCCCCCGCACGAACTCCTCCACCTCCCGCCTCGCCTCCTCCGTCAGATCCCCCGTCGCCGGGTCGTCCCTCAGCTCGAACTTGGTCCACACGACGAGGTGCACGATCCGCTCGTCTATCCCGTAGGGCCAGTCGTTGTGCAGCACCTTGACATCGCTCTCCTCCTCAAACGGCCCGTTCCCCCTCGGCACGACGGGAGCCCCCCACCGCAATCTTTGACCCAGCACAAAGTTCATCACGCTGCCGTACTTCTTGCGGAGGTTCCAGTTGTTCTCCAGGTACCGCCTCAGGTCGGACGGGACGCGCTGGAACAGGTCGATGCGGTTGGCCGCTATTGTCTGCCGCACCTCGGGCCAGGTGGCCCGCGCGAAGAGGGCGTCCGGGGTGGAGATGATGCGCAGGTCTTTGGCGTTGAGGGTTTGGAGGAAGGCCGGGCAGGTTTGGGTGCGGAGGGAGGGGGGCACGTTGATTTGCCAGTAGGGGAGGGTTTCTTCTGTTGTGTTGGAACCCATTGTTGTAGTTGCCCGTGGTGGCTGGGTTGGTGTATCTGGGTATTGGTGGACGGGGTAGGTGTGTCTGAGTGGCGGTCTGGGTTCTGTGAGGACTCGGAAGCGGTTATACGTTTCGTGAGCGACAGGTGGGGTTCAACCAATGTATATTGAGGTTCAAGAACCCAATGAATGACACCGTCACGGAATAACTATAAAGAAAAAAAAAGATCACGTAAGAATAAGACGACGCGGCCCCAACCGCCTGAGTCGAGCCGGACACGAGGCCGATGCAGCGTAGCCATGTCCGGAACCGCAGGCGGCTTGAGCGGAGTATCCGCAACAGGCAAAATAGCAGCGCCAAGACGCGTAGAGAGCTCCGGTGTAACCGCGCCCCGAAGTCCGGACAGCGCCGTCTGTAACGTAGCGTGGCCAAAAGGCAGGAAGGAAGAGTTCTCAGCTCCAGTCTTGCGGGAACGCTGATGCGTGCAGGTACGTGTGGATTTTTGCATGTATTAAGTCACTGCCGCATCGAGTGTCGGTCCACCACTTCAACGCTTACGTAGGATGTCAGGACGGTAAGCACTTGCTCTGCTGTTAACGGTTGGAGTACCGACGGAATCTTTGCTAAGGTACCTCTACCTGCCGAGCCGGAGGACGGTCTAATATTCATCGTCTGCTCTAAGCTGATGACTTCCCTCGTACCTCGGGATAGTGGACCAAGTTGAGGTGGCGCCCTCCCAGCTGCTGAAGTCTGGTGTTGTTGAAGAAAGCCAAGGACGACATGAAGGATAATAATGGCATGCAAGTCATTCCTCGCCAGGGTGACAGACGCCCTCAGGTCCACCATGGGTTGCTCTTGAGACCCGTTTGCAGCTTCCATCCCGCCACAAGCCGACGATGTAACCCAAAGCTGTCTTGGAGACAATGTACATTCTGCCCAGCCCCGTCCAAATGCCCAGTTCACCTGGCGGAGTGACTAGTGACGGCCTGCACCAGGCGGATCCAATGCTTGTCATCGACCTTTCGGTTATCCGAGCTCATCGATAGAACTGTCCCGGGCGACGTCGCCAGGGCAGGCTCTCAGATAAAGGTGCTCTGCAGCTTCTCTGCTCCTTCCACAATCTTCCCTCCGTGAGTTGTTCGCATCTCAACGACCGGGCAGTCAGCCATGGGTACCGCCGTTGGCTTCTCGAGCGTGACTCTGATAGGCAGCTCGACATCCCTGCCGACATCTCCTGCACTCAAAAGTTTGACCTCGCGGAAGATGATCTCCGTGATCTTTGCGCCGAGTGCCTCAAGCGTCTCGAATGAGGAGTGAGACATCGTCTAGAGAATCATCAGTTCAACACCAAAGCGTCAGATTTAAACCATGACTTACCGAAACAACCGCCTTCTCTAGATCCGTGTACATATCCTCCAAGCAGATGAAGTTGTCGAGCTCAATATCCGCCACGCAGAACTGCTTGTTATGCCTCTCATTCGGGTTGACGCCGATCAGCGTCGGCACCTTCAAGTTGCACAACCTCAGGCTCAACGCATACCTCAGACACCCATACCCCCCAGCAAACGGGCCATACAGCGTAGAAGCCGTCAAGCTCACACCCTCGCCCAACAACGACGCCTTGGGAAACGTCAACTTGATACTCATAAACCGAATAAACCGCAGGTTCAGAAACGGCGTCTCCCCACTGCCGTTAAACTCTTCCGCGTTCCCATCGACCGGCAGGCCCGTCAGCCTCGCCCAGATCATGTCCAGCACGTCCTTCATCGTCGGCGACGCGTCGGAGCTGGGCCGGCCGTCGGTCCCGAGCGGCGGCGGCTCGTTGTTGAGGTCGTCGACGGCTTCCAGTATCGCCTTGCTGAGCTTGCCGTAGTGCACCGTCTCCGGGCTCAGCCGGTCGTCGGAGCACACCGTGCCAAAGGGGTGGACGAAGGAGATCTCGGCCGAGATGAGCGCCGGCTGGGCCTTGCCCGGCCGGCCCCAGGCGTCGGTGCCGCCTTGCACTATGGCCTGGAGGTTGCGCACGCGCACGACGGCCTTGGGCTCGCCGGCGATGGCGCGCACTTCCCATTGGGTTGAGAGGATGGGGACCATCTTGGCCGCCTTTCTCTCTCTTGGAGTTGTCCTTGTCGACTGCAGATTGGGCGGATTAAGCGCGATGAAATGACGGTGTGCAGGAGGGGGATGGTTGTGCAACGCTCGATGTTGGAGATGCGAATATCATGAAGATGGAGAGGATGACTGTCTCGTTTGACGTGAAAAAAAAGAACTCCACCACGGAAGTTGAACTGCCCGCAACAGAGAGCACAGTATGAAAACACAAACAAGCCAACAACAATTGAGCGACCAAACGTCAAGATGCACGCAGCTGATGACAGAGTTCAGCAGTCGCACTTGCAAAGGGTCTGTGGATTTTAGGACATTCCATGTCAGCCCAGGTTTGGTGTGGCCATGTCCCGCTCATGCCCGACCTTCAGCGGTGTGAACTGCCACCATGGCTCCTTCCTTGCCTGAAAGACAACTTTTGGTAAACGCCGTCTCTGATCCATTTATACCCGACGCGACTGGTATGGGGGTCAATCCCATGGTCAATCTTCTTTATCCCGACTTCCTTCGATCGATTTTCATCGATGGGTGAGATGGGTGAGATGTGTGCCGAAACCGGCACACCAGGGTGAGCCAAGACTGAGGCTCTCCTCACCTTGAACCCGATTTAGCTCACCGAACTCAACCTCAACCTCGACATCACCTAAATTGCCTAAGGAGCCTCACATCACACCCTCCAATCAAGGCTTGGTGGACCTGATAACCGGGACACGACCTCACTATCTCGTCGCCAAAGATCCAATCCGCATTCTTCCAGTTCTCCCGTCATGCATCCGGCCACGAAGATCTGGGAATCCCTTGGAATCCCTGGATCTGGACATTGCGACATTGCCACCCCTTCTCGGCTGGTCGACTCCGAGCCGCGCTCATCTGGCTAATGTAGCCGCTTAATACGAGCCGCCATGCTTGATGGTCTTGCGAAAATGCTTCTATCCACGACTGCCACGGCTGTGACAGAGGCTTCTTCTTCCCCACAGCTGACCCCAACTACCCCAACGAAGGTCCTATATCCCACGCACAGGTGGGGTTGCGCAGGCGGCTCAACACTGTATCTCACGGCGGCGAGATGCGACATGGATCTCGCCTGGCGGCCACATGAATGGGACGCCTAGAGTCAGGGGCGGCTCTTTATGAACCGTCATCAGCCTCTCTCATGCGGTCGTATCATGGATGGAGTTGACAGCGATCAGTGCTGGTTATGGTATGCCTGTTGGTGCTGGGACGGGCCATACGGGAACAACATCCGTATTTGAATCGGTCCGCGTGGGCAGAAGAAGTCTTCTGTGAAATTTCCTCTTCATTGTCCTCCTTGCCTGGGGTTATGGCTCCCTCCGCGACATAGTGGCCGGCTTCGGGACAGGTGGTTTTACTCCCTCTCGTGGGATGATGGATGCAGTATAAGATACATAGGTGGTTACTGCTGGGAATATCTCTCTGTTCCCGCACCTCCCTCTATTGCGCTACCCTTTCTCGTGCTTCGTTCGTGTCCGGGTACTTCTAGCCTACTCTTTACCAGCCGCAACCATGTTCGTCCGGTCACTTGCAGCCCTCTCCTTCGCCAGCCTCGTGCTCGGTCAGCAGGTTGGAACAAACACCGCCGAGAAGCACCCTGCCCTCCCCATTCAAGTCTGCACCGGATCCGGCTCTTGCAAGAAAGAGAGCACCTCCGTGGTTCTAGACGTGTGTCCCCCGGTTCCTGTACACCCATCACCTGACACCGCGTTAACCCCCCCACAGTCAAACTGGCGATGGACCCACGTCAAGACAGGCTACACCAACTGCTATGACGGCAACAAGTGGAACGCCACCGCCTGCCCAGACGGCAAGACGTGCGCCGCCAACTGCGCCATCGACGGGGCCGACTACGAGAAGACGTACGGCATCACGACACCCTCGTCCGGCGCCCTCAAGCTCAAGTTCGTGACCAAGAACGACAACGGTGCCAACATCGGCTCCCGCGTGTACCTCATGGCCAGCGACACGAAATACAGGATGTTCAACCTGCTGAACAAGGAGTTTACCTTCGACGTCGACGTCAGCAACCTCCCCTGCGGACTCAACGGAGCGGTTTACTTCTCCGAGATGGACGAGGACGGCGGTCTGTCCAAGTTTTCGACAAACAAGGCTGGTGCTAAGTATGGCACTGGTTACTGTGATAGCCAGTGTCCTACTGACATCAAGTTTATCAATGGAGAGGTGTGTCACCAGTCACTCCCATCACACCATGACGATATCTGACCATAATTACAGGCCAATGTCGAGGGCTGGGGCGGCTCATCCAACGACGCCAACTCGGGCTCCGGCAAGTACGGCTCGTGTTGCGCAGAGATGGACATCTGGTGAGCTCCCTACTGCCCGCCAAAACCACCCCGCCTCCGATTCTAACCATTGCCCAGGGAGGCCAACCTCGACGCGGCAGCCTACACCCCGCATCCGTGCAAGGTGACGGGCCCAACCCGCTGCGAGGGCGTCGACTGCGGCAACGGCGACGACCGCTACTCGGGCATGTGCGACAAGGACGGGTGCGACTTCAACTCGTTCCGCATGGGCGACCAGGACTTCTACGGCACCGCCAAGACGGTCGACACGGCCAAGCCGTTCACCCTCGTGACGCAATTCATCACCGACTCCGGCACCGACTCGGGCACCCTGAAGACCATCAAGCGGTTCTACGTGCAGAACGGGAAAGTGATCCCAAACTCCGTCGTCGCCATCGAGGGCATCGACCCCGTCAACGATATCAGCGACGAGTTCTGCGCGCAGCAGAAGACCGTGTTTGGGGATAATAACTACTTTTCGACGATTGGTGGCATGGCGAAGATGGGCGAGCAGCTGAAGAAGATGGTGCTTGTGCTTAGCGTGTGGGACGACCATGCTGTGAGCATGAACTGGTTGGATAGTAACTACCCCGTCGAGGCGGATGCGGCCAAGCCTGGTATTGCGAGGGGCCGGTGCGATCCTGCTGCGGGCGAGCCGAAGACGGTTGAGACGGCGCATCCGGATGCCAGTGTTGTTTACTCGAATATCAAGCTGGGGAGTATCAACTCGACGTTTAAGGCTGCTTAGGAAAGAGAAGGGTGTTGGATGATAGAGTAGGGAGAGGGTGATAGACAGCATGGTGAACGCTTAGATGGGACAAGAGCATTGGTATAGTGGTTGGGTAGACGGGCAAGAATACACAAGAGTATATTAAATCTGAATTCTCCCGAAGTCAACTGGGACCGGCAGACGCTGTGAAACAGGATAACCGCTGCATCTATCAGAAAGCAAGCGGCTGGAAGAACCGGCACTCCTATGCCAAGCTCAAATGAGCATCCAGTAAACAACAACCCCCTCATCCTGTGCTGCACGGAGGAAGCCCAGAAGGGAATGCATGCACTCTCTTCCTCGCTAGACTCCTACAGTCTCACTGAACAGCGCGCCCTACCCTGTACTTATGGTACGGACACAGTCCTGCCCCCTCGTTGTTCCTTCCTGTCGGACCAACGCGACGACGGATCGCACATGTCTCCGGGCAACACACCCGGCCGCAACACCGACACTCCTGTTCACTCTCGCTTGGTCCGTGTTTGAAACGGACAAGCCAAGTCCGACGAGCGAACAGCAAACCCAGCACTGTGAAGTACAAAGCCAAAAAGAGAAAGGCGTTCCTTCTGTTCTTGAACATCCTTAGGTATGACTCGTCGGCCTAGAGTGCACTCAAGGTCAGCAATATAAATTAGGTGTGAAGGTAGGGAGAAACGCAACGTACGAGGTCGTCCTTCCACCAGGAACGGATTGCCGCCCATCGATTTCGGATTCGAACGCTGCGTCGCTTCTGCTCCGTGGACTCGGGCTTGTCGAGTCTTTGTCTGATGTTGTCGAGTACGGCCGGTAGCTCGGGGGGCTCTGTCGAGTTGTTCGGCTCATCTGGAGCGTTGGTTTCAAGGGCTGTCCAAACTCTGCGGATGCCAGTTCCAGTGCTGGTTACGAAGGGTAACCGGCTGTTGATTGCGCCAGGGTCTTGCTGTTGCCGTGAGAACGCCTGTCCGCTGTCGTCTCTCCGGGGCGGGTTTGGAATGCTCGCACGCCTCTGATGCTAGGAGCTCTGATGGTGGCGGCTCTGATGCTGTTGTAACCGAGAATAGGTGTAGTTGTTGCTGGAACGGACGACCCGGACGGGAAGCCTCCGGGCGCTGACTATGGCAAGTGCTGACTGCATGGTTGCGGTGTTGTGTATGTTGGAATGGTTGTGTAGTGTAGTAAAGCGATGAAGATTCCTAAGCCTGGCTCCAAAGTCGAAAGGGGTTCAGTGTTCTTTTGAAGGGAATGGAATGTGAGAAGGAAAAGAGTTGCGGTAAAAGATGACTCTAAGCCCTTCGCCCGCATCGAACTTTCCATGCATACGTGTGGAAAGGCAAGAAGGGTCCAGCCGGACCGCTCAAGCTTTCGTCGTCCTGCATTAGGTATGTAGTTCAACTCGCCTGCCATCTGATCTTAAGTTGCTCCTGCATCAGTGTCATGCCAACGAACCTTCCTGGAGCGCGATAACATAGAAGGTAATAAGGTACCGTGGGAAGGCGAGTGACGGGATGAAGATTCGATGTCGGGGCAGGACCGCAAGTCCTCTAGTCGTCTATCACCGGCGTCTTCCTTAAGGTTCAATCTCTGGTGTCCCCAACACGAAGAACCACTTACCACCGTGCAGTTGAAATGAAAAGGTTCTGCCCTTAACTCGTCTTCTCTCTTGGAGTTTGTTTCGATACATGTATACAACAGTTATCTTGTGCGCCATCACCATACCAAATCACCAACTCATCCGTCCGAGGACGAACTACACCAAACCGCAACTATGAACATCACGCGAGCAATACTACCTCCTCTGACGATGGCCAGAACGCGACCCCAGCAACTGTGCAAGACAACTTTCACGCAACCCTTTCTCCGCCCTACTGCCATGCAAAGCATCACTTCTCCCATCCCCCACCACAAGACCATCAGGTTCATCAGTTCCGACAGACCCCCTCCTCAAACAGCAGACTATCTCCAGTCCGCCATCCGCCAAGCCATGAAACAACCCGTCAAGGAACTCAAACACGAACTCCGGCAGGAAATCAGGACCGAAATCCAGGCTCTCGGCCAGCTCAAGCAGCCATATACCTCCCGCTCCGACTCCGGTCCAGATCGCGACGAGGACCGCTACGAGTGAGTCCCTTCTTTCCCTTTTACTCTTGCCACCTTCTCCTAACACGGAACAGGTTCTTCCGGGGGTTTCTACTGGCTTTTCTTGGCGGCGCCGTCATCGCCTCGTGCTTCGCCTGGGTGCGGTACTGGATGGTCACTCGGATACTCGACGAGATGATCGAGGAGATGATCGCCGAGACCACTGAACTAGATGTCGACCGGAGCCGCGCTTGCCGTGGGAAGGAGTGGAAGCGGTGGTATGAGATGGATGACAGGAAGGTGAAGGACTTTATGATGTGTGCTTGAGTTTAACCAGAGTGGTTAAGAGATTGAGACTGGCTAGACTAACGATGCGGTGTCGAGACCGAGAGGCAGCTACGTTCTTCTGCTTGATACACCTCTGGATAGGGTTTCGCATGTTAGTTCAGTAATAAATTCAATGTTTTCTCATCGCACATTATGTGACATCGTTGGATTAAGCCTTCAGGTACTGGTCGTATGCAAACTCTACTAAACTTATAGCCTGCTAGCTTGAGCAACGTAAAATATCGTCTTAATGCAGGGAGACTACAAAGGTTTAGTTATCAGCGAGACTGACGTCTGTCATCAGTACTTGCGCATATCCAAGGTGACTGCAACCGCGTAAGGCCAGCTGGAAAGTCCCGAGGGCTTTGGAAACGTATGGCAATCAAACCTTCTTCAACGAAAAGCCATAGCATGCTCCGCACCAGCGCGCTATATATTCATCAGTCCCTCCTGCACTTTCCTGCTTTATACTTCTTTCTTCTGTCCACACCAGAATCTAGGATTGTCTCCCATCAACATCACTACTGTTCGAACACTGGTCATCCTAGTCCAACAACAACGACAACCCTAGGCACGCCAATATCAAGCTCGCCCATACACACATTAACCCCCCATCTACACCAGACGCAACCTAACCCAAGTCCCAAAGAACCGAACGGGCCACATAGCCTTGTAAGTTCCCACGCAGGACTCACCATACAATATTGAATAGCCGTAGCAGGTAGTTGGGCACTGACAGCTAACAACTTCGGCTCCCAGAGCTAGCCAAACAAGCACAGAAACGAACTTTTCGCCTACCAGCGCCACGTAGCCCAGTGAGGCGATCTAATCATTTGTTTAGCCTTTACTTCAACGTAAACTGACCGAACATGCCTCCCAGCTTCAATCGAACCGACCTACGTAGACATCGAGATGGAGAGCGGGACCGTTTCGTCGAACGGAGCCCCTAGCCGCCTCAGCCGTGGGGAGAAGAACAAGCTGATCTGGAAGAGAGAGCAATTGATGCAGAAGAAGTCCCGGGACTACCAGAGGGCGCGCAATGAGGTTCTATCGTGGGACAGCAAAGAGGACATTGAAGCGACCATGCCGGGCCTGAACGACATGGGAGCCCAGATTGCGCGGTTGCGCACCGAGATCGAAGACTTGACGGCGGAGGTTCAGAGCGAGGCGCGCATTGAAATAAATCATGGAGGCGGCGATCCGCGGGTATGAGGCCAGGCAGAGGAGGGAGCGGAAGATGACGGAGGCTGAGAGGCGTCGTCTAGACGCCCAGAGGCGGCTTCGGGAGGCTCAGAGGCAGCGGCTTCGGGAGGCCCAGAGGCGGCTGCTCCCATCCCATAATCTCTTCTGGGAGACGGTTCTTTGAGGCAGAGGCTGGATATTCGACTTTGAGAATGGGATTCGAAAGCGTGGGACGGTGACTTGGTTAGCGTTTTCATCTGAGCGGTAATATCAGATCAGGCCTTGGAAGTTAACACTTCCAGTACTACACAACGCTATAGCTAGTCAAGGACGGGGATGCTGGAATTTTGCTTTGTCGAGGCGGTCTTTGTATACTGTCTGCTACTTATCATGTCAGCAACAAGAAGACAAGTATTGTTCTAACTCAGTTCTATTCTGACTTGGCTTCGTCGACAAAAATGTATGTTGGGTTTTCGTGATGTAAGGTAGGTAGTCTCCGTAATGATGCGGGAGCAGCCGAGACCGTCCCTCCCCGAGCTCCGGGCCGTCCAAGTGGACTCAATCACGTGCTCTCGTCCCCCAAATTGAGCACGACCAGATCCACTTGCCGTTGTTGGTTTGTTTTGGTTGGCGAGTCAAAACATCCCGCCTCTCGATTTTGTGCTGGCGCCAAGAGGACCATGCGAGCTGAAGCTGAAGCTCTCCACTTTCTCACCCCGGACAGTCCACCGTGGCGCCGGTAACACCAGTCGCAGCCTTACCAACCTTGGGAGTTTTAGTGTCGAATCTCTTCCGCCAAATCATAACAATCAACATCTTGTGGTGTTTGACGTATGTCGAACCCGTCTTATACACTCGCTACGACTTAGACGTGGATCGACGAGATCGACGAGCATACACATACACAGCAGACTCAGACACCGACACCGAATACCGAGCCACCGATGAATGACTGAACGAATGCATTGATCCCCTCGATATCTGTACTACTACCTTCGTGCATTGGCGGTCAAGTCAACAACCACCGAACCATGTTGCGCGACTCTCGGCGCCGGAGCCCCGAAAGCTCTCGGCGTCGACGCGCAGAACGGCGACATTCCAGGGAGCAGTTAGCTGCCGTCGCCGGCCCGCCCTCCACCTACATTCCTGCTGGTCCTACTGGCGCTCCGCAATACCCTGCCATGATACCCCATCCGCCGCAACACCAGCCCTCGAACGTCTCTCTGCGGTCGCGCGCGGACTCGAGCACATCGAATACATCCTCGACCTCCTCTTCCCTCCTGAACATCTCCCGCAGGCCGCGCGGCTTCGGGATCCGCTCCTTCTTCACTTCTAGCTCCAAGAAGAAGAACAAGAAAAAGCGCCGCGCATTCCGCTCCAAGAACTCCTCATCCTCTTCTGTGGATAGCGACCTTGCCTACGGAAAAGGCTACATCCCCAAGTCGGCGCTGAATAGTCCGAGGCATGCGCCAACCCATGGATCATACCGTGATGCACCCGCGCCGGTGCTGGGCCCCGACGGGCGCCCGGTTATGCGCCGCGCCCAGACTGACGAGGAGATCCTCGAGATTGGGCGCCAACTTTCCCTCTACGCGCGCGCAGAGAATGACAAGGATCTCATGCGCGCCGGCCGCTCCCGGCCATCCCAGGTTGCCGCGGCAGTTGCCGGTGTCGCGGCCATTGGCAAGTTGAGCAGGCACAATACCTCTGACAGCCACGGCGCGGGCGGTATTGGCTCGTCCAAGCCGAACCGTCGGCATGACTCGGACGACTCGGACTGGGAGTCAGCTAGCGACGACGATGGAAGCAGTAGCGATGACTTCGATGCCGGACTTGCGTACGGCTCGGCGCAGTTCTCCAACACACATCTGCCCGAGACGAGACTGCCGACTCATACTGGAGCACCTACGATCATCTCTCAGCCCCCACCGGAGGAGATCCGGCCTCCTAACCGCAAAGCCTCGGCTGTTGATCCTGCCATGTTTGGCCCCGTCAACTCGCTCAGGGGGTACATCAATACCCCCTGCGGTTTCCGGCCAGGCGAGTACCAGCGTCCTCAGCCACTCGCATACGACGCTGTGCCTCAGAGCAGCAGTGCCTCAATCGAGGCGAATCGCCAGTCGCAGCAGCCTATGCGCAACGTGTACCCCGTCCCGACATCCGATCCAGGCCGATATGAGACTACTGGCTCGGTCATATCGGGGTACACTCAGCATCCGCATGAGAGCCCGATGAATGTCTCGCGTCCTGCACCGGTACCTATCCAGGCTCCAAAGCCGATCGTGCCCGTTTCCACCCGGGTGCTTGAGGCCAGAAGAATGGAAGAGGACAAGTACCGCGAGCGTGAAGACCGCGAGCGCAAGGAGCGGCGCAAGTCTGATGGTCCTGGACTCGCTGAAGCCGCGCTTGCGGGAGTTGCCGCCGCTACTATTGGCGGTGCGGTTCTGTCCAGCAGTCGCGACAAGCGGGAGCGCGAGAAGGAGGAGCGCCGGCCTGAGAAGGAGCGCGAGATTGCTCGCCAGCGGGATAAAGAAACTCAAAGGCTTGATGAGGAACGAGAGCTTGCCCGTAAACGCGAGAAGGACGCCCGCCGAGTTGTTGAAGAGCGCGAGAAGGAAGCTCGTCGTCTCTCTGAGGAGCGCGCTCTTGCTGATCGTGAGCTTGAGAAGAGGCGCCACCGCGAGAACAAGGACGATGCAAGGCGCGACGACAAGAAAATTGAGGATAAAGAGAAGGACAAGAAGCGCCGCGATAGTGTCAAGATGAGCAACGCCCTTGTTGTCGACGAGCGAGTGGCCGAGGCCAAGCGTAAGGAGGAGAGAAGGAGGGAGAGGCGTGAGAAGCAACGGAAGGAGTTGGAGGAGCTTAAGGCCCAAATCGAGAGGGAGAAGGAGCTGCTTGCCAAACAGGGCAAGGAGATTCCTGTTCTTGCTCCGACTGAGCCACCACCGCCTTCCAGGAGGTCTCAAAAGAAGGAGAAAGAGGTCGACCGATCCGCAGTCCCCGTTGACCCCTTCCAATTTCAGGTTGATGATGACGCTTTCCAGACGCCACAGTTCTCTACTCCCGCTCGTCCACTCACCCCGGCTGTCATGACTATCGAACGCGAGCCAAAGTTTGACGACGACGACCCTGCTGAACGCAAGCGGATGAGCCGCAAGGACTCTTATGAACAGGAGCAGGCTTACATGAAAGAGCGGGAACGCGCGCGAATTCATGCCATTACGGACGAGGCTGAGCACTCCACCATCCCTGTGCACGGAGAGGTGATCGCGGCGGTCATTGCTGCTTCCCACGAGAGGGATCGCAAACGTACCCGCGAAGCTGAACCAACCCGAGATCCCATCGAGGAAGCTAACAGGTGGTATCGCGAGAAGAAGGCTGCCGAGCGCGAGGAGGAGTCGCAGTCGCGGTCGCACTCGCCTGAGCCATCGGTACTGGAGAAGTACAACGATGACGGTACTGAGCCAGTGACGCGCATCGTTACGCCGCCTGCCATGAAGCTTGCCCATGACAAGAGCAAGTACGACGGGCCAAACGCGGATGTGCGCATCGACCACATTATCACTCCGCGCGAACTGCACATGTTCCGCGTTCCTCCTACGTCTCTTGATCCGAATCGGGACTCACCTCCACAGTGGAAGTCTCGCGACCCATCTTGTGAACGTGAGCGCCCGCTGCTTAACCTCGTCCGACCTACTCCCGAACCGACGCCTATCCCGGAGAAGCAGGAGAAGCGAGGTCGGACAGCAGCAAGGTCGGGGCCAGAAGAGGAAGATAAGCCTCAGAGAAGCGAGAGGTCCAGGTCTAGGTCTAGGTCGCCGTCCAGATCGAGGGACAGGTCCCCTAGTCCTTCCGTTGTCATCGGTCCGCGCGGTGAGATCCGCCAAGCACCACCTGACACACCGACAAGCAAGTCTGTCACCTGGGGCGAGAACGACACGAAGCATTATAACCCTTTCAGCCCAGACCGCACTGCCGAGGAACGCGAGGCTGCGGAAAAGCTAAAGCAAGTCCTCAGTAACAAGAAGAAGCCCGGTAGCGGGTGGGGAGACCTGGCTGCTGCCTTTGCCGCTGCTGCGGCGTCCGGAACACTCCCTGGCATGTCATCGAAGACTGCTGCCAAGGAGGACACGAAGCGGGAGAGCAGATCAGCTCCAGAACAGAAGCGAAAGAAGGAGCGGTCACCATCACCAACTCGCAAGACTGAACCGAGGCGTCCGAGCGTCGTCACCGCCAGTCCTCCCAGGTCCAGGTCCATCATCGAGGACCATGACCAACCTCCTCAACCAGGCCCTAAACCTCCCAGTCCGAGTCATCACACATCTCAGAAGCAAATGCCGGGTGCTTTCGCCGACGACCTCGACTTCACTGCCCATGTTGCGGCCGGATTGCAGAGTTCAGGGTTCGATCCTGATATTGTGATTGAAGACCCCAAATTTCGCCGACGTGACTCCCCTCCTGGATCTAATGTGACAAATGGGTCATCCAAGGCTCATGAGAAGCAAGCATCTCCTTCCAGCTCCAGCACGATACCTTACCAGCGACCATTTGCGGAAACAGTGACAGATCTCGGCATTGTTGACGAGCCTGTCGCTCATACCAAGCCTCGTGAGCGTGAGTTTGACACTCCTGATACACCTGTCTCCGAGAAGGCACACGAGGACGAGTGGGAGTCGTCAAAGAAGTCAAAGAAGAACGGCAAAAAGTCTAAGCGGAACACCATCGATCTTGCCGACTCCGATCCCATCATCGCGACCGAAGAGCGAGCAACCGAACCAGACTTCGAACCCGTGCTGAGCAAGAAGGAGCAGAAGAGGCGCGAGAAGAAGCCTGATCGCCTTCGGGACTTCGACGACGAGAGTTCAACTGCCCGCGAACCGGACGTTGTCGTCGCCGAAGCCCGTGAGGTGGACTGGGCCCCGAAGCTGAGCAAGAAAGAGCAGAAGAAAAGGGAGCGAGCTGCCAGGGACGAGGGGAGCTCCACGCCGAGGGAGACTGAACCGGAGTCGGTCACCGCTGAGCCTGCGGATGAGTGGAAGGAGGAGAAAGGTAAGAAAGGTAAGAAGGGGAAGAAGGCTGACCGATGGGAGGACGAACCGGCTCCGGAGCCGCAGCGCTCGGTCGTGGATATTCCTGAGGATGATTGGGCGGACGCCAAGGCCGGGAAGAAGGACAAGAAGAAGAAGCGTGCGTCTCTTAAAGAGGAGGAATTCCCTACACCCCGCGAGGTTGATTTCGAGACGGCCGTTGCTGAACCCCGCGATGACGAGTGGGCGGACGCCAAATCCGCCAAGAAGGACAAGAAGAAGCGCGACAAGGCGTCACACGAGGAGGAGAGCTTCACGTCTGGCGTCCTTGTGTCCGAACCGGCACCGCTCGAGGGTTCCCGCAACGATGAGTGGGAGGAGTCCAAGAGCAACAAAAAGGACAAGAAGGGCAAGAAGAACCGCAAGTCGGGCTCCGCTTGGGATGAAATGGAGGATGCCGCGCCGTCTGATGATCGCTCCGTGTCTGTTCCGGTTGATGCATTCAGCGACCTGCAGCGCTCGGCAGTTTCCGCGCAGGATGATGACTGGGACACGCCGTCTAAGAAGTCGAAGAAGAAGTCTAAGCGGGACTCGACGTACGATAACTACGACTCGCCGAGCAGGTCTGTTGCGCCGTCTGAGATTTCTGTCGAGAGCTCCAGCAAGAAGGACAAGAAGTCCAAACGCGATTCGACCTATGATACCTACGATTCTCCCAGCAGATCAGTCGCGCCGTCTGAAGTATCAGTCGAGAGCTCCAGCAGGAAAGACCAAAAGAGCAAGCGCAAGAGCACCAAGGACAGCTACGACAGACCGGACGAGGGAGAACCACCGGACAAAAGGAGAGACTCTTTCAAGCCCCTAGACCGCGACGTCGACTCCCTCGTTTCGGAACCCGCCAGATATGGTAGCAAATCCAACGGCAGCTGGGCGGACGAAGTCGAAGAGGCTGAATCGCAGTCCGTGGTCTCAGCTCCCCCTTCGTCGGACCGGAAGGACCGCAGCAAGAAGCGGAGCAGCAAAGACGAGAAGAGCACCAAGGAAGAGAAGCGGTCCAGCGGCGGCGGGTTCTTCGGTCTCTTCAAGGGGACCAACGGCGGCGAGACCGCCGCCCAGAAAGACTCCGACAACAACGACAAGCAGTCTTTTTTAGGTAATGCCGGCATCCTAGGCGCGGGTGCCGGCCTGGCGGGCGCTGCCCTTCTGACTTCGGCTCTTTCATCGGGAGCCGAGGAGGGAAAGGAGGAGGGGGATGCCCGCCCCAACGCCACCAGAGGAACCTCGGGGAAGGAGGACCAAACCACACCAACAACGACAAGAGCTGTCGAGGTCGAGAGGAGGAGCGATACTCCTCCCGGCCGAGCACGCAGCATCAGTCTGGGGTCACAGCACGTGGACCCGGAGATTGTACAGCGGGTTATCAAGCCTGCTATTGATCCGCAGTATGGCGATTTGTTGCCATTACCGCCTAGTCTGCCCGGCTCGCCGGGCCGTGAGGTAGATATGGAGTTTGAGGAGGAGGAGGAGCTCCCTGCTCTTCCTGAGAGTCGGCCGGATACGCCGCCCGCTCAACAACAGCAGGAGCGGGCGAGCCTGTCAACTACGAAGACACACGTCCGTCGCCGCAGTGCGTTTGAGACACCTACTAAATCTCCCAGCCAGACGGCTATACCCATCCATTTCCGCCTTGGCCAACGCTCCGTGCCACCCTCTCCGGGCATGGGAAGGTCATCGCCAATCCATTCGCCCCCCACTCCCGTCCCGGAGATGGGAAGCGTGCCCAAACCGCGCTCCCGCCCGAACTCCTGGGGCCGCCAGATGCTTGGCGAACCGAAACCGCTATATCTAGTCGAGAAAGCCAGCTCAGGCAGTCTCTCGACTGACCTTGAAGACCGCCTCTATCCCGCCCTACCGCCCAGCGAGCCCGCTTCGACAGCAGAATCACCCGCCCCAGAATTTGAGCATCGGGAAGGGGACGTGGATTACCTCAGTCTCGCACCCCACAGCGACATGAGCGAGCATGAGCGTGGCCAGGCGTTGAGGCTTGACACCGCTCTTGCTGCGCTTAATGCGGGCGTTGAGGAACCGCTTGGTTCTGCGGAGCTGACGCCCAAGGCTGAGCGGGCGGCGACAGTGGATGAGTTCCACTCGCCGAGACGGCAGTCGATGGACGGGAGCGTGTCGATGGACGATAGCTTTCATTCCGCTGCTCAGTCGCCTGTGTATAATAGGAGGGATAGCTTTGGGGTGGCTACTGAGCATGTCGAGGTGGCGGGTGGCTTTTCTGAGACGCCTGGTGTCGGACTTGCGACTGAGGAGCCGGAGCTGGGAGCGCTGGGAGATCAAACTCCTAGGAGGCCAAGTCCAGCTGTCGAAGTCCACCGTGAGGAAGTGGATGATCTCGCGGAGCTCCCAGCCCTGCCGGAGAGCAGTGGAGCTTCACTTGCGGAAGAGCCTCTTCTTGCTCGGGAACAGGAGCTTCTTGAACCAGCTCCGCAGGAGATCAGGTCAACAGAGGTCGAGCCCGAGCCTGCGCCGGTCGAACCCATGACAAAAGACCGAAGCTCCTACCTCCTTCATCAGACTCCACCATCCACCAAGACACTCGATAACGTCGGAATCCGAGATCGGTCGCCCAGTCCTTCACCCGACCGGAAGAGAGCTGACAAGGAAGGGTCTGACATCGACATAGCCGCCGGTGTGGCAGGTGGCCTGTTCGGAAGTGGAGTTATTGCTGCTTTGATGCATGAAGGTCGCTCCTCTCCGACATATAAGGGGCTTGAGTCCGTATCCGAAGAGGCGGAAAAGACAATGCCGGGCTCCAAGCCCGACAGTCCTTCTGGGAGCATCAAGTCCGCTGAAGACCTACTTACTCCCGATGAATTCAGCTTCATTCCGCCTCGGAAAGGCAAGAGGGGGAAGAAAGGTCGCAGGGGCAAGGAGGTTGAGAGTCCTGCTGAACCTGAGCCTACAGCTGATAGAGAACCGGTTGCGGAGGAACAGACAATATCGGAGACGATTTTTGATAAGGAAGTCTCATCCGAGCGTCCTCCTTCCGAGCAACAGCTTGAAACCCCCGCTCAGGAGGACTTCGCAACGCCTGCTCAGGAACAGCTTGAGACCCCCGCCCTAGAGGAGTTTGCAACCCCCCTCCCGATCCCTTCTAGCATCCAGACTCCTCAGGATCAAGGCGACGACTTCTTTGAGCCGGCGTCCTCGAAGAAGAGCAAGAAGAAGCCGAAGAAAGCTCTTGCTCGGGACTTGCCTGCGGAGGAAGCGCCTGTTGCGGAAACATCTTCTGCCATCGAGGAGCGCGTCGAAGTAACTCCGGCACCTCTTTCCAGGTCTACCAGTGTCTCTTCGAAGAAGGGGAAGAAGAAGAAGAAGGGCAAGCAGGCTTTTGTTTGGGAGCCTGAGGAGCCTGCCACTGAGGCAACAACAACCGACGCCCCTGCTGAGGACTTAGCACAGAGCAGCGAACCCCAAGCATCGCTGTCCGACGACTACCCTTCCCTGAGCCAGGAGCTGACACTGGTTGCGGAGCCTTCCCAGTCCACAGATCAAGAGATTCCCCAGCCGGAAGAAGAGGGTGGCGTAGTATCTCAGGCTCAGTCTGAAGTCGATCCCCTGTCTGAGTGGGATACCACGCCAGCAAAGAAGGGCAAGAAGGGCAAGAAGGATAAGAAGGGAAAAAAAGACACAATCCTGGGAGGAGGGCGAGACTCCCAGGGATGATCTACCCGGAGCATTTCCAGAGACGCCTGCGACCGAGGTGAAGGAGCCTGAAGTGTCTGCTGTGGACGTTCCTGCTGTCCCTAGCCAGGAGGAGACGCTTGTCGAGGGTGATCAGGTTGTTGCTGAGGTTGAACCGAAGGAGGAAGCGCATGTCGAACACCAAGAACCCGTTCCAGAGGCTACAGTGACAATTGGCACTGAGACAAGACCCGAGGATGAACCACAGTCATGGCCAGCATCTGAGTGGGCTTCTGCTCCCGCTAACAAGGACAAGCAAGCGGATGTGGAAGAGCCTCCCGTAGATGCTATGCCCGGAGCTCTGCCGGATACCCCTGCAACCGAGGTGAAGGAGCACGAGGAATCTGCTCACGATGTGCCTGGAACAGCTAGCCAAGAGGAGACATTCGTCGAGCGCCAGCAGCCTTTCTCCGAGGCTGCGGAGTCATCCGCTGCTGGGGCAGAAGCCAAAGAACCGGAAGCTGATCCAGAACCTGAGTGGGACTTCAAGCTGGCGAAGAAGGGCAAGAAAGGGAAGAAGGAGAAGAAGGCAAAGAAGACACAGCTGTGGGAGGCCGAAGACGCTCCCGCCGAGGACCTGCCACAAGCCTTGCCGGCAGGCTCATCCTTAGTCGACAATGTCGCCGTCCCACTGCCGAGGGAGGACCCTGTCACTGAAGAGGAGGCCGTGTCTACAGATGCTCCGACTAACAAGCCCGAGACAGAACCGGAGCCTGACGCGTGGCAACCCACCGCTAAGAAAGGCAAGAAGGGAAAGAAGAGCAAGAAGCAAGCGCTAACTTGGGAGGCTGAAGAATCCGCCGGAGCTGGTGAATCACAGACAGCAAGTAACAATAACACACCCGCCGAAGCATCTCACATCATCCAGAGCGAGGAGCTGCCGACTCACGGTATGGCCAGTGCTTACTATGTGGAATCCCAACGGTCTAATGAGATGCAACTCGTTGAGCCTGCACCCGACTTCACTCAGGCAACTGCTAGGAAGGGCAAAAAGGGAAATAAGGTGAAGAAGTCGTCGTTTGCCTGGGAGCCTGAGGAGCAGAGTTCTCAGCAACCATTGACGGAGTCTACTGCGCTCGAGGAGCCTTCGCCAGTTTCTCAGCCTATCTTGACTGAGTCCAGGACCACGCAACAGCAGCCCACAGTTTCTGGTTCTTCAACCTTTTCTGAACCCGCTCCAGTCTCCAACGAGCCTACCGCTTCCGACGACATTCCCCATTTGGACGCTGCTCGCAGGCCACCAACGCCACTTGAGCAACTGGTTACTCCCTCGTCACCGCGTCAAGTCCCCGAGCAGTCCTTCCAGCCTTCTACGCCATTCACGCCGTCCAGAATCATCGAAGCGGATGAGGTTCAGCTCACTGGCGCCATCAACACACCTCTGCCAGACGAAGCGAGCGGCGACGAACCTCTTGATGCTGCTCCGGCTTCAGAACCAACATCTGTTGCTGACCGAGGGCTGTCAGCAAGCAGCAAAGCAGAAGACCAAGTGACCAGCGAGGCACCGCGCAGCCCAACTGTCAAGCCAGGCGAGGAGCAACCAGCGGAGGCGACAAACAAGGGCATCGTCACTTCGGCCCTGTCAATTATTCCATCAGTTGCAACCGTTGGCGGCTTGTTTGGTTTCGGTAAGAGCAAACAGAAGGAGCTGGAGGCCATTCCCAAATCGGACAACGACGTTTCTCCCCGAGAGTCGACTCCAGATCCAGCAACCCAAGAAACCGGGAACCGATTGGATGAACCCCCAACACAGCATCCAACGAACGAACACAGCGAGCAGGGGCCTAACGTTACAGGCCCCACAGCGGATATGCAGCGACTCACACCTGCCGACGAATCGGGCCAAGCCACACATGAGGTTGCAGTGGCAGACACCGCTACTGTTTTGATACCCGACCAGCAAGTCTCACCGCACCAAGATGAGTCCAGGTCTTCAATTGTCCATGACTCTGCTTCTGAAGTCACCCAACATGCCAATGATACCACCAAGGATTTGGATGAGCCGTCTACACAGGCCGCCCTAGATCAGCAAGACAAACCAATCGTCACTGCCGAGCAAGATACAGCTCTTGATGAAGCCCAACCGTCCGATACCATGGACTGGGAGCTGGAAACTGGTTCTGCTAAGAAGAAGGGTAAGAAGGGAAAGAAAGGTCGTGGAAAGGTCCAAGGTGATGCAGGCTTCGAGCCTGAAGCCTCCTCCGCCGCACAAAAACCTTCCGTGGCGCCGGACTCGCAAGACGCAACCCGCGACGCTTCATCAGATGATAAGGCCAACTTGACCCGCGACGCGCCTGCTGATGCCACACCGGACGACGAGTGGGCCCTCACCTCCAAGAAAGGGAAGAAGAGTAAGAAGAACCGCAAGTCCCAGCCCACCTTCGACTTCGCTGAGCCAGAACCGCTCAGCGATTCGAAGACTTCTGCACAGCCAGAACAACCAGCGTCAGCCATCCCCCTTGCTATTCCAGAGGACGCTCCGGAACCTGGCGAACCATCAGCGACGCCCGGAGACACCCCTGTCGATGTTGAACCCGTTGAACCCTCTGCCGAGGATCTATGGTCGGAGCCAACAGGCAAGAAAGGGAAAAAGAACAAGAAGAGTCGCAAGCCCCAGTCCGCCTTCGACGTGCTAGACACTGAACCTTCTGGCACTTCTACGCCTCTTGAGCCAACCGAAAACACTCAGACTCCGGTCATCCCAGCTGAGACCGAGGATCAGCCTTCTTCACTGGAACTTTCCAAAGACATTTCCGCAGATGCACCACAAGAGCCTGCACCAGAAGAGCCTGCAGCAGAGGGCCTCTGGACAGAGCCTACCGGCAAGAAGGGCAAGAAAGGTAAGAAGAACAAGAAACGGTCCGCCCAAGACTGGGAACCTGAGCCTATTGCCGCTGAGAAGAGGAGCGTTCCTGAACCTGCTGCTGAAGCACAGCCGCCCGAGACACATGAGCCCAGCCAACAAGAAGAGCATGCAACTACGGAACTGGAGACAACCGCTGACGACATCTGGAGCGAGCCGACAACCAAGAAGGGGAAGAAGGAAAAAAAAAAGAAGAAGGGTTCCTCGAGAACTTCTTCTGGGACTGCGACCCCTGCTGTTGAGGAAACCCTGTTGGTTGACGAGACTCCAGCTGCTCAGGGAACAGATGCTCCTGCAGAAGAGTCACAGCGAAACCTTTCTGCCACCGAGTCTATTCCTGGACCAACTCAGGTGCCACATGAACAGGCTGCGAGTGCTACCGATACACCCCCTAAGGAGCCATCAACACTCGCGACTCCTGTCTTCCAAGATAATTCTGGTGTGACGGAGGACGTTCCTGAACCTGAGCAATTTTCCGATCAAAAGCATGCTCAGGTTGTCGAGGAGCAACCGACTGCCACTCGAAGCTTGCTCGAGGAGATCAGCACAACTCCCGCTAACCTGGACGAGGACCTTGCCACTGCTGCACCAACTGAGACCACTGAGCCTGCTGACACCGCTGAGCATGATGAAACCCCTGATCCTGCTGCCTCCGCCGAACCTGCTGAAGCCACTGACCCTGGTGAGCCAGCTGACGATTTAGCCCAGCGCCTGCCGGAGCTCAGCCAAACGGAAGCCGCTGCTGTCATTGACGACCTTACAAGCGACCTGCGTGAAACAGGCAACACTCAGGACCCCGACATCGACGTTGCTGGTGGTAGTCAAGAGGAGGGCCACCAGGAGATCATCGAGCCTGCTGAAGACATCCGGGAGCAGCCAGCCTCTGGAAAGAAGGGGAAAAAGGGAAAGAAGAACATGCGCGCGACCAAGGACTTCGATTTCGATCAGGCGGGGACAGCCCAAGAACAGCCAGTCGACTCGACTCAGAGCGAGCCATGTCAAACTATTGCGACCGGTGACTTCACCGCCCCACCTGACAACAAGCCTGCGGATGCTACCGCGGAGGACATCTGGGAGGAGCCGTCCGCCAAGAAGGGGAAGAAGGGCAAGAAGAAGCAAGGCAAGGCGCAATTCTTCTCGTGGGACGAGCCATCACAAGACCAGACTGAGGAGCCTCAAGCCGGTGACGCTGCTATTGAGTCTGCTGCACGGGACATTACTCCGGAGCAGAGCCAGGAGGAACCGGCCTTGGCTGTCTCGACGTCGCCTCCTCGACCACCATCTGGCAATTTGGCTGAGACACAAGTCGAATCCATGACTCTCGCGAGCCAAGAAACCAGCCACCCTCAACCAGAGTCTGAACCAGTCGAGGATGACTCCTGGCCAACAGTCAAGACGAAGGGCAAACGCAAGAAACGCTCTAAGGGTCTCGACGCTGTCGAACCTGAGTCTGCTCCCGAAGACAAGGGCACGCCATCACAGGGCTCCGAGGCGCCAACTCCCGGCGAGACATCGGTCGCTCCAAGCGCTGATGAGTCGAGGCCGTCGAAGAAGGACAAGAAGGCGAAGAATAAGCGCCGCGTCTCGTGGGTTCTGCCTGGCGAGGAAACTGCTTCTGTGGCGGCCGGCCCTGAAATTGCTCCAAGAGATGTTCCACGTGCTGTGGATATGCCTGTTTCACCGAATGACTGGCAGGCTGCATCATCATCTCAACCTGCCTCTCAGGAGGAGGTTGAGCTCAGCAAGGCAGTTCCACCGGTCGACCAACAAGACGCGGCTCTCGAAGCGCGCGAGGTTCCTGCGCAAGATCTCGCGCCCTCGCCTTCTGTGGACACTGTCGTGGAGGCAGCCAAGGCACCCGTTGCGGAGACAATTACTGCGCCTGCCGAACCTGAACAGGCATCTCCTGATATCGCCCGTGAACTTGCTGAGCCCTCAGTTCCAGCTCCAGCATTAGGTGATGTGCAGCTGCGGACAGTCGACGAGCCACAGCACCAAGAGACCGTTACCGACAATTCGTCCACCAGAGCTGTTCCCGAGTTCTACAAGACAGAAGTCACCAGGGATCTGCAAGATGAACCGACACCTGTTCCACAGCCTTTCGAAGAAGATCTATCTACACTTCTTCCCACCAGCCCATACTCCGTCTCACTGAGGAAGTCTAAGAAAGACAAGAAGAAGCGTTCGAGCCTGACAGAGTCCACCGAACCATCCACTCCTACCAGAGATGACAGCGACCGGTCCAACAAGCCAGACGAATCCATGAGCAGAGACCTCAACCCCGAAGCTGACCCCGTCAGCACAGACCTGCAACCTCTCGAGGACGTGCTGGACTTGCCACAATCCTTCACTCTGAAGCGATCCAAGAAGGACAAGAAGAAAGGAAAGAAGCAAGCAATGCCCTGGGAGGATTCTGAGCTGACGTCCGACAATTCTCCCTCTGAGAGCTGGTCGACCCCACCTCTAGCGGTCACGCAACTGTCGACTATCATGGAGGCTTCGACGGAGGATCTTCGGGGCTCTGTCGTGGGAGTCAAGCGTCTTCAGGATGTCACGGTTGCGGAGGAGCAGCCAGGCGTTGCGGCGGAGGAGAAGCAGATTCCGGAAACGTCTCATGACACCAATATGGTCGATCTTCGATCCGAAGAGCATCCGGTTGCAGAGACACCTCTGGAATCTCAGGCGACCGATGCTCCCAAGGGGTACGAGTCCGACACCAGCCAGAAGACGGAAAAGGCTGCTCCAAACACCGAGGATGTCCCCGCTCCGCCACCTGTCGAAACACCTTTCGAAGACGAGAGCAACTTCTCCTGGTCAACCAAAAAGGACAAGAAGGGCAAGAAGTCCAAGTCTGTCCAACACGGGCCAACTGCACCCGAAGAGGCAGAGTCAACACCTCAAGAGGACGTCACCGCCACCCGTTCGGTCGAGAAGTCTCAGCAACCCGGCACGAAGGAAGATGACTTCACCAAGCCATCCTCGGGCAAGAAGGGTAAGAAAGCCAAGAAAAACAAGCTCTCTCCCTTCTCGTGGGACGAGCCTGAGCCCGCATCTACTGCTGAGTCTGGATCCGCTGGTGACGAACCGGCTGCCGAGAAGGAACTGGTTGGCGAGGCTGAACCTATGGTTGGGAAGCCGCTTGTCGAGAACGAACCTGTGACTGAGGCTGAGGCGCCACTTGCGGACCCTCATCCCGAAGTGGTGGTAGCATTGCCAACAGAGTCACTGTCGACGGAGCCGCCACCACTAGAGCCAATACCGACGGAGCCACGGCCCCCAGAGACACCGCAGACGGAGCTAGCGACGATAGAACCACTGGCGAACGAGAGGGAGCAACACCCAGACAGCTCTTCTATTGAAAGGCAAGAACTTCCCGCAGCTCAGCCAGGCGAGGTCAAGGTTGTCAAAGTTCTGGAGAGCGAGCCACAGCAAGCCACCGAACCGCCACCACAGCCCGAGCCTGCGGCGCTCCAAGAGCAAGAGCAAGTTGAGGACGAATGGGCTGACCTTGTGAAGAAGTCAAAGAAAGGGAAGAAGGGTAAATCAGCCAAGTTCACCAACTCTGGTACCCCTTCCGGTACCTCCACTCCCCTGGTTGAGGACGCTCCAATTGGGGTATCTGGAACCTCAACAAGTCGGGACATTGCAGCAGAGGCTTCTGCGGACGATGTCAAGGCGATCGACGTTGCTGTTGAGCCAGCATTGGCCGAGCCTTCCCAGCCAGAGACACATGCCGAGGATACCTGGGCGGTGACTTCATCGAAGAAATCCAAGAAAGACAAGAAGAAGAGCTCCAGGGCGTCGGATTCAGAACCTCTGTCTGGCAGCCAAACGCCCTCTCAGGAGAACGCAGACGTCTCATCTGCCCTTGCGAAAGACTCTTCCGTTGTGGGAAACTTAGAGCCAGCTGAGGAGCCACACGCCAACGTTGAGGAGCCAGCCGCGGAAGCCGAGGTCTCAACCGAGGCTCAGGGAGCCGGGAACGAGGAGGCCTGGGAGTCACAGCCGACAAAGAAGTCCAAGAAAGACAAGAAGGACAAGAAGCGCAAAGGCTCCAAACTGGCAGAGGTCGAAACACCTGCTGAGCCTTCAACACCAGCCCTTGCCGAGGAGCTTGACGACCGTGAAGTGGAGAGCCTACCTCAAGCCGAAGCATCTGAGCATGTTGAGGTAGATGTCCAGCCGCCAGTTGCAGTCGAGGCCGAACCTGAAGCCACCGCCGAAAAGCAACCGGAGCCGGAGGACTTCTGGCCAGTATCAAGCAAGAAATCCAAGAAGGACAAGAAGAGCCAGGGTTCGAAGTTCGCTGGTGGAGATGCAACTTCCAGCACAGCAACTCCCGTCATTCAAGATGAGCCCAGCGCACGGGAGCTCGACACCACGGCTGAGTCCAGCTCGACAGCTGCTCTCCCGCAGGATGATACTGCCCAAGCCGATGATGACTGGGCAATGACATCGTCCAAGACGGCAAAAAAGGGCAATGGCAAACAAGCCGCTGCTGGACTTCTCGCCGGCGTAGCTGCGCTCGGCGTCTTACCCTCTGTCGTCGAGTCTCAAGCCGATCAGAAAGACAAGGAAGTCGAGCCGAGCCAAGAGGTCCTTGAAGCGGTCGACAGGGAAGTCGAGCCTGAAAGCGTCTGGGAGATACCGGTCAAAAAGTCGAAGAAAGACAAGAAGGGCAAGAAGAACGCATCTCGTTCTGCGTCCGGCACTGCTACACCTGCCAAGGAAGAGGAGACCACTCTTGCGAGCGGTGTGCCAATTGACGACTTTCAGGTCAAGGACCCTTCAGCTGAGACCGCCGCAGAGCAAAATGATTTCCCCGAGTTCAGCACCAAGAAGCCCCGCAAAGACAAGAAGATGAAGGGCAAGCAGCTCGATGTTACTGACTTCGCTGAAACATCTGCACCTCCGAGGCATTCGACCACAGCTAATTCCGATGTCGAGGCCCGGAAAGCAGACGACCCCGACTCGCTGAACCAGGACGGCAACCGCCTCGAAATCAAGCCACAACCCCCAGCTGCTTCCAAAATCGAAATCAACCCTGCCGTCTTGGGAGCTCTGCGACTATCTCCGGATCACGGTCTCCGAGCCATCTTGCCTCATGTAGAGACGGCCGGATCCATCGAGCCTCACGTCCTCTATGCAATTGAGACGCCATCGCCTAAGTTGCTCACAGGCAGTCCGCCTCCCAAGGAACTGCTTGTATGCCCTCCAGAGGGTGAGACAACCGAGGGAATTCGCGACTTGGGCATGACCGAGAGCAGTCGCGTATCACACAGCCCACCTTTCGATACCTTGTCACAGCGCAAGAGGACCAAGACACTGGAGTTCAATGACATTGGCGCTGCCGAGACTATCAATCCTGTCCGCGATGCTGTTGCTGCCAACCCTGACGACGACAAGAACCAGGAGCCAACGGAAACGGAACCAAAGGTTGAGGTCAAAGTCACCCAGCGGGAGCGCTCACTCAGTACTGCGTCCAGAACATCTTCACGCAAGGAGGCCCGCGACATAGCGGCTTCGTACCTTGCAGAGAAGAGCACTGAAGCACCTCCGGACAAGCCAATCACCGAGGAGCCTGCGGTCATCGACGTCACACCCGAGCCATCCGCGCGTGACATTGCGGCAGCCGTGCTAGAAGTGGGACCCAAGACGCTTCTCATGACCGAAGACAAGCACGCGATCAAAGACTCCGAGGCTACTCCTTCCAAGGTTCAGGATCCGCCTTCTCCTGAGGCCAGAAGACTAGCTGCCTCCTGGCTCGAGCATGAGCATGAGCACCACCATCACGAGTCTCCGGCTGAGGCCGACTGTAGTGTGTCTGGCCTTGGGATACAACAACGCGATATTACCGAAGATGAGCCAGCCAAGCCTACCTCGTCTCGCGAGTCCGCCTCAGATGATGCACCTATAGTCCAAGCCACTTCAAGCAAGAAGAAGTCCAAGCGAGGCAGCATCGACGCTCGTGACGCCGAAGCCGTGGCCGCAGCCGGTGCCCTCACTCGCGGTGTGGCACTGCTAGCAGACAAGTTCGGTGGGAGCAAGAAAAAGAAGGGCAAAAAGAAGTCAATTGACAAGAGGACGGCTAGGGAGGATGACATGTTTGACGATCCTGCGCTGTGGGAGGGGGCTGATCGGAGACCTGTTGAGGGTTCTAGGATGGATGAGAATGCGGATGGGTTCTGGGATGTGCCTGATGAAGTGGAGGATGAGCAACGAGAGGTGCAGGTGGAACATCAGAAGGACAGAGATGTGGTCATGAGTGATGGCCCTGCAAAGAAGGACAAGGATGTGGTCATGGGTGGCACTGGCGAGAGAGAAGTGCTGAGGCTGAGGGAGGTCACGGAGCAAGCTGCTGGGGATTTTGTTGAGAGCCCAACTCTCGGTAGGAGGGCTTCGGAGCGGAAGAGGGAGGCTGAACGGAGGAGCAAGGCACGACAAGAAGACGACACAGCGGATATTGAACCGGTGCAGAGGGCCTTCTCTTTCCCCGAGGACATTGCGCACGAGGATTTGTCGACTGCAGTTACGGCTGCACCTATCGTGCAACGGCAGTTGGTGGAAGACAACATCGACGACTACTCGCCAATTCGACCGGTGCATCACGTACCAAGCATCACCGACTTCAGGCGGTCTGTACCAAGCCTGCCTCCTGTACAGGAAGATTGGGCGGAGGAGACAGAACCCGACAAGCACCACGCTCGGCATCTGACAAGGACACCCGAGGTCAACAGGGACAGCGGCTTCATGTCCGATTCTCCTGCTTCGCTAAGGAGAAGCCACCAGTTCGAGGATGACAGCCACCGGGATAGTGGTGTTCACATGAAAGACTGGCCGGAGAGTACACCACCCCGGCCCAGAGATTCCAGGGGATTCGAAGCACAGCCCCCGAGGACATCGGGGTCCAGCCTCAAGGAGACGCAAAGCTATGGTCAGTATGAGACTCCGGACAGAAGCAAGACAACCAAGGGGTTGTCGACCGAGACAAGCAGAAACACCCCCGGCCGAGCGCTTGAATTTACTCCCAAGCTGCGCGAGCCATCGCCGCCTCAAAGGACACCGGAGCCACAGAAGAGCCTGACGAAGAAGCGGACGACACGGCAACTGGACAACGAGCCTACGCCAGAGCGTCACGGCGGTGCATCACTTACCCCGGTCGTCTCGGAGCGACGAGTCGTTTCCGACAACAGCGCGCTTCGTCAGTACTCAAAATCACCTCACACACCGACAGAAACAAGCGCAATGGCAGCCAGACGCTCAGCTTCCAACACCAGCATCACGCGACACCGCACCCCTGAACCGCTGGTTTTCAGGCCTGACACTCCAGGCAGCATTCGCTCGCTCCACTCAGCGACCCCGCCGCTGCGACGAGTCGACAAACGGGTTAGCGGCGATCTGCGGTCCGTGTCACTCAGCCAACGCAGCGTTTCCGACCTGTCAGCCACCGCAAATAAAATCGGCGTTAAGGATAAGGACGGCAAAGACGCTGCCACAGCCGCTGCAGCTCTGGGAATAGCCGCTGGCGCTGGCGCTGCAGCACTCGCTCTCGCTGCCGCCAATAATTCCAGAGCCTCGCAAAACACCACTCCCGTCGCCAACGAAGGCCGTGTCCGGACAAAGGACATGGCCGACGTATACGTAAGTTTTCTATTTGTTATTTGTCGTATTCTCTGCCTTGATCAACTGACTGACACTCTCCATTATTAGGATGGCTACGGCGAAGGCCGCATCGGCTCACCTCGCTCACCGACTCGACCACACAGCATGCGCCGCCGACAGAGCATGCAAGTCCTCGACCTCGAAAACAAAGTCAAGGAGCTCGAAGAAGAAAATCAAGCCCTCTCCAGCGCCCGCGTACAGGTCGAGCAGACCGCCAGCCAACGCGCATCCATGGCGCTGGCCCAACGCGACGCCGAAATCGACACGCTCAAACAGAACATTGCATTCCTACAAAAGGAGGTCGACCGCCTGACTGAAGTCAACGAAGGTCTCAGCAGCGCCAATGCGCAAATAGCAGTCACCCACACCGAGCGATACCGCCGCCTAGAGTCCCAACACACCGAAGCCGCCCGCGAGCTCGAACAGACTCGCGGCGCACACAGCCAACTCCAACAGAAAGACGCCGAGATCGCCTCCCTCCGCGCCCAGCTCGAAGACGCAAAAGAGAAGATACGCTCAATGCAAGAGCAGATTCTCTCCTCCTCCTCGACTTCCGCACCTGACTTCCTTCGCGTGCGCGACGTCGACCACTTCGACCACCGGTGCCAGCAGCTCTGCTCCCACGTACAACAATGGGTGCTCCGCTTCTCCAAGTTCAGCGACATGCGCGCCTGCCGGCTGACAACGGAAATCAACGACGAGAAGATCATCGACCGCCTCGACAACGCCGTGCTCGACGGGTCCGATGTGGACGCCTACCTCTCCGACCGCGTGCGCCGGCGCGACATTTTCATGTCCATGACCATGACGATGATCTGGGAGTTCGTCTTCACCCGCTACCTCTTCGGCATGGACCGTGAGCAGCGACAGAAGCTCAAGTCCCTCGAGAAGATCCTGCTCGAAGTCGGCCCACCGCACGCCGTCCGGCAATGGCGAGCCATAACCCTCACCCTCCTCGCCAGCCGGCCACAGTTCAAATCCCAACGCGACACGGACACAGAAGCAGTCGTGCAGGCCGTCTTCCAGACTTTGTCTGTCATCCTCCCCCCACCAACAAACATGGAAGACCAGATCCAAAGCCAACTCCGCAAGGTCATGCGCGAGGCCGTCGATCTAGCCATCGAGATGCGCACCCAACGCGCAGAATACATGATGCTCCCTCCCTTACAACCAGAGTACGACGACACGGGCGAGCTCACAGACACAGTATCCTTCAACGCGAGCCTGATGAACGAGCGCAGCGGCGGCAGCTCCCCCTCCACAAACGAAGAGTGGGAGGCCGCGGGCTCCATCGTCCGCATCGTCCTGTTCCCCTTGGTCGTAAAGAAGGGCGACGACGAAGGCAAAGGCGACGACGAGGTCGTTGTCAGCCCGGCGCAGGTGCTGGTTGCCAAACCCTTCAAAGAGAAGACGAGGAGCATCCGCATGGTGACGCCCAGCAGCGACGCCGGCGGCGCGAGCCTCTTTGCTAGGAGCAGCGTGGCTGGTGGGAGCCCGGCGGGGACGGTCATGGGGGCACACGGGAGGAACGGGAGTAATGTTAGTATGGCGAATACTGAGGGGGAGTTCATCTAGATTTTGATGAGGGAAGATTGTGCTAGGGGAAGACAAAAAGGGTTTCTTTCTTTGGGGACCGAGGATTTTGATGATGGGGTTTGATGATATCAGGTGTTTATGGCTGCGATGCTTTTTTTCCAACTGTCTGTCTTCTTATGTTTCTTCGGTTTCTGGTCCTGCGTTTTGCTTGTTTGCTTGCTATTTCGTGTTTTATGCTTCTCTTCTATGTACGCTCACGTCGCGACCACTTGTACACCGGTTTCCATTATAATGGGCATTGAATCGGCGGGTTAGACAGGGCTACTACTACACTCGTAATGAATGAATGACGACTACTTTTTACTTCAATTTTCTTCGTGTCACTTGTTTGCTCGTCGTTCTTCCAGTACACTCGAAAGACAAGTTAATTCTTCTTCGCTGAAGCCACTACTGAGGGTATCTCTCGGATCCAATCTCTGAGCGCTCAGTTCTGCTTTCGCCGGCAAACAATCAATTATTCAAAACACCAACCCGACGTTATAACTCCTTTACCCCAACCGTTCCTAGACCCTGCCATATACGTGCTCTCCATTTCCGTTACCGACCTAAGCCTGCCTCCGAAATTGCCCCGGGTCCTTTTCCCCATATCCAAACTCCCATTAATTCCCCCCCCCCCCCCCCCAACCTGGCCACATCCTCTCTCTGCACGTGAAGGGGCGTGGGTCGTGCCATAGACCATGTGCCATGCACCCTGGCACACTCTCCCACCTCTTCGAACGCGAATCGACCACAAGTAGCGCGACACGCGGATCTTCAAAAGTACATATATTCGGTTCGCTAGCGGCACAATCGATCACGGAGCCGAGCGACATATCGCGGCGGGTTACTGTGTTCCCCGTCCTTTTCCTACACGTGTCCAGAAACGGTTGATGCAATTGCGTTGTTGGTCCCAGTGCACAGGGACGGCACTGCAGGGCTTGCTTCAAAACAGCATAGACCGTCGGTGGCCAGTTGTACTCGTCGAAAAGTACTGGGCTTCGGGCAAGCGGCGGATCTGAGTGAGGTCTAGCCGTTATGCCACTTCATACCAATATTGGGGTTCGCGAAATTCTGGAAGTTGATCTCGCCCGTCTGCGGATCCGGTGGGAAGAGCGCGTTCAAAGCATCCTATACAATGGTTAGCTTTCCCAATCTTGTCATATCAACCTTATCACAAGAAAAGGGGAGGTGAAGAAGGAACATACCCAATCGATATTCTCCATGACACCAGGCTGCGGCATCCCCGCCATCCCGGGTTGGCGATGCTTCTGCTGGTAGCCCGCCACACTCCCGCCGTCGCTGCTATTGCTGTCCGGACTCCCCGGGTTACCGGGCGGTAAACTCCAGAGCACCTCGCCGTTCGAGACGCCCGCCCAGACCATGTTGGGAGGCGGAGGGGGTTGTTGTTGTTGCTGCTGCTGCTGATGCATGCCCGCCTGCATGTTGTGCATTGGCATTTGTTGTTGGTGCGGCTGCTGGCCACCACCCATCTGCATCCCGTGCTGGCTGCTGCCTTGGGAGGACATCATCCTGATGGGCGAGGACACGCCGCTCATCGGCTCCGTCTTGAACCCGGACATACCCATCTGTTGTTGGGCCGCCATCTGGGCTTGTTGGTCCATGTACGGCGGCGGTACCGCGCGCGGCGCGGGAGAGGGGGTCTCGGACTTGACGGCCACCTTCTCCGGGACGGCCTTGGCTATGCCCGTCGGGGCGCGCATCTTGCGCATCCCCGTGTACACGGCCGTCTTGCCCATGATCTCGGTGAGGATGGCGCCGGCCTTCTGCTCGCGCGGCATCTCGGGGGCGAGGTTGAAGACATAGTCGAGGCAGGACCAAATGCGGTCCGCCTCCTTGTTGTCGGGCCGGTAGTAGATCTCCGTCGCGAGGAGGAGGGCGATCTGGAACTGCTGGTAGGCGCCGATGTACCACGTCCACCGCGCGAACTGCGGGTCCGTCTCGAGCTGGATGGAGATCTCGATGATCATGATACCCGACATGACGAGGACGCTGTTGAGGCGCTGCGGCATGGGGTTCGCGGCGTTGGAGTGGTAGGGGTGCAGCACCATGGCGTGCAGGCGGTAGACGAGGAGGTGCATGACGAGCTTGGCGTAGCGCTGGATGGGGATCTCGTCGCTGAGGAAGGGCTCGTACTTCTCGAACATGCGCTTGCGGAAGTTCTCGATCTTGGTGAGTACGGCGGTTAGGGTCGTCTTGCGCGTCTCCAGCTTGCGGCGGTCGCTCCAGATGATGCGCATCATCTCGTTGATCTCGAAGCGGATTAGGATCAGGAGGGTGGACGTCCACTGCTCGGCCGAGTCGGGGGAGACCGTCGCCTGTGGGGTCAGTTGCTCCTCTTCGCAGTTGAGGGGGAGCTTGGTGTCGTAGTCTTCCCGGCGGATGGCGGGTTTGGGACCTTGTGCTTCGCAGGTCCGGATGTCGAGGAAGCACAGCTGATGCCACAGGAGACGGCGCACGTGTGTCTCTAGGGGGCTGAGGCCGTACGCTTCTCCGTCTCGGTGCAGGCCCATGCACTCGGCCATCCTCACTGCTGCTCCTACAAGGACGGAATGCGCCCGAGATACCTCGGCTCGACAGAGAGGAATCTGTCGTTCTTGTCAGCTGAGAAAAATGTACGGAGTCACGTACGCCTTGACTTACGAGGTACATGATGAAAGCCTGCATTGTATCCACCCTCGTGGTACGCAGGAAGTTGGCTTTCCCAAGAGCACACTCAGTTCCAATCTTCATGTGGTCGATCAAGTACTGCTTCTCAAACCCATACTCCGCGTGCGCGCGGCCCTCGTCAAGACTGACCGCGGCGGTGAACCAGGCTGCAAACACGAGGGCTTGCTGCGGCGCCGGAGGCTCGTACCCGTTGTCGATGTTCTGCCAGAACGACACATACTGGGTCTCGAAGGACCGGCGGTGGACACATCTCGCGACGGGGTGCACAGCATCCCAGTACCGCTGGAGGAGCCGGTGTCCTAGGTCCTTTGACGGGAGGAAGTTGATAAAGTCGGGCATCTGGCCGACTTGACCGAAGAAGAAACCTCCCGATGGCGCGATATAAGATGCGCCAGGCCGTAGGAATTCCGGTATCGAGACTTCGGAAGGAGCTACGTCTGACATACTATCAAAGCCTGGTGACGGTCTGGGATCCGGTCCTGGACGTTGTTGGGGCGGCGGAGAAGCCGGGTTGCCAGACAGACCGGCTTGTATCTAGTAAGAGAGGTCAGCATAGTGCCACAAAAATACAAAGGAAATCCGATGTGTTGGTTCTTTGCTAGAATATGACAAGCTACAAAACTAGTGCATACCTCTTCAGACAACCGCGGTCGGTTGAGACCACCTATACGCTCGGTGATTCGCATCCTCCCAACTTGAATGCCGAGGTCGATAATATCATCCGTACCGTCTGCGTCGTCTTCGTACGTAAGATCAAGGGCCACCATTGGTGTTATCTCCAGGTCTCGCTCCTCGTCGAAGTCCCCCTCGACATCGTCTGCGAGAATCCTCTGCTGGGCTGCAGCCTTTGTCGTGGACTTTGCTACATCTCTCTCGAGCTGCCGCTCGAGGGATCCGACCTTCTCTTTGATCTCCGTCAGGCGAAGCTGGCTTGCCTCGTCAAGTTTCGGGCCCAGATAGACGCAGTCCCGGTTGAACCTAACGCAGTTGGTGCACGGTTGGGACTTGTTGCATTTAAGTTTCCTCCGTCGGCACTCGAGGCAGGATGTGATCATACGCATCCGCCTGCGGATCGGCTTGGAAGCCGAGGCTGATTGGTGAGTACCTGTTGGCTGGTCGTGCAGAGCAGCGTCGACGTTGGGATCCATTGCATGCTGCCCTGCTCCGGGTGCTGGGCCGCGAATGGTAGATGGCCCTGAGTATACCTGACCACCATCTGTCGACGCAGCCATGCCGGGACCCACCGAGCCGGCCATGCTGTTTCGTCCGCCAACAGGGAGGACGGTAGGAGCAGAGCCATACGAGCTTCTGACAGGTTGTTGTTGGTGGTGGGCGGCATACTGTTGTTGCCGCGGTTGGAGGTGTGGCTGGATACCGGGCTGCGGCCGGTATTGGTTGTGGTTATGATGTGGTGACGAACCGTCACTGCGATAGCTCGACATCGCGAATTAGGCGCGCAGGAAGGCACTGCAAGAGGTCCTCCCTATTCCCTGGGATGATCCTGTGGCGCGCGGAGGCAGAGGTAGGGTCACGTCCGTACCATGCCGGGATGTGTGAGGGATCTGCTTCTCCCGTGAACCAGATCTACCGAATCTGGAAGGCTGGGATGGTTCAAGAGGTCCTGGTTGGGCAGAGTTAGATTTGCTGTGGTGGACTAGCAAGCTTCCAAGGGCCTGCGAGCGCTTCCACCCCACGATGAACTAGGGGTCCTCTGACACGGACGGCTCTTGGTGCGGAGCCTGAATGAAGGGATTCGAGCTGCAGGCCTTCTCTCACAGCCACTCGGAGGGCAGAATGAGTGAACCGGGTTGATTTTCCTGGGACTGAAGATAAAAGGTTGCGGACGTATGGGTGTATTTTGAGGCGATCAATGCAGGTGGACACTGGACGTTACGGACGTAAAGCGGTTTTTGGTGGGCGGATGGTGTGTGAGGGGTGGATGTGGTGAGAAGAAGCGGGTTCCAGCACCTTTTCTAGAATAAATAAGGTGCGTCGACGGGATTCCAGAGCGGGCTTGACTCTAGGGATGAAAGTCTGGAAGTATGTGTAAGTTGTGTTAAGTTGCTGTAAGTCTCTCCGCGACGTCTAATAGGTTGCGGAAGGCCGATGCGGCTGTCTCGGGTTCAAGTTTGCTTCCTCTTGCTCCTCTCTTCAGTTAGGATGGATGCATACTGGAGACTTTGTGGCTTGCCAGATAGGTCAGTAACGGCATCCATGGAAGGGGGTAATGGCGGGCAGAGGTGCAGCTTTAACAGCGAGTACTGTCGCGACAACTGGATCCGACGGAAGCGAGTTCGTCTCGTCGTAACGGGTGAAGGTGAGGTGAGGTGGTACGGAGAACCTGGAAGCTCGTCTGCATACCTTATGGGAGACCAAGAAACAAGGGTTCGGGACTGCTTCGCTGAACATCGATGGGTTCGACTCGTTAAAGCAATGGCTTCCACTGGCTGTCTGCAAGTGCCTGCAAGGATAACTTATGCAGCCAATGCAGAACACCGTTGTTGCAAAACCTGCGTCAAAGAGGAAGACTTGATGCAAGTAATAAGCTGCGTATGTTTTGCTGCGGGGTCTCGACGAGTTTGAGAGACTCGGTTGGTTGATGCTGAGACTGAACGGCCCTTTGTTTTCTCTTCGAGTATGACAAGTATGTATCGACTGAAGTTGCTGTTAGGCGAGGCCAAAAGGATCCGAGAAGCGAAATGCTCAGAGCTCTCGTCCGATGATCTCGGTGCTTTTCGTGCTTTCAGGACCTTCCCGGCGATCGGATGCGGAACTGTACCTCATGCAGACCGACCCCGCACCGAGACTGAGATGGCGGTGTTGAATATTGTTAAAAGCTTTGCGGAGGTTGAAGGATGGAAGAAAGTAGAGAACAGCAGAAAGAAGAAGAGAAAGAACTTGGAGGATGTGCTACGTACAATCAAAGATTAAGCGTACCTAGACAAAAAATGAAGCCGAACAATTCGCCATCTCATAGCAACCTAGGCCTCCTACCTACCTGCAGACTGGGACTTACAGAAGGCGAGACAGGCCGGATTTGGATGCTTAGAGTTCCAGGTTGGGCTAATCGACAATGTCTTGGCAACCTCTGCCACCGCACTGAAAAAGAGACATGCCGGGGCCCGGGTGAACATCGTCGAATTGTTCGCATCAGTCTCATGGTGTGACCTGCCCTGCCCTGCGAGCCTCCTCTGCCAGTCAGGTTAAGACAATTCAACTCTAAGCGAGGCCAATGTCTTGCCCGGGAGAAGACTTTCGTTCCTTCTGGGAATGACTCAGGAACATCCACTGGCATTCAATATCATCACGACTCTGCCAGTCTGCCTTTGGTCGCCCTCTGACAAGCCGCTTACAGACGTTGTCGGCCCACAAACCACGTTGTAGTTGAGCAAGACCAGAGTCTTAGGACAGTTGGATGTTCTTCTTGGAGCCGAGCAGAATGTCTCAAATCAACCGCCACAATTCTGCAGCCCTTCTCCTCCCGACCATTTTACCCTTCTCCGAACAATGTGTGAAGATTTCCTTTCTGCCTTTCTGGCACATTGCCTTTCTTGTTGTAAGAAGCAAGACTAAGTCTAGACTCGGACCGTTCTCCGTCTTTAGACGAACTCAAACCGGGTACCGTTTCGCATCCCACCGCCATCCCGCATCGTTCATCGGTACTTAAACTAGATTACGGCATGGCGCGCCCGGCGTCCGAAAATTGGGAGGCGTAGCGGCTGCGGTAGGCTTTTTGCCTGCCTTTTCCATCTTGCCAGTTCCTTGCTCAGTGTGGGTGTCCAGATGCCCGTTTCCAGATCGCCGGGACAGAAAACGCTTAACAGACCTGTGCTTCTTGTCCTTCAGCGGCTTGCCACGACTTTAGTTCATGATGGTCCACGATCGCTCAGATCGTAGCGGTGCCTCGGTGCGGTGCCGAGCCCAGCCACTTGCGGATCCTGCGCCGGATCCGGATGGCCTCCATGCCAAACCCACCACCTTATCCACCACGAATGGCAGGACTGCACATGCAAGTGTTGCGGAGAAGCGATCGGCCTTTCTCAGCCGAAACACCGTCCGAACACTGTTGTCGTGAAGGAATGCTGCCCTACCGGCCCTAGTCTAGATTGCCCCAGATTGAAAACTCGCTGTGGTGAGGAAAGCGCCTGGAGCCATGTTGAAGGACTTCATCATCAGATGTCCGAAGTGGACACAAACTTCTTGGTCGCTTGCATAAACAATAATTGTATTCGGGAAGCAACAGACGGTACGGGCGCACAAGCGGCAGGCAGGCAGCAGAAACCGGAGAACTTCTGCACCGGCATCAAGGGTGGCAAAGCCAGAGAACCCTCTCGTGCGACCAATGCATGTAACACCCGGTCCGCGCGAACGACCTAGAACGCTGGCGATATGGCAACATATGTGGATTTTCAGTGCGGAAGGCCGTCTCGTCAATCAGCCCTTGATATCGCGTGTCGGGAACTTCTCCATCAAATATATAAGCAGTATCCACCAACGCTGCCTTCTTCCACTGAAATCGCATAAACCTGGTTGCGATAGGGATCGAGACATGCCGTGTGACCATCTTTGACGGTCATCAACCGAACGTTGGCCCGTTCTCTGCCTTGAACTCCGGCCGGCTCTTTTCCTTGAACATGGGCCCGGCCTCGTCTTTGAACTCTGGCCTGTTCTCTTCATCCACTGGATCCTTTCTTCCTTCTGCTGCTCCATTTTCTCGCACCTTGACCCGGCCCACCATCTGTCGCCACGAACGTAACATGTTTCTGTACTCCTCGGCCTTCTCCGGGCCGCACTCTTTTCTAACGAGCTCGACGAACCAGACGAGCCATGCTGTCCTACCCCAATTCCCGTCGGCTAGATCTTTCGTGACAGCGCGGTATGCCGCAATCAGCACAGCAGGCGGGAGACCTTGGCCGCTCTTCTGTATGATCGCGATGCATTCTCTCAATCTGTTATATGCCGCCCGCTTCGACAGGTTGCCATATTCAGCATTCTCCTTGGCCAGTCTCGCTGCGATCTCGGCCGTCCTGTCGGTTGGCTGGCAAAGTCTGAGCAACTTCCATACGTCCGCTATCGATGCCGTTGGGTCAAGCAAAGCCTGCTCGATATATACTGGCCAAACGCTTGTGCGCCAGGTATGCCACCTCCAGTAGGCCTGGCTCGACGGGTGCTTACGCTTGGGTCCGTCTGACTTGCAGGCTATGTGATAGAGCCGTAACGCCACGCGATAGTCGCCGCAAGTAACAGCAACCGTGCGGAGCAGTCGGCCAAAGTAGTCGTGACGTGGTGCGAGTTCGCGCTCTGCGAGTTCCGCGAAAGACGTAGCCAGCTCGTCGGTTCGCCCTGTGGCCTTTAAGACGTTGCAGAGTTCTCTTATTCTTGATTTCCATTGGTCATCCAGCCTGAAGACCGCGTAGGCTAGGCCTGCGAGACCCGTTGATGTCCCGCAAGATGACAGTTCCTCGAAGAGCTTTCTGTGTTGGGGGATCTTCCCTACTATCCTAGTAGAAGACCAGTGCTGAAGAAGAAGGTGGCATAAGTCGGTGGTTGACATTCTGACTGGCAGAGCGTGATCCTTGTAAAAGAACTTCTCGAGCGCTTCGAACATGACGTCGGACCGGATCCGCGGTAGACGTGCAAGCACGCAGAGCCACGCATATTGTGCACGGTGGCAGTGTATCTGGGATGCGTGTCGTTGAAGAAAGCGCCGGGCGGTCCTCAGAACGCTCGGCTCACATGGATCCAGTCTTGATAAAGCATTGGATATGTGTAGAATTTGTGCTTGGCTCACTTCACCGTCCCCAGGGACTTCGCTCCATGAGCGCATGAATGTGAGCAGAATGTACTCAATTGATGGGACCACGGTGTGTAACTGTTGGTTGGGAATGGTCCTCATCGTGAGCGCAAAGAGTTCGCCCATATCGTCGCTGGCTGGAAGATCGGAAAATTGAGCAAATAGAGCTTGATATAGCTCGGGGTCCGGGCACCGCTCCAGGCTTGCGCGCAGCAGAGGCAGACTCGGTGTGGTGAAGATGCGCCCAGCAACAGCCGAATAGAGTTGCGTAAAGAGTAAAAGTTCGGGGGAGAGCTTCCCAAACCTCGTGATGAGCGCACCGCGAACGGAGTCCAAGGAATTGAGCACAGGTCTTAGAGATTCGATGGTGGATTCTCCGTCGCCCGCGCCCCCTGTACCATCCCTCAGCTGAAGGCAGATGTCGTCGCATGCTTGTATTAGATCCGAGGTTGGCTCTGTGGAGACTTGGGATCGAAACTGATCAATCAGTTCCTGAGGCGTGGGTGGTGCTGTAGGCTCCGCCTGTCTTGCTGCTTCGCGGACGGATGGTGGCACGAGGAACTGCCCAAGCCAGTGCTGGGCTAGCTGAAGTTGTGCCTTTCTTTTCTCCTCTCGGTCGGAGAGCATAGTCGGAGGCTCCCATTTCCATCTCGACAGATCCAATGCGTCTGGTAACGCCCAGTCTGGCAGTGCTGAAGGCGTATATCCGGCATTGAGTGCTCCCATCCGCCGCTTGCCTAGCCTTCGACGACTCTCAAGCGGTCCGGGAGTGCTGCTCGCCCTTCGTCTGGGCACATGTGAGGCGGCGAAGAATCTCTCAAACACGCTGGCGAGTAGTGCATCAGACACCCATATGTTCTCTTGCGGCGAGACGAGTTGTCGTTGGAGAGCTCGAGAGCAGGATGAGGCGGGCCGTGGCGGCATGGAGGGAGGGAGGAGGAGGCACCGGGCTCGAAGCCACGTGCATATGGTCGAGTAGCTATGGTTATCGAAAAATCATTGAGCACAAGTCATCCTCAGAGATTGGATAGTAGCCAGTATGACGCGCTCAGAGAGTGTGGTGGCCGTGATATCTGCGTCGACGTTGGACTTGGCTCTCGAATATTAATTTGGAGCTCAATTGACGGGAGCTTCCCTTTGCTAGCGGCCAACCAATTGTGTGGCGCAACTTCCAGGTTTAAACTCGAGTCTCCATCGTGTGGCTGAACGAAGGAGACCCTCAAACTGTGGCTTGACCTGAGCTTCGACCCCGGAATTCGATGCCTCGGCACATGCAAATGCAGCGGCTCAATTGCCCCGGCTTGCTCTCCCGGAAAGCGCTCCACGTTCAAGCATGACCTACAGAGCGCGTCTCCTTTGCGCCTCCTTGAGCCGCACACGAGTTATCGACTCTTATTAGACAGATACAATGGCGCCCAGAAAGAATACCCAGTCGACTGCAGCCGAGATATCTCTCGTGCACCTCAAGAACTGCCTTGTAAACCTGCCGTCATCTCTCGTTTCTCTGTTGGTGAACGTCAACACGGTGTGCCTCTCTCCCAATTCCGCCCCCTGAGTGCTCCAACTTATATACTGACTCTCGGTTTCTGCAGCCCGCCCAAAATGTTGTCGTCGAGCTCAACTACCGCCTCTCTCCTACCGCCGACAATGGCTCTCCCAAAGCGACCTCGAAATCCATCTTCCTTGGCTGGACGGGCATGCCTAGCAAGCGGAAGCTGGCGCCATTGGTTGACCGCGATGGAATCAACGGGGTACGAGGAGGCAGGGACAAGGAAATACAAGTCGTCGAGGTTGATGCCACGTTGGCCGCTACGCTTGGGATACACGACGGCCAGAAGGTCACTGCCACCGTCCACGTCGATCCACCCTTAGTCCATACCGTCAACATCGAGCCCCTGACTCCCGAAGACTGGGAGATGATTGAGCTCCACGCAACCTTCCTGGAGCTCAATATGCTGTCCCAGATTCGAGCTATTCCCAACCCGGCATTTGCCCCTACCACTGGGCTCACCGCAGGCGGCCATCCCTTGACGCTCCACCTGTCGCCTACTTCGACTGCAAATATCAAAGTGCTTGCAGTCGACCCGGCGCTGCCTGCGGATACCCCATTTGCGAAGATTGCGCCAGACGCGGAAGTCATCGTTGCGCCCAAGACCAGAGCAAAGGCGTCGCGCAGTAACCGAGACGGAACCAGCGTTGCCAGCACCTCAAGGCGGAGCGGGAAAAGCGGTACTAGCACAGTCAAAAATAAGGCTGCCAGGGAGGAGCGCAAGCCGACCCTCTTTCTCAGAGGCATCAGCCGGTCGCTGTGTCAGGAATGGTTCGACGAGGACGCCCAGGATGACGGCTTGAGTGCCTGGGTTGACCGCGACCTCCTTTACTCGAAGGACTTCAAGGGTGTGAAATGGGTTGCTGTGAGCATTGTCAGGCCAGGAGGTCTTGAGGAGCCGATAGACCCGCAAAAGCAACAAGCGGAGATGCAAACTCTCAAGCATGCCCGGAAAGTCGTCGCACAGCTTCGGGCATGGGACGATCCTCCAAATGGCCAGACTATGGCTCTGTCGCCGGCACTGTGTGCCGCCCTTGACAGCCAAGGGATGGTCGGCGGAGTCGTCAAGCTCGAACTAGCTCCTCAGCAGCTACCTCGGAAGTCGGTACCAGATGCGGATGGCTTATCGCGGGATACTATTCAGAGACTGAAAGTCTACCCTTTCGCCACTGCAGCCGACGCTTCTTCGTCGGGACTCAAATTTGGAGGAGAATCCAAAGCAGAGCGGGAAGAGGCAGCCAAACGCATTCAACAGATTTATGGAAAGGGGTTACTCAATGGCCCCTTGGTAGACGGCCAGCTCCTCGGTCTGCACGACGGTCTAGAGTCCTCGGGCGGGTGGGAAGGGGGTATCGTCAAGTTCGACCCTGAACCATCTGCTAAAGATGCCGTACCATGGGTCCTCGCATCAGACTGGCGCTTGACGCTAGAAGTCCAGCCAGCGATATCTCGGCCGACCACATTGAGCACCATATCGCATGACCCGCTCCCGCAGACCGATTCTGTTCTGGTCGGGATCGACTCGCTTCTAAGTGACCTTCAGTCCCACCTGTCACACCTTTCGTCCGTCTTATTGACAGGCGGCATCGGGTCTGGCAAGACTGCAGTCGCCCAGAGCGTGGCGCGTCGCCTGAAGGAAGATCAGCTTTACCACACCACATACTTTCCCTGCATCAAGCTCGTGAATGATGAAAGCAGGATATCTACCATCAAAGAGACACTGAACAGGCTCTTCATGAGCGCGAGCTGGGGCGCCCGGCTCGGCGGCAAGTCGTTGGTTATTCTCGACGACCTTGATAGACTCTGTCCAGCCGAGACAGAGTTGCAAGTTGGCAACGAGAATGGCCGGAGCCGGCAGATTAGCGAAGCAATTGCCTCAATTGTGAAGCAATACTGCGGAAAGGACAGCCCTGTGGTTCTACTAGCAACATGTCAGGGGAAGGACTCTCTCCACAATGTGCTAGTTGGCGGCCACATTGTACGAGAGATCGTCGACCTCAAGGCCCCTGACAAGGAGGCACGCCGACGCATCATGGAGGCCATCACCAGACAGAACGCAGTTTCAGCAGACGATCGCAGAAGTTTCCACTATGACTCCGAAGACAGGAGCCGACCCACCACCGCAGACGGCAGCTCTACGGCCGCAGACCACGATAGCGATGCCTGGATGGATGGCACCATCGAAACCAAGACCAAGCCCCCCGGCACTGCGGGCTTCATCGTCGATCCAGACCTCGACTTTCTCGACCTCGCAGGGGAGACAGACGGCTACATGCCAGGGGACATCAAGTCCCTCACCGCCCGCGCCCGCAACGAGGCCCTAGTCCGGTCCCTCTCGTCTCTCCCCTCAACCAAAGTCTCCTCAGTCCCCTTAACCCGGACAGACTTCGACGCCGCGCTCACGGGGTTCACCCCCGCTTCTCTCCGCAACGTGACCCTCCAGCACTCAACCACCACCTTCGCCTCCATCGGCGGCCTACAGGAGACACGCCGCGTGCTCCTCGAAACGCTACAATATCCGACAAAATACGCGCCCATATTCGCCAAGTGCCCGCTACGTCTACGCTCCGGCCTCCTCCTCTACGGCTACCCAGGCTGCGGCAAGACCCTCCTCGCCTCCGCAGTAGCGGGCGAGTGCGGGCTCAATTTCATCTCCGTCAAAGGCCCCGAGATCCTGAACAAGTACATCGGTGCCTCTGAAAAGTCCGTCCGCGACCTCTTCGAGCGCGCCCAAGCCGCCCGCCCCTGCGTCCTCTTCTTCGACGAGTTCGACTCCATCGCTCCCAAACGAGGACACGACAGCACCGGCGTCACGGACCGTGTAGTCAACCAGCTTCTCACCCAAATGGACGGTGCGGAAGGCCTGTCGGGCGTGTACGTCCTCGCCGCCACCTCTCGCCCGGATCTAATCGACCCCGCTCTCCTCCGCCCAGGCCGTCTCGACAAGTCTCTCCTCTGCGACTTTCCCAACCTCGAGGACCGCATCGACATCATCACCGCCCTAGCCAAGAAAGTCAGGCTTGCCGACGAAGTACTAGAAGGAGAAGAGGAGATGATCGAGCTCGGCCGACGAACGGAGGGGTTCTCCGGCGCCGATCTGCAAGCCCTTGTGTCCAACGCGCAGCTAGAAGCTATCCACGACGTACTAGGCGACCAACCAACCACCGAGTCCTCCTCTTCCTCCAACCGCAAGGGCGTAGTAGCCAAAAAGTCCCTCGCGAACGGCACCGGATCGCCCCGTCCCTTCGTGCAGTTCCGCTACGGCGCCGAGGAATCGAAGCTCGAGGCCGAGCGCCGCGCCAAGTCCGGCCTCACGCGGTCCGCCGAGCTTGCTGAAAACGCTGCCATCGCCGCCAAGTTGGAGGCCATCCGCAACGCGAGGAGGAAGGCGAAGCTGGCGAGGGCTGGCAGTGTGAGCGAAGGGAAGGGGAAGACCGGAGAGGGGCTGACGGATAAAGAAGTTGTTATCGGGTGGAAGCACCTTGCCAAGGCGCTCGAGGCCACGAGGGCGAGTATCAGTAGCGACGAGAGGAGGCGGTTGGAGAGGATCTATAGGGAGTTTGTCGTGGGGCGGAGTGGGGAGATGAGGGATGGGCAGGGGAGTATGGAGGTTGGGGGAAGGAGTAGTCTTATGTGACGAGGGTTGGGGAACGAGCTGGGAGGGTGGGATGGGGAGTACAGGAAGTGTGTTTGGGGTGTATGGGCGTGTATAGGGGGTGTATAGGTAGTCTATAGCAGTGTAAGGATAGCATTATTGTATATGAGCCGTGCAAATTTCTGGAAAGGAGTACAAATGATGTTTCCAATGGCATGAACGTTGCCTGCCTCTCCACAATACCCACGCGTGAGGTGAAGTATGTTGACGATAGATGCGGCTCACCTTGGCCATTGTCTACGCACATGATTCTAGCGCTGTTCAAATCTAATACTCCGGACTGCCATAACATGTTACACTGCATGTCTTCGGCAGGTTCGTGGTAAATATCGTGGCTATGAGATAAGTTGGCTGCACTCATCGGCGCCTGTCGCTGCAGCATTTCTCTGGATCGGCTCTGGCGGGAGTGCCAGGCACCTTGTAAATGGCCTTTAATCCATGAATGACCCGACAAGGATAGAGAATCCCTGCGTGTCCTTGTTGAAGGTCGTTTTCACTTCGAGATGTATTGGTCTTGGACCATGTGTGGTGAGCGAAATAGGGCACGGAGAACTTATAGTGTAGTTCTCATTAGTATGACAGTCAAAGTATGGTACAGCCTGATAGTCACCGGGTAGACTGCCGGCAATCAGGCGAGAAGGGATATATGATCAGCAATCACTCATAGGTCAGGCGCCATAGGTGCATAAGGGTAGCATGTTGGTGTGTCTATGCAACCTTATAACAATAATCATGCCACTGCTCACTCTACATATGCCGGTATAGCCCTCACAGAGCGTACGAGTAGGTAAAAGGATTCATATATGTTTCATGTACGCTATCAAAATGCTACCGTCATGAACGTTGAGTGTCATAACAAAAGTGGTCATCTTCAGGGGCGGTGTCCAGCGTGAGCAACCTCGTATACTGCGCCAAACTGGCATCCGAGCCCGTCAAGTCCATCCATACCTGGTCCAAGAACTCCAGCCCAAATTTGTCTTGCCACAGATACCGCTGTTGCATATTCTCCACCTCATCCTGCGACCGACAGGCGATCATCCTGATGACCATTTTCAACCGCACCATGAACCAAGCCCCGTGTTCTCCCCCTTCAGCCACGACACTGCCGATAAAAAGCACCCACAGCAGGTCATGTAACCTCTCCCTAGGAAAAGCGGCAACGTTTATCGCATCCCTGCTATCCAACGCCTCCCTCAGCCGCGAGACCAAAACCCTCACCACCGCCCCGTTCTTGGGCACGAGCCTCAGCCCGTTGTACATAAACATGTGGGCGGCCAGACATAATGACCTCAGTCTATGTTCCTCCGGCGACCGGGGTTTGCGTTCTATGCGCCGCAGGATGTGGACGTCCGCAATGTTATGCAGTATCCGCGTGGGCGTCGGTCCGCCGACGCCGAGCTTCTTGGCTATTACGGACTGGCGGAGGCAGCGGAATATGGAGACGATGTCTTCGTTTTCGGAGTTGATGTCTTCTCCGCCTACAAGGTGGGAGAGGTCTGGCTCCTCTGCTTGGTTGAGGATGTCTTGCGGGATGTGGACGTCCATGTAGCCGTGGATTAGGGGGAATAAAGGGGTGCGGCCGAGGCCGGAGGCTGTTTGGAGGTCGTTCCTGGATGGTGTTAGGATTGTATAGATCTCATGGTTGTGAAAAGTTGTCGCATACCAGCAGATGGCTTGTGCTACGTGGTATGTGTCTTTGAACGCCATGGCGCCGCCGCGGGCGTCGACAAGTCGCTTGAGGCCGCGGAGGTGCATGTCTGCCTCTTGGAAGGATCCTTCCATCGCCTTGACGGTCTCAAGTAAGTCTCTACATCCAATCCTCGCTCGCATTATCTCATAAAATGGACGAACACTCACAGCAACGTTCGCCAGTTTCGCCACAGCCACGATCAACACATCCGACACCTGCGACATCCTATACTTCTGGATCTCCCGATTGATCTCTTGAATCGCCTGCGTCTTCTGGTACAGCCCCTCGTAGGCGACCGCCCTGTCTAGAGAGGGGACATTCATGACCCAGAAGGTCCACGAGAGGGCCAGCGTTCCCCTCATTATGAGCGGTTCCGACATGGCCATGCTGAAGTAAGGCCTCTGTTTGACGTTTTGCGATGCGTTAAGAGCGAACTTGGTGAGGACTTTATTGGGGGGGAAAGGGTCAAAGCCAAATATCAGCTGGGGGAACTGGGGACGATACCGTGAAGTAACAGAGGTTGACGAGCCTACAGTACTGGATGAGCCTGTCGACGCGCCAGTTGGTCTCGACGGGGAGGACGTCGAAGGGGTCGAGGGAGCGGGTTGCGAGGCGGGAGACTTGGGTAAGGGGCGTCGGTTCGGGGAGGATGAGGTCTAGTGGAGGTTCGGTTGAGACGAGTTCTTGTATTTGTCGTATAGGAGACTTCTTCGACTTCCTCTCCTCGTCTGTGTTTCTGCGGGACAGTCTGAACCGGCCTTTCAGAGTCCCCTTTTGCTCTTCGGTCCTACGTGAGTTCCTTGACCCTGGGACCGCTTCCGTTTGACCGGCTGGTTCTTTGAGTTTTCTGGATCTTGAGGCCAGGGCTGTCTTCATGGCATGACTGCGCATAGCCCTGGTGGCCGGCTGAGGGGCTTCCCCTGAGACGAAGAACTCATATTCAGGCATCTTGACATCGATATAGTCTTGAATTGGAGATATAGATGGCGATAGCAATAAGCCAGAAAGGGGAAGCAGCGTGGTATATACTGCCTTAAGTAACATATGACATATCCAAGCCTACCGCCACCATCAGCCCGTAGTGATGTTCCCTCACTCGGCCGTTTGTAAGCCAACCAGCATTCAGACCTCCTTAAGTCCAGAACCAATACACACATTTTAGCCAGATCCTTCAACCAGACCCGCCAGATGGGGGCGAAGCGAGGGCGAGCTGGCGCGCCGCCCGGGCCGGAACAGAATTTCCTAGGGCATAGAAACACCGTGACGACATGGCGTCGTTAAGGCTGCTCTTCGGGCGTGGTGAGGAGGAGGTTCAAATTAAATATTACTCATCACCGGGCACACCCAGGCACGTGATTGGCTGACGAGAAATCTTAATAAGCCGCCGCTTGCGCTGAGCCAGCTAAACTACTTTTGGCCTAGCATTTTGCCAACGGGCCCCACGGTTCGTTTAGCAAGGAGACCCCTGAACACAGCACCAACCTCCAGCGTGACCCCTGTTTGCAAACCAGCCTCCGGAATTCTAGCGGTGAGGTTATCAAGGAGCTGCAGTCCCTCTCCGCCTTTTCTATCTTGTCCAATCGCTCGATTAACCTGCAGAGACATTCGCATATTTTTCGTGCTCTTGCAGGTCCAAATCGCCGCTGCAAGACATTCCGAAGCGCGCGCTGCGAACTTGTGAACGTTTCCCCAGTTTTCGTGGATAGCTTCAAGTTGTCTCAGCCCCGACTTACACCAAGCTTCGCCCGCATCTTCACCACACAACTAAGACATACCGTACCACAACCTCAATTCAAGATGGGCCTCCTAGACGACGCGGCCTCAATGGTCTCCGCCCGCTCCTCCCACTCTCACTCTCACTCCAAGCACAAGAGCAGCTCTTCCCACTCCAAGCACCACAGCAAACACCGCTCCCGCTCGCGCTCCAGCTCGCGCAGCAGGCACCACAACCGCTCCTCCTCCCACCTCCCGGGGATAGCAGCCTCCCTCTTCGGCGTGACGGAGGACAAGCACCGCCACAAGTCCGACAAACACCACTCCTCCTCCCGCTCCATCTTCGGCGGCGACGACAAGCACAGCAAGCACAACTCCTCTCGGGCCAGCTTCTTCGGCCTGGGAAGCAGCCATGGGAATGCGAGTCGGAGTAGCTTCTTCGGATTCGGTATGTTCCTCCTCCGTTCTTTTCCCCCTGCTGCTCTAAATGCAAACAGCTTTTGCTAATTGCCCCGCGTGTCCACAAACAGGCCAACGCACACCCTCCTACTACAAGCGCTCCCCCCGCCCCTCCTTCATCCAGCGCTCCCTGAAGCAGGTCAAACGCCTCCTACGCGATCTCGTCTACTACGCCAAGCGCCACCCGCTCAAGGTATTCGCGTTGGTCATCATGCCCTTAGTGACGGGCGGGTTCCTGACGGCGCTGCTGGCGAGGTTTGGGCTGCGCCTGCCGGCCGGGCTGGAGAGGATGCTGGGGGTCGCGGCCAAGGCCGGAGCCGGGGATGGGATAGGGCTGGTCGGGGAGGCGGTGAGGATGGCTAGCGGAGGGTTCGGAGGTGGGGGTGGGAGTGCGAAGGTTAGTGTTGAGAGGGGAAGGGACGGGGGTATGAGTTGGGAGAGGAAACGAGTTGAGAGGGAGGATGAGGGGGGTTGGGGAGGGGCTGCTTCGGGGTTGATGGGTGGGGTGGCGAAGATGTTTATTTAGGGGAGGGAAGGGGGTGAGAGTGAGCTGAGGTGGTGGTTTGGGATACCTCTTCGTTGGAGCTGAGAGGTTCTTTGGTGTATTTTCTTGGTTACGGGCGTTACTGGATTTACAAGTAGCTGAATGATGATGACTGCAAGCAACGCAAGTGGATGGACTTGGTGAAGAAGAACCTCGCGTAGAAGGAGTGGTCAGGCAAGGGGCTTTCAGATCGACACCAAAATATTAGAATGCATACTAAGAAAGTCTATCAGAAGAGGAGAAGGAGAAGAGCAGCCAACCCATCCGTCCATGTATTTTTCCGTAACCGCCCCACGCTATGACCCTTGAGAGAATATCATCAATGAAACCTATTGCCGCGACGGGTCAAGAAGTCCTACCGCCCCTTACGCCGTCGAGAACTTGAAGAACCACCACCACCGACAGGCTTCCGCTTTACAGGAGACGAGCCGCCAGAGTGTTTCTTACGCGGAGTGGACGGTTCGCGCTCCCTGCGAGGTTCAGGCTGTGGTTCCGGCTCCGGGGAGTCTTCGATGACAATAACCTCCTCGCGGCTGCGGCCACGACGGCCGGTGACGGGGGCTCCACCGACACTGCCGGAACTAGGGACCCGGGTAACGTTGTATTCCCCGCTGGTGCCGTCGCTGTCTTCGCTTGCCGTCTCTTCGCTGTCATCCTCTGCAGAACGGCGCCTGTTGGGGTCCTGGGGCCTATAGCCCGGGTCATATACATGATGGCCTGTGCCTGCCGGGGGCCCAGAAACGTAGCGACGACCAGCCGGAGCACGTGAGTCAGACGCCATGAACCGAAGTGGATCAACAGATGACTGCCGGTGAGCCGCTATTGCAGGAGCCGAGATGGATGCAGGCAGTCCCTGGCCGTAGGAACCGGGCCAGGAGTCTTGCCGAGATGAACTGGACGGAGGCCGAGATGCTGAATCAGAGACATGACGAGAGGATGAAGGGGGGTACCCATCCCGGGAGTAAGAAGGCCGAAAGGGTGAATTGGTCTGGGAGCGGTCCGCTGCGGGATCCCGACTGGGCGGTCTCTGTGATCTATGTGACGATGTTGTGCCGGACCGAGGCCGGGTCCGGGGTTGTGCCACAGGCGGGCTTGGTGGTCTCTGCGATGATGCTGTGCCAGATCGTGGTCGAGACCTAGAGGAGGGTAGGGGTGGAGGGAAATACCCCACAGGTGGGTACACAGCGTGGCCTGAATCCTCTCGAAAGCTGCCCGAGACAGCTTTCTGCGACACCGCCTCATCGGCAACCACTGATCGCCGTTTTCGTACCGTAGGTTCCAAGTGTGAGAGCGGGACCGCAAACCGCTGTTCCTTCTCTTTTCGTTTTCTGCGTGCCTCCTCGTGCGCATGCATCCGTTCCCGTCGTCGTTCCAATGCTGCCAGCTCTTCTTGGGTAAGCCTGACATCCTTCTTGCCCTTCGCTTGAGCTCGCCGTATCCGCTCCAGAGCCGACTCGACAACTGCCTCCTCCCTCTCGCTCACAATGGCCCCAGGCCCACCACGAACTCGCGCATCCTCATCCGAGTCATTATCCTCCTCCGAGGTACTGTCTTCGTCATCTTCATCCTCCTGCTGATAAACATAACTGGTACGTGACCGCCCGCCGTTTCCGTCGCCTATGTCTATTCCCGTAAACCGGAGCGGGTCGCTCACAAACCGCGACCCGCCCGAAGAAGCCAAACCAACGCCTTGTGTATCACTATCCTCCTCGCTGGCGATCTCCTCCACAACACGTCGACCAGCGTTCCACAAGTCCTCCAAAATACCTCCCTCTTCGCGCGCGTTGTCTCTCCTCCGACCGCGCCTCGATGGTCTTCCCCATTGGGGCGCATGTTTGGGAGATCGCGGCCGACCACCTAGACCGCCTCCCCAGAAAAAGCCTCGTCGATGGGCTTGTCCAATAGTGCAGCGTGGCCGAGGATGGTCACGCCGCTGGCGCCAATCAGCCATAGGAGGGTGCTGAAGGGCGAAGCATAGAGCGCAACGGGAATGGCAATGATGTACATTCCCGTGTAGAGCTGAGATGTGGTGATGCGCTGGTTACCGAACTCCAGGTCCCGGCCGTCCAGTTTGGAGATGAGCCAGGAGCCGCCGAAGACGAAGATAATGTCGAACAGGAGCCACATGTTTGTGAGTAGGGAGTAGATGGCGAGCATCAGGAAGATGACGAAGTAGTTGCTCGAGAAATGACCCAGGTTGTAGTTGACGCGCGACTGGGTCTCGGCGAAGTTGGCAGGCTTGGAAAAGCGCTTGATGTCGAAGAACTCGCTGAGAGGGCGCAGGTTCGAGAACCGCTGCGTAAACGAGGTCGAACGCATGCCGGAGAAGCGGTCGCCGAGGTTGAGGCGGGATGTCAGGGCATCCAGGGGAATCTGAATACGAGCCATCTTGGTAAATTCGGGTTGTGACTAGTGAGAAGTCGAGTGGGATGCAATGTCGTGGAGAGGTGTATTCGAGGTCAGAGAGTGACTGTGGTTCACAGACAAAGGATGGTTGATTTGCTGTTTAAAGTGAAAGGAGTGAAAGCAGGTAGTAGTCGCGTGGTCCAGGAATGAAGAGGTGCCGCGAAGTCGTGAAAATGGAGATCTGTGTCAGAAAGTTTTACGATTAGCTCTCCTGGCGAATGAAAACGCGCGGCACACACAGCATTTTAAGATTAGGCTCAGCTCTCAAGGGAGGTTTGCACGTGTAAACCCTCTGTCAAGTACGAGTTGTCTCGTGACAAATGGCCAATTGCTCAAGTGAAAGTGATGGAGTTTTGACTTACATTTCAGGTCAAAGCCTGTTAATGTGGCCGAGTATCGACACCAGAAGGTTGTTTTTTTGATCCGTTTTCAGGGGTTGAGCTTGCTCCGGTGAGCTGAATGACGCCAAATGCCGTTGCGACTCAGAGTGGTCCGGGCGTCTCTCCTCCCAGACTCCGGGGATTTGAAAGTTCGTCCCACTTCAGGTTCGTCTCGTCTCGTCTCGTCCCCGTCTTCTTAAACTGGTCCGTGCCAGCTCCTCCCGTACGACAGCCCGGTGCTGGCCATCAGAGAAAGGTTGGCGAAGAAGGGAAAAAGATACGGAGGGAGAGAAGAAGATGGAGAAGAAGAGAACATAAAAGGGAAAAGACGGCAACTCAAGGCTTGGAGAAGGGCGGTATGAGGTATCAGCTGCCCGCTCTTTCCTTTATTTTTGTTCCTTCTCTCACCCACAACCTGGAAGCTCTCTAACTTTCAGGCTTCACTGCGGGGCAATTAGCGGGGAACTCATGCACGCCCGGCTGCTATCTTCCATGGATTGCTCAACACAAAAAGGGCCAACCAGCAAACAACAAGTCAGATTACCATTTTCAACCGCCAATGAAGAGGTTCAGGCGCCATTATCGAAGCCAGCAATATGCCAACACACAGAGCGTACCATACTGAACTCTTCCCTTTCACTCTCAGCCTGAAATGATCGACGGTGCCCGGCGTCCACGCCTAGTTGAGGAACGAGACTTACAGCCAAGCCACCACTTGTCGATTTGTCCTACACGTGTACAACTGTGGCAGGATTTCGCATGTTAGTGCCGTGACGTGCTAATCGTCATGTTATCGGCTAATCCTGGGATCGTCCGATCGGGTGTTCAGGTACCGCGCTAACATGCGTAATTCTGGAACAGGTGTTCTGTTTTGTCTTCAACCCAAGATGGTCCACGATGGCTGTCCAACAGGAAACAAGCAAGTGCTTGACCACAGCGTGCAGCAATATTCGGCGGTGTCACAATGACTGCCCGCTTCTCAAGTTGAACATGTCCTAACCCCCGAGGCAGGTCGTTGGCTAGCCACTTCAGACCGACTCAGGGATTTGTTATGCCGAGTGGCTCTCAGTTCTTCTTATAACACGCTCAGTTGCCAGTCTCATGCTCTTTAAACATCCACAGAGCCCAGGTAACGAGTGACCGGCCGCCACTGGTGAGAGGCAACACAAAGAGCTGTCTCATGAGATATCCTGCCGTCTAACCATTCTGCGGCCTCTGCAGATATGAGGGTTCGACTACCATGCCTCCTCAGGGAGGTCGAACACTCCTGCGACTGCCGCGATATTTTCATTGAGTTCCGTAACTTGGACGACAGCACGGCCCACGTTACGTATACGCAGAGCAAGATGGGTGACCCTCTCAGCACTGTAGCAAGCGGAATTGCTCTTGTTCAAGCGGCTGGCGGGGTGGTTAAGATCGGCCGAGCCTTGTGCAGCCTGGGTGAGGATATGAAAGATGTTCCGGAGAGGATTGGCCGTTTACTGAAGAGCACTGAGTGTATGATGGTAATATTTGCGGGAATCGAGCGACATGCCTCCACACTTCACAGACGTCTTGGTGAAGACGACCAGCTTGTCCGCGACACCGTGGAACTAGCCCACAAAGCTGCGGTCGACTTGAAGTTGTTGGTTTCCGAGCTCGAACGCGATGTTGACGCGAAGAGGAGAACCAGGCGGCTCCCTGCGAGAGTCAAAGTTGTGCTGAAAGAAAGCGAGCTCGCCAAGTATGAGTCTCGGCTTCAAAACGCTCTCGGATTACTATCACTTGCTCAGCAAAGTTACTCTATGGTCCATGGCTTGTATATGTCCGACCAGAATAATCACATGATGTAAGTCTTGCCTAAGATGCGGTAATGGGCTATACTTATGTCTCAACCACCCGCAGGTTCATGTTACAGACCATTCTTACCAGAACGGACGTGCCGGCAACGAGGACGCAGAAGGAAAAAACTGAAGAATCGAGCAATGGTGGCCTGTTCGACAGTGGTGAAATCAAAAATCGCAATGGAGACCGTGTGGCTGGTGCAAACAAGGCAGCAGTCCTTCGCCTTGAACTCATGAATGAAGGCGAGGGTCTTCCCTATTACGTTTGAAGCCTTAATGTTGACACCAGTCACAGTACATACCATACGTTTCAAGTCCCCAAAATGGCTGACGCAAAAAGCCTGGGAAGTCGGCTTCTCCAGGTCGATATTAGGCTGGCAATTGGTCCTGAGAGTGTACAATACTATGCCCTACGACTCAGACGTGTTCCGACTTGCATACGAAGGCAAGCACGGCAAGATTGCGGAGCTCTTCGAAAAACACTCAGCGTCGCCGCTCGACATTGACGCCGATGGCTGGACCTTGCTTGACGTGAGTATTCCCCGTCCAGGCCCGACACGTCACTCACGGGCAAACGTAGTGGGCCATAACAGGTCCGTCGAGTATCGACTCCGTCAAGTTCTTATACGACATTGGCGTCAGGCCAAGGAAGCACAACGGCGACCGGGTATCCCCTCTGACCGGACTGGCAAAACATGGAGATACGGAGAAGTTTCGCTTTGCTTTATCGCTGGGATACCACGAGCCTGCCGACGAGTCAGCGAGGCAATATACTGCTTCCATGGTCCTTGCGGCCGCGACGGACGACGAGATGTTTGACGCGGCACTGGCCGCAGTCAGTGCAGATGACTACTACAGCATTCCGCTATGGATCCGGCTATCCTACCTCCCCGCTAACACGCCGCTATCAACGGTGCGCCGCGTTGTCAGCCGCTACTCGAGACAGAGCGAGGCGTTCATCCCTATCGCTACGCAACAGCTCGTTGAGGCGGTCAGCGATAGCTACCCACTCCTCGACGTTATAACAAACTCCTACTGGGACTTGATGCACTGCATCGTCGAAGCCCGTACGGTATACTCTCAGTTCCAGCCTGGATCGCTCAGTGTCCTACAACATAGCTGGGAAAAGCTTAAAGCCCAAGTCGCCTTCACGACAAGCAACAAGAGCCATCTCGCACACCCGGAAGGCGACTTATCCGTCTTCAGCGTTCTTCGAACGTGGGACTGCCCCAGTCTCGGTGCAGGGAAGCGAGAGAACTTGCTGTCGGCCATCAAGGCGTGGCTGGAGGCTCTTCAGCGTTGCGGCGTAGACCTCACCGCGTACTCGAACAATGTCTTGGATCTGTTGAACACCAGACTCTCGGACGACGGGCCCTGGGACCGACAGTGGTGCCACTGGTGTCAGATGTATGGCCCCGACGATCACCGTGGGTTTAAGCTGCTTAGACTTGAGGCATCGTGCGGGCCGGACGTTCTGGCGTGGGATCTGGTCTGGGATGTGGAGGTTGAGGAGTATGTTGGTGAGTTCTGGGATCTGGTTGATAAGTCCGGGTTGATGATGGGCGAACTGCAGATCCCGGGTGCTTGGGTTGAATAAAGTGCGAACTGAGGCAGATGGGCTTCCGAAATGACCGTTCGACGATGACGAAAGGCGAAGAAGTCGCAGTTGCCGTGTTGTCTCCAGCTCACAGACCGGGTTCTTGGAGGACAATCGTGCTATGTCATGTTCAGCGGGTAATGGCAGCAGTTCTCTCAAGCAGTGCGTTGACTGGCGGGGAGCACCTGCCAGAATATCATGCACGCAGTTCCAACGGGCACCTCCTTCTCAACCTCAAGCCAGTTTAGTGACAACATCGGAGCAAGGCTATTGGCTCCGAATGGTTACGCTGCACGTCGTGTAACCTTGAACGGGGCTGCGTGCATGAAATGCGGTGGCGTTCCATCTATTGCAGAGAGGCAGCCTTGAGCGGCCTGCCCTCACTTATAGACCTGGACTGGCGCACACTCGTCAGTGATGCGAATTGTGCTGTCTCTTCTTTCTCCCGTCGAATCTCCCACAGTGCTTAGTCTCTCCTTTTGGCTCAGACAGAGACACTTCTTGGACCATCCTCAACCTCACATAATGGCCGAGGCCTTCGGTCTCGCCGCGAGCGGCATCGCTGTTGTCCAAGTGGCCATGGTCGTCGGAAAGAGCGTCATAGCACTGCGCAACCTGTGGAATGAGGTCAGAGACGTGCCGGACAGCATCACCCATCTGATGCAGCAAGTCGACATCATGAGCATCTCTCTGGGCGCAATGGAGCAGAATCTGCTTGCGGTCCAGGCCATCGAAAACTGTGAGGACATTGTCGGTCCGGCTCTGGAGTATGCCCGCCGGGCGAGGGATGAGTTTGTGGCTTTGGTCGACGAGCTCAGTCGGGAGATCAATGCCGCCCGGAAGAGGAAGAGGGTGGTGGCTAGACTGAAGGTTGTCTTGGGACAGAATCAACTCGCCAGGTGTGAGTCTCGGCTTCGGGGTGCAGTCCAACTGCTGGGTTTTGCTCAGCAGACGTCGGCGTTGTGAGTATGGTTTGGTTCCTGGTCCTGTAAAAGACTAAGCTGATCTTCTCTTCACAGTGCTTTGAGCGCCCGTCTACCAGATCTGATTGCCGCTAGGATCATGCCAATCATAGAGAAGAGGGACGAAAATTCCGTACTGGTCCTCGAGGATGCTAATGGGACTTACGAGGACGACGACCCGGACCAGTTTGACACCGAACCTGGGATATCCTCTGCCGTAAAAGGACACCGGGATAGTACCCGGGACGATACATACAGTCTAGAACTGTTCGCCAAAAGCAATCCGAAATCTGGTTAGCGGTGCACATTCCCCTAGTCGGCAACTGTATTGACATGTCCGCAGTTTATGAAGTCCAAGTGAGGGCCCCGGCCTGGCTAACACGGAAAGTGTGGGAGTTTGGGCTCTCGAGAGCGACATCTGGGTGGCAAGCCTTGATCAGGACATACAACATCATTGAACCCAACTCGGAAGTCATTGTCACTTTGCTTTCTGAAGTCAACCCATCTAAGGTCATCGGCCTCTTTGAAACCGGATTAGCTTCGCCCTTGGATGTGGATTGTGACGGATATAGTATACTAGACGTGAGTCGTCCCTCGTATTCTATATCTGGCTATGAGGGGCTTACGCGGAAACTAGTACGCGATATTTAGACACCTGGACGTCAGCTTCTTGAAGTATTTGTACTCATTGGGCGCTCGGCCTCACAAAGGTTGGCTGTTTTGTAAGTGTGCCGAACAATACGACCCGTCCAGATATCGACTTGCACTAGCATTTGGATACGGTGGCCAAACCCCATGTCGGCCAGAACCATTTCATTGCTGCGCCCTCCTTCTAACCACGGCGACTACCGAAGTCTTTGATGCAGCCTTGGAGCTGGTCGGAGCGGACTACTTCTACAGCATCCCCTTGCGAGTGCGAGCTGCCTATGGTTTCCACCTCCACAGGCTACATGCTCCCCGGTCCTACCGGACTCTCTCCCGATATGCTGAAACCCGTGCGAGCTGTGGCGATCGACCTTCTAGTGCACCGAACAGCCGTGCGAAAGTAGCAGCATTTAGATATACTGAACCCAATTACACGACCGCTGCTGGTTGCGGCCATTATTGTCATCTGGCTTGTCACGGCCACGGTGTCTGGCGAGAGGCGTGGCTGAGATGGGGGAGGGACGCGGCCAAGAGTCAACTTCTAGACGAAGAGGGCATCTGGATGCGGGGCGGTACTGCTCTCCTCTGCCACGCCTTGCGGAATTCACAATGCCCGGGGTTCTTCTCGAAAGAACGGGAAACGCTCTGGAACATCATCCAAACTCACTGGCTACCAGTGGTCGAGAGCTGCGGTATCGGTATGGCGGAGTACTTGGAGAGGATCGAGGACTTCTACTACACCGAAGAGAATTTCCGGCCTGCTCCCCCGGACATCTTCAGGGAATATGACGACCATGCGTTTCTCTTTGGTCCTGTCGATCACCCTGGATTCGAGCCGAGCCTGACGGGCCTTACCTATGATCCCGCCACCCAGTGGTTGAAGTATGCGCAAGAATTCTGGCATATGGTTGAAGGAACAGGCGAAAAGACAACACGGGACCTCAGATCCCAGGAGCTTGGGTTGATGAGGAATAGCTACCTTATATGTCCGACCTGGAGCCAGATGTACGTCACACCTACCACGCCTTAAAGTATCATGACTCCGAGGGATGAATCGTGTCACTTCACTGTTTCTTGAGTGAAGGAACTGCGCTTATAGCAGTAAATACGCCCTCGAAGGGACATGTATAGGGTAGGTGAGACAGGGGGGGGGGGGGAAATAAGGTTTTAATATACAGCCACCTGGGGCTTGCCGTGACCCGCCCAGTGCCAGCTGGCCTCAGTTTCACAGCTAGGGATCCCTGCAACTCAAGAACTCCTTAGCTGGCACTTTTCGATTCGGACCTGTCACAACTCGACACAACCCGAAGCCCAACGAGTCAAGCATGCAACGATGAGGATCGCGACTCTAATTCTTGGCCTTTTGGCCATTCTGACGCCTCTCTCGGCCGCCTGGTCGAAAGAAGGTGAGTTCAGACCTTTCAAAGTCCGAAACCGTCAACACAAGTAGCTAATCCCTCCTCCCCAAAACAGACCGCGAAATCTTCCGCCTCCGCGACGAACTCGCAGCCCACGAGTCGCCCGAGATAACCTTCTACGACTTCCTCGGCATCAAGCCCTCCGCCTCCCAAGACGAGATCAACAAGGCCTACCGCAAGAAGACCCGCTCCCTGCACCCGGACAAGGTCAAGCAGAACCTCGCCGCCGAGCGCGCCGCCGCCGCGAAGGCCGAGGCCAAGAAGTCAAAGACCGGCGTCAAGGTCGCCAAGCAGCCCTCTTCGTCGGAGATCAAGGCCGCCGTTAAGCGCGCTTCCGAGCGACAGACGAGGTTGAGTCTGGTGACCAACGTGCTGAGGGGTCCCGGGAGGGAACGCTACGATTACTTCCTCGCCAATGGCTTTCCCAAGTGGAAGGGGACGGAGTACTACTACTCCCGTTACAGGCCTGGTTTTGGAACCGTCGTCGTCGGCGTCTTCCTGTTCGCTGGTGGAGCGGCGCATTACATCGCTCTGTACATGGGCTGGAAGCGCCAGAGGGAGTTTGTGGAGCGTTACATCAAGTACGCCCGCAATGCGGCCTGGGGTGAGAACCTGGGGGTGAATATCCCAGGCGTGGATGCGCAGCCGGTTGCTGTGCAGCCGCCGGCGCCGGCGCCGAGGGAGCAGCAGATGTATGAGGACGAGAACGGTCGGGCTATGCCGATGAACCGCAAGATGAGGCGGCTGCAGGAGAAGGATGCACGGAAGGAGGCCGATAAGGAGAGGGTTTCTCAGGGAGGCAGGCGGGGTCGCAAGGGGGCGGCGGCAGCGACGAGCAAGCCAGGGAGTGGCGCTGCTACGCCGCGACCGCAGGAGGCTGGTACTGGGCCGACGGGATCCAAGAAAAGGGTCGTCGCCGAGAATGGAAAGGTCCTGGTTGTTGACTCGCTTGGCGATGTGTACCTGGAACAGGAGGATGAGGATGGTAACACGCAGGAGTTCTTGCTTGATGTGAGTCCTCCTCCATTTCTCACGAGACCGAACGTTTGCTAACATATCACAGCCCAACGAGATTGCCCGCCCTACTATCAGCGACACCGCCGTGGTCCGACTACCCCTCTGGTTCTACCAGCTGACTGTCGGCCGCGTCCTAAACAAGCGCAACAAGGACGACAGCTCCGACGACGAGTTCGACAACGAGGATCCTGCCGAGGACGAGGAAGACTCAGAGCCCGGCAAGCGGACGCCCAGCACCGACTCTGCCGATGATTTCGAGATGCTCGACAAGAGCACCGAGTCGCTGGGCAAGGACACCGCCAAGGCGAGCGGTGCCAGCCAGAAGCAGGGCAAGGCCGGCAAGCGCAAGAACAAGAAGAGGTAAGGCGCCTCCCCTTGCGTCTTACTACTATATGAGCGGGCCTTGGATGTTTTTATAGGCCATTGCATGGAATTGCGTGGGTGGTAAAAGCTATTGTATACACATAACCTGATGGACAATTTTGGGCGTGGTTAGATTTGGCTTCTCTCCTTTTCATGTTATAGCGGCCCAAGCAGAGAGCGAAAATGGCATATGTCTTTGACTCTCCTCACCGGCATCCCTTTTTTCACAGTATTCTTGGTGAGTTCAGGGAAATAAGGGCTAGACTGGTCCCTGCAGATGCTTGGTGGAGCTCCAAGTCCCCAAGACCAGTAGTGATTGAAATCACAAGCAAGGGTCAGCGGTACGTACCTCGCTTCAAGCCACATTTCCCCTCGGCACATGCCAACAAGCCACATATGCCACAATCTAGAGCCACATATGCCACAATCTAGCGCCACACAATGACGTCTGCGCTGCAACCACTTAAACACATCCGCATCTGCACCAGCTGAGCCTTGCACCGCCTGACTTGACCCAACTGCAACCACCTACCATATCCTCCCAAGCCCAGGCAAGCTGGGTATTGCCTGCGACTACACTCTTTATCACTCAACTCACAGAATACCCGAATTTCTAAAGCTACAGTCTACAAGCCACGATGACGTCCGCCGGCGCTCCTCCCAACTACTACGCCATCCTCGAGATTCCCGAGAACGCCTCAACAACCCAGATACGCGATGCATACAAGAAGTAAGCCTATTAAACCCTCCTCCTCCGTTTCCATTCCTCTCTAACAACACCCTCTTCCAGAGCAGCTCTGAAAACCCACCCCGACCGCGTCCCCCAGGACTCCAAAGAACGCCCCATCCGCACCCGCAAGTTCCAAATAGTCAACGACGCCTACTACACCCTCTCCGACCCCTCCCGGCGGCGCGAGTACGACGCCCAGCGCAAGCTTTTTGGGTCCTCCTCACGCGCATCCTACACCAACCCCTTCGCCGGCACGGACGCGGACGACTCCGTCCCCACCGCCGACGAACCGCAACCCAGTGGCAGCGCCGGCACGGGCCAGAGCGCCTACAGCTGGGCGTGGAACTATTTTACCGGCAATGGCCAGGGCGGGGACGGCCAGGCGCGCCAGCAGACGGAGAACGCGCAGTTCGCGGACGTGTTCGAGGAGATGCTCCGGGAGGAGGGCATGCCCGAGGTCGGGACGAACACGCCCATCGGCCGGTTCTGGAGCATGATTGGCATGGTGAGCGGGGCCGGGCTGGGGTTCATCATCGGGAACTTCCCGGGGTTGATCGGTGGTGCCGTGGCGGGTAACCGGTTGGGGGCGGTGAGGGATGCGAAGGGGAAGAGTGTTTATTCGGTCTTTCAGGTGAGTCTTCTTTCTTTCCCCAAGGCGAGGGATTGGTGCACGGGTGTGGATGGCTGGCTAACAGTGTGGAATAGGAACTCCCGCAAGACGAACGGGCCAGGCTGCTTACCCAGCTGGCGGCCAAGGTGTTCAGCCATGCTGTGGGCATCTAGTTGGCGGTGGTCCTGCTCGTTCGACTGGTTTCTTGGGTTATGCCTGTCTTCAGGGTGCTGGGCGCGACCGCGGCTTCGGAGTTTGGCGTCTTGCGAGTTCAGAGCATGTTAACAGGGACGGCAACACGGTTTGGGGAGGGCACTGGTACTTCCGCAGGTTACGCTTAGCGATAAACATGGCTGAGACGGTGGGATTGATGATGCGATTTTGTTTACCTTACCCTTAGATAGATAACAAATACCCTTAACCTCGACAAGGCTGTCTGTTGGGATATGTGAATACCAGTCGCCAGTCTCCATCAATTGACTGGTAACTTACGGAGCACCCACTTCAACCCGACAAGGAAGTCCTGGTAATACTCCTACCAGTCAGTCTTTGTGATCCGCTTAACACAGTGTCTCATATGCCCATTTCAGCCCATCAAGCGGGCCATATATAATAGACGGGTATGGATGCTCAGGGGCGTCGATACTGGACAGCGACAGCTACACCACCGAGAGACGTAAACCAGCACTCGGGCTCTAAGTCACCCACCGCGAACCTCCCCGCCGTGGAAGACAATCATCCAGGGGCTGCAGCCACCGCCGGAGGGGTTGACCGGATTGTGCACTCGCACGGTGATATGATCTCTATCACGAGTGGGTATTGGGAAGTCTTCCTCAACCTAGTTGTCTGGTTTGGTAGGCGCGAACTTCTGCCTCACCTGGCTATGCTCTCTTGGGATATGTCAGTGTTCAATGTCTATCCTTGTAGCAAGTGAGGATCTTGATCGAAGACCTGACTACGTCAGTCAGCAACCAGAATAAACGGTATAGATCACGGAAGGCTTACCTCTCGGACTCGGGGTCAATGTTGGACGTAGCCTCGGCTTCTTCGAGGGACAACATGTTGAATACAGCGCCGAGTTCTTTGGGCGCAAGGTAAGTCCCAATCAGGCGGTAATCATGGTAGCACTGGCTACTTCATGACCTGTCAGACCGAAACCCAGCGAATGCATCGCGCCAGGTTGTAAGACGGCGGCAATGGTGATCCCAAGTTATTGCAGTTGGAACATTTCCGCCCTGGTAAATTGTAGATCAAGGAGATGCAATTGAAAGGACCATCAGATTTAGTCCCTCATCAAATGGATTCAGCAGAGGATGGAATTAATGCGGCAAAATCCAGTGCACCTTCCAACCCTCAAGACTTGAAGTTCAAGATTCCAGTTTGTTTTGTTAATAGAAGGTACAAATAGGGGCTCCCTCACGTGACTGGCCCATCGATGACGGAAGGCGCGCCTCGGCAAAAGCCGGGCCAAAAAAGTTGCGATCGCGACTGACAAATCGGCTCAGGCGATTCGCAACAGTCACCCAATTCGAGCTCACTTTCTGACATTCGTTTGCCCTCGACCAACCTAACCTCACCACATACCCTAAATATGGCCTCTCAAGCTCTCAACATGCGTAAGTTATTCGGCTTTTCAAATTGAAGCTTAGAACTAACCTTTTCCCTCATTGCAGCCTCCCTCACGCCCGGCGCAAATAGCAATCCCGCGGCAGCGGCGGGCTCCCCCGATGCAGCTGCTTCGAAGCCCAAGGTACGTTCTCACACTCCTTTTCTACATTATACCTAGCCCTCGCTAACAGGTGTTGTGTTGTGTAGCCATGCTGCGTATGCAAAGACGAAAAGGCGAAGCGCGACGAGTGCATGCTCTTCTCGACCGGATCCGACCCGAGCATAGAGTGCAAGAGCACCATCGACCAATACCGGAGTTGCATGGCTGGGTTTGGCTTCAAAGTATGAGGAGAGGGAAATAGAAGGACGTGTATGATAAGAGACGTGTACATATGGGTTAGACGGCGCATGGCAACTCTGAATCGATGGGCGTTTACTCTTCTCAACTCTAGGGCACAGCAGGGTGGTGGCAAGGGTGACCTGTGGTGGTCTCAACAACATCGGTAGCTTGCTAAAGGCTCCAGGGCTCCGGACAGGTCATGCTGGGAGTCAGAGCAGGAGATTCTGCATAGCTTGTCTGTGGTGGTGGTTCGAATGACGGCCAACTAGCTGCCCCATGCCACCAAAAGCAAGAGCAAAGAAAGCAAAGCAAGGGGGGAGCCGTTAGACTGTCTGCACATAAGATAGCACAGTGATAGAATTCACAGTAGATGGCACCTATTGATGAAACGTTCATTAACACGATCTGTGAATGGGTTGGTTGCGTTGGCACGAAGCACCTCTTCGGCAGCTTGAAGGCGGTGAACCACCCCTGTCGCACAAAGTGGAGAACCCGTCCCATCCAATTCACGGCAGAATGTCCCCGCCAAAAATTTCGTTATCGCGGCCTCCAAGTCCTCTATCTTCAACATTGCGGTCTGATAACAAATATCAGGCATCGCATTCAAGATGGGTCTCTCAGCGCCCAAGAGGTCCGTATATCTCTGGCCTTTGAAGCACAGGGCCTTGCCCTGCTAACAGTATCACAGGAGGCAACTCATCCAGACAGACCCGAACAACAACAACTGGGCGCGCAACACCAGCACTTTTGGGCAGAAGATCCTCCGCGCCGCCGGCTGGACGCCAGGCGAGTTCCTCGGAGCCCAGAACTCAGCCCACGCCGAGCACCATACCGCCGCCAGCGCCTCTCACATCAAGGTCGTGCTGAAGGAGGACAGTCTCGGCCTCGGAGCGAAGCGGAACAATGGCGACCAGTGCACGGGTCTCGACGCCTTCCAGGACCTACTGGGACGGCTGAACGGCAAGAGCGAGAAAGAGATTGAGCAGGTGCAGGAGAAGAGGATGGCGGTGCTGCGGAATACGTACATCGAGCAGAAGTTTGGGGCTATGAGGTTCGTGCCGGGCGGTTGGCTTGTGGGGGACCAGGAGACGAAGGCGCTTGAGGCGCTGGAGACGCTTTCGAAGGAGCAGAGGGCGGATAAGGAGGATGTTGTGTCGGATGAGAGTGGGAGCGAATCAAGTGAGGATGAGTCGGAGCCTAAGATGGCGGACTTGACGAGGGTGAAGAAAAGGAAAGCGGAGGACACAGAGGAGCCGAAGGAGGAGAGGAAGAAGTCGAAGAAGAGAAAGTCGTCGGATAGTGATGACGAGGGCGAGACCGAGAAGGAGAGCCGGAAGAGGCTAAAGAAGGAGAAGAAAGAGAAGAAGTCTAAGAAGAGAAAGGGCAGCGACGAGAGCGAGGAGAGTGCCAAAGCGGAGAAGAGCAAGAAGTCGAAGAAGTCCAAGTCTTCGAAGACTGAGGCAGAGGCCACTACAAGCGATGACGTTAGCGACACTGAGGCTGCCACTGATCGCGCGGCCAGAAAAGCAAAGAAAGAGAAGCGCAAGAAGGAGCGGGAGTCCAAGAGCAACGAGGATTCTGACACCGAGCAGAAGCGATCCAAGAAGAGGAGGAAAGAGAAGGATATATCTGTGGAATCGGAGGACTCAGGCAAAGCTATCATTGCTACCTCCACGCCGACTCCCACAACAAGCGGCACGTCGACGCCTCTTCACCATCGGTCAAGAGCTCGGTTCATTGCGCAGAAGAGGATGGCTTTTGCGGATCCCAAGGCTCTTGCTCAGGTATGTTTACCTTCCCCCTTAATGCTCTGTTGATGCGGGACGCTAACATAACACCCAGATTTTCATGATGAAGCCGACGACTTAGAGATAGATTTGGCTAGGCGTTGCTTTACCCTTAGTTATATACCCAATGGGTTTGATCCTTTCATGTGCTCGTTATTGTTTTTGTTGTCTCATATTGGTGAAAAATATACGTGCCATACCCGTGATGCTTACCTCGACATCAGGGAGGACAAACACGCGACTGGACCATCATACAGGAAGACAATACACGGTACAACAACAGTACGGCCGGCACTCGAAGGCTTTTACCGACATACTACAAGCTGTGACGAAGGTGATATATATTAGTTATATGTGATGCTTCCCTCGGCGCTATGAAGGACACCGCTTTTGACCAGAGTGTCGAGCGAACAGACGACCATACGAGTAGACGATCACGATGAACAGCGAGACGATGAACACTCGACACTATATCGACATAACATAAGCTGCGGAATGGAAGCTTCCTTGGAGTTATGTAAAGATGTGCTTTATGTAAGGTATGTGCTTCTTACTTCTCTGAGTAGCAATATTAGCAAAGATAAACATATGAGCAGGCTGTCACTCGAGAAGATCCTCACATGAGCAGACAGTGTCACGACGAACTGACGGATTGAGGGGCATTCAGGCACTTACATCGACAGGAATGGAGTTCTGAATGAAAGCCTTTGTCATGAGATCTGGGAAGGACAAATACACGGAGGGGATCATTCGTGGAGACTATCACACAAGCCAGCCACCTCACGAGGGAACGACAGGACCAGGGGCATTTGCATACCCACTCAAAACTTCAAACCGACATACTGGAGGTTGTGACGTGGATATGCATTATGGACAATGATTTCTAACTCGACATGACAGTCGACGAACCCATGGCTAGAGCCTGCTCTCGAGCAGACATTCGCACGACGGATGGTGAAGGTGCGTCAAGACAGAACGGCTGACACCCAGACACCCGGAACGGATATCAACATCTTGGAAGCGAACCCCTGCCCTCAGTATCTTATGTCATATACCGACCTTGAGCTCCAAACGGCGTGTGGGGGATGCAAACCTGGTAGCGAACGGGTGGTGGCTTGCCAGAACTGCGGGAAGGCACATGGAAAGCAGCAGTGGTAGCTGTTTCTTCCCGTGGATGTTGGTGACAGGGGCTTGACATATGTCGACTGGTCAGTTTGGGAGCTCTTCTTCCGCAGAACAACCACCAGACATATGACCTGACCATGCCCAACAACGTCCATGATCTAGCAGAAGACTGTTAGATATATCCTTAGAGTTATGTGAGTATCCCTTGGAACCCCAATGACAGAAACTGAGGAGAACAGCTTCACTTGGACAATGTGCTGACAAACGAAGATCTGCCACAGCGACCAGTTAGCGAGTTTCCCCTTGATAGAACCACGTGCAGCAGCCCTACAGCCCTACCCGGGAGTAGCCGAAGCTATCCCATCCGCCTGGTATGGCCTGAGGGACGCTGTAGGTGTAGGTGGAGGTCCCTGACCGACTGACTACCTGTAGGCAGGCCTTCATCGGCCCAGAAGCGAGGTTCTTTTCACTAGCGGATTTTGCTGCAATCCAGTGACGCTCTGACCAGCAGCATCACATTGGTACCTTACCTCGTTATCGATTTGTCGTCTGCCTCCTCGTAACTTCACTTCACCGTCTTCGCAGTTCAGCCTTCAAGTGTTGACGACTTCGTACTCCCGCGTTACCGTCTCTTGACGAGTGACCTGGAGCTCTGAAAGTCAGCACAAACAACAATCTCTCGCCCACAAGTTCAAAAGGGTTCTTCCCTCACCTCTCCCACCGTTCCTTTCATTCTACACATCGACATTGCATTCAAATCCCTCTCTCGCCATGGATCCTGAAAAGGCTCCAGACAAACCAAAGCATCGACGCCCCAAGTCGTATGCCGAGGCTTTCAAGGTACCTCCCAGCATGGAGCCTGCAGCACCAACGCCCACTTCGCGTCGGCGAGCGACGTCGGATAGCAGCGCGTCGCCAAAGAAGTCCAGCATGACGTCGCCGTCCCCTGCAGCGACCCAGGCAAAGCCAGTTGCACCACCCTCAGAGCAGAGCGCTTCAGAGCCTGTGGCCTCACCAATCGCGGCGCCAGAACCTGCTGCTCCTGCTGCTCCTGCTGCATCGCCCGTCCCAGAGTGGCCATCGCTGAAGTCCCCGGGTGCGGTGTCACTCAAGTCTCCTGGCGCAGCATCAAGCACTTCCACCACATTGGTCAAAGAAACATCCATGTCGGAACCCCATGTTTCTTTGAAATTGAAGCACGGTGGACTGTCGCCAAAGCCCTCTCTTGCTACAAGCAAGCCCGTCATGTCCTATGCTGCCATGACCCGTAAGAACATCCCACCTCCAAAGAAGCAACCCCCCAAAGATGCTTGGGCTGCAGACGAGGCTACCGAGCAAGCCTGGGAAGAAGCCGACCAACAGCTGGCTATCCGGCGTGCTACAGAAGCTGCGTCAAAGCTTGCCGACAAGCCGGCATCCGGCACGTACGACAAGTCAAAAGCCACTCTGGTGACAGAAGCCGGGAACAAGCAAACAAGCAGGAAGACACCGGGCGCTGATAACTTTCAAAGAGCAGTGACTACTACCCCAACTGTTCCGGAGAAGAGAGTCTCGAGCGCACCAGAACTACTGCGAGCTATCGAGAGTGTGGTGAGACCGGCAAAGCCATCCCCCAAGAAAGCGACGGAGTCACCTCAGAAGTCGACAGCACCACTCGGCGCCGCCAGAGCAGCAGAACTGCTGGGCCAGAAGCGTCAATCTCCAGAGAAGGCGTGGTTTAAAGCGACCCCGACCGAAGCTGAGCAACCAGTCAAAGACAAGACCATGAAGGCGTCAAAGTTACCGCAGAAGAAAGGACCACTCACCTGGGCTTCGGTTGTCAAGGGTGACAAGGCGGCGGCGGAGAAGACTCCGGTCGTACCCCGTGTTGCCCCTCGTATTGAGCCTGCTACTCCCCTTATTCCGCCAGCGACCCCTCGCCGGAAGCCAGGCAGTCCAAAGGCCAAGTCATCCAAAGGCACAGCTGCTCCGAAGGGTGATGGTGATGTGTCGCCAAAGAAGAAGACACCGGCAGCTGCCAAGAAAGACAGAAGGCCTCGTGCGAAGAAGGACGAGAACAAAAAGCCAGAGGACAACAAGCTGAGTACGCCCTGGCGTCAGCAGCCGACGGGCAACCGACAAGACCCGCCAGCTTCGACACAGTCAAGGACGTGGGGTCGAAACCCGAGGACACCTCGACGGTCTGGATGGCAGCAGCCTACCTCCAGTCAGTGGGGAAGGCAGCGTGCGTCGTCGACACATTCTGGCCCAGGAACCGCTAGTGGAGTCCCTGCCAGCACGAATTTGAGTTGGTCTGATGTTGCCGACGGCTCAAACACTAATTCTCGTCCAAACCTTTATGATCGTTATGCGGATTGGAGGGTCACAATTGTCCCTTTCGGTAATCTGGCCACAACACTCCGACGACAACAAGATGAAGAGTTAGTCAGGATGGAACAAGAAGCTTATCTAGTCAGACAACAAGCCGCAGCCACAGCACAGCAGCAAGTGGCAGAAGCTGCAGTTGCCGCATCGCGCCGAGAAGGCTATAAGCAGCCAGCACAAGCACAGACACCTGAACCCAGTTCTTCTTCTTCTGCTCTCCACCTCTCACCTCGTCATCAACCTCGAGGCTCGTACACCAACCAGGCCCGCAGGTTGAGCAACTTGCAAAACCAGCAGCACCCACGGTCATATTACCAAAGCGAGGCTTACCACCAACAAGGATATTATCAGCCACAACGAAGCGAGCATTACCAGCAGCAGGCCGGTTACTACATGCCAGCCGAACACTATCAGCAACCTGGGTACTACCCGGGCCATCAGTACAACCAGACAACGTACTATCACCAGCCGGCCATGCAGTACCACCCACCAGGCTACCAGCCGCAGCCTGAGCACTACCAGCCCGCGGGTTACTACCAGCAGCCGGAACATATCCCGCAGCAGGGCTATCATCCACCGCCAGGTCCTGTATATGGGCCTTTCATCGACACAACTCCGGGTGCGTGGTATCCCGACCCAGCGCCCATCCAGCCCGCGCAGCCAGTCAGCATGGACATCATCAGGAATGTCCCGCCCAGACCGGACGAGATGAGGAGCAGCAACAGCCGCGGCCGCAGTCCAACGGTCCGCCCAATCCAGCAAGCCCGAGAGGCCTCTGCATATGCTGGCCAAGTTAAGCGCGAGCGCGAGCGTAGTGCCATGAGGCGCGGGATTGCCAATTCTAACGCCAAGTGAGAGTCCCTCATCCTCGGTCACCTCCTCCTGGACTTGAACTAACACATCATCAAACAGTCTCTGGCAGTTCGCAGTCGGCTTCGACGTCTATGTCGTGTGCGGCGCTGCCCGCTGGTACCTGCACCGGGACATTCTCGAGGCACAGTCCTCGTGGTTCCGAGATGCCCTCCCACCACCCGATCCCGTAAGGATTTCAATCCGAACAGCTACAGGCAACCTAATGAAAAGGCGATACTAACCGATGCTCACGCAGAATGGCCACCCTATCACCGTCGACTGCGGTGAAGCCCGTCACGAAGCCAACACACTCGGCCACGCCTTGTGGTTCCTGTACCATGACGGTAAGCCATCTTTACTCCATCCTTCCAAACTGTCCACTAACCGTCATCCAGGCTACGCAGGCAGCGCCCTGTCCCCCCAAAATCCCGTAGACGGGGATTGCATCCGCAAGAACGTCTTCCAGTATATCTGCGGCGCATCCATCGGGTCTACCAGGCACAAGGAGTTCGCCCTCTACGCCTTGAGGGAGATCACCGGCGTCCTCACCTCGCTCATGCCACGCATGTTCCGCGACCCCAACCTGCACCTGATGTACATCCCCATGAAGCAAGCCATGCAGATGGCGTTCAACCAGGAACGGAATAACATTATGAAGCCCATACGGATCGAGATGGCGAGACTGATGGACGTCTCCATCATGTGGATGTGCGGGAATCCGGGGTTCGAGCCGACTTTCAGATCGGAGTGGGAGGGCACGACACTATATGGCTCGGTCATATTCGACAACGTGGCATTCCGGGCCATGGGGTACATTGGGTATGGTTATAACGGGTACGACGACAACGAGGCAATGCGCTGGCGTTATGGTCAGGCTCAAGCTCAGGCTCAGCTCCAGGCTCAGGCTCAGGCCCAACTTCAGGCTGAGGCTCAACTGCAGGCTCAGGCTCAACTTCAGGCTCAGGTTTATGACGATGACGACGACGATGGGGAGACTATCGTCGCGGAGCCGAGGGAGAGTGAGGCAGAAGTTGTTGAGGAAGACGAGGATATCACCCCGAGGGCGGGGAGGCAGAGAGATGCCGAGGCTGGTGCTGAGGTCCAGGGCTCGCGCGATGGAGAGCAGCAGACTGGTGGTCAGGTCGACACGCCTTTGCGTGAGCCGGCCCGCGTGGCTCGAGACGAGAGCGCAGGCGGGAGCCATGATTCGGCTCGACAGCCTATAACTGTGGTCGAGGAGGAGATTGCGCCTGTGTTCAACACGGACTCTCGCCAGCAGCGTTCTGGGAGCCAGCAGCATGTCACACCGATGGTCGACACTGGGAGCCAGCAGCATGTCGCACCGATGGTCGACACGCATCTTCACCAGCGGCTTCCCTCGCATCAGCAGCCCCTTGCACCCGTGGCTGATGCAATGCATCGTCCGGAGATGCCCCTGACGGACGGTTCGCGGGTCGATGCCGAAGCCCGCCTCCAGTTCCCCAGAGGTCAAGACGACAACGCCCTGGGGGTCGAAACCCCATCTCCTGAGCCTATTCCGACCCTTGCTCGTAAAGAGGACGGCACCTCGCGCATCGAGAACCCGTCGCACGAGCCGATTCCCGCTCCCAGCGCTCAACAGGACGATTCTCGCACCAAGACGCCCTCCCCCGAGCCCATCCCCGCTCCAAGCACGCACGATCACCGGGCCGCGGGCAACATCACCCCCTCCCGCCGTCACATCTCCCAGATCTCCCAGACCTCGAACGACACCTCGCCTGAGTCCACCACCTCCTCTCAGTACCAGACCGCAGCCGAGGACCTCACAATCACCGGCCCAGGCATCATCCGCACGCACCACCCGCGGCCCTTGCACTTCCGCCTTGGGTCGCGCCAGATCATGCTGCCGCCCAGGGGAGCCTCTCCTCTCTCAGCAACGTCGTCTAAGTACCACACAGCGGGCGAGGAGCAGCCGCTGTCCTTCTCCGCAAGCTCGTCTAGGTACCAGACTGCGGCCGAGGATCGGCCCTCTTCGTCCTCGCCGGATAAGTTCCGGAGCGCGGTGGGGGAGCAGATCGGCAGTGTTGAGGAGCAAGGTGGCGACCATGACGACGAGGAGAATGAGGTGGTTCTCCCGGAGGGGGAGAAGGAAATCGAGTGGGATCTGACGGGAGAGGACAAAGACGAGAACGACGTCTAGTGCATGAGCGTATCTCGTTACTTTTGAGCTATATTATGACGCGGGAGACGGACGGATATTGCTATATTGGAAGAGACGGAAGGACGACAACGGAAGAAGCAGTAATGGCGGTGGGCTTCTTCTACATCTCGCAGGAAGGATCAGTGGCCGTCCGTGAGGAAGGCGGAGCGAGGGCCACGAGGGAAAGCACTGGGGTGCTATGAGCTCCACGAAGTTTCATCATGGTTACTGCATTTTCGAAAAGGCGTAAAAAAGGCGCAACCAAAAAAAGGGATGGCGATGGGTTAAGGAGAAGGAAAAAAAGGACGGAAGATACCCGGACGTCGATTCTGAGGCGTCACCCGGCGTTTGCTTTTAATATTGATAGAATGGCGTAGCTAGAACGGACAGCTCCGTAGCGACCAATGCATTCAGCGGTGTTGTTAGGATCTTTTGCTTCCCTCGTGATTGACGTGAAGGTGAGTCGTTCATTTAAGAGCTGACGAACTCGGCAGTGGATCGGACGTTGTGCGACCCCTATCACCTATCATAGCGCCGTCAGCCGCAGATATTCGAGGCATAGCGCCGGCAATGATTGGCCGCTGTATACCCCAGCCATCTTCACACCCTTGTCGTCCTCGGCGGTGAGGTGCATATAATGGTGCAGGTCGCGCTGCAGCCTCGCGAGCTGCCATCCTTCTCCTCTGTCCGCGAAATATGTCGATTTACATGAGATGAATATCTAGGTCCGAAAAAGAGAAGCGTCGCCGTAATCATGTCGCGAAGATACGGAGACACCCCGGACCGGACATGGTCCAGCGACAGCCACCTCCTCCCGGCGGGCATCCGTCACGTGCCCAGGAGTGACAACACACCGCACGGTCGCTCAGAGCCACCGCCCGTACGCCCCTGGCAGCAAGGAGAACCAGCCCCCCGTGAGCGCCCGCCTCATCGCGTCCGGTTCCAGGATTCGTACGATGACTACCGGCCTGCGCCTCCGCCTCCCCCTCCGTTCACACGGCGTGCGAGGGACACGGAGGGACTTGTTGAGTATGGGTTCGTTGATGACTTCCCCAGCCGGCCGGGTCCGCGGCAAAGACGATCTACGGACGATTACGACAGGGAGGACAAACTAGAACGGGCAAGGCGGGCGCTGGAGCTGCAGCGCATCCATCAGGAACTCGAGCTGACGAGGGAACGCCGGAGGCAGGAGGAACGTCTGAGATATGAGAAGGAACAGGAGAGCAAGCGGAGGGAGGAAGAGTTCCGACTGGAATGGGAACTGGAGCGGAGGAGGTTGAAAGAGGAGGACATGGCTCGTGCTGACCGTCAGGAACGGCGCCGCGCTCGGTCGGCCAGTCCGCCTGCCTCTGCCAGCTTGGATCGTCGACGTTCTCGCTCCACGAGTCCGCCCGAGAGGGTCGTCAAGACGGAGCGGTACTTCGAGCGGGAGGACAAGCTGGGCAAGGCGGAGATCTACGCCGACCCGGAGAGCTACGATGCCGGCCCTGCAAGAGACCCATCGTCTACCTATGACCCACCACCGCCGCCACCGAGTTGGTACTATGAGCACTCTGTGCCTCCTCCACCGGCCGCCGAGACCGGCGCAGACGACGACGACAGCGACACCACTTGGGACAGCAGCAGCGACGTGTCCTATGAATCCTACGTCCCTGACTACGAGCGCAAGATTTACGAGTTTAACCCGTCTCATCTGTCGCGTAAGCCGTCGCAGGATGCGTCGACTACGCTGAGCGGCTCGATCGGGGATATATCTACCGCGGTGGGAAGTAATAACGGGGAGAGGGGGCCCCGTGGGTCAAGCCCTGATGCAGCTTCAGGCGCTAAGGTCGTTCGCCCTCTGAGGATCTATCAGTCGGAGTATACTGGCGATGGGTTTCCAGAAGGATCGCACTCGGTGAAGTTGACTGCTGTGCTGGACTCGAAGAGGCAGCGGCAGCCGCTGTTTCGGTGGAGGTATTGTCCTACATACTCGCTTCGGATGATGGCTGTCACTGACCGGTCTCAGGCACATTTCGCAGACGACAATGAACTTCGACGAGCTCTCGGTAGGAACTGCTGCTGGGTGTCGTGTCGTCGTCTGGTGCTAACATAATTGCAGAAAGAAGTAGGACGCATAGGAGGACTATCAGATGCCGACAACCATGGCCTCAACAGACTGTTGTCCGATGTCAAGAAATACTCCATCAAGTCCATTCCAACCTCCAAGGGCTCGAATGTTAAGCACATGGAACCCGGAATGCTGCAGGTTAAGCTCGACGCAGGCAACTCAGCCAAAACGAAGAATATGCCTGCCCGGACAGTAACTTGGTTGTGCATACCGTACTTCTCACTCCAGAAGTACACCGGTCCTCTTTCCTCCGCAACTTCTGGTTCCTTTCCCACCCGAACACTATTGCAGGAGCAATATTCAGGGGTATCCGCGGAGAGAGACATGCAACAGGCTGTGTGTCAGACTGGACATGTGCCGCCTGGTACATGCTTCCATGTTGCGCAGTTGTGGTGCATAGTGCTCGATGACTGTTCGTCTCCCTTACACTGAGAGCTACACTGACGGTACTAATGAACGCAACTAGCTCTACTCATCACATGCGGTACCATGTCAGATCCCACCAAAAAAGGAGACTTCGACGACATGATCGACCTCGTCACCAAGCCATCACAAGACCCTTCCAGCTCCGTCTCAACCTTCATTTACGTCTACTACACCGAGGCTGTGATGTATGCCCTGCCAATCGATCAGTGCAGATCCTGGTTTGTAAGTACGGCAGTGAACGCTCATTTGGCCGATTGCTTACCAGATGTTTCAGGCTTTCTGCTCCCACTTCCATGACTTCTGGCCCAACACGCTCAAATTTACCCACAGAGACCGTCTTGTGACGGCCGCCGAATGGCCGACCATCTTCAATATTGCGCGTCTTTCAAGTGGCAGGACGCTCTTAGTCCTCAGTCTAGGGTGAGTTCGATTGTCATTGCTTCATACTGCAACCGTACTAATGTAGGGCAGGACACCGCCACAACCGCCAGCCCGAGGAGTTCTCAAGTCCCTCGTCAAGGACGACGACGAGGACAACGACAAGACCAAGGGAACTGCAGAAGAAGAGAGGAAACCGAAGAGCAGCCTCAAGCCCCCGAACAAGGGCAAGGAGCCTGCCAAACCCAAAAGTCCTCCTGTCCCTGAACCCGAAGAGGACAGATTCCACATCTTCAGCTGGCTCGAATCCTTCACCCCAACTGGAGAGGCGGCATCTCAAGAGCAGGCCGAGTCCTTACGCCAGCAGCTGCAGGAAATGGAGGACTTTTTGAACAAGGACACCAGTAGACCCGATAGGCAGGTGTACCAGAGCTGCTTCGAATCCACCAGAGAGGCGTGCCTGAAGTATCTCGAACAACAGGCGGCGATGGCCAAGAAGAACTCGTCGCAGAAGCGGTACTTTGAAAACCGGGTTGATGTGCTTAACGCTGCTGAGATTGTGTTTCGGTTCTTCTTACCGTTGCAGTCCGACGGCCCTACAGTCACGAAATTCTGGGGTGCCATTTACCGACTTGTGCAAGTGAGTTACCACCAAACCCGTTCAGAAGAGTACAAGTGCTGAATACTTCCACAGATGCCGAAGTCAGAGAGCCTCGATTACGGCTACTCAAGGCGGCCCGATAACAGAGACTCGCAGATACTCGAGCTCAACGTGGGGGACGCGAGGTCCGCCCTCAGGGAGCTGACGCAGCACATACAGTCCTTCGCCAACATCATCTCCCATGCCCAGCCGCTCGAGCGAGCCAGCCTCACGGTGCCGATTCAGCTTATCCGGGCGTGGATATATCTGCTCTTGGCACTGGCAAAGGCGACCAAGAAGGCCACGAGCAATAACCACTTTGATAACGCCAGGGAGCTTCTCAAAGAGGGCATGGCGGAGGTGATGCAGAACCTGCCTAGCGAGGATCTCCTTGCTAGGGAAGTTGTACTGCCGATGGAGCTCGTATCTCTGCTGAGCTTGAAGTTGTTGCAGGATACGACTGGTACATATCCGAACCTTGACACGATCTACTCCGAGTACCTGAACGCATTGGTAAGACTGTTTTCCCTTCGATCTCCTCACCCCAGCTTTCTAACCACCTACTCCAGGACAACGAAGTGGCAACCAAACCCTCCGAGCGCTCTTTCGAACACCGCATCAACCTCCTCAAGCAAGAGGCAACAGTAATCAATCGCATAGTCGGCAAGCAGCGCCGCATCTTCGCCGCCCTGACCCCCACAAACTGCGACCCGGTCCAAAATTTCAACCTCATCGCGTCCTCCGCCCCGGCACCATCTAAGAAACGCGCCCTGGAAGAGACGGACTACTACCAGTCCTACCAGGCCCAAGCCCCCACCGTCACTTATCGCGAGCGGCACAGCGAGATGGAGCGCGTGAAGTCCGCCGACCATGTGCGGTCGTACAGTCGTGCGCCCACGATTCATGAGGACTACACCCCTCATCACATTAGCCGAGAGAGCAGGAGGCACTGGGGAGGGGACAGGGAGGTGGCGTACGACAACGACGACGTCACCCCCGCCGCGAAGGAGTACTACCGTTTGTCTCCCACGCGGCCGGGCGGGTTCAGGGACCTGTTGACGACGGACTGCCTGGCGCTGATTGACCGGCGGTATGCGGCTTTTGCCGAGCTGTTTCCTTATGCGAACTATTTGCAGGAATATGTGAGTCCTTCATCCTCTCTCTTCCTCTCCCTGGTTGAGATTGCTGACAACAGGGAAACCCAGAACAAAAACAAATGGGAAGACACCAAAGACCGCCAGGAACAAGCCATCTACGCCTTCACCATCGTGACCGTCATCTTCCTCCCCCTCTCCGCCGTGGCGGGCATATTCGGCATGAACACGGCCGACGTGCGGGACATGAACTTCGACCAGTGGCTGTACTGGGTCATCGCCGTGCCCGTCACCATTTCCGTGATACTGATCGGGCTGTGGTGGATGGGCGAGCTGAGGAACGCGTTCAGCTGGCTGCCCTGGATGGCGAGGAGGGACGGGTATGCTGCTGTTATTGGTGCAGGGGGAGGAGGGTACAGGGGGAAGAAGATGGTCAGGGTTGTGCGGGATGAGGGCGAGATGTTGGTGCCGGCTGTGATGGTGCAGAGGCCGAGTGTTGATGTCGGATTGGAGGAGGATGATGATGACAGGCCGGTGATGGTAGCGAGTCGACCGATGGTGGTCAGGCATAGGTCGTCTGGGCCGGGGTATGGAGATGAATATACGGGCCTTGAGGCTGGAGGGCAGAGGAGGTATTCACGGCCTTGGGCGGATTAGTAGGATTGAGACGAGAGAGAAACTCGGTATAAACTGTCAGAAGCCACATGGCCACTGTCGGGGCGTATCTGTTATCTACAGGTCAGGTGAGGAACCCATCCTAGCCCATCCTGGCCCATCTCTCACCTGCAATTCACCAGCCGGCGTTGTGGTATATGTAAGAAAACCCAGAGTTACTTTGTCACCGCGACGAGCTGAGTGGTCGAGCTTGCTCCCCTCCTCGCAGATATATGCATGGGAACGATTCGGAAGGTTTCCCGTTCGAGCCCAGCTCACGGCGAGTGTTGCTACCGTTTGCCGTCCCATGCACAAAGAAATACTCGGCTGAGGCCAGGGCGCAGTAGCTACTTTCACGCGGCAGAAATATGAGTAGGCTGGGCCAGAACAGATGCGGGCGGCATTTGTTTTGCCATTTTGCATCGTTTGAAGAGCATGATGAGTTGACTTTCTACCTTTGAAAAAGAGATGGTCAACATCATCAAAGTGTTGAGATGGTGCATTCAGGGGTTGAGATTATGTACCTACCAGAATATGCACTACTTGGTAAATATGCAACTATGCGACTTGCTGTTATGCGATATAATCCAGTGCTCGGATCATCGGCATCCCGTCATCAGCGCCCGCTTGTCTGTGACGGCACTTCACAAGCCCCGTCTTCCGAACCATCATCAATTGGGGTGGGAGGACCTTTTGGACAATCGCCGAATTACAACAGTCATGGATGACTCGGTCGACAACAACGGCGGTGCAGAGGACCTTTCGTCCTCTACAACCACATCGCCGGCCTCAGAGGCTCGGAACGGCGCACACACACAATCGCCTCAACAGCTGCATCAACAACAGCACAATAAGACGAATCATGCCACCCAACAACAACAACAACAACACCAACCCCATGCTCAAACGGGCTCCTCCTACACTAACCAAGGCCCATCTCAGGCCGGAGGTAACTCCGCCTTCTCGCCACAAACTCCCAGCTCGGCGGTGAGCAGCCTCACCAACCCCAACAACGTCTACCCTCCCTCCTCGCACACCCACGACAACAATACCGACAATCACGCTTCCTTCGGCACCCCTCCCGTCCTCGGCCCCAACGGCCTCCCCCTCGACAAGAAAGCCCGCGCCTGCGAGTCGTGCCGCGGCCTCAAAGTCCGCTGCGAGCCGGACCCGACGAACCCGAACCCGGACGACGGACCATGCCGGCGCTGCGCCAAGGCGGGACGCGCGTGCGTCGTCACCCAGCCCACGCGCAAGAGGCAGAAGAAGACGGACTCGAGGGTGCTCGAGTTGGAGAGGAAGATCGATGCCCTCACTGCGAGCCTGCATGCCACTAGGGGTGGGATTGCACCAGCGGGAGGGCAGGATGTCGCCAGGGACAACCACACACAAGCGGCGGCGGCCGCGGCCGCAGAGGTACATGCAATGAGTAGCATGCCTCCTGCCAGGGGATTCTGGACGACACCTCAGCCTCCCAGGCAGGAACCCGCGAGAGCACTGGTCGCCGCGCATGTGCCGGCTATGGGGCAGGGTCCGGCCAAGTTTGGCGGCCTGGAGATCGACTTCAATAATGTCGCCAAGCCGACGGGCCCGCCGCCGATGGTGATGGCCGGGCAAAAGAGGAAGTTCACCGACACGAGCAGTGTCAGTGAGGATAGGTCCAATGCTACGCCAGCGCCGGCGCCGGCGGCGGCGGCAACACCAGCTGCGGGAGGGAGCATGGGCAACGAGTACTCGGATATGATCGACCGGGGTATCTTGACCATGGAGCGGGCGAATGACCTGTGGACGAGGTACAACGATATGATGGTGCCACATTTGCCTGGGGTTGTGTTTGAAGCTGGCACGACGGCGGCGGAGATACGCAAGATGAAGCCCGTGCTGTTCCTCGCTATCATGGCTGTTAGCTCGTCGGAGATGCCGAGCGTGCAGCGGACGCTGACGAAGGAGCTGATGCAGATTCTGGCGGACAAGGTCATTGTTGTTGGCGAGAAGAGTCTGGAGCTCGTGCAGGCGCTGCAGGTTGCCGTCATGTGGTATTGGCCTCCCGAGCACTTCGAGGAGTTGAAGTTTTATCAGCTCGTGCATATCGCTGCCGTCATGGCTATTGATATCGGGCTGGGCAGGAAGAAGTCCATCATGGGAGGCGGACTGGGCCTTAGGAAGCACATCCCCGCCGAGTGGCGCCAGCAGCACTTCAAGAAGCACCCGCTGCCGGATTCAACCAGTCTGGAAGCCAGGAGGGCGTGGCTGGCGTGCTATTTCCTGGCGACCAATACTTCGATGGCGCTGCATCGGCCGAATCTGATCAGGTGGAATTCGTTCATGACGGAGTGCGTGGACATCCTGGAGTCGAGCCCTGAGGCGGCGCCGACGGACAAGTACTTCTGTCACCTTGTCTGGACGCACAAGTTGGCCGAGGAGGTGGGCATCCAATTTGCTATGGACGATCCGTCTGCTAGCGTCAACATTGCGGATTCTAGGACGCAGTATGCGCTTAGGGGGTTCGAGAGGGATCTCGAGAAGTATAGCAGTGCTGTTCCCGAGGAGTACAAACAACGTGAGTTACATCCACCTGGAGATCGTACAATAACACCACTGACACGAACAGCATCCCTGAAACTCAGCTTCCACGTGCTCAATCTCTATATGCACGAGGTTGCCACGCAGCCAGAGAACAGCGACGACTGGAAGCAAGCCAACACAGCCGACATGATCCGCGACGCCCTTGCCTCTGACGTCCCTCTCACGCCGGCGCACATCAACGCCCTGTCCGCCTGCCTCACCGCCATCGACGGCATCTTCGAGGTCTTCCTGTCGATGGAGGTATCCAGCATCCGCTGCCTGCCGGTCTTTAACTTCGTCCGCGTGGCGTATGCGGTCGTGGTGCTCATCAAGATGTATTTCGCCGCCTCATCCCCAAAAAGCGAGCTGGGCAAGGTGATCAACAAGGACAACATGAAGGTCGAGCAGCACCTGGACAACCTGCTCGAGAAGTTCGGCATGACCGCGGCAGACGACAAGAGCCGGCCGGCGTCCAAGTTCTTGGTTGTGCTCGTCATGCTCCGGTCGTGGTTCCAGAAGCAAAAGGGTAACGGGTCTATGCTCTCTGGTGAGAAGCCGCCACAGGTGGCTTGCACTGAGTACCGCACGCCTGCCAGTCCGCCGAAACAGTCCGTCCCGCCACAAGACCAGACGCAACAACAGCAGCAGCAGCAAGACTACTCAACAACAGCCAACACCCCCCTCCAACTCCTCTCCGAGATAGCAACCAAGGAAAACTCCAACAACAACACCGCCTCCACCACCAACACCCGGCAAACACCAGACTTCTACTGGGCGGGCCGCCAACCCCAGCAACCATTCATGTACGACGACTCCTCAGCCTCCAACCCCAACCCCAACCCATCATCCACAACACCCACCACTGCCAACTCCAACCTCCCCAACCCTCCTTCCTCCTCCACCCCGTCCAACAATAACAACAACTTCTCCTCCTTCCCCACACCCCCCAACCCAAGCGCCGTCGGCATCCCCTGGCTGGACGGGTTCGACTACACGGGCATGGGCCTGGGCGACGGCTTCGCGCAGGCGATGGACCTGACGCTGGCAGGGATCGCGGACGGGAGCATGATAGGCGTCCTGCCGCCCGCCAACTGGGACGGCACAGGCGCGGGAGGTGGGGGGTTTCACCTCGGGGGGTTCGATGGCATGGGGGGAGGGAACGCGGGAGGAGGAGGAGGAGGGTATCAGTTCTAGGGAGGAGGAAACAAAGGAGCAATGGGGAGAGTACAGAGGGAGGTTTACCGTTGATAGTTGCTTATGGGGAGACGAAGTGGGAGGCAACAAAGCTCTTTGGGATGTTTACATGGAGATGATGAACAGAGGTTGTAAGATACAGGGTGATTTTGGAGTAGCTGCTTACGGGGGATACTATGGGATATGACTGGGCAATGGGACGTCGGATGGTATAATGGGTTAGAGCACGGTAAGTCATTGCCATTAGCTCCGGCATATGTTTCGCTAGCGTTCGGGATATGGCAGAAGGTAAACAGCTAAGCTGGGAAGGGATGGAAGGGTAATCGGCATGGGATTTGTTAGCGTTCGGGATACGGGATAAGGGTTTAGTTCATCCAGCAAGCAAGCATTGTAGTTGAGTTCGCTGCGGATCAAGCCGTCTAACAGCGTAAGATCGAATGTCAGCTTATGATTTGATGTGGGGAGTATCCTCCGGTTCTGCTCCGCGCGAATGAATGAAGTGTATCTGTATCCCTGTTTCACCCACGGCCATGGACATGGTTATTCTGAAGTTCTATTTTGGTGGAGGCAGTGGGTGGATGGTTCTAGATCAGGGTCTGCGAGAGACGAAAGGCTTCGAGAGACGAAAGGCTTTCAGAGATGGAAGCTCCGATGGTACTGTGGTGTGTGTGTCTGGAGCTTTGAGTTTGGGTGGTGATAGACTGGGATGCTGCTTGAAGGAGACGATGGAGGTTCCGGTAAGCGCGCCATGTTACATGGTTGGAGTCGCTCAAGCACGCCAACGAGCTCCAGGACGTTCACCTTGGTGGTTTGACTGGAGAGGATTCCGGTGGTATTTGTTGGCTAGGAGCGGTGGATAAGAGACTGGTAGTTGTTCATCGTATGCATCAGCTATGAATGACACGGCGATGACGTGGAGGAAACTCTCCTGGTGTTCTACCATTTGAACGATAGGCCCCCATTGAAACCCATCGAATGCTTGGAGCATCGTGCTTAGGCGGTAATGCTGGTAGGGACCAAAAGTAATATCGAGCTCGTCTCGGTAGCACATGCTTGATACTGGCCATGCATAAGCGCATGCTGCTCAGCGTTGGAAGATGGAGGTAGGGCGTGAGGAGAAAGATGCACTGCCCAGCCATCCTACCTCCTCTCCTCCAATTGTATCCTCATACCACAGTACACCTTCATCGATGAACTCCGCTCTCAGTGTGTATCCTCTGATCCTAACATACCACAATACAACAGTTGATCGAGAGATAGGACGAGGGGGGTGGGAGGTCTGCTTTTGTGGTGCTTATTAGAGCACCGGTAGTTGGATCTGGGTGGCAAAAGGGGAGCCCCTATCTGAACAAAAGGATAGTAAACAGCGGACACTTCACTCGCCAATCTCAGGAGCGTCTCTGGTTCGAGACAAGATGGCATGTCTTGGCAGGTGTGAGAATGGCAGATCAGTTCCATTGACCCAGACATCGCCGACTTCTGGCCATTGGTCGACAGAAGGACAAGCGAGGGGGCGTCCGCTCAAGCAGAAGCTAGTATGAACGGTCTTTATCTTGACAGCACGCCAGCAGGGCATTGGCTGGCGGCTTCGCTGCCGTGCAGACGCTAAGAGGGCCCGGAGGTTGCACTAAGCGAGCGTTGCAGGAGGAACAAGTCTGGGGTAGAACAAACAGAGATATGCCAAGTGGCAGCTCTCGAGTGAGAACAGGAGGAGATAGTGTTAGTCTGGGGAATTTCCCAGCGTCGAGTGTCTTGGAAGCCCACACCATCTGCCGGAGGGCTAATGATCCATCATGGGTAAATGCGGCCTTTACTTGACAGCAGGAGATGTCGGAGGTGTGTTTTCGGACGCGTCTTCGGAGGAGTCACTGCCTGCGACTAGACATCGGACCCTCGGATGATGGAGGTCACGAGCATTCTTCGCAGAGGTGGAAATACCCAAGGTACTTGCGCAAACTCCGTTGACGCCGCTGGTGCAGTCCAAAGCTCCCCGGCCGTGGACTGTCGCCATATGGCAGCCCAGTAAGCACTTGCAGGGACTGTACAGTGATATCCGCACTTCTCCGCCACGCTTGCAGGAATGAGAGCCGGCTCAGACATGCAGGTTGGTGTGGTTGAAGAGTGGTAACAAGTGTAGAGTTTGGAAGGAATGCAATTCAGCCGTCTAATTCGTCTTAATCGACACACTTCCTTCTCACATTTCGCTCTCGTCATCTTGCTGTGTAGTTTCGCTGAAGGAGCTTCGCTCTTTACCCCGCAAAGAGACTCACGTTAGCGGAGGGTCGCTCCATGTGACGTCGACCTCTGATATTTCCTCACACAGTCTAGCGCGTCGAGCTAACCTTTGGCGGCTGGCTGTTAGCGTGGCGGGGTTCCAGGGTCGGGGAAAGAGCTAAACGGACCCCCCCACTCTTGACGTCGAGACCTTACATGTGATTGGTTGACTAAGACAGCGTGCAGCTGCCAACCAATCAAAGTTGAATAAAGGAAGCAGGGGCTCCCCCACCACCCTTTCGGGCAATCACCATGGACATCCTCTCCTTCAGCACTCTGTGAGGATTATCAATGCCTTGCCTGGCAAAGTACGTGGCCGGAAGTAAGCTACCTCACTACAGTCTCGTCTGTTGGTTGCAGTCTTTCGGCGTATTTATTCCCTTCCTCTCCTTTTCCTCCTTCATCTACGATCATCTTCAGTTCATTCCTCGCGCCTGCTGTCCATCAACCCTCTAGCCCAATCCACAACACCATCCACCCCCCCCTCTATCGAACACTGGACCCCACCATTTATCTGGCCAGAGCCTACGAACGTACAACCTTTGCATCGATATCGGTTGAGAACTGATTGATCGGATCGCCCAAAGTTTCAGTATCGTGCCATTACCGTACGAGGTCGGTCGACGTCACTGTCGAGACTTCCCGAGCTTTTATCGAAATACAGTTCGTTCGGTCTCAGGGCCGGGGAACTTAATTTGGGAGGGAGAGCGCGACTTGCCGATCGCTCGTTAGTCGTCACCTCCTGACTGACTCAACCTCCACACCCACAACATCACTGAACATCTGCAAACGAAGGGGAGGTGCCGCTACACTCCCTGATCGACAAGACGGCAGGAGTGGACGAAACTCAACCAATCCCCTCTTCCCAACTTCATCGTCATTCCACATCAAGCCTTCTCTGAACCCTTAGAGCTCCAGACACTTCGTAACACTTGCGAACTGCAATACCACCATCCGCAAACCAAGCGTCGTACATAAACTCGACCCATCCTCCTCGAAAACATACCACCCGACTCTCGGCATTCATAACACCCCTTCAACCTAACAATCCCATTCTGCGTTACGGAGAAAGACATATATCTAGCAGATACCTACCCTCCTCTACCCATCGCCATGTCCAACGGCAATTCAACAAACGGTCCTCCCGCGGAGATGTCTCGCCAGCGACGTAGCTCGGTTAGCAACCCGCTCACCAACCTATTGAGGAGCGGCTCGACTTCGACAGCAACCCCAGCCTTCCCAATCAATGACCCTCAACGCCGGCGCCTCTCCATCTCAACCATGGGTCTGTCTGGCACATCGCCCACCTCCGTCAACACGCCCTTCGGCCTGCGTCGTGCCAGCGTCTCAACCAATTCGGACTCAATCGACGAGAACGCCATTGACGACGAGGAAGGTCCATCCTCTTCCCGCACAGCACCCACAACACCCTTCACCCGCCGAATGAGCTTCGGCGCCCAGGCAATGCGGAGCCTACGCATTCCCAACGGCACAAGCCCAGGTGGAAGCAATGGTAGGCCATCTCCACCGCTCCGCAGCACGACCGGCCGCAATGGTCCCCCAACCCCGCCGACGAGCACCTCCTCCTCGGCCGGGATGACCTGGACCAAGACCACACATACTTCTTCTCAGGCAAGCACTGCAACCAGACAAAGAGCGCCTTCTGACTTGAAATCTGCTCGATCAGACCAACAAGGCTTCAACTGGTCCGAGCAGCTTAGATCCCGCGCCGAGAGCATCGCCTCCGGCTCCCGGCCCTCCGTCTCGTACGCTGCCGCCTCGCCGCCGCGGCCCACCGCCGTTGCTCCCCCTCCCAACCCCAGCCCGCCTCACCACAGGGCCAAGTCCGTGTCGGACATGCCGGCTCCCCCTGCGGCTGTGCCGAAGCCGCGCCCTCAGAAGCCTGATGCCTTCCAGGAGCGCATCCTCAAGGGCGACTTTTACATGGATTGAGGACGGCGAGAAAGCAACGCTTTGACGAATACCTTGAGTCTTGTACTACTATACTGCCACCAACACATACGCACACCCGATACCCATCAAAACGCTGCCATCGTCAAGTTTTAGCCGGGGGTGTCTTATGCGTGCTGCTCCCCCACCAGCAGCTGTGCGGCATGGGGCCCCCGAATCCTGCCTGGTTCCCGCGTTGCACTTACGAGTCCCTTACGGCGTCACGAATGATTTTATTCCTCTTCATTCCTGCTCTTGCAGTACCTTATACATTCACATGTGTCCTTCATTCTGTCGTTTCATACCCGCTTTACCTTATTCGAAAGCCACCACCGAACCATGGGGGACTGGAAACCCGGAAAAGCCAACAAAAAGAAACGGCTAGCAGAACACGGCTTCGACCTTACAGCAGCACAGCAACTGGCGTTCTGTTTGATCTTGCTACGAGGCCTGCTGGGGTCGGGGTCACGGTTATATGACAGGCAGTAGGAGTGGAGCGGGGGGATAAGTTGCCGCTGATCATGAGCTTTACTCTGAAGGGAGATGAATATTGCTTTTGGGGACGGGGGACGCGTCAGGGCTGGAAAATGCCACTGAACAAGATTGTACGAGTACGATGACGACATGCTTTGTTTCTTTCCTACATAACTACACTCGCTTCCTTTTCTGGTCCAGGAGTTCAGGAGCACGAGGGTTCAACAGGGCCGGCTCGGTTTGAGCCGGGGAACACAGGCACATGCTCTCATGTGAGGCGAGTACAGGCATAGGAGATACCTAGCACTTCTAGAATGACGAACGTGGACATATATACCCCTACTACATATTCCTACGACTTGAGGACACTTAGGCCGTTGTAAATGTCCGGCTGACACGTCCATTGTCCGTAACGAGTAATCCAGTCACTCACTAGGGAAGCTGCCCAGTAGGGGGAGCATACACCCACTCGCTCTTATCACGAGACAAAAGACAACATAAGAAGTACGAGTAGCAAAAGCAGGTCATAACGACAGGGCGTCCATAACAGCCAAGAGACAGTGTCAGCAATCATATCCATTTCACTTCATATCCCTCCATCACTACCCTAGGTATTTCCTACATTACACACGTATATACATCCAGATTCCAAACATGAGTTTAACCAGTCATCCATCGCTCGCTCGCCCGTTCGCTTTAAGCGAACGTCCAAAAAGTGGAAAACAACTCCGCGCCGTTGTCCTAGGGGGACAAACCCATGGTTGATCCCATCTGATGGCGGTCCAGGGGGGGGAGGGGGGTTTCTCGTGTTGCCAATTATATACATGTCCTCCTCCTCCTTTCGTGGCCTTCATTCTTGGTCGAGCGTAGTATAACATTATATAAGTTCGGCAATAGGTATCTTGCCAGAACGGGGGAATAGAAGAAGATAACAAAAGCGAAGGGATAAAACTGATGCTGGAAAAAGCAAACCTCCGAACCAAAAAGAAAGGCGTAACTGGATATAAGTAGCGAAAAACAACAACATGAAAATGGTGGTGGTATCTCCGCCAAACCAAACTGGGGGTATTTCCAAACTAGAAAAAAAAGGGAAAAAAAAGGATCATGCCAGTCAGTTCTTCTAAAACTGAGCCTCCTCCCTCAACCGACTGCGACTGGTCTCGTTCCTCAGCCCGGCGGGACCGGACATGAAGATCGCGCTCTCGCGCCTGTTCTTCCCGCCCCCTCCGGAGCCGGAACCGCTATAGCCCTGTTCGTAGGGCGCCAGTCCACCGCCGCCGGGCGGTGTGTCGAACGATGGGCGGTCGTAACTAGCGGCGTTGCCACGCGAAGGAGGAGGTTGGTATTGCGTGACGTCGTACCCCTGCGGGAGGACGAAGCCGGATTCGTAGGCCGGGCGGGTCGAAAACCTCGGATCGGGGGCGTTCTGCTGCGCCAGGAACTGCGGCTCGTAGGTGCGCTGCTGTGCCGGCGGCGGGGGCGTGGGAGAAGAGCGTTGTCCGGCCTGCTGGGCGGGGGAGGAACGGCTGGCCGCGTTGATCTGCGCCATGTGCTGGAGGTTTGGTGGTGGTGGGGTGGGAGTGTTGCGGCTGGAGGGTTTGTCCATCAGGCTCTCCATCAGGCGCTGGCGGTGGGGGGAGGAGCCCGAGGTGGACGGGCGAGGGGGGTTAGGGTCCGAGGGTCGCCTGTCGAAGCTAGGACGGTGGTCGGAGGGGAAAGAGGGACGGCGCTGGGAGTCGGCGTCGATGGGGGTCGGGAGCTCGTATTCACAGGGATCTATGCCGAATATTCCCTCGTAGTTCTGGAGGAACATGGCGAATACGGGGGCGGGGATGTTGAGCGTGGGGGAGAAGACAATGCCAACGTTGCGGACTGTCATTTTGTTGGAGTCTTGGTGGTTGATGATCTTGATGAGGAAGGCGATGAGGTATTTGAGGAGGGTGGCGTTGGCTTGCGGCAGGCGGAGGACGAGCTCGGAAAGGGCGGCGATCTTCTCCGAATGAACGGGCATCTCGGTTACCGAGAGGAATTCCAGGTGCAGGTCGCGGGTGAGTATTGTGGTGGGAAGCTCGCGCAGGTAGAGCTTGAGTAAAGAGGCCACAGCATGGATGTCGTGGTACTGCTCGTCTTCAATCAGGTTGATGTCGGACTCGTTGTTGAAGCGTTCCCTCAAAGCCTTGATGACCACATTGGAACCACTGAGCCGGAAGATGCCCTCTTCCAGGATAGCGTTGCGGGCTTCGAGGTACTGGATACAGCGGTACACGACGGCGGGGAGAGGGACCTTGACGTCCATGGGTGAGTTGTAGCGCACTGCTTCGCCGAGGGAGGCGCCGAAGACTTGCCGCACCGGACCCGAGGGTTGGTTGCCTGTCTGTTGGGAGGAGATTGAGGCCGAGTCGCTGCCAAAGAGGGACTCCTGGCCGTCGCTTGAGCTGCGCGCCTTGGGGCCGAAGCCGAAGAAGCTGCGTTTGCGGGCTTTCTTCTCCTCTTGGTTTGGAGGGGCGAGGGCCATGCCGAGCTTGCCGCCCCAGGGTTGGCTGTCTGTGATGACTTGCAGGTCTGTTGGGCCCGAGATGGAGAAGCCAGGTTGAGACGACATCGTCTTGCCGTGCTGTGAGTCTTGGTCGTGGCCGCCCGAGTTCTTTGACTTGATAGACACACCGTCCGGAGTCTCACCCTGCTTGGTAGCTTCATAGCTCAGGCCTATAAGCGTGTCCTCGCTATCGTTCGGCAGTTGCTGTTGCTGCTTAGCCGCCTGGGTTCTCCTCTTCGCGTGTGCAGCCTGGGTCGCGGATACGTGGCGATCATGTGTGTGGTCCTTCCTCGCCGACTCCTTCTCCTCGTCATTGGGATCCCGGTAGTCGATCCAACGGAGCAGAGCCTCGACCCACTGGTCCCTCTCCCTATCGCTCTCGGCGCACAAGACGTGCTTGGTAACGCTGTTCGGATCCTTCTTCTTGGGCTCGAGTACGAGGAACGCGTGCCGATACTGGTTGTCGATGTCCTCGTTGCCAGTGGGTTGACGCGCCGGCGACTGTCCTTCGTTGTGGCCCGACTGCTTCCCGATTTGCGCCCTCTGCAGCTTGATCGTTCCCAAATGTGCACCGCCTGGAGTCTCGTAGTACTTGAGATGCGGCCCGTCAAGGACAAAGTACCTCGCCTTCCAGCCGCCGAAGTTCTTGCCGCGCTTCGTCAGATACCCGTTCTTGTAGGGTCTCCCGCCGGGTCCGACCTTATGGCTTCCTTCAATAGTCGGATCAGCGGGTGATGATCCAGTCTCATCAGCGTTTGGTGGCAGGGTATTTGTAGACAGGTATTTGCACAGCTCCAGAGCCGTGGCCAGGTCGAGAGGCGTGTTGAGCAGTTCATCCAAATACTGATCCAATGCAATGCGGCGAGCGTCGAGTTTTGCTGGTGCATGTCCGCTGAACAGAGACCTGTCCGGAGTCCTTGCTGTGAAGGCAGGGCACTGCTTTAATCTGTGGTCAAGTTTAGCCAGCGAGATTGAATCTTTCTCGACACGCCATAGCTCTCCACCATCGGCCCTCGAAAATACAGCTAGTGTGAACACTGGGTCTTCCTCGAGCTGTGTCACCGAGATCAAGCTGGCCCTAGACGGCTTCATGCGCGACGAAGCCACTCTGATATCAACCGATGGTAAAGCATGTGGCGGTAGCAGCAAATCAGGGAATTCGTCTATCACGAAGCCTTTGTATATCCTCGTACGCTCCGCCGTCATCGGACTGTCGGAGCTGCTGTGGGTGCTGTTCTTGGTCGGGCTAGGCTCAGCAACTTCCTCTGTCCTCTTGACAATGTTCAACGGCTTGGGAGACTTCAGATCCAGCGGGTCCACACTCGGTGGTGTATGTAACGGCGTGTTTGGTGGTAATGGTATCGGTTGCCTTGGTGGTCGAGGAGAGAGCGCCGTCCCACCGAAGGTTGCGACTCCAAGTGGCGAGAGTGGCGGTGAGGCCATGTTGTTCATGCCCGTCGGGCGAGGACTTGACGGAAGTCCGGGGCTCAAGAGCGCTGGCGGTATATCGGGAGCTCGCAGGTCATGGACCAAATCACCGTTTAGAACACCCGCCAAAGAGGTCGGCGCGTTCTCTCGCTGCATCCCAGCCTTCCGCGGCGTTGGAAGCCCCGCGCTAGGAAGGTCTTCCTTTGGTGGTGGAGGTTCGTGCTCGACGATCCTGGGGGTTCCCTTGGAGCTACCCTTGCTCTTCTTCGACAAACTCCTCATCTCCGCCTCTTTCCGAGCCATTACCTCACGCTCACGGTTGTCTTCCTCTCGTGTTCGCCGCCTGCCCCGGCGGTCGTTCGTCGGAATTTCATTGGTAATTTCCTCCACCTCAAGGATATCGTCGTAATCGGAATCGGTTTCGTATTCTTCTGGGGGTGCTGCTTGGCTCTGTGCGGTATTCCTCAGCTGCAGAGGTGCTGGTGGAAGTTTCCTCAGTGGCGGCGCTGGGGGAGCAGGGAACTGTACAATGCCACTGTCGCTCTTGGGTGTGCCGTCGGAGACCGGGACAGGCGCCGAAGATGCAGAGGGTATTGAAGGAGGAGGTCCGGATGGAGGGCCGGGTAGGCTTCGTGATGGCGGCAGGTTCAGATTGATCGGCAGCGCGTTTGCTTCATCTGCGTGAACCTTGGCTTGTTCTGCCTTCCTGTCCTGCTCTTCGATGTCAAACTGATCAAGAGCATGTTCCGACGCTTTCGGCATGGCATGAGCAGGGTCGAGCATTTCGCCGACCCTGGATGGTGGGGCTTCCCGTCGTGGCTGATCCGCAGGAGGCGTGATGGGATATGGTGCCATAGACACATCTATGGGCGAAGGCCGCTGACTATCCGAGTCCATGCTAGGAGAGTCCGGCACCACCAGAACCTGCTCTTTCGGCCCCGCATCGGATGCTGGCCGAGGTTCCTTGGCAGGTCCGGAAAGTTGCACGGAAGGCACAGCTGGTAGAGGAGGAATGTCTGCCACCGCCATGACCTCTTTTAGCTTTTTCCTGTACTTCTCCTTGTCCTTCAACGCTCTCTCCAGATCTTTGTTAAGCCCCAAGATCATCGCTCTTTGCTTGTCGACGAGCCGCCATAATTGCGAATTTTGTTGTGACTGTGACTGCTTCTCCTTGAGGAGGTACTGTATGACATTCTCAGCACTGCCGGCTGTCTTGATCAGACTTGCAACGTCTGGTATTGCCCCAGGCGAAGCCTCCGAAGACGGCTTGCTCGGTGTGGATTTGGAGGACATGGTCGACATGGCCGAGTCTATCGAGGATGTTCTGGGCGGGTTCTTCGCTGCGTCTGCACGGGCAGCTGCCGAGGGCCCTGCCATCGTCGGCCGCGCTGGTAAGGAAGGGCTGGCACGGGGCGCTTGGTTCACAACAGAGTCGGAGACACTGCGACCGTCATTCGCAAATCGGGGTGATCGTGGAGATAGGGCCGGCCTGTCAGACTGGTCAGCAGTGCCCAACTTGGCCCACAATATGGAGGCTCCCGCAGGCACGTACCCTGGTCTTGATGGCTCAGGTGTGTCTTCTGCACCCGAGGAGTCACTGTCGTAGTATGTCTTCTGCGTGTCCGGCGACGATGATCGGCTGTCGACGGTAGCGGTGGCTCGGAGCGGCGTTGGAGGGGCGGAGTAAGAGTCGTGCAGCGGCGAGGAAAAGTTTGACCTCCTCGGACTAGGACTGGCTGAGGGAGATATTGCGGTACTGGCATGCAGCGGGCTAGGAGCAGGTTTCCGTTGGGATCTGGATAGGAGGCAAAGGGGATTGGATCAGTAACTGGTATTTGTGGACACTGCAGTATCTGCCATAGTCGTACGGCAGGCGAGCACCAAACAATTTCTGGGGAAGGGAAGGGTGTTTATGCTGTGTGCCCGACGGTTGACCGTCTGTATATGCGGTGCATGCGCTTATTCCTCACCCTGCAAACGCACATGCCGGCGCCAGTCGAGCCTCGACGACGGGGAGTTGCTTCTCTTGCACGAAAGAGGCAAGAGCGGTTGGAAGGAAGATTCGCCGGCGTCGATCACGAAGAGAAGGAAGGAAAGAAAAGGGTCCTTCTTACCTGGTGGAGGAAGAAGGCGAACCGGGGGCACCGTTGGTGAGTCCCTGGCCGGCAAGGGGACGGGCTTGAACGCGGCCGATGGTCGGGCTGTCCTGCGAAGGGCTGTTGTTCTGGGCAGAGGTTGTAGAGGGCTGACGGTAGGAACGTTGCTGCTGTTGTTGTTGTTGTTGTTGCTCGTCTGACATGGCCTCTGTGTTCTGGTGCGCAAGCTGCGACATTGTCCGCTATGCGACCTGAGAATTCGAGGCTTGGCCGATGTTTGGGTGAGGGAGGGTCAGAGCTTTAACGCAGGACACCTCGCAGCGGTTTCGAGATGCCTGGGTGACCCTGATTGACGTCGCATATATTAAATTGGTGAACTGTGGAGCTTCCCTTTGCCGGGCAGAGAACCAACCGATGCTGGCAGTTCAGGCAAGCGAGAGATCCGGATACCAACTGAGATTGACGACACGGCCAAGTAAAGAGACTGGGTGGCACAGCTCTTGTCGTGTTGCACAGGGGGGGTCAACACTCCTCCGTTGGAAGACTTCTTTGCTGAGCTTGATAACCTTGTCTGACGAGAGCGGGCAATGAGCTGTGACCGCTTACAGGAACAGAGTTGTATGTCGTATCTGCTCGACTTGTTGTACCCTGCCGGACCCGGTTGGAACGACACCCGTTAGACCACCGTCAACGAAGGACTCAGACGCGAGAAGGACGGCGTCGAGGGCCGGAAAGGGGAAAGAAGGGTGGATAAGGGGTATATCAGAAGTTATTAGAAAGCTGAACCTGGAAGTTGGAACGAATGAAGGACACAGTGAAGAATACCACACTCTCCTGGTGTTGCCCCTAAAGAAGGTGATAAAGTTGATAACGACAAAGACGATGCGGAACATACACCGCCAGCACTCGATTTGTCCGATGCCAGAGTCTAGTCTAGGGGGGAGTGAGACCTGCACTGGCGGATACTCCAGCTAGAACTGCACTAACAGATGTTATCTCAGCTGCTGGACGTAGACACTTAAAGATAGGCGCTGATTGGTGTGAGTGCCCTGTATCGGATCTGAAACTCGAAGATAGACGTCTCCCGCCACCCGCGCTTTCAGCCTGAGCAATACATCGCTTCTCAACTCGAAACACTGCGAAGCGGGAAAGTCGAGCAATGAGAGAGCAGCATTTGCATTTGTTTGGAAGAAGTTCATTTCCAGGAATGTTTGGTGATTTTATTTCGGGGTCCTTCCACCTTAAACCTAAAGGATATCAACAAGCAAGAGCCTTTCTCAACGGGCAGTCCAGTCCATTCCTTCCCTTCTCATTGCTTTCTCGACATCGACCGTGTCTTTCAATATGGCAGTAACGATAGCAGCTGTTAAGCCGGTACTTCCCGCCCAGCATGGGGTTCGATGGTAGCCTCTTGTGACCGTTCTAACCCCTGCAGTAATTTAAAAATATCAGGGACCGGGTTGCGGTCGGGGCTTTTCCAATCAATCATTTCCAGTTTCCCCAGACCACTTGATCTCCGCGCTTTGCTGCATCTGAGCTTGTCACTTTCCTCTTTCAAGATCCATTACAGACCTTCCGTCGTCATCACAGCAGTCAAGCCCCGTGGCTCTCACAGTAATTGCCACAACGGTGAAAGCAGCGGGATGATCAAAAGAACAAATTCTTCAGCACTAGAAGAGCAAAGAAGCGAGAGCGCAATCTCACGGCGGTCCCCAGAGACACCGCTAGCCTCGGGATAGCCTCCTCTGGACGAGTCAAGTCTCACCTTTCCGGCCTACCCAGAACTCCAGCGCGGACAAGCGCCGTTTATGGGCCTAGCTCCAGTTGCTCAACCCCCACAAAGTCCCCTGTCTCATGCAGGAGCAGCGCTGGGAGCATCTGCAAGGCACGCGGTGAACCCCTGTCTCTCACCGAGACCATGCCTGGAATGGAAAGCGTTTGAAGCGGGATTGAGGAATTCCATCTGATAAGCTTCGACTCGGCGGTCCATGAAACAGATCCTTCAGTTGTACCTGCATCTCTTTCTGCAGGCTGAGAGCATCGCATCCACTGCATTCAACTGTTTGCGGCGTATGATCGTTACGTGGACCCGGCGTGTTGGAGACGGGTCGCTGTTAGTGGTACCGGCGATGTCATGCTCGACTTTGCCGGGCAGACAAAGATGTGAATTCGAACATCCGGCCAAGACTCTCCAAGAGCGCCGTGTTGGCCCGGCGTCGTGAGGAACGGTATCACTCATTACAACAAAGAATGTGCCTGTACCCTACCATAACGGAAGTCAGACAGTGGCTGAATGCCCCTGAGCTTGCATCACCCTCGACAATTCGGGCATACAAGTTGCCAACATCGCCGAAAGAGTTCAGTTTCTTGAAGCACTCCATCAAATCGACCCGCTGCCCTCATGGCTTCTACAGGCATCATCCTGCCCGCATCAGAAGATTGCTGACTCCGTGACAGTTTGAACAAAGAAGAATCCACAACACCATAACGTTCAGCATGTGAAGATCTCAATCGACCTTCATTGCGACCATCCCGTCTATCCAGCCATCTCGGCGTTATTCATACACACTCTGGTCGAGTCTCTCTGGTTGAGTTGAGGTTCCAACCTCCAGCTCATGAGCCATGTCAGGATCTCCGTCATGAACCACACGTCGGCAAGAAAATCCTTGGCAGCCAATCACCGTCCTCAGTCCTACCACACCATTATTTTAAACTTCAACCAGCGGTGTGAAAGGGCCGACGCCAGGGACAACTGCCATTGCTCCGAATTGAAGCATACAACGTATGCTCAAGAAAATTCTGACAGCTGAGAAAGCCATCCAAAACAACACTGCAATGCGCTGAATCTCTGAGCTGGCAGCCTGCAATTGGGCGCAACTCCTAGATATCATTACGACGGCTTCGGACTCGATGATGCTGATTAGCGCATGCAAGTCATGTGGCCTACCCAGATCCAGCCCTTTGGCGCTGAACTCGCGTGGCGCTTTAGTGGACGAGCTATTTGGATAGCGTATTCCAGCCCCTGAGAATTGTCTCGGCCGGACCGCCACGGAACTAGCCTTGACACAGACGGCCAATCAGAGCGGCCGGGGACCTCCGGCCGAGGAACGGCTGCCGGGTTCTGAGCTGGCGCCGGCATGCAACGACATTGTGAAGGCCTTGTCTGAGTCGCGACTTACCTCCAGAAGAAGACATACCACGAGTTCAGCCGCACTTGACAACAAAATCAAGTATTTTGGCACCGCCAAGGTCTTTGAAGTCAGATTCTCACATCACTCCTCACCAAGACGACAGCCACAGAGGCCCAAAAACCGTTCACACAGCGCCCTGGGCGACCGTCTGCGTACCCGCTCCGTTTTAAGTTCAACGAAGCACAGCCTAATCAAGGGCAAGGGAAAGGATTACTGGCATATGCTGATTGAACATCAACATATGTACTACCGGTGCACAAAAAACCAAAGGGACCACCGGGGATGTTAAGCGCCGGTGCACTCGTTATCATCTCGACTCTGTGATGGTCTGGAACACTTACCTGTCTTCGGTTGCTTTTTATATCTTCTAGAAGATCATGATGGTCGGTGATCAAGCTCGTCGTGTTGCAGATGTAATATGACACCTCTTCACAAATCTGCCGGATCAGGGAGATCTATCACCGATCCCACCGTGCTCTCTGGTCGTCTGGAGCAGCCGCAACGAAATGACGCCAGGAGCAGAAAGTCCAAGCCCGGCTCGCAAGACATATCTCAACATTTGTCCAGCGGCATAAGCCGTGCTCCTGCGGGGAGTCCACGGCACTTGCATATTAACCTTCAGACGACGAAAAGTCGAAACAAGGGGAAATCTATCTAAAGTCCGTTGTTGAACCAAGGAGCTGGAGACTATCCGAGCGGCAAAGATGAGAGTCGATGGCATGTCCTGGCGCCCTGATGCCGGCAGGCGATCTTTATCCTGCAACACGTCAGTGAACAAGCTTAAAGCTGAGCTTGAGCACCCTTCCTTTGTTGCTCTGGTCTACCGCACGTAACTGAAGGAGCGATGCTGCGACGAGAAGGAGCCGCCTGCGGCGTGATCTTCTCGGAGTCGTGAACCCCTGTCAGCAATGTGAAGGGCTAGAAAGGCGGCAAGAGGCGCAAGATATGGCCTCTCCGAGAATGGCGTCTAATACCATCACAGTTTATGACGGCCACGTCATGCTAGGTAGCCGAGTGTCGAGAGACGTCGAACAAATCCATCTTCCTCCAGCTTGACCAGGTACGGTCAACAGCCTTGACTGCAACCCACCACCCCGGACCTCCTCCATCCCATCAGACCCTGCATCCAGATCGGAAACAACGTCACAGAAATCACCTCATCTCTGCATCGTCTGCTTCATCAGACGAAGAGATCTAGACTAGCCTAGCCCTTCCCCAGATTCCAAAGGGACCCTGCATGCATATCCTCATCGTCGAAGTGTGACGTACACTGCCATACATATACATATCTCTCTTGTAGGTTGTCACTTTGAAACAAAAAGGGAGCGGTGAAGTAGAATTCTGGCTAAAATCGCTGGCTCGGTGTCAAATTGGTTTCAGATACCAGGGACTCAAGACTCACGAGCCGGCTGGGGAGAATGGCATTTGTCTGTGCGTTTCCATCTCAACCCGAAGCCAAGGTTACCGAGAGGGAGAAAGCTTGGTTGGACATCACGTGAATGTTGTTGACGGTGATGGCGAGATTGAGGAAGAGAATACTGTCCCTTAGAATTTGATGATGGAGGGCCGTTGCGACGGTTTGGGAATCCAGGACAGCCAACAATCTTCAAGCCACGCCCGCAGACACAGGGCAGCATTTGACACCACAGGGTCTTCAGGGAGCAGCAAAACGGTATCAAAAATGCAATACATCGTCATGAAACAGACCCAAAAAGACAAGAATCGAAACCAGCAAAAGTAATTGATGAGAGTGGGATTCGAACCCACGCCCTTTCGGACCACGGAGAACAGATGTTTTAAGGTTTTGAAGACCTTAACGTGGCGCCTTAGACCGCTCGGCCATCTCACCAGTGAGTTGTTGAAGCATTTACGCGCTAGCCTTCTTCAAGTACTAAACCCCCTTCTGTGCAACAAACTTATTTTGAGATTCAACGACCCTTTTCGAACCCCTTTTCGAGTAACGACCTTCCAAAACTCCAACTAGAATCACTCGGGGAAGACGACATCACTCTTGGTTTTTCTCACACCAATAAGTCGCTAGTTCAATTATTAATTTGACAAAGGTCCACTAGTTCTAGGAGAGCGGAACATCGTCGGCCTGTGCTCGCGTCCAAACTGTCATCAAGACTTCATCGACGCAGTCTGGTATGATGGATGTCTCCTCTTCACCCCATCGTTCAAAAGCAGGTGAGCCGCTCACTCGTGTAGCCGCCGTGGGCAATTTCCTGCCATACAAACGCCCGTTTTCCACCATTCCAGGCTTGGTTCCGTGCTATTATGAAAGCCCTTCTTCCCATCTCAACAGTCTTCTGGCCCCGTCCCCAATTAAGCCGCGAGGGAATGCGCCCACTCGGCCTCTCCGATGGTGTCGGCAAAGACCAAGCCTTGCGTGTGCCTGACCACCCAGCGCTTGAACTCGCGGATGTGCTTCAGACGAGGTGCGAGCTTCTCTCCGGCCTTCCTCACCGCCGCACGCAAGGCCCTGTCGGAGTTGGTGAAGTGCGCGACGCACATGGTCGCCCGGACGAAAGACTCCAGCTGGTCCTTCTCGAGGCCCGAGGGGTTGTCGAGGTACGCGCCCGCCGTGAATCCTTGGCCGGGGCCCGGGCGGTACCAGTCCATCAGCGTGTCTGCCATGCCGCCGATCCTGTCCAGAAGCTCGGCTTGCATGTGGGGGATGCCGAGAAAGTGAGTGGTACCGTAGAGGTACACGACCGTCCGGAAAGACTGCTCGGTCTCCTAGACTCTGCAGTTGATGACTGGTGAGGACGTTAGATGGACCTGACGCGGAGAAAAGCTGCAACTGGAATGAGAACTTACTACCGGACAGCAAGTAGCGTTGGACAGCTTCGAAGACCTCTGCGGACTGGGCACCATAGATGGGGCACGACGACGCAGTGGGTTTTGGTCTTCTGGCAGTTAGCTCCTGGGCTTGAGAGTTTCATGGGGATTGTGGAAAGTGATGTTTTGGTACTGCCCACTTACCAGGTTATGGGGTTTGCGGTTCTTGGTCATCCAGGGAGAACGCTCGACGAGCTCCGCCTCCAGTTTGAACACACGCTCGCCGCAGATAACGTCCACCCACTGGCTGGAAAAGCTGTTGTCCTTGGCTGCCTGATACCGGTCCTCGAGCTCGGCAAGCTTCTCGTCATAGATATCCTCTGCAGAGGTCCTCTCAGCGTCATGTGCTTCGTAGTTCGGGTTCCTCTCAGCGTCATATGCAGCGTAGTTGGGGCGCTGATGAGGACCAGGCCGGGGATAGGGGTGAGCCTCCTGCTCTGGTGCGGCTGCGGCCTGTTGCTGGGGCGCCGCTACGAGACCTTGCTCCCGCGGTTCCACGCCGCTGCGCTCTGACTCCTCAGACTCAACTGACAAAGAATCATCTGCGAAGTCGTACATGTGCTCCGGCTGTTCATTCTCTTTGTCCCAGTCATCCTGAACCACGTGTGGGTTCTGGGTGGTGATGCTTTGGCCGAGTAGCATCAAGCTAAAGCGTGTTAGTCGCTGTTCAAGTGAACAGAACAAACACTAGAAAGGCAAGCAGAAGGTTTGAAAACACTTACCGTCTCGTCTCCATGGTGGCGTTGACGTTGTCTGTGATTCGGTACTTGGTTGTTCACAAGGTGAGTGCTCGAAGGGGTCGAAAGGTTGACGTCGACGAAGTTGAGAAGATTGGCGTCGAGGTTGAGAAAGAAGAGCCGCAGTTGAAGGACTAGAAATCCTGTTTGCTAATTATCTAAAAGAATTGTACGCCGAGAAGCTAAGAGATGGTCCGGACTCTTCTCCAGTCCCGTAAATACGTCAAGTCTTCTCTCAGAATCGCACTCTGCTTTCGGCGTGGCGTGGGCTGCTTACATCGTCGCACCTTGAGCAAGACCCTCTATGAGATGCGTTTACTCCCTGTCTAGTGGCACTTGGGGCATTCCTGTTACACTCTAATATGGTACCTATAATCATACGAGGATCCAGTAGACGGTGAGCAAGTCAGGCTGAACCATCTCGATCAGTGTCTTGAGCTGATGTATGCTTTGGTACTGGTTGCCTGGATTTTCTGGCACATGAGCAAGAGTTCGACATACCGAACGTCCCATCCATGGGGCTTGATGGCCTGCATCAGTTCAAGATGGCTGGCATAGAATGTGTTCTTGGCTGAGTAGTTTAGGCTTTCTGAAGCACATCGCAGGGTATCCGCCGCTTATATATGCTGCCGACCTTTTGTCTACTGAAAATCGTACTTTCTCCGGAGAGCAACAGAGGCCAGACTGTGAGCTTGAAGGCAGGCTACAGACCGGCTGAGTTGTCTTCGCAGTGCTCAATCTTGTTCCTTCGAGGTCTGGAATAGAGGCCTCACTATGGCTGACTCTCCGAGCATATAGAACGCGGCGATGCTTCTGCACAAGAAATCAGCTGCCTGAACACCATTTACCCTCTGAATATCTGGCGAACGAGAATCGGTCGACTGCGCCAGAAACCAGAATCATCCAAGACTGCGGCACTTCGTTATAAGTGATGCCAAGGGAGGCACCAGTCAAAGGAGGGTTATCGTCCGCCATTCTTCCGTCATTGGGGGCTTCCTTTCAATCACCATGCCCAAACTTCGGTCGCCAAAGGAGTGGCATTGTCTCTTCCTCTTCTTAGAGGCGGAGCTGCAGCAATACCTCTGAGACTGGCTTCAAGGCACCGTGTGCCTCCCGCATAAGACGTGCATTCGGCGGCAACCAATGTCTATCCCCCGTCACATGTAGGCCGCCAACATGCAGGCGCCTCATTGCAACCTCAAAGAGGCTGTCAAGCGCATCGTGTGCCTGAGCTAACATATCAAAACCCGTTGTCAAGCGCAATTCCCCTTGCCAGAGAATATTATTCTCTGGACTCAGCCCAAGCTCTCACAGCTGGGGGCTCATCGTTGCTTGCTCACCGGCACAATGGCAACAGAGGAGCAGTCCCTGAGGGTGCTGAGATTCGCAGAGAACGCGGCACTTTTACGTCTCTTGAACGACGTCCCCTACACAGGCTCGCCCAATCGTCCTTCATCTTCGCCCGACGGACAGGACGTGAACCGCGCCCTAACCTTTGACGTGGAGCGAGATATTGCAAGTGCCGTAGCATACCTCGCCAACGTCTCCGCTGACAGCAACTATGTCATTGCGGCATGTGTTGAAGAGACTCCAGGCATCAACGGGCTGGCCATCCGTCTTGCTATCAACAAAGGGAGGCCAGATGACGGAGAAGAGCTGCTGGAGTCTATCAAGGCTGGACTGTGCGACATCTTCAGTGTGCTTGCTGCAGGAGGAAGCGGTATGTCCGTCCAGGATTCCAGGGATTGTGCTGAATCTTACTGTCAACGAGTTAGACTGGCAACTAGTTCTGCACGCAGATGTCACCCGAGCCGTACTACGACTTGCCGTTGGAAGATTCTCCGAATCATAGGCTCTTGCAGGCTAGATGTACTGTCGCGATATACAGATGGCCCTGGCACATGGCTCGGCAAGACCTTGAAGACTGTCAGAGACGTCGTGGCGACGGGCATTCCCTTGAAGAGGATCAAGCAGAAGCACTACCCGAAGGCTCGGTCCTTTGTTACCCTCTCCAGAAGGCTTGAAAACCAACTTACAGATGCTGAGACTTGCAGACCGGCAGATCTAGACGAAGCGCTTCTGCGGATTATTGGAACGGCATCGGCTCTAGTCGGCAAGCTCGAACATCGACCTTTCCTGTTCCGTAACGTTACCGACCAGGAACTACAGCCGAACATTCACCAAGGTCTGAAGAGACGTCTGGAGGAGGTGCAGGGCTATTCGCAGTGCTGGTATTACCTCTGCGAAATTGCAACTAAGACAAGCTTATTCAAGGAGGTCAGAGTCACTTCCATCTCTCTTGACGATAACTGCTTCTGCATGCCCGCCGCCATAGCGCTTCGGCGGTTCGACCTCGACGCATGCATAGCCCGCCACGCAGCTGACAACCACGTCAGGGCAGGTCATCTTACCGCACACCTCAAACCGCTCTGGGCAGCTCGTAAAGACTTCGCTACACTGGTCGAAAGCACGATCAACGACTCCAAGATTCACGCTGAGATACAGATCCTAACCTACTACCACCTCAATCCTGCCAAACTCCCTCCGCGGGCTATTGGCTCAAGTAAGAACGCTTGCTATCTCTGCAACATGCTCGTCAGACTTCACGGTCAATACACCCTGCCAGGAACGCATGGCAGACTGTACACCAAGTGGATGTTGCCCAATCTTCTGATCTTCGACGACTTATTGGATCAGATAAATCGGAATTTGGAGTCTCAAACACTCATCCTAGCTCGGGAGAATATTACCAGAGCCATCGATCATCCATATGAGGGCCCCGTTCTCTCCTTGACGTCCCCCATATCTACCACAAGGGAGCAAGCCCTGGAAGCCAAATCTTCAACAACTGAAGGACATGATCTGGGACAAGGTATTATCCCCTATCCCTACATTTACCACGCCAGAAAATGCTCTTCAACCTGAAGTCCTAGTGACAGAAGACAATGACCCCGAGCAGGAGTCTATCTCAATATCATACCCCACTCAACCTCTGGAGTTATCCGAGAGTTTCAAGCCGACACCCACTCCTGTCGAACTGCAGGATGACAGCGACCGCACGGGTCGCCGGAACGCACCGACTCAGACGAATGCATTGAAAACAAAGACAGGGTCTGACAGACATCCTCTCCATATCCTCACCTGGGCGGACATATACAGAGAGAGACACCGCATCGGGCCGCTTCTCGCCGAGACAAAGCCCCTAGCAGTCCCAGCAGCACAAGGCTGTGTGGTCAACCTCCGCTGCATAACAAACGACTGCGCTTCGAATCACACGGCCGACCCGCTGAAGATGTTCACCAACTTCGTCCGCGGAGAGGGGACAGAGCTGCACTTCGAGCGTATATCAAACGAAGAAGCGAGACAACTTACATTCGATGGGGGAACGGCCCCGCTGATGGGTTTCGAACTTCCAGAGCGGCCAGCCCAGCAGAGTGAGGAGAGAGCGGATTACATCCTGCTCCGACACGGAGACGAGATGATCAGAATAAGGACGGTCAGAGATTGAGGTATGGGAGTAGCTACGGCTCATGAAGGCTCTACAACGGCAAACATTTGTCCCGAGGTGATAATTGTACGGCTATCGGAGAGGGGACGTACGTATCTGAGGGGGCTGTGGTCGAGGGACAGAAACGGGTTCTCAGAATGTCAAATCGAAGTCTCTGTACGGTCAAAATGATCATAATCATCGTAAAATCATGCGCAGGCTATACAAGCATCCCAGAGATATACCCAACCAAGCAGACTCCCGATATACTCCAACCCAAACACGACAGCATGCTATACCAGTAACCAAGCCATAAGTATCCCAGTACTGACGCCAACCCGAACCCCGACTTCTTGCCACATGCCATTCAAACCTCCCCCCCTCAGCGATAATAATCCCGCGAACTCGAATAATAAACCTTCCCACCCCCCCTGTCGCTCCCCTCAACGCTCCTCTCCCTCTCCCGCTCGCTAATCCTCACATGCACACCGACCTCCCTGTCCTCCTCCCAAGGAGGTCGCCTCACCGGACTCGGGGCGGGCAGTCTCTTCGGCCCCTCGACATAGCGATACGTCTCGTACTCCTCCCGCCTCTCCCGCACCGGCACGGCGACGGGGACGGGCACGAGCCTCTCGCGCTCGATGTACACCTCCTCTCGCCTCGAGCTCCTGGAGCGGGAGCGGTGCTTCTTCTTGTGTTTGCGCGGTTCCACGTCCACGGCGATGACGTCGATGAAGTCGGGTTCGGGGTCCTTGGGCGGGGCGACGGGGATGATGACTGGTGGTGGTGGCGGTGGGAGTTCTACGACGGGAGGAGGGGGAGGTGCGGGTATGAAGACTGGTGGAGGAGGCGGAGGGGCAGGGAGGATGTGCGTCTCTCGTGTGCGGATCCAGGTTGCGCCGTGGGTTGGGGGACCTTGGAGGTAGAGGCGCTTTTTGCCGTTGTATTCTGGGAGAGGTTAGAGGCGATCAAGGAGATTGGGGAAAGGGAGAGAGAGGCTTACTGATTTCTTCTGGGTAGTAGGAGGGTGGTTGATTTTGGGACATGTTGGCGGTAGTGGATGTTTGAGAATGTGCTCTTGATATAGAAATGTATAAAGAGTTGGATTGTATAAGGAGTCCAGCACGAAATCCGAGTTACGCTGTGGTAACTTGGCGACGATGATCGTACGAGCTGATGCCGAGGTTAACGGCTCGCAGCTGAACAGGTTGCGGAAAGGATGGAGATGAAGAGTTGACGACGCTCAAAGGAGAAATGCGCGACGGAACCAAGAGGTTATACTCGGTTTCTGCAAACAGGCATAGCCAGCTTTTCACAGCCCAGTCCGAGTCATTCTGACGAAGAACCCTGCCTTTCCGATACGCGAGCTTGGGCGAGCTGGTGAAGCAGGCGCAGTGGGAGGGCAGTCTGCTGATGATGTCATGAAATGCCGAGCCAAGAATCGCCGGGCTTCCATGCTTCGCGGCACCTGGCACCCCTGTTCGTCCACCAACATCACCAGATCGAAGCTTGCCCTCAACCAATCAGGTGCCATGGCAGAGATCACGCGTCTGTCTCGGTTCGAGCCGGGTGGGTTCTGTTGCGGGAAGCAAGATTTGAGAATGGCATTGTTCGTGTTGTTTGACGGAGACAAAAGGGGATGGGGCAGGCCAAGACGCTGGATCAAGGACCCTTGGAATGCGGTACGAAAACAGGGTCCTGGACCCTTAATACATGGAATTGGTTCCTGATTGCTCTTTTGCACAGATCCAATATCATCTCTGCCAGCTTCTCGTACTTCGAACTCTTCGTTCTGGAACATCGGACGTTAGAAGTCCTGATGGAGCACCCTGGCTCTTCCAGCCCTATGCCTAGCGGAATCTATCATATATAATGCATGTGCTTTCCCGCATCTTGAGATATGGACTCATCCCTTTTGCTCGTGGTTGTACACACGGACCACTCTCTGTCCAGACCAAGAGCGAGCCTCATACCCACGATGCAAGTCCCTTCGTTAAATCGACCCTCCGTCGTTCAAGTCGATAATCGTTCTCACTCAACATGCCGCCTCTCCCTCTCCTTTTTCATCTCGTCATAATCCGGCAGATACATCCCGATCAGCGTATACCCAAGTGCCAGTACAGCCATGAGAAGCCAAATAGCGTATCCCCAAAGCCACTGCGTCCTCGCCCCGATAGCGAAGAGGCTCGAAAATAGCGCCGGGCTAAACGCCCGTATGCCACAGGTTATAGTCAGGCTGATGGCGTTCAGTGTCCCAAGCACCTGCTGCGAGGGCGCAACATCGTTGATAGCGAGCTGCACAGCGGTAAAGCTCATACTGATGCCGCAGCCGATCAGCATCGCAGTCGGGGCCAAAATCCAGAACAAGGTATCATGCTCGCCGCGGCGCAAGGCAACGAACACCGGACTCAGGGCGAAGAAGGACGGGTATATTATGCCGCACAATTTCAGTACGCCCGTGGTGCCGATGCGATGCTGCAGGGGAGGGAAGATGACCAGGTTCCAGACTGCTTGGCCAAGTCCGTTGAGCGCGAGAAGGAGCGATATCTGGAGCATTGTGAGGCCGAAACCGCCCAGAAGAATCGACGTGTACCAGAATACAGGCACGATGGCTGTGTATGAGAAGGCGAGAAGCATCACGTATCCATTTAGGAACATGGTAAGCCCAACACTGCGCGATTTGAGGAGTCCCATGGTTGAGAGAGGTGCCGGTTTCGGGGGTCCGCCATCGTTTGCGTCGGCGGCAGACTCTCTCTTCAGCGTTTCGTCAACGAAGAAGGCCGAGGTGAAGACTGCCGTGAGAGCGAAGAGGCTTATGACAAAGCCAGGTAGGGCATAGGGGTAGTCGAGGAAGAACTGCACCTTTCCGAACCATTTGGGATACAGCTCGGCTGGATCTGCCAGTGCAGCTCCTATCGCGGGTCCGATGACGATGCCGAGGTTCCTGATGAAGGCAAACCAGCTGAACGCCCTAGCCTGGGTCTTGGATGTGCTGTGCTCGGCTATCATGGTGCGAAGAGTGACGACCGTCCCGGCAAAGACACCGGCGATGCAGCGGAAGAGGATCATCTGCGAGATAGTCTTGGCCATGCCGAAGATGGCTGTGGCAAACGAGATGCCGACTAAGGAGAACACGAGCACCGGCTTGCGGCCCAGCCTGTCCGATGCCTTGCCCCAGAAGATCATGACGCACATCTGCGTGACCGAGAACAGCGACTCGATGAGGCCGCTGTAGAAGCCCATGTCCGTGTCAGGGAGGTTGCCGTTCTCTAGGCACATCTTGTTGATATATGGAAAGATGCCGAAGTAGGCGATGGGTTCGATAAAGGCGGCATAGCAAAGTAGGAGCACCTGGCCCTTTGGTAGAGGCCTGTCGGCAGGGTCGTCAACTGGGCTCTGCTCGTTGAGAGTTGTGGCTTCAGATATCTCAGGGTCTGCTGTTGGGGCGATGACACCGGCGGCGAGTAGAGGCGTCCGTTCATCGGTATGAAGACTGCGTGTGCCATTGGCCTCGCCCTCGCTGTGAGATCCAGTCATGGTGGTATGGTGAGATTGAGTCGGAAAGTGAATGGTGTGACAGTCTCCTCGGGCTTGATGCTCGGATTTGTCAAGTCACAACGCTAGACCAACTGTATTGCAAGGTCAACAAGAGTTCAAGTAAGATAGAACCATTGCCAAGATATACAGGTTATAGAAGAGCGACCGGAGTATTCCGTTTGGTGATAATCACCGCCGGAGAGTGAATAGGGTATATTCCTGGGAGTTGGGGAGGTTACCATTGGCCCAGTCGCCTGCCGTTCTGAGCGATGGTCGGCCCCATTTCTGACTGTCAGCTTATCTCCCGTAGGCGGTGACTTGATGACGAGGCCGCTTAGAGCTCCCAGCCGATGAGGACCACGAGCAATGGTAACAGGACAGGGAGTTTCCTCAAATGCCAATCAAATAAGGTCACCCTCCCGTTCCAGGTTGTCTTCAGGAAGTTCCTTCCACAAAGCCCGAGGGAAGCTCAAACGGTGATGACTGATTAATGGCGATCCACAGTGACGACAAGAAGACGCTAATCCAAACTTGGCTTAGTGGTAAGGGTGCCTTGCAGCGAAACGCTTCGAATCGGCGGGGCAGTTGTTTCTTGACAGCCAAGACAGCTCCCAATCATCATCACCATTACCATCGTCAACTTTCTGCCGCCTTGAAACAGCCCCAGAGTGTACAGATATACCCCAAAGCGACTCAAGGATGTCGAGTACGATCAAAGTCACATCGGCCTCACAGCTGAATGACCTACTCAAAAAGAACTCCATCGTCGTAGCAGACTGTAAGTGCCGCGCTCCTCTGTCTCTAATCTCTACCCCGCCACACCGCGTTCAGATGAAGAGGAACGCGTCGTTGGAAGCCTCGAGGTTGCTCACGACAGCTTCACCGGATGACTCTATCGGCCTGCAACAATCCATGTCGCTTCCCGGTATTGTCCTGGTGGGCTGCTTCATCTTGGAACAGTCGATGCTTAGACGTCGTCATCTAGGTTGCCTACAGCTTACTAACTGACATTGATCACAGTTCACGCCGACTGGTGCGGCCCTTGCAAGCAGATTGCCCCGATCTACGAGGAGCTAGCAAAGCAGCTCCAGAGCTTCAGCTTCGTCAAGTGCGTCAAGATCGACACCGATGCCAACAAGGACATCGCAACCACATACCAGGTCACCGCCCTCCCCACATTCATCGTCTTCCGCGATGGCAAAGTCCTGGAGAAGGTCCAGGGTGCCGACCCCAGGAAACTACAGTCGATAGTGAAGAAGATTGTCACAGAGGTGGATGAGGTGCACAAGAAGGGCGGCAAGGCTGGCGAGTCGAGTGGTTCTTCAGGCCCAGAGTGGAGGGGCGCCGAGATCCCTCGGGGTTACGGCGATGTCACGGACCAGATCGAGCTACCCAAATGCGACATGCTCAACTACGACACAGAAGCTGGCGGTGTGAGGGTGCTCTTCGACAGATCCAAGCCCAGCGCCCTGGGAGCAGGTGCAACAGAGGGCAAGGCGAAGGACTGGGTGGAGACGGACACGGATGAGCAGCTCATGCTGTTCATGCCCTTCCAGTCGATCCTTAAGCTCCATACACTCCAGGTAATACACACCGCATACCCCTAGCTGTGCAGGAAACGGGAGGTTAACATCAGCTCGTACAGATCACCTCACTCCCTCCACAAGACGACGACGACATCATGCAACCAAGCACGATTAAGCTTTTTAGCAACAAGGCTCACAATCTTGGTTTCGAAGAGGCAGAAGATATGACCGCTACTCAAGTCATTGAGCTTTCGGATAAGGACTGGAACAAGGACGGCACCGCAAGCATCGGCCTGCGGTACGTCAAGTTCCAGAACATCAACAGCCTCGTCCTTTTCGTTGTGGAGGGCGATGGTGAGGGAGAGAAGGTCCGCATCGACCGCATCAGGCTGGTCGGAGAGGCTGGTGAGAAGCGGGAGATGGGGAAGCTGGAAAAGATTGGCGATGAGCCTGGCGAGTAGGCGTTCGCCAGTCTGCGGCATCTTTACCTACGGTAACGGTATATGTCGTCCACGTTTGTGCATTGAGCCGGTGGAGTTTATGATTTTGGTTCTAGAGCAGCAGCTGACGGGCGGGCAAGGGGAGTCTGGTTGAGCAAGAAGGCATCAGGGCACAGCTGTTGGCTGGGATGCCGATGGGGTAGCCTTAGCACAGACAGCATATCACGAGCATGGCCTTCTTATTACCATGACGCAGTCCAGCAGAAGACAAGGCAGATTCTCTTATTAAAGCTGTGCCACACTAATATTTCCTCGTCCTGCAATTCATTTCGCACATGTCAGCCGGTGTGGCAGCATGACGGTTAAGGGCGAAGGATAAATTAAACGGCCACCTCATCTCTCCCTAAGATGGCTGCTTGACCCCAGTCTCATGGCTGGGAACGGTAAATTATCGATCATGGGAATCTACGGCTAGATATCACTCATCACCACGCGCCTGGTTCAGAGGATCCTCGCGTATACGTTCTGGTAGCGCATCGCATCTCGGGATTCCCAGAATACTTTGCCGGAGATTGAGAAATGCAACCAACTTGCACCCTCGGCTGAGCCTCAGGCTCCCCGCTCGATAACAAATATATTACCAGCGAGGCTGGTGAGGCTGGTCGACCTCTTCTCAATCTCCACCTGTACCACATCCTCCAGATTCCATCCAACGTTCATAAGCAAAAGCCTTACTAGGGGCTAGAAATATCCAGCCTCCAAGCCACCACCGGGAAGGAGAAGTATCGATTCCGAGTGGACTGACTGACTAGGAGAGCCGGCGTGCAATTCATCGATCTGGGGCATAACTGACGCTAGGTCATCCATGTGGTCTCTTGTTCGAAATAAGAGGGATTCAAGCAACCGGGGAAACGGTCATGATGATATGTTATGCCAGCCGCACGAAGAAAAGAAAAGAAGAGAAAAAAAGAAGCAAAAGCCAAATTTCGCTTTCGAGGTTTTATTCTCCACGGTCGGGATTTTAGGCTTAGTCATCCGCTTCTTCTCTCCGCCAAGGTTCCTTGGATCCTGTCTGATCTGATTGGACAAACTGGCGCGTGGTGGGGTTGGAGAGATCGCGTCCCACCTTTTCTGGAAGGTCGGAAGAATGATGATTCGAATTGCCGGTCTTGAACCCCACAACAGCTCGTGACTTTCCTACCCAGAACTTCGATGATGTTGAGGTTGATGCTCGAGCCTCTGTTTGGATGGGACTGTAACACTCCCACAACTACCTTCACCTATATTGCGAAGTCGGTATTAATAGCAGACTCGAGTGAACTCGTGCCACCCCGAGAAACGGTTCGTGCGACGCCGCTTCGGTCGGTGACGAGCCGACCGTCTGTGTTCCGACACCCAACTGCCACACCATCTCCGGCGCGCCTTCCGAATTCGATGGCGGCGCGTTCGTCATAGATGATGACCGCTGGCCGTGACCACGCAAGCCGCACGGGAGCAGCGAGATGAACGGGTCCCACGCCGCTGGTCGCATTCAAATTAACGACGAGACCATCATTTTCACTCATTTATCTCTTATGTCACGCAACCTTCCCTTATACTCTTCTTAATTACTCGGCACTATGTAAATATACTTCCTATGCGCGTCTTCATTCTTCTTCTATGCATCATTTCCCAGCCTCCTGGCCTCCATCATGCCTCCATTCTCTCCATGCACAGGACTTCGTGCCGACCACCGCCTTCTCGTCCCGCATCCAACGCATCAACCTCGCCAGCAACCGAGATCACCATGCGGCATGGACGCTGTACCCGAGCTCCTAGCCCGCTTTCCGGGGTTATAATCCCGGCGATTGCCTCGTTTCCTCTCAAGCCGATACGTCCTCGGGTCTCAAGTCCCCTGCCGATTGAACATCATAGCGTGCTGGCGTACCATTGTCTACGTCGCTTCTACCATTTCTATCATCTCTAGCGTTCGGGCTACCTGCTCGGATACGTTCGAAGGCTCGCTTGCCTCCGCATCTCCACTTGGCGTCCCCGTTCCAATCGTCTTTGCTCCCGGTGCACTTGCAGCACTGAAGCACTCAAGAGACCCCTGCTGCCACATCCCGCCCGTCACCAGGAAACCAAAACTGCAGCTCTGTTTCGACGATACGTTACCACGGGTTCCAGGGATTCCCGCATCGGTAAGCCTGGACAATTGATGAATTGGAACACTGCAGCATTAAAACGTGGCGCCTATATACTAAGAATAGCATCAATCCCTCGTCTAGCTTCGTACGGGGGGGTTTGAGCACGGCCACGTACCACCGCGCCGCAACTTCTGGCACACGCTCTCTTTCGTCCTCTTCGACTCCAATACCACGCTGTCACACTTTCCTGCCTCGGCCAGCTGCCAGCTTGGGAACATCTGTCATGTTCGAAGGCTCCAACATCAAAGACGGCTCGAGCAGACGGCAGCCACTGGAACGTTTGAATCCTTCGTGCTCCAGAGTCCAAAGAGTTTCTCTCTTTTATAGTGCTTGCACCGGCCAGCTGCCTCTTCAAGACATCAGATTCGCTGCGTCATGGGATGCTAGCATGCTGCACCCCCTGGGCTGAGAATGACAAGAACATGACCAAGCCTCCATTGATCGCATTTCCTCACCGGATTGGCACCTCAGTTATAGTGAGCTGTCGTTCTGAGAGAGGACAAGCCCGCCAAACAGCTTGGATGAACCGAGGCCCCTTGTCTCGCTCTGACCATGCATTGCCAGTCAGTGCCGTGTGTCAAATTGCCTCTTGCAGAATGGTTTCGTTTTGTTTCGCTTTGAGCTCTTTAGTCTCCCGCTTAGATGGGGGGCCATTACGAGCATCAAACAAGGTATAGGTGGAACTATCACTGCGTACCGGGTTCAAGTGCTTGCGAGGCCACTATAGGTCGAGAGGACAGGAGGTGGCTTTTGTAACCCCCTCCATGCCGTCTGGCGTCTGCCTCTAAGCTCCTTTTCGACTACTTCTCCGATCTACCTACCTCCCTAACCCGCGCGACAAGGGATGTTTGCAACTCCCAAGCTCATGGTTATGCCCCGAGTCAGGTAGGTGGAGGAGTAGGAGGAGGTAGCTTACCACATACTCTACTTGGCCGCTCACGAACTTGACTGGGTGGTCTGGTTCGCTCCTGGGCATCGAGGTGTCAAGTGACAAGGAGCTGAAGCCACTAGGACAAGCTCAAACCTTGATCACGCCCGATCTCTTTTCTTAATTGCTCCTTCCTTTCCCATCCTTTCCTCTTCTCTTTAAATCTTTCTGATGCCCATGGGACTCCGAGTGTTGAGATGACGTGATACTTATTCTCCCTCCTCCCCTCTTCCGCTGCGGTACCTCGTATATCAAGACACGTTGGTCTAGAATCCGCTTATTATACAACCCTCTGCGCCTCGTGCTCCCGTGAACTTCAATGCTCGAACGCCGAATCTCCGGCTTCACTTGAACTCAATCAATAGCTATCAACCTTGCTGCATCCTCCTGCGCAGTAGTCGATCCCAGAACCGAGGACTCTGAGATCCTCTCACAAGCGGGAGTCTTAACTGGTGCTGTTATCCTAGTGGAACTGGAAGCCGCCTTATAAGAGCTCGACTTATTGCGGGAGGCTTGCAAGCCGGCTCGACTAGCGGTGTGGACGACCTCCCTTGACGTGGCCGTCGAAAGTGAAAGAGGTTGGGGACCGGTATAATCGATCGCGGTATCCCATACCAGACTACCGGGTCAAGTGTCACCGACACCGGCCGGGCCGGCCTCATTGTGCGAGTATATCTGGCCATCAGGCTACTGCTACTGCCCTGCACCACAGGATGCACTACGACCACCAAAAACACACAGCTCCTCTTCCGCTCAACAACAGCAACATGTCTGAGCGTTTCAATTACTTCCAGAAACTCCCGGCCGAGATCCGGACCATGATATGGGAGTACTCCCTTCCAGAGTCCCGCGTCTACGAGGTCCTCGACGCCCCCAATGCCACAAAGAAGACGGCCGCCCAGCAGGGGCTCATGTTCGCCAACGTCCACCCGGAGCCGCCTCCGGCCCTGGCGGCCGTATGCCGGGAGTCGCGATACTTCGTGCTGCACGCCTACAAGCCCCTGACCCTGGGCAGGACGACCAAATACGTCGACCTATCTCGCGACATCCTCCTGCTGGAGCCCTACCTGCTCGTCAAGCGGCTGCACCGTACGCTCAACTTTATGAGCCAGATACCGCTCATGCGGGACAACATCAACCGGCTGGCCTTGGGCACGAGCTACGGCATCTACACGGGGATATGCCACCCCGTGCTGAACTGGAAGGTGTCCAAGACAAACGTGGGGAAGCTGCTGGCCAGCCTGGCCAAGTTCCCCAAGCTCAAAACGCTCGTCTTTATCGTCCACCAGGAGTTCCAGTTCGAGTTCGACTTCCGGTTCCCGCATGCCGGCGGCGGTAGCTTCGGCACACTCACTCACGAGTTGCCCGGTTCTATGCCTCCTTTGGCGTCGATGAACACGATGCAGCCGTTCCAACCGCCATTTGTCAACAACAGGAATCACACGGGAATACCTACCCTCGGTCCACTGCCACCGCCAATCTACACGCCGCGTTCCTCTCCGCAACTCCAGCAGCAGCAGCGGTCACCTCCTCAGCACCCACCACCACCACCATCATCTCTTCCCCACTCTCTCCTCCCCCCTCACACCTCCCATCTCCCACCCGCTGCCCCCTCAACTACCCTCCCCCTCCCCCTGTCCCAAACTACCACCGCCGCCACGTCGACGACGACGACGACGACGACGTACCACCCCCCTCCCCGCCCGCAACAAGTCCACCAAGCCTACCGCTTCAAGTTCGATATCGAGTCCAACATCAACCACACGCCCCGCGGGCGGCCGCACCTGAACGAGCTGCTCTACTACCCGCTAGACTACGACGAGGACTCGAGGGACGAGTACGACCTCAACTCCCCGCTCAACGGGCTCGACGAAGACGAAGAGGCGGAGGGCGGTGAGTGGTGCGACCCCTGGCCCACGAACGACGACTGGCGCCGGTTTAGGAGGCAGTTCGTCCGTGCCGTGAGGGGGGTCGTGCAGGGGCTCGAGAGGGGGGAGGATACGTGCGGGAAGGAGAAGGGGGTTGGGGGTGGTGGTGGTGGTGGTGGTGGTGGTTTAGGGGCGGGGAGTTGGGGCGGGTGGAAGGGGGTTGGGGCGGGTGGCGGCTGGGGACCTACTACTGGGATGGCGAGGGGTGGTGGAGGTGGGTACGATGGTGATAGGGGGGAAACGACGGGACAGAGGGAGAGGTTGGAGGCCAAGGCGGGGGGCAAGATCTGCGTGCCTGCGCTGAAGGGGGCGAGTTTGCTTTGGAGGTATACTAAGGGGGGTTACGTCTGATTAAGGTTTTCTGCTTGTTTATTAGATGCTTTGTTATGATCGGGTGGCGAGCGGGAGGGGCTGGGTTGGGGTTGGAGAAGAGGCTGGGTTGGGTTGGGTTTTGGCCGGGCGGGTTGAACGGATAAAAGCACGCGGCAGAGGACGACACAGGCAAAGTGATGACTGACGAAACGGAATGAACCATGGAAGGGAAGGCATGAGATTTGATTAGATGATACCCGGTTATTCTCTGTCGTTAACTGAAAGACTATGCACATGTTGGTTGATGGTTGGTTAGGAAAATAGGGAGAGTAAATATCATGCTGATCTCAAGATTTGGCCACCTTCATTCTGAACATGTTGTCTCCATGGCGGAGCAGAATGAAGTCTCCGCGCTCCTCGTCTTGCGCCGGGTGCTTTATGGACTCGATGTCCAAGACGGGGAGCTTGCCATCAGATGTGACTTGTCTCGCGTCTTCGTCCGTCCAGCACTCGATACGTAACTCAGAACCCTTGATGCAAACAAAGTCGGTGAACATCTTCAGCAGGTCGGTTGTGCGAGAGTCAACGGTTGGGGGCTCGAGCTTGACCACGAAGCCCGGCGCAAGTGACGGTGAAGATGACGTCCGCTCCGCAGATCGTGCAGGAATGTTGGGTGCCCTGTCCGCTGTCGACCAAATTATTATGTCGCTCTGTTGGACCTCGCGTGTGTCTGCGCTGTTGTGCAGTGCCTCTGTTGCAGGGGAGACTGACTCCGGTGCTTTCTTGAGCCGTTTGGCCAACTCTCCATCTCTGCTCTCGGGGGGAAAGTCGGAGTCGTTGAGCAAGTCGACCGTTGAAACAGAAAGGATTGCGTTCTGCTCAGGGGTGGCTTGATGGTGAACATCTTGTACTTCTGGAACCACGGGTGAGCGAAAATGCAACGGAGTTGATGGTGGGTTCTAACGGGCCAAGGCAGATATCTCCGATTCAATGTCGCGGTTGAATCCGTCCACGAGACTCGTCGAACACGGACAAAGTCGGAAGTCCCCATTCCGTAAGGAACCCTCCATGGCTTCCCAGAAGTTCACATTGCCCGTCCAGCCTTATGAGCTTACGGCAAATGTAGAATATATCTTTGCTGCTGGCGATGACTCGGGGGGAGGGAGCGAATTCTGCCTTGCTCAGGGAGCAGTAGGCAAGTATCTAAATATCGGCGTGGATCGAAGACTCCTTCGAATACCTCCTCACTGCCTCGCCGAACGCCGTAGTCGGTTGGCCAACGCGCTGGAAGAAGGTTTTGACCAGGTGGAAGATGGTACTCTTGTCCTCGCTACAGCGCAGCAGGCAGGATTCGAGACTGGGATTGTGCGGCTGCGTAGGTATCTTGTAACAGTTTTCCAGATACGCGAACGGCGATGTGGTCCTCAGAGAGCTGAATAGGAGCGTCAAACGCCTAGCCATGTAGCAAATCTGCCAACCTTATGGAAGAGCTGGTCAGCGGGCGGAGGACAGTTGGCAGGTATCCAAGCTGGCATTTTGATATTATCTATAGTGTTTGTTAGCGTGAATATACAAACAGGTATCATATGCAGTGACCTCCCGTTTCCACTTACCATAGGTACCTCTGGCCGGTACAACACTACCATACTCCACCGTGTCGTTTGTGTCTTCCTGGACCGATGACTGACGGGACGCAAGTTACTGGCCAGTTGGCTGCCAACATCCAAACGCAAGGAGGGGAACTGCGTGTTGGCGGCCGATACGTGAGGAGAGAGAGCAGGGGGGAACAGATCAGAATCGTGTCTCTGCCGGAGGCCGGCGACGCTTCCAAGCTGACACAACACTGATTGAGGTACGCAAAATAACGAGCGAACCCGTTTGTCAGCAGATAAACAGAAACAGTAGAAGAGCATTGACCCCTTTCTTCTCTTCGGACATATGTCACGGGCTTGGCCGAAATACTTAATCTGCGTGGTAGCTACTTGCTCCCCGTCCCGTTAGGACCTGATGATGTGGAATCTGATGATGGTCGTATCTTGTGCGAGGATGATGAGTTCTGGACTGCCAGAGTCAATGTCGATATCTTGTTCCATAGTCTCCACGTCCGTGACCTTTTGCTTTGCTTTGGTGACTTTGCTGGCCTCGTCGTCGGTCAGCCATTCGACGCGTAACTCGCAGGTGCTGGTGCTTCTGCCGCATCTGTCACCTCGAACGAACTCGGGGATAACAGTAAGAAGGCCTGCCGTATATCGTGGAAGGGCTTGATTGTTGCTTAACGGACAGACGACTACTGTACCCCTCGAGAGGACTATAGGTGACATGGTTGCTGGATCGACGCCGTCCATGTCTTCTTGGCTGTCCTCTGCCTCAGTAAGGCTTTCGGCTGGCTGTTTGCCTCGTCTTCTTTCACTTAGCTCAATTTCGCCGGCTTCAGGTTCCTCAGTGTTGGTGTTCGGGGTGTTGTCGCCACGTTGTGGTGTCCCCAGACTTCGTGCGTTATCTGACCGTATGCTTGCGGTCTCTTCCCCCGAGCCACTTTCTGAGCGAGGGCTCCCAGTTGCGATAACCTCGTCACGCTGAGGTTCACCATCATTTTCGCCATCGCGTAGCGAGATTGAAGCTTCGTCGTCGTCTTTAGCCTTGCCCTTACCCTTGTCTATGGCTCCTTCAGTATCCTCGTCCACAGCATTGCCGGTAACAAGGATTGGCTCTCTGTCCCCCTCGGAACGTTGAGTAGTATCAGCAGGCTGATCTGGTATCCACCCGCCAGCTCCGTCCACTGTTTCTCTGCCGTTCTCGGGCTTCACAGTGGAAGCGTCACTGTCCGAGGAATCATCTGGCGCCGGTAGGCGAGCAGGTATCTCAGCGATGGTCGGCAGGGATGGTTCGAAGCCTTGAGCGTCCAGCAGTGGGACGTCTATCTTTGCATCTTGATCTTCGTCGAGCCAATCTTGTGAGTCCGAGCTGAGGAGGCTCGGTAATGTGGACATCGAATCCGAGAAATGGACGTTGGCACGCTCGCTCCAGTCCTTGGGTCCCGGGACTCGTGACCTCCTCGCATGGACGATATGGTGATGGTGCGAACCTATCTTGGACTCCAGCGCTTCGATTAGCCGTGACAGTGTGTCGTCGAAGACACGAATGGGGGCGACCCTCCATCCTGGGTACAATTTCCCGTGCGATCTTGGGATATAGTATTTCCCCTGCAACTTGATGAACTCATCGCACAGATAGCAAGCATCTTTGTTCGAGCAGATAGTTCTCGGCGGAAGATCAGCCGGGTTGATCTCGTAGTAGGCCGCAATCTGGATCTCTGCATGTATTTTGGACTCCGTAACACCTTTCCGAGCTGTTCCTAACAGCTGGCCCGTCGCTTGCGAGACGGTCAAACCCAAGCTCTGGCAGAGCGTGTCAGTGTGCATCTCTCCGTGGACGCATCGGGCCAAGCATTCATCTAGACCGGAGAAATGCAGTGGGCATATCGCTCTGGCGAAATGCTCGTCGTCCAGGCGAACATCAACGACCTCAACATTCCTCAGTAAGATGTTATTCTTTGCAGTCTGGCACAGATGCCTGGAGAGATCGACGTATCTTGCAAGTTCGCCGAGTCGTGTCAGGAACCCATCTCGTGTATTCGGATCCAGATGTCGATTCGGAATAGTGCGTAGGAGATGATGTAGTTGATGATTCTTGTTGATCCGTCTGGAGGTTGAGATCACACTTGCGAGTTTCTGGTTGACGCTCCTTTCTGAACATGTCTCCAACTCTTTAAGAAGAGAGGCCAGAGTTTTCGAAGCAGCAAGGAATGAGTCGACCAGTGGGCGGTCCCCAAGCCTGAACCGCCCCTGAGCCGACGAGATGACCACCCCCTTTCTAACATCGTTCAATGTATTACCGAAATATTGACGGACTCGGGTAGCGTTGCTCGGTTTTACTCGCTTTGAGCACAAACGTAGAAGGATCCTTGTCCCGCAAAGGCGGATGATGGCACGGAAGACGTCATACTGAAGCCTGTTGTAGTCGCCTGTAGAACGTTAGAGTCGAACTTCAGAGCAATAACGGGGACAATACCGTGTCCCACTCTGGCAAGGACACCGAATATGTCTTGCAGGCCATGCTTGATTTTCTTCAATGCCCCTTCTGCGCTGGTCGGGTTCTCCTTATTGATAGCAACGACGACTGCAAGCCTCTGCGTCTCCGGCTTCTCCTGTATGGCGACGGCCACAATGTGATTTGGATCGTCTGATATCTCGGCAAGAGAAGCAAGCCCGCTTGACAGGAAGAGTTCGCGCGAAAAGGACAAGCTCCGCCCAGAGTCTCGCGCGCTAACATGGGACGATAGAGGATTGCTCAGAGTCTCCCCAGGCAACGCCTTCAGGATAGAGAGAACCGCAACATCCTCAGCAAGCCTGATGTCGGGGCGCGGCAACTCCCCCACTGCCATCACTCAAAGAAGGAAACTTCCATGATAAGGATCAGGCAGTTGTTTCAACATCGGGTTGAGCATCTCTTGGTACCCCTCTGACTTCATATAGCAACAGTCTTGCCATCTCAGCAGTATCGCACTTGCGAGCCTGCTTCAACAGTTCTCCCTGTCGTGGTTGCACAAGAAATCTGCATATGATGGAAGACGGACATTGGTTGCATGTTGCATCTCTGCGGGAGGCCCACGGCGCCTTCGAATCACACTGAGGTGTCGATGCATGAGCTTCAGAAAGCTGCAGATGACAGCCCTGTTGTAGTCGTCCTGGTCCCGCATCGTCCATGTCGAGCTCGAGCTCGGCGAGGAGCCAGTCGGCATCGACCCGGAACACGCATGGCTACTCTCGGATTATCAATGATCAGGCCAAGATACGTCAGCACCGAGATGCCATCAAACGCGGCGCGTTATTCGGCACCTGGACCTACTGCATCGACGAGGTCTTCAGTTCGCCCACTTAGTCATGGGTAACACTCGCCAGATCAAGGTATGAAGCAAGAAACGACATGAGTGACGCGAAGTCCGCGAAGGGACATTTCCGGTACCCCGCTAAAAAGCAATGGAACGGCAATGCGTAACCCGAGCGGGCGCTTTGCCTTGAAAGGGTGATACGTAACCTGTGTCAGAACACCAACGGAGCTGACTTGGTCGTTGTCTGTGGCGAAGCAAAAGACGTGCCTATATCAATGTAAATCATTCCCATCGGGACTGCATTGGCTCTGGCAACGACGTATCCCGCGACAGACACTCAGTCCGATTGATCAACCATGTCTTCCTGTAAGTGTGACCGTGTCCCCTCAATGGAGATCTGCCCCTGACGCGGCATGTTAGTCTTCAGCACAAGAACCACATTTGTGCACGAGTCGCCGTTTCCAAAGGGCACGACGACCGATGCCGCGATTGCAATGCTGCATGACCATCCGTACTTCTTCGAGTGCAATCCGCACACAGCCAAGTTTGAGCTCCTCAAGCCAGAGACCAAGCCTGACGTGCCGGACCCCGTTAAGCCATTGGTCGTGAAGGAGACTGAATGCTACCAAGCAACGGATATCGTCCACGCCCTGCCCGCCGGCCTCTGGGACTCCAACGTCGTGAGCACGTACGAATTCACCGACACCGGCAAGGGCGTGTTTGTGCGCATCAGGAGCCCTCTGAATGTGGTCATGGAGACGGTATGGGAGGTCAAGGAAGAGGGAGACCAGCTGGAACTGGTTGAGAATGTGTCCTTCACTTGTTCGAGGCTGTTGGCGCCGGTGGTGCGGTCGCAATGCGAGGGCGGATGGCGGAAGATCCACGGGAAGATGATCAGTAGGTTTGAGTCGTAGCGCGCTGTACGAGCATTGATTGTTAGGATGAATGACGATAGATAAGAGCGCCGGGAAGGATATTCGGATAGTTCCAATAGATGAGAACCTTGAGGGCGATTTTGCCGTCCAAGTTTCGCTAACTCTCTTTTTGCCTTCCATGCATCTTGCGTCTGGACGATGGAAGTAGCTTCTGAGGACGAACGGAGTGTGTCCATGTAGGTATGTTCTTCCGGCACTGTGTAAGGTCCGATCCCAGACTCCCAGTGGGGGACCGTGCACGCTTCTTTTTCTCGTGCCTTTCCACTTTTGCATTAGCGCCCGAACCCCAGAATGGATTAGCCGCTATCAGCTGTTTCGTCTGGTCTGGTCCCCTGAACAACAATGTCACGACTTCAGGCTCACCCTCACCGGAAAAGATAAGAATTATTGATCACCGGAGACTCGGCACCAACAATAACTGGACCTAGTTACTGAACTGAAAGCGAAAACGATTGGACTCTACCGTCACTTTTATCATGAGTTTGTCCGGACGCGAGAGATAGCCACGCGTGGTGTCGTCGCGGTTGGCTCATGGTATCTTTTTCGGCCGATATATCAAGGTTTCCGGACCACGCAGGCCTCATCTCAACCGTCAACAAGCTCAGCTTAATCCTTAGACTTCGCCGGCGGTCCGCCACGGATGTTACAAACCTTTCTTTTGCAGTTACGCAGTGGTAACCCTCTGCGGTTTAAATAGAAGCTGGTCTTCACATCTGGTGAGTTCTTCAAACAACCTTCTTCATCAACCATCGCCAGCACGACCGCACATATCGCCTTTTATCTATCAATATCTCTCGTCAGACTTACACGATGGATTCTCACGCTCACACTCACTCTGCAGGTCAATCATTGAGCTACCATCTTGGTCCCCGGCACAGAACCGGCCTTGATCTTCTACGACTACGCAAGAAGCGTCTCCAAGAGACCTATCAACTGCTCTACGGAGACGGCGATACTGAGCGCTATTCCGACGCCACTGTATCACGGAAATCATTCTGTGCTGTTAAGACGGTCGGGCCAACCAAATCCGACAGGACTGCTTCCTCCCAGCAGCACGCAGAGATCTTCGGCCTCGACGCTGGTTATTTTTCCCAACCTGAAGACCGGTCACCTTCAACCCGCAAACCTCGGTTTTCACTACACCGAAAGGTGAAGTCTCTGACCAAGTCCCTCCGACGAGACTACTAGGTTCGGTTCAGTCTTTAAGGGACTTCCCCATTCTTCCACGTATAGCCCTCGTCGCACCGCCTTCACCGTCACCATGTCTCACCTCCAGGTCAGGGGGGCCGATTTTTCGGTCACCAAGGCGAAGGCCCTCGACGATGCTAAGAAAATGCAGGTATCGGTCAAGGAGGAATGTATCAAGGCTGGAAAGGAAGTTCCCGCCTACCGCTTGCAAGAGCTCATTGGAAAGGGAAGCTTTGGTCGAGTTTACAAGGCCACGGATCTTAAGAGCAGCAGAGCTGTAGCCGTCAAGATCATCGACATCGAAGAGTCTGACACCCTCAACCCCAAACTCGCAACCTACTCCGAATTCCTCAAGGAGATCAACGCCCTCAAGCTCCTTAGCGCTGCAAATGCGCCCAACATCAACCATGTTCTTGACGTCCTGCCTGTCGGCCAGTCTATGTGGATGGTCACCGAGTACTGCGCAGGAGGCAGTGTCTCAACCCTAATGAAACCAACTGCACCCGGCGGTCTACAAGAGAAGTGGATCATTCCTATCCTGAGGGAAGTGGCCCTGGCCATATTCTGGGTGCACAAGCACGGCGTCATCCACAGAGATATCAAGTGCGCAAATGTCCTAGTCACGGAAGACGGCAGGGTGCAGCTCTGTGACTTTGGCGTTGCCGGTATCATTGAAACTAAATTCGACAAGCGATCGACCTTCATCGGAACACCCAACTGGATGGCCCCTGAGCTCTTCGACCCGTCCTCCTCATACGGAACGGAAGTCGACATCTGGGCTTTCGGATCCATGGTGTACGAGATTGCGTCAGGCCTACCGCCAAATGTCGTGCCAGGACTCGACATTTCACAGCTCGGAAGCTACCTCAAATCACATATCCCACGGCTCGAGGGAGACCAATACTCTGACGAGCTGAAGGACCTCGTCGCTTTCTGTTTGGAAGAAGATCCTTCTAAGCGGCCTACAATCGAAGCTGTACAACAGCACAGATACATCCTCAACACCGAAGCAGCCTACCCTACCTCCACCCTAGCCAACCTTGTCAAGGCGTACAGGTTGTGGGAAGCCCAGGGAGGAAGCCGCAAATCTCTCTTTGCCATGGGCGGAGCGCAAGGGCCGTCAGAGTATTCCTCGACAGCACTGCCGAACGATGAGTGGAACTTCAGCTCAACCATTGACTTTGACAGGTCTGTGCTCGAAGACACGGATGCGCAGGCCGTGTACGACGTTTACGGAACCAACGTCGACTTCGAGTTCAATGACGAGACATCCCGCCCGACAAAGCCGAAAGGACGCAGACGGCCGCCGCCACACCTACCGGCCGTAAAGGCACCCCTAGAAAAGGTGTTCGATCCCAACACCATATCCAACTACGACGAGAACTCTAGACTTTACTACAACCAGCCCATGCCAGCGCCAGTATCCGAAGTATCCGATCTCCCCCTGAGAGACGACTCTATGCACTCGACTCTCCGGGAATCACTGATTGACCTGGATGCATCACTCCACGGCAGTGATTTGTCTCGCTTCGCCGACATGGACACCATCCGTGGCGGTCCCTCACAGCCGTCCAACGATTATCACGTCGATGAGTCGGACTTCAACAAGCCGCCGCTTAGTGACCCGGCGGACATGAAGAACAATCGACGCACGCAAGACTGGAAGTTCCCCTCCATGGCACCCCCAGCATCGGCCAACCCAGAGATGTCTCGCTTCCCCTTCAACGAGGGCGGACCCAACCCTTTGTCCGCCGGTCGTCCTCCCCTTCTCCACACACAAACCGAACCTATCGCACCCCCATCGTCTCAGAGCTACGAACTCATGGTTCCACGGGTGCAAGACAACCGGGTCTCGGTCGGCAGCCTTATCGATCTCGACGAATCCTTTGCGGTCCCAGAACTGACGCGACCATCAACCGCCAACTCAGACGTTGCCTCCGTCTCCGGTTCGGAGATGGGCGGCACAGGCAACCCCTTCGACCTTGAGCGTCACGCATCACTCTACAACCCATTCGCCAACCTCAACGCCAACCGCGCCCGCGAACCGTCCATCTACGTCTCGGATGACAGCGACTTTGCTCGCCTAGCAAAACCACCTGGAAGCTCAGATCTTCCCGATTTTGACACCAATGGAAGTAGCACCACACACAGCCGGCAGAGCAGCTACGACGATGGGGGCTACTCAGCCGCCGACTACTTGGACTCGGAATACCTCACCATGGCTAGCGCACGGCAGTCGAGGGCTAGGTCGACCATGCAACAACAACAACAACAACAACAACAGCCACATCATCAGCAACAGCAGCAGCCGCAGTTTCGAACACCACCACCGAGGACTCGAAATGAATCCAATGGGAATGGGAATGGAGATGACGACGGATCGGATCTGCCGCCTGTTCCGGCGCCGCCTTCAGCCAGGGTTATGCAAGGACTTGGAGGAAGAGACGAGGTTAGGGAGGACATGATGCGCATGCTGAATAGCTTTGCGGAGCATCTGAGCTTTGCGAACACGCACATCTCGTCGCTTCCTGTCAGGAAAGGGGGACGACAGGGGGGTGATTCCGATGCTTCGCAGTGATCGCGACGCAGGGAGGGCGCGGGGTGAGCGTTGGAGACAAATTGTAGTTTGCGAAGTTGTGCCTTACGCGCATAACAAATGTTCTTGGGAATATTCTGGCGTTCAGATGAGCGATGTGTCTGTTATTCTTTCTCTCTCCTGTTTCCAGTTTGGAGAGACATGGTAAACCATCTAGAGAAGGCAAAGGGCAACGGCATTGCACCACCCTGCAGTACAATTGAATTTTCATGAGAATACCGCAATCAAGTAACATGGTTGTCCCATTCTCACACTTCCATGGCTTGTGTGTTGGATGATGTACGAACTGACATATCGCTGTCGTTCTGTTGTGACGTCGCCACTTTTTCGCGGAGTGAGCTCCGGTCGAGAATTTTTTGGACTCTTGCGATGACTCTTTTCGTGATGAACCAACAACAACTGCACAACGCTGCCTGGACTGTCACGAAATTACACCGCTTTAGATTATGTTAAGACGGTGATAGTCTGATTACTCGATCTGTCTGCCGTTTCAACCGTCAAGTTGGCTCCGCTCCGGATTTCCTCACTGTTTGCGCGCAGGACAGCAGCATCTTCATTCTCACCGAGCTCATTTCGCCGTCTCACCGGCACGCCTCAACATAATACCAGCAATACCACGGACTCACCTCAACAAACCGCCAAGATGAAGACCCAAATACTGAAAGTCACCACTCCTCCCGACCAACTAGGGCACTTTTTTCCGTCCTTGCCCTCATCCTCATCCCCTCTCTCACACCTCACAAAATGGGCCGTCCCGCCCTCAACAGCCTCCGACCCAGCCCTCGCCCTGGCAGCTCAGCACCTACGCACCACCGACATCCCAGTTGCGTTCCCCACGGAAACAGTCTACGGCTTGGGGGCAGACGCCACCCGCTCAGAAGCAGTGAGAGGCATCTACACCGCCAAGGGACGGCCGTCGGACAACCCGCTCATCGTGCACGTGTGCGACTTGGATATGCTGCGGGATCTGCTACGCCCTACCTCTACCCCCCAAACCAATGGATTTACACAGGAGGAAGAGGACCCCATACCACCAATCTACGCCCCCCTAATAGCCCGCTTCTGGCCCGGCCCCCTGACAATCCTCCTCCCCAACCCGCCGTCCCCTTCCTCAAAACTAGCCCCCGAAGTAACAGCCGGCCTGCCCACCTTCGGCGCGCGCATGCCCGCCTCCCCCTTGGCGCGCAGCCTCATCTCCTTGGCCGGGGCCCCCCTCGCCGCACCCAGCGCAAACGCGTCCACGCGGCCCTCACCCACCTCGGCGCGGCACGTGGCGGACGATTTGGAGGGGAAGATAAGCCTCATCCTTGATGGGGGGGAGCCGTGCGGTGTCGGGGTGGAGAGCACCGTCGTGGACGGGCTGTGTAGCCCGCCCGTCGTGCTTAGGCCGGGGGGAGTGGGGATCGACGAGTTGAGGACGATTGAGGGGTGGGAGGGGGTTCAGAAGGCGTATAAAGATGGGGCGGAGGTGGGGGGCAAGAGTGCGCCCAGGGCGCCGGGGATGAAGTATAAGCATTACTCGCCCCGGGCGAGGGTTGTGCTGTATGAGAGAGGGTTTAGGGACGGGGGTTTTGGGGGAGATGATGTTACGGAAGTGGTTGGTGAGGTTGAGGGGGAGAAGAAGGTGGTTGGTGTGATTAGGACGCTTGGGGGGGAGATGTTTGGGGGGTTGAAGTGCGGCAGGGAGAAGGCTGAGAGGGTTGATGGGGAGGGCGAAGACAGGGAGAGTGGGTTGATGCTGGATGTTGTGGAAGGGGAGTATGCTACCGGTGGCGAGGGGGCTACGGTGCTTGATTTGGATTTGGGAGGGAATGCTAGGACTGTTGCTCAGGGGTTGTTCGCCGGGCTCAGAGAGCTGGATAGACGGGGGGCGGATATCATTTTTGTCGAGGGCGTGGGCGATGGGGATGGCATCGCGGCGGCCGTCATGAATAGGCTTAGGAAGGCGGCGTCGGTTATCAAGGCGTAGACATTAGACGGTGCACCGATAGACTAGATTTTCGATTGGTGAAGTGCAAAGCATTTCCATACTCTTCATGTCTGTCCGATTCTATTTTTCGGTCCTAGACCGTTCATATAACGTGACCCTAACGCCAAAGCAACAAAAACTGACGTGACGCTGTCAAACATGTGCCCCCTTCCGACAACTGTCACCTTATAATCCTTGCCTCAGCCAATCCGTCAGCTTGGCCTTTCCTAGCTGCGCCAGGTTGTTCACGCCCTGTTCGCTGAAGGGGTCGATGCGTCTGAGGTCGACGTCCTGAGCGGGCGCCTTCGATACCCGTTGGCAGATGATGGTGGGATCAGTCTCGAGGATGATGCCGTCGTCGACGATCTCGTCGATGGCGAGGGACACGAGGTCGTAGTTCTCGATGATTGTGCGCTTGTCGACGGAGGCCCTGTCAACCTGTTAGTGTGTGGCTCATGGCCGATTGGAAGTGGGGGACGTACTTGAACAGGAGGTGTAGCGAGTCCCGAAGGGCCAGAGCGACGTTGTAGAGGAGGATCTCGTTTTCGTCTGCGCCACCCACGACGTACATCATGACGTCCGACTCGGCCTTGTAGAGCACGATCCTGTTGTCGTAGAGAATGACTGGGAGGTGTAAGTGTCAATAGAACTCGCAACCAGGGACAAGGGAGCTGAGTGTCGTACTGTCTCCCGTCTGCTTCGCCGTCTTCTCCAGCAGGCCTTTCTCGAACGCCTTTTGCGCCTTCACGTCATGGTACGGTCCTTGGTTTTGGGCTATCAAACTGTATCAGCATGCTGCCTAGGAGGGGGAGGTTCCAGCAGGGCAAGGCATACAAGCATTTCCGGCGTGGTGTGGTGATGCGTAGTATTTGCTGAAGATTCTTGCGCCGTCATCCGTGCTTAGAATGATAATGGCATTAACCGAGTATAGGGACATTCCTGGCGCCATCTTAAAAGCCGTGTGGTGCTCGATTCGTCGGGTACGAGGGGCGTCTTGTTACTGTCGTTGAGCTGCAATATGTCGATATTCGGATATCTGGTCAGTCGCAATATGGATTGGACGTTGCGGCTCACAAGAGTGGGGCACCCGCATTAACTGAAGTGGGGCACCCGACCCCTGGCCAAAAGATCGGTACATCTTGGCAGGTACCGCGTACCACTTTACGCGCTCAGGACGCGTCCTTGATTTAATTTCGCGTTTGGCACGAGCGCAAAGAGTCGAGAAAGTGCCCACTTTCCACATTATCATGCCCCCCTCTCTCTTCTAGACATCCCCTTCCCGTCTCTCCCAAACAACTTTCCCACGACCTTGCTGTCACCACTGGCAACAATCGCAACACAGCAGTACAAACAGCAGCCGAGATGTCTTCACCATCGAGCCGCCGGACGCGGAATTCGCAGTCTGCTACTCCTCGGTCTATACGCAGCCAGCCCAAGCAGAGCAGCCCCGCGCCAGGCCCTTCCAACGGCGTGCCAGATGCGACTCCTCGCCAGAACAGGGCATCGCAGCTAGCATCGAGCCCTATGTTCTTCGCGTCGTCGCCCGCCAACCGCAGCAATGCGCCGCCTTCATCCCCTCTGCGCCAGCAGAGCAACACCCAGAGCACAGAGTCGCAAGCCCGTGGCGCACCTAGTTCGCCTCTGCGCCAGCAAACCGATACCCAGAGTACTGATGGTGACAAGACGCCGCGGGCAACACACCTGATGGGAGGTTAGTCACCGCTGCCCCTTTCACTTGTCTGGATCAACAGCAGCAGCGCTAACGAATGTACAGAATCTTCCCCCATTCGGTACGAAGCGAGTTCCAGCCCTGGCCGTGGCCTCGGCCAGTCGGAGTTCCGCAGCGAGAGCAGCATGTTCTTCGGCTCAGTGCGTTCCGGCACCGCGAGACCACGCAGAGGCGACATCAACCCCGACCTCATCCGCACACCAGCCCAGATCCCGCGCCGTGTCCTCCTCAACGACGCAGGTCATGTCATCAGTGACGGCTCCGCCCTTGGCTCTGATGCTGCTTCCTTTACAAACCCCAACCCTGGCACATCTGAAGCTGAGGCTCTCGGTGGCTCCAGTCAGAGTCTGATTTGGGGAACGACGGTTTCGATTGACGACTCCTTCGCTTCCTTGAAAGACTTCCTACGGAACTTCACACGCAAGTACAGGATGTGGGCAGACGGCATGACCGAGGAAGAAACTGCTGGACTCCCAGAAGCAAGCTCCAAGCCGTACTGGGAGGCTATGGAGAACATGCTGCTTCTTGGCACCGACAAGCTCTACCTCGACATCCGCGACCTTAAGGCGTATCCGCGAACCCTGAAAATATGGCATCAAGTCCAGGCATACCCTCAGGAAATCGTCCCTGTCATGGATCAGTGTGTTCAGGACTGCATGCTCGAGCTTGCCCGAGCCGAGACTGCCAACCAGAGAAGTCAGAGCTCCGGCGCCAACCGTCACATGTCAAGCCAGAGCTCTGAGCCGAATTTCCCCAGCTCTGATGACCCTACTCCTGCAAGCGAAGTGCCGTCGACGCCCAGGCCTGGTCAGAGTCGGGATGCCCCTCCTAGTCTCGAAGACCAGGTGACCTCAACAAGCTACGTCGTCCGGCCTTGGGGTCTCGACAAGTCCACGAACTTGCGTGACTTGAACCCTGCCGACATGGACAAGCTTGTCTGCATCAAGGGTCTTGTCATCCGCACAACTCCTGTCATCCCTGACATGAAGGATGCGTTCTTCAAGTGCAGCGTGTGCGGCCACTCGGTGACCGTCAGTCTGGATCGCGGCAGGATTCGTGAGCCTACGGAGTGCCCTCGTGCTCGCTGTGGCTCCAAGAACTCGATGCAAATTGTCCATAACCGCTGTGCTTTCGAGGACAAGCAGGTTATCAAGCTCCAGGAGACTCCCGATGCCGTGCCTGCTGGTCAGACACCGCATTCCGTCTCCGTCTGCGTCTATAACGAGCTTGTTGATTTTTGCAAGGCCGGTGATCGCGTCGAGCTCACCGGTATCTTCAAAGTCACCCCCGTGCGCGTTAATCCCCGCATGCGGACGGTCAAGAGCGTACACAAGACATACGTCGATGTGCTCCACGTCCAGAAAGTCGACCGTAAGCGGATGGGTGCCGACCCTTCGACTCTCGACTTTGCTGAGGACGAGGAGGCTCATGTCAACGGCAGCGGCATGGAGGACGTTCGTAAAGTCACCGCTGAGGAAGAGGAGAAGATTAAGCAGACTGCTCAGCGCGAGGACATATACGAGCTCCTCGCACGGTCTCTGGCTCCCTCAGTGTACGAGATGGACGACGTGAAGAAGGGCATCCTTCTTCAGCTCTTCGGAGGCACGAACAAGACCTTCCACAAAGGCGGAAACCCCAAGTACAGAGGCGATATCAACGTCCTCCTCTGCGGCGACCCCTCTACATCCAAGTCGCAGATCCTCTCGTACGTCCACAAGATTGCCCCTCGCGGGGTCTACACTAGCGGAAAGGGTTCGTCTGCCGTGGGTCTCACAGCCTACGTCACCCGCGATCCCGAGACGCGGCAGCTTGTTCTCGAGTCTGGTGCTCTGGTCCTCTCAGACGGCGGTGTCTGCTGCATTGACGAGTTCGACAAGATGAGCGATTCGACTCGTTCCGTTCTCCACGAAGTTATGGAGCAACAGACAGTCTCGGTGGCCAAGGCTGGCATTATCACCACTCTGAACGCCCGGACAAGTATTCTCGCCTCTGCCAACCCTATCGGCAGTAGGTATAATCCCGACCTGCCGGTGCCCCAGAACATCGACCTCCCGCCTACGCTTCTCTCGCGTTTCGACCTGGTGTACCTTATCCTTGATCGCGTGGATGAGAAGATGGATCGCCGCCTGGCCCGCCATCTGATGTCGATGTACCTCGAGGACAAACCCCAGTCAGCCGCCACCAAGAAGGATATTCTCGTAAGTTTCTTGACACTTTACAGTTCGCGGTTCCCACTAACATATCCTAGCCCGTCGAGTTCTTAACTTCCTACATTTCCTACGCCCGCTCCGCAATCCAGCCAGTGATCACCCCCGAGGCCGGCCGTGAGCTAGTAGAGGCCTACGTCTCCATGCGCAAGCTGGGCCAAGACGTGCGCGCCGCCGAGAAGCGCATCACCGCCACGACCCGTCAGCTCGAGTCCATGATCCGTCTCGCCGAGGCCCACGCCAAGATGCGTCTGTCCGAGACCGTCACGGCCGACGACGTCCGCGAGGCCGTGCGCCTCATCCGCTCCGCGCTCAAGACGGCCGCCACCGACAGCCAGGGCAGGATCGACATGTCGCTCCTCACCGAGGGTACCAGTGCCGTCGAGCGCAAGAGGAAGGAGGACATGAAGACCGCTGTTGTAGTGCTGCTGGACGAGCTGACGGCTACCGGGACGAGCGTGAGGTTCAGCGAGGTGGCGAAGAAGCTTGGTGAGAATGCGGGCGTGCAGGTTGACGGGCATGAGTTCTCTGAGGTCATGAGGGCGTTGGAGATGGAGGGCAAGATTATGGTTAGTGGAGAGGGGGCGAGGAAGAGCGTGAGGCGGGTTACTGCCGTTGTGTAAGTGCGGGTGGTGATGTCGTTGGGTGCAGGGTGCTCTGCTGGCTTAGAGTGTGCGGTCTATGAGGCGTTCTGTTTTTATCTGGCTGTTTGGCTTTGGTCTGGTCCGGTCCTTGGAAGCAATGAGACTTAATGAGGGAGCATGGATATGGTTGTACGCGGCAGGTTAGGATGAGACATCAAATATTTTCAAGTCATTGGGCATCAGTCAAGAATAACTGAAAATAGTGAGATTGTCATTTTGTTACGGGTATAACAGCAACTGGTACCTCTCCAACCTCCCTCCCATCTGAAGAGCAGTCATAACCTAACAATCGTAAGTCATAACGGCACACGCATCGACCTCCTTTCCAACACGATAGAAAAGAGCAACCCTAAGAGAATAACGTAGAAATCGAAACCTCTGCCATAACTCAACAACGACCGCAACAATAACCAATCGCAAACTCTGTCGAACAGGAATCGCAGTATCAAAACGACCGGTACTAGGCAGCCGCCCCAGACGCTAGAAGCACTCATATCTCAGCAACGAGGCCAAACACACCAGAGCCAGACCTGCCCGATCTCGTCGTCCGAGTCTCGGGAGATCTAGCTACAGGGGATGGAGAAGGCGGTAACGAAATCCGCTCACCTCGAAGTTCCTCCTCCGTGACCGGCGCGGCACTCCCACTCCCGCTCCCGCCAGACATGCGCTGCTCCTGCTCCTGGCGGCCGGCACCACCAGTCGTCGCCGTCGTACTAGCCGTCGCTGTCACATCACCGACATTATCGTTGTCATAACTCGTCCTATCCGTAGTAGCAGTCTGCGCGTACCCGCTATCACGAGAATCGTAGTTCCCGCTCCCTCGGCTCGTCTTCTGTGTCAGCTTCTCGTTCTGCGCGGTGTTGCTGGTAACAGTTGAATTGTCTTCAATGCCGGCGTCGGGCCGCCAGTCGCGCAGGTCGTCTTCGGCGTCGTTGAGGATCTGGCGGGCCTGGGCGCCGCCCTCGTATGCCGGACGGACGTCCCCAGGGACGACGGGGGTGTCGTCCAGGAGCTTGAGGAGGCGCATGCCGTGGCGGGCGAGGATGATCTGCTTCTCGGCGCGCTCGATGGTGGCGAGGAACTCGGCGTTGTAGGATTCCTTGAGCTTTTGGCGGGTCTATGGTCGCGCACTCTTAGTCATTGCTCAGAGGAGGAGTAGGAAAGGGGAGAGGGGAGAAGAGGAAGAGACATACCACGTTCGTCAACTGCGCCTCAGCAACGAGGTTCTCCGCCTCGGCGCGCACGAGCTCCTGCTCCAGAACCACCAGCCGCGCGCTCTCGGGCTCCTTGAGTTTGAGCTTGGCGATCTCGTCGGCGATCTTGGCCTTGTTGTCGCGGCTCGGCTGCACGCTCTTCTCGATGTTGCGGACCGTCTTGAGGATGCCGCGGCTGTCGTCGAGGCTGTGGGCGTACGTGTCCTCCTGCTCGCCGATCTCCGAGAGGACGACGCCGACCTTGTCGCTGATGTCCGAGATGCCCTCGTCGCCCGTCTGCTCGCCCCACTCGGACAGCTGGGTGGCGATGCTGACGCGCTGGCGGCCGGCCTCCTCGTGCGCCGAGATGAGGTTGTTCTCCGACTTGATCAGGCGGTAGAGCTTTTTCGAGAGCTCGGGCTGGACGGTGCCGCGGAGGGAGGAGAAGGAGAACATCTTGGCTGCCGAACCGACACCGCCTCCGCCCGTTGAGGAGGAGGAGCCGGTGTTGCGGTGGCGGATGGAGAGGGCGCGGTTCCTGGGTTGGTTAGCAGGGCTTGAGATAGGGACATTATGGGGGCAGGGGAGACAAAAGGGTACCACTGCCCGGCGAAGGAGAGCCGGTTGCTTTCGGTGCTGCGTCGCGGCATTGTCGTGGTCTCTCTCTTGGGGGCTGTGCAGGAGTTCGGCAGATGAAGACTTACATGGTGTCAGGTGTAGAGTGTTCACTATCAGTTTTGCTGCTATAGAGTCAGTACAGTTTTCTCCTCAACGCGGCTTCCGAGTTGTGCAGAGTTCAGCAGAGGCTAGGTATGGACGTGCATGAGATGAAGTTGAGGGAGGAAGAGCTTCCGACGGATGGAGTGTGGCCCGGAAGGGACGGAGTTACGGTCACGCTCTCCTCGAGTCTGTCTTACCTCTGATATTTTACCGCCCAGTAGGATATAGCACTGATGTTGCGACTGCTGCGAATGCGATGCTACTGTACACGTAGTATGTGTGTAAGTCTGTGTAGACGTGAGCTTGGGGAGTGTGGTGTAAGTGGAACACAGGGATCAGATGAAGTGCAACAAGGATCAAGAAAGTCAGGTATATTGCTACGGGAGTGTATGGATAATGTATGCTGCCCTGGGAGCTGGGACCAGGCTAGCACATCCACCTTGTCTGATTTTCTCATTCCTCATTGCTCAGAAGCTTGGAATCTGGACAGCTCTCATCGCTGGGCGCTGTGGCGATGTCATCGTGGGCAAAAGAACCGGTGATGTCATTGGAGTTAGCGCGTCTTGCGGGGGAGAAGCGCTGTGTGACCCCAACTTTCTCCAAGGACACCCCGCTAGAGAGGAGCCTGCAGCATGTGACACTATTACACACCTGTGCGCGAGTCACTGTTGATGCCCTTCTCAAGTCGACTGTCTCATTGCCGTCGAACTCTGTTTCCTCTCCTTGACCCAAGGGTACCTAGCTAGCATCTGCGAGACGGATCATTAACCCTAACCCTTAAGGGCGTTATGAAGCTCTCCTGCTAGCGCCGGCTAATGGTGGGGTCCCGCCCAAAATAGGGTCAGCTCTCAGTGGCCGGACAACTTCACTCCAATTCAGCAAACGTAAACTCTCCATCACAAAGAGCCTTGACCATGAACCTGTATTGTCCAGACCGACCTTCACCCCTTGAGATGACCTTTGACGGGACCAAATCCCTTTGTGAAAGTTATCCACTCCCTCCCGTGGGTTGAGCCCACCCATGCCTACAGTCTGCCTTCGCGCCGTTGTCAGACTCAACGATTCCCTTCCAACATACGCCTGGCTCCTCAACAACCCTAAAGAGAACAGTATTGTTATTATAGCAGCAGGGTCTCTCATTCGAACAGCTAGCCGCACTTACAACAACCCAGCAACTCGGTTGCCCCCACCTCTCACCATGGCACCCCCTTCGCTAGTCGACATATGCATCCGCAAATGCATAAGGCACGCCTCCATGATCCACGACCTAGGCGACCTCCCCTTCCACGTCGCCAAACCCATCCTCCGCAAGTTAGACAACGCCGAGCAGCTCCGTGAGATTGAGCTCAACTCCCCGCAGTACCTCGACGAGACCCAGGAGATCTGGAAGAAGCTGATCGCCCGAGACTTCCCCAACTGGCACAAGAAGAACTACGTGCCCAAGAACCCACACTCTTGGTGGCGCGTCTACGCCAAATACAAGAAGGAGAATGACGCCGAGTTAGCTGCGGCGCAAGACAAGCTGAAGAATGCGTTTTCGAAACTCAAGGCGCACAAGGAGGCCCGCACTACGGGTGAGATCCAGACGAAGGACCTGTCGAGGCTGCCCAAAGTGAAGGATAACCGGGTTGCCGGTCCTGGCCGTGGAACAGGTGGCAAAGCGGCGAACGACCATCTCACTTGGGGCGGGGGTTCGAGGACGAAGTTGACGGACGGTGCGAGTTTCCTCAAGAAGGCAAGGAGGGAGGCGAAGGAAATCGCCATGCGCCGGCAGCTCTCGACGCCGACTGGACAGCTCAAGGTGCGAGAGGGTCAGATCGTCAAGGCTCCCGAGGCTCTCGTCCAGCAATACCGCATACAGAAGCAAGATGCGCTCCGCATCCGCGCCCCGAAGAAGCAGATGTCCGAGAGACAGCTGGCCGAAGAAGCGGAGCGAAGGGACAGGGAGGCGAGGCTGCTCAAGATCAAGAACCTCAAGGGTGCCCAACCAGCTCAAATGGTGTCTGATTCGGAAGATGACGGCTACGAGGATGACAACGACGACGGTGAGCAGGGTTACGGCGGTCTTGGTGACTTCCTCGGCCTGGAGGACGAAGGTGAGGACCTGTTCAGCGAGAACGAAGAGGGCAACGTCTCAGAACCCGCCCGACCCAGCAAACCCGCTCCAAAGCAGAACTCTACGCCCACTACCTACCACTCAGACTCCTCCTCCGCCGCACCCAAACAGCGGACCGGCCTGATCTCCAATGCAAGGAAACCCGGAAGCGGCCTTCTCAGCGCCAAACCCGCCCCACGAAAGCTCGTCGTCCACTCACCCCCCACGTCAACCACCCAGTCTCCTCAGCCTCGTCAACAGACCAGTCCACCGCCGAAACCTCGCCCATCGGTCCACGCCTCTCCTCCTCCTGCTGCCGCCAGGTCACTGCCAGCATCGTCCCAGCACTCGCCTCCCCTCCGGGCACAAAACTCGCCTCCTCTCGGGCCACAGCAGTCGCCTTCTTCGCGTCCGATGAAGCGCAAGGCGCCGGTTGATATCTTTATGAGGCAGAATATTCCGAAGAAGCCTAAGAAGTAAGGTTTCTCTTCCAATTGTACGGGATTTGGGGGGTTGAGTTCCCAAGGGTGTAGAAGCTAGGAAAGGGGTTGCATTGCGGTCTTGAATGGGATTATAAACGGACTGGATAGGGAACCGGGAAGGGTTGTTTTAAGTCATGTTTCTTGGAGTTCTGGTTGATACGACGGTATACCCTGTTTGGCTTTGGCTCACGTCTCTGTTGTGACTGGTATGGGGCTTCAGCTGTGTTTGGAGTATTGGTGGCATGTTCGGCATAGCATGTGCTACTCGGGACTGTGTCAATGGCGTTTGAAGGCTGCATGTGACCTCATGATTCAGAGGCGAGGCCAGAAGAAGCATACCAATATCATGCGGCGGCCCTTTTCGACATACACCTTGGCGCCGATGTTCCGATGTTTCGATGAATGCTCGTGATATTCTTCATGGCTATGTCCGCCACGAATTCCCCTCTCGTGTTTATGACCACTTCACGGATAGAGAAAGCAATAACTGTGGCTCTTTCTCCTTGCTTCCATAACGCCCAAATGCAGAGTCACCCTGGATGTAGTCAAGTGCGTCTGCTACCAGACCATTGCAGAACCTCAACCCCCTAAGCTCAGGCCGAAGAGGACTCGCCCTCGCCTTCAACATCAAGCCCCTCGTCCATATCCATCACGTCCTCATCCCCATCTTCTGCTTCGTCCCCCTCCCCCTTCCCATCCTCTTTCACACCATCATCATCCTCATACTCATCCTCCCTAGGCGGCATGGTAGCCTCGACCTCCCCCTCGCTGTCCGTATCATTGCAGCCCCTGGGGTAGCTGACGAGCGCGCGGCGCGCGGCCCCCGACCCGCACCAGTACCGTTCCTACTCGTGCCGGCGGCGGAAGGCCTCGGGGATCTCGGCGACGAGGGAGCGGCCGCCGCGCAGGGCGAGCACGAGGTGCAGCGTGGCGCCGCCCTCGAGGGCGTAGTCGGCTGCTGTCTTGTCGTCGGCCCTGCACAGACACCACCGCGGTCAGCACTTTTTCTTTTCGTGTTTCGAGAACGGGGCGAAAATCCATAAGAGAAAAGGTTGTGACGAGAGGATTAAACCTGGGGAAAGTGTAAAGATAAAGAGGCGTGAGGTGAAGAAGGGACGAACATTTGCTTGCCGCCGTAGATGAGGCGCTGCTGGACTGGGGGGATGCCCTCTTTCTCCTCGACCTTCTCCTTGATCTGCGAGACCTGGGTTAGGGAGGAGGTATGGTTAGCTAGGCCGGTCTTCGATAGGTAGTCGTCGAAGTGGAAGGGAGGCGCAAAGGGCGGATTCGGAGGAGTGACGTAGTACCTTGTAGTCGCTCTCGATGTCGAGCTCGATCTCCTTGCCCGTTAGGGTGCGGACCCTGTAGAGAAACAGGGCAGTTAGCGGGTGAACATATCAAAAGCCTGGTAGAGAGGCACCGCGAGATCAAGGTAAGGTAGACTACTTGATCAGCATGATGGGCGAGTTGTGGTGCGGATGGAGAATCTGGTGGTTGTGCTGAAGGAACGTGTCGTCGAACTGGGGGTATGGGATGGAGGGTCAGCCGGACTGGGAAAAAGAAGAAATATTGACAGGTCTCGTAAAAAAAAAGTAAACAACCGGCAAGGTCAAGGCAGGTACGTAAATGTCAAACGGTGACAGGCAGGCAAACAGTTACAGGAGGCAGTCGCGAGGAGGGGTGGTGGGGTTCACCGTGCCGTGCTTATCGGAGATAAGGAGGTCAAGCTGTCACAGGCAGCCGCAAGACAGGCGACCAGGGTCGCTGTTTTATAGACGGCAAGTATCACCAATTTCAGGAAGTCAGACGAACACGGCACATGGCAAAGAAGACGGAAGGCTAATAGGTACTGGTAGACGTCATTCGTATTACTATACAGTTTGCATTCAACCTTTGCGGCTCTAAACATACAAGCAGTGGAGATTTGTCATCTCCCTCTTCAACATCACGGGGACCCAACCCCATTAGCTCTCACTCCATCCATCCCTCACATATTCCAACAGTTCGTCACTCCTCCTCACTTGTTGGAGTTGTTACCCAGGTCCTCAAAGACATTGAGCCCCAGTCCCTCAGAGTCGAGCATCAACCTGTTCTTGCCACCTGCCTCCTGGATCAGACCAGCGATGGCCCTGGCGTTCTCCAGCTTCTTCAGCTCCAGGTAGGCGGCGTTCCTCTTGATCGCGTCTCCGATCAGCTCGGCGGACCGGGCCTCACCCTGTGCCCGGACGACCATGGCCTGCTTCTCCTGGCGGGCCTTGTCGACGACGAAGGCTGCCCTCTGAGCGTCTTGCTGGGCGACCTGCTTGGCTTCGACGGCGGCTGTGAACTCGGGGGAGAAGGCCAGGTGCTGTAGTTCGTGTCAGTTATTGCTATAGTCAAACTGTGTAGAAGTGGACATACCGTAAGCGAGACATCGTCGAGGAGGATGTTGAACCGCGCAGCTCTCCGGGCGAGGTTCTCGCGCACGAGCCTGGCAACCATCTCACGCTGCGTAATCAGCTGGCTGGCGTTGAACTGGGCCACCACGCTTTTGAGAACCTCGTTGACAATGGACGGAAGGACGCGCTCGTCGTAGTCTGACCCGAGTGTTCGGTAGATCTGGGGAAGGGCGGAGACTTCGGGCCTGGACAGGACACGGCAGTTGATGTTGACCATCTGCAAGTCCTTGGTTCCGGTAAGGGAGGAAACGGTGCGCGGCTTGGCTCGGACGTCGTAGATGACGGGGGTCTCGAACCAGGGGATCATGAAATGCGTGCCTGCGAGCCAGAGTCTGTCAGTACGCCATCGGGGGTGCTGTTGTCGGGGAGTGTGGGAAACGCACCCTCGCCAAAGATCTCCTTGCTCACACCCGTCGTTCTCCGGTACTTGATGGCCCTGTGACCACCATCGACGTTGAACAGACCGTTCTGGACGAGCCAGAAACCACCGGTAAGGGCGACGGCGCCAATGACACCGGCGGCGATCTTGGGTGTGCCCGGCATGCCGCCGCGGAAGCCGCCTGGCCCACCGGCACCCTTCTGGATCTGGCCCTGAATCCGGTTCAGGTAGTCCTGCATTGGATTCCTTGGGTTTGACATTATGACGGTATTGCGTGGGTAGTGTTGGTGGCACTACGGGTCGGGAAGTAGGTAGTGTGGAGGTGGATGGATTGGTGTCGGTGATGTCCTCTCGTCTCGACCTTTCTGCTTCTCCAGGTTGGGATGGAGCTTCGTCTTCGATCTCTGATCCACACTGATGAACCGTGCGTTTGCAGGTGAGCCGGTAAGTCACGTGCTTAGCCTCAGTACGTACCGAGGTGTGGAGCCTGAAATCGATGTGACGAAAATGGAAACATTTCAACTTCCGATGTCATCGCGAACTCCCATTCATTGTCAACATTCTGCTCTCGAGCCATCATTTCGCTGCACAACCACTGCTATTCTATTGCTATTGTTTGGCAACTAATCACCTCTATTCTCCTTTCTCACTCACTCACTTTCTCGACATCATCGGGTAGCCCTTGTGCGAGCTAGAACTGAAAAAGAGCGAAGACGGCAAGGGGAAGAAGAACAAAGCGAGTGTTTGGTGTTTGACACAACAATAATAGCTTCTAAAGTGTTGTCTCCCTGCAATTGTGTTCACCCTCAGAGCCAGTGTTGTTTTCCGGTCCCATTGTCCTGTGACAGCTCGCCCCTTTTTGCTAGCTTTGTCTTGGTCCTCGCTGCTCGCTCCTCGCCATCGACGACCTCGACCTCCTCCACAGCGCATCTCTCTGCGCGTGCCCTCGCCCGTGTGATCTACACCAGTGCGCGTGCCACCTATTCGACCTTTGAGGTTCCGCGGCAGTCTACCAGATACCCACAATGTCGACTAGGCCACCATCCCGGGTGGTGTTCGTTGGAAACATCCCTTACGGGCTATCAGAAGAGCAAATCAGTGATATATTCAGCCAAGCGGGCAAAGTCTTGAATTTCAGACTCGTCTACGACCGCGAGACTGGCCGTCCAAAGGGTTTTGGCTTTGCAGAGTACCCAGACTCAGGTTAGTGATATGCGCCTTCCCTCGTCTACTTACTTCACCCTTCACCCTTCACCACTCAGATCTCGAACCCAATTTCTAACCACTTTTCTCTTCCACCCTCCAGATTCCGCAGCCTCAGCAGTCCGCAACCTAAACGACCACGAAATCATGGGCCGCAAACTTCGCGTCGACTTCTCCAACGAGGGAACGGACGGTGACGGCGACGGAGGCGACGGTGGTAACCGCGGCCGCGACGGTCCCTCAACCAATGGCCACTCCGCCGCGCAGCAACACCAAGGGCAAGGGCAGCAATCCGGCGGCTCTCTCCCACCCCTCCCGCCAGGCAAAGAGCTCCCCCCCGGCGTAACCTGCACCGACGCCATCTCCCGCACCCTCAACACCCTCCCTCCTGCGCAACTCCTCGACGTCTTGGGGCAGATGAAGCAGCTCGCCACAACCGACCCGGCCCGCGCGACCGAACTTCTCACCCAGGCTCCCCAACTGAGCTACGCCATCTTCCAAGCCCTGCTGCTGATGGGCCTCGTGAGCCCCGAAGCAATCAATTCGGTAATCGGGACCTCGGCCGGCGGCGCTCCTCCACCCGAGGCGCCACCCGTCCAGCAGCAGCAACAGCAGCAGCCGCCTCCCGTCCAAATGCCAACCGGCTACCCAGGCTACCCACCTCAAGGATACGCCAACACCCCTCCCGTTCACGCAGGCGGCTACGGTGCACCCCCTCCTCAGCAGGCCGCTCCCCCACCTCAGCCCGCTCCCATGGCGCAGGACCCCGCAGCACTGATGGCAGCCGTCATGAACCTGCCGCAGGAGACGATCGACCAGCTCCCCGAAGCGGAGAGGCAGCAAGTTCTCGCCCTGCGGGCGCAGTTCGGCGCCGCCCAGCAGCAGCAGCGCTAGAACCTCCCTTCTGGCAACCTGCCGGCGCTGCGTCCCCATCCCTATCCTGGTCCCGACATCGTTTTCCCCTCCCACGAACGGGATTTTTCTTCCAGCGTTGGTACGGGTGGCAGTAACTCGCCAAGGACAGACACCGGCGGTACTATCTCCCTGCGCCGTCGGTGGGACAGTCACCAGGGGGGTACACGAAGAATATGATCAAAAATATGGAGCGCTCCAATGAAGCTCGACGGAGGAGAAATGCAATGAGTGCCCAAAGATACGTCGCTAGGAGGGAGGCGATGATGGCTGCCGCAGAGGAGGGAAAGTAACAGATGCAGGCTGTCGTCGGCGGGCTGTCGTCGGCGGGCTGTCGTCGGCGGGCTGTCGTCGGCGGGCTGTCGTCGGCGGGCTGTCGTCGGCGGGCTGTCGTCGTGGTTCCTTGCTCTGACGGCTTAGTTTTTGCGATGGTTAATATTCGCCTGCTTAGGGATATCGAGATAGGCTATTCTTCGGGAACAGGGCGTTTGGGCATGCTTAATCTGGGGCAGGAGGGCGGGAGGTTCTTCATAGTTTCTATGCTCGCGTATGACAGGCAATAACAAAACATCGCTCTGATAAACAAGACGTTTCGCTATGCTATTAGACATACCGTGATGGTGACTGTATGATATGGCTACTCTATACCTATGCTTCGTCTCAGTGCATGCAAGCTAAACCACCCAATGCTCGAGATATGCGCACATAGATCCTGTCTTCGCACTCGCAGTACCGCCCATCGCTCTCACCGATCCTGTGTCTTTCACCCAAGGCGATCTAACCCTAGGAAACATCGTTCCTATCCAACACCCTACAACCACAGACGGCTGCAGCTTATACAATCCCATACACCCGCTTAGCAATCATGTAACACGCAAGCCCAAACAAGCACAAGCCGCCGGTGATGGCGACGAACCAGTAGAGGTTCTCATCGTCCCCTTGGCCAGGGACCCAGACGTTCATGCCCCAGAGGCCGGTGATGATGTTCATGGGCAGCACGATGGTGCCCAGCACTGTGAGCTTGCCGAGTACGTCGGCCGTCTGTTCCTGCCGCTCGTTCATGCGGATATTGATCTGGGCTAGGTAGTTTGCGTGGGAGCGGGCGAGGATCCTGTCTCTCCGTTAGCATCTATTGTGGTAGATATTATAGGACAGGAAGGGGGACATACTTCTCATAGTGACTCAGATTGGCAGTCATGGTCACGATATGATCCTGGATATCGCCCAGGTACAGCCCGATCTCGCTCCGCGGCGCCACCTCCCAGTGCTCGTTGCACCGCTTCGCGAACCCCTTGATAACGTCGGCCTTGTTGCCCAGCAGCCGGTACAGGCTCATGACCTTCTTCCTGCAGTCACCCACGCGGCGCAGCATGTCGCCTCCGGACTCCTGCTCGCCGCTCTTCTCCGGGTCCCTGGGCGGGCTGTCCCGGTCGGCCGTGGAACTATGCAATTGTAGAATCGCATCGTCAATGTTGTCCACCTCGTCCTCGATGTTATGGATGAGCGGGAAGAATACGTCGGTAATATCGTCGATGATGGCGTAGCTGATCCAGTCTGCCGAGAGGATCATGTAGTCTTGCAGCTGTCGGACGCGCCGCCGCACGTTGGCTGGGTGCGGCGTGTGCGAGAAGTGGAACGACAGAACCCCCTCGCGGAACACGACGACGTACATGTTGACCGGCTCGAGGAAGTCCTCCTTGTTCTTGTCCTGCTCGAAGGTGCGGTAGTTGACGAAGTAGTAGTGCCGGAAGAGCTCCACCTTCTCGCGCTGCTCCTGCATCATGATGTCCTCTGATGTCAGGGGGTGGATCTGGAAGGCCTTGGAGAGCACTTTCATTTCTTGCTCGGTGGGACAGAGGACGTCGAGCCACCAGACTGGTCGGTCGCCGTAGCGAGGTGGCTTGGCGGACTTCGGGGACTTGGGCCGCTGTGCGTCCTTGGGCTTCTGCTCCGGCGACTTGAGGTTGTTTGGTGACCGTAGGCCGGCAGGGGTGGGCTCGCCGGAGTTCTCCTTGGACTTCGGGGGCGACTTCGTGGTCTCCTGGCTTGGAGGATTGTGCTCCCTGCGGGAATCGAAATATCCCTGCGATGTCTGCACGAGAGACGGTTGGCGGCTCACAGTCCTTCCATCACCGTTGTCTGGGCCTGCCAGCACCTGATGTAGTTCGGCGGCCTCATCACGCTCGTCATCGCTCTCATCATCTGAAGAGTCAGACAGAACCGGCGGGTCGGGAATGAAGAGCTCCTTGAAGCTACCACCCGGTTGAACAAGCTCAGAGATGGTTAAGCTGTGGATGGTGCTCTGGAACTCCTCGTTGAAGTATGTGAACCTGTATGGCGCGTCCTCTTCCGTCCGGTACCAGCCCTTGTTGGTTGGCCGCAGCCTCCCGTTGATAAGATGTGGTTCCGTAATCTTTTTCGCTCTGCGTTCCTCGCTCCGACCTTCCTTTTCGAACCTGCCCCATTCCTCGAGGATCGAAAGGTCTGGCCACCTGTGTCGCCTCCGGCGGGCCCGCATGCGGAACGCATTCTCAGGGTCGCCTTTCCGTACATCCTCCTCGGCGATCTCTGACATTCCCTCATGAGGAAAGCAAACGTCTTCCTCTGCCTGCAGAGCGAATGTGTTCCTCCTTTCCAGCGGAGAGGCCTGAGCATTAGCGCCCTTAGCGCCGCCGCTACTGTCCCCTCGCACGCTCTCATGGTCCGAGTGCGGAATGTCGAGGTCATCGCGTAGCATGACATCGCTGAAATTCAGGTCCTTAGCCCGCAGAGAAGGGCTGCCAGGGACCGAAGGGGGATAGTTGACGTTATACTTGGACTCATGCGGCGCAAAAGGGCCAAGGTGCTTCTTCCTCTGGCTGCTTCCGCGGCTCGAGTCCCGCCGAGCGCCCAGTCCGGCCCTCCATGGGGATTCTACTGAGTTAGATCCGTACCCCCCAGATTCCATGGCCGGCTCGGACTTCATCCGTCCGACGCCCGAGAGCAGCGGTGCCCTGACATCGTTCCGGTCCCAATCGGAATGCTCATCTTCTTCCTCGGGAGTATCGTCGCGCAACACGGACCTTAGCCTGCTCGGACTCGCCTGGTATTGTTGTTGCTGCTGCTGCTGCTGGAAGGAGGACGAAACCGGGAGGGTAGAGGGCCGGCGAGGTCGCAGGAAGGGATTCTGTTCCCTGTGATCGAGGAGAGCCTCGCTGTCGAGGCTGGTTTGACTGTGATTACCAGCACCGTGCGCATAGAAGTTCTCCCTGATCTCCTCCAGATCTCCGGACTGGAGGCTGTCGTGGCCTAAATCGTCCGACGGCACGACGAATGACTTTCTCCTCGTCTTCTTCTTCTTGCCGCCTCGATGGTTCTTGCGTCTCCGAGGAGGGTTACCGGCAGCATTATCTTGTTCTGTGCGAGATGTTGCTGCCGAGGTAGAGCCCGAAGGCCTGTTGATACCAGCTCCCACATAAGGGCGTACCGAGTCCATGGTCGAGATTTGCGTGTGCTATTCCAGGTCCAGACAAAGTTGTTAAGTGACTCCTTCTGGTGGTAGCAACAGCGAAAGCTGCTGGAGTCAATGATGACTCTGTGGTGTCATGAGCGTCGGGTTTCGGACTAGCTGGTGGCTCGGGCAATGGTGTGCAATGGTGGATGGCCGGCGGGTATGGCTGACGGGATAGTGATGTTTGGGCTGGATCTCGTGTCACCTGGAGAAAAGCATTCGTCTGCTAGAGCAGTGGCAGCCTGAGGTACCAAGTTGCTATGTTCGAGGTATAAAAATGGTCGGTGAGAATTATCGTCTTGGAGTTGTTGAGTGTCACGCGAGGAGAGCTTAAAAACTTGACAAGCTTTGATGAGACGGAGACGCCCTAGGCCAGCCTCGCGGCGGTGATGTCAGAGGCGTGGCTCGAACAAGGCTAGGCTCTGATTGGTCTGTGCAGCTCCAGACCCCCTGGAGATAACGACCCCGCTTCAGCTGGCGAGGGCCGCCTCCTCCCTCTTCTCCAACTCGGTTCATGTCGGTTCTTCACTCATCAGTACGGATGCAACGACAGACGCAATCAACAAATCATGTCACCCTGTCGTCGGGGAGTACAAGAAGTCGGCGATACCCCAAGCATCAGTACCACGATATGCCAAGATATGCCGTCTTATCCTTAAGCCCGATTGATCTCCAACAATCTATGCTGAGTGGTGCCATCCAAGGAACGCGCTGCCCCGCATGATGGAGATGGAGGAGCCCTCCTAAAGTCGGCATTATGATTCCCCTCACCAGACGACATGCTTAGAAACTTGAGAGACATACAACAAATATACTACCTAGCTCGTACATCACATCTCATACCCTCAGAACAAGCATACCTCAAGCAACTCACCTCATCCTCCATCAACAGCATTCGTCATGTCCGGCTTCGCCAAGCTCGTCCCCGCCTTCACGGTTCATGTAAGTCTCTCAACTCATGGCTACCCATTGACTCGACACACTCAAAGCTAACATTACAAAACTAGGTGCACATCGCCCCCGCGACCGCAATCGGCACCCTCTCCACCGGCACCTCACTGGTGCACCTGCCCTTCGTCCAGGACTCCGGGTACCTCCGGTCCGAGCCCGGCTACCCCATCCAGGTCGACGCCGTCTTCGCCCACGGCGCCGACTACGTCAAAGTCGACCAGGACGGCAAGGTCGGACGCCTCGAGGTGCAGAGCGTCCTCAAGACGGCCAAGGGCGACGCCCTGCGCTACAACTACACGGGCAACGTCGACCTGACCAGCCCCGGCGGCAAGATCCTGCGGGGCGAGAGCGGTGCCGCCACGACGCAGTTCGGGGACGTCTTTGGGCGGATCCAGTTCGAGACGGGTGCCGAGGCGCTGAAGGGGCTGGAGAACAGGGTTTATGTGCAGAGCGGGCGGTTTATTGTTGAGGAGGGGAAGCCGGTTGTGGTGGAGTATAAGATCAGTGAGGTTGTTGCTTGAGTGTGGCAGATGAGATCAGTTATTCATGATGGGTAGTCTGCTCTCATATCATCCGTAATACCATGCCTGAAAGAGACATGTTCCATTGTCGTATATCACGGCATCAATAGTAATTCGGCGTACCAGTCCTGTACTCCCCCTGAGTCCCAGGAAACGTGCCCGGCACCTCAGCAAGCGTCTCCTCATCCGAGCTCACCCCCTCCCCAACCTCATCACTCCTGTCCGGCGGCGCTCTCATAGCCTCCAGCGTTGCACTCTCCAGAACGGGCGGTTCATACGGCCTGACAACGTGTATTTCCCTGCCGGAAGGCATCTGCGCCAACAACGACCCCGGATTCGGTATAGCCTGCGTGAACATCTGTTTTCTGTTAGCCTCACCATCACCATCTCATGCCCCCCCTCAAAAATCACACTTACGGTATCGTTCTGCTTAACCCACTTAGCCTCCAGCATCTCCACCACCCTCCCCTCCTCCAACCGTCCCGCATCAGCACCCCAGTGCCCGCCCCGTTCAACCTTCCTATCCTCCCTCTTCTCACTCCACCCCTTTCTCAACCTCCCCAGCCCGCTCTTCTTCCCCTCTTTCCCCACTTCCATCCCCAGCTCCCCCATAGCAGCCCTCAACCAACCGATCGCATCGCCCGTCTTCCCTCCCAGCTCGGCATCCACCCCAAAGAACCTGCACGCCTTCGCCCTGCTCGTTTTGCGCAGATCATCCAGGTACCCCACAAACTCGGAGTTGACCTTCGCCTTCCCCGCCGTCTGGTGCGCGCAGAGCGAGTGTGCCTGTGCGGCGTGCTCCGAGGCGGCCAGGCACAGCCGGGCGAAGAGGTGGGCCCGCACGCGCGGTATCTCGGGGGCCTTGTACATCCACTCCGTGTCGTGGGCGTTGCGGTCCGCCGCCGCGGCGGCGGGGTAGGGGTCGTCTTTCAGAACGGCCAGGAGGGTTGCTTCCGCCAGTGCTAGGGCGCGCTGGGCGCGGAGGGTGGAGGGGGATATGTCTGCCGGTACGGCACCGGATGATGAGGAGGTGCTAGGTTGGTTGGAGAGGTAATCGTAGATAGACGCCGCGTCGAGGAGGAGGCGGGTGGCGGTCGTTATGGCGGTTGTGCGCTGTTCTGGGGTGGGAGGGGCGGAGGAGATGATGTACAGGGGTTGCAGGGAGCGGCGGGCCTGGAGGGTGTAGGTGTTTGCTAGGGTGCTGAGGGCGAAGGAGAGCTCGTGGGATAGGGAGTTGATTTTGGCTCTGGCGGGTTCTTTGCCCGGAATTGGCGGTTCGGAGAGAGTTGGGCGCCATTCTATGGAGGCAGGTATCTTGGTGGTGAGGGTTATGGAGTGCCCGTTTATGTACTTTTGACTCAGACCGGCTTCAAGGGCCAGGAGGTAAGGGAGGTAGGTGTTTATGCTTGAGGCGACTGATGAGAGGTTGCCTGACTGTGATGAGGGTGGTAGACGCTTGTGAGTCTTGAGGGTGTCTCTCACTACACCTCGGTGGGTGCTGGCGTTGAGTGGGAGGGAGGGATGAGATTCACATGTGAAACTCGATGAGAATGAGAAGGCCGACGTTGTCGGGAGGATAAAGGGGTAAGGCATCTTGTTTGTTGGTCAGCACTTAGCTGTGATTCAGGCCTTCAAAGAGAGCAACATGAGTATTGTAGATGAGCACTGTGTCAAAGAACAGGATGAGTATCCTGTGTGGTGTTCCCCTCTTGGCAGCCAAGACAGCCTCCTCCACCAACTCATGCTCACTGTCTCACACCTTCAGGAGCAGAGGTACCTTTGAACCTACTCTGACACTGTGCTGTTTTGGTGGGGGAGGGGCAGTGAGACATCACCCTGTCGATCTGACAGCTGCTGCCGGTCAGCGCATGCATGTCCCCGGCCCGAGCCAGGAGGGCGATCCACTTATTTTTAGAGCTTCTTGCGACAGCTCCACGTCGCTCGTTTGCACCTCGCCGACGCGACGGATGGAACGATGCTCTCACGGTCTCAGTAGAACTTCAATGCGGCCAAACCCTCAGTTCTCCCACAAACCTCAGTAACAATGGCCGGCCATGCGCCTTCCACGCCGAAACAAAGGCGCAAGGCAGTCAAGAAGCCCACGTCCAATGTCGTCGTCGCCGCCCCCGGCCTCAACCTCTCTAAAGCCGACGCACTCGTGCGAACTCCGACCTTCCCACTCGCGGCGTTCCTGTGGCCGGCTCGTGGCTCGGTCTCACAATGGGAGATACTACCATTGATATTGATGGTGGTTGGCCTGTTCAGGTGGGCAGCCGGGTTCTGGGGATACTCTGGTACGTCAAGATAAGGCACAAGGCCTTGCGACGGCGCAAGGAGCGGCGGAGCTGACAAGAAGACACAGGCCTGGGGAACCCGCCCATGTTCGGAGACTACGAGGCACAACGACATTGGATGGAAGTCACAACCCAACTGCCAGTCTCGCAGTGGTACTTCTACGACCTCCTCTGGTGGGGACTGGACTACCCGCCCCTCACGGCATACCACAGCTGGATCTGCGGCAAGCTGGGCTCGCTCATCAACCCAGACTGGTTCGCCCTGTACAGCTCCCGAGGCTTGGACGATGCGAACCTGAAGATCTTCATGAGAGCCACTGTCATCGTCTCCGAGTACCTGATATACATCCCGGCTGCTGTCATCTTCGTCCGTCGGTACAGCAGACTCAGCGGGGTGACGACGTGGTCGGCCTGGATTGCTCTCGTTGCTATCCTGATGCAGCCGGCTACAATTCTAATCGACCATGTCCACTTCCAGTATAACACGGTCATGCTGGGCTTCGTGCTGGCTAGCATGTCGAGCATGGTGGCTGGGCGGTACTACTGGGCTTCTGTCTTCTTTGTGGCGGCACTGGGCTTCAAGCAGATGGCGCTGTACTACGCATTCTCCGTATTTGCCTTCCTTTTGGGCAACTGCGTGTTCCCAAGGATCAACGTCACAAGGTTTATCGGAATAGCAGCTGTCACCGTCGCGGCGTTTGCCGTCTTGCTGCTTCCAATCGTGCTCGGCGCCCTCTACGATGTCTCTCACGGAGTCAAGCCGCAGCCAGATCTCATGGGATTGCGACCAGAATTGCCCCTCTTCCCACAGCTCGGGCAGTACCTGAACAGCGAAGCCGTCTACTACCCCGTCGTCGAGCAGCTCCTCCAGATGGTCCACCGCGTCTTCCCCTTCGCCCGCGGCCTCTTCGAAGACAAAGTAGCCAACTTCTGGTGCGCCGCCAACGTCGCCATCAAGCTAAAGCAATACCCCTCCGAGCTCCTCCAACGGGCGGCCCTCATAGCAACCCTCGCCTCCATCCTCCCTCCCAACCTCATCCTCTTCTTCCAACCCAAGAAGACTCTCCTGCCCCTCGCATTCGCCACCACGGCCTGGGGGTTCTTCCTCTTCTCCTACCAAGTCCACGAGAAGAGCGTCCTCCTCCCGCTAATGCCCATGACTCTCCTCCTGGCCGGCAAGCAAGGCCTAGCCAAAGACACCCGCGCGTGGGTGGGCTTCGCCAACCTCCTCGGGTGCTGGACCATGTTCCCTCTCCTATCTCGCGTCGAGCTCCGCGTGCCGTACGCTGTGCTGACGCTCCTCTGGGCGTACCTCGTTGGCCTACCGCCCACATCGCTCAGCGCCTACTTCCAGGAGGGGTCGAGCCAGTTTACGCAATGGGCCACGTTTTTCGTGCACAGCGCGTTCTATCTTGCCATGGCGCTATGGCATGTCTTCGAGACGACGGTCAAGCCGCCCGTCGACAAGCCGGATTTGTGGGTTGTTGCGAATGTGGGCATTGGAGCTGCCGGCTTTATGATATGCTATCTGTGGTGTTTGTGGCGGTTGGCGGTGGAGGGCGAGGTTATACCCAAGGCGTGGACGGGGAAGGTGAAGGCAAAGGCAAAGGCAAAGGCTCTGTGAGAAGGGGCCTCTTGCAGTTTGATATGACGGTCAAATATCATTCCCACAGGGCCGACGGCGAATGCGGTTCTCGAAGAGCCAGCTTCGACGGTGTCTCCGGCCACTGCGGTCAGGTCGGTGTATATGTGATGTACATTATTGGGAGGCGGGCTTCTTCGAGACGTTCTCTGGGAAAATTTAGACGGAAATTCGAGCGGAATTCGGTCAATTAGAGGGCTTTTCTTTTGTCGTCAGAAAAGGTCCGACTTCAACTCGTCTGAGTGTGGCTTTTCCAATGGTGTATGATGTGCATACATATTCGGTGTTTGGCCTATGACCTCTCGATGAGGCGTCAGCCATCTTATGCAGTTTGAAAGCTAAGCCTCAAGCCTCAGGAACTGGCGCGAGCTGCATGTTCTCGAAGCCTCATCGAAGCCTGGACTTGGCGACTCGATCGCACTCTGTTCAACGTCTTGTCTTCTGAGCCACCACTCTTGATATTCATCTCTCTTGTCTATTAGCTTCGGCCTTCGCTCCAAAGAACGGTTTAACATTCGAGCTGAAGTCTGGGCATTGAATCCTCTTCGTGAGCACTAGCAAATTGTCCCGGCAGTACAAAAGAGCTCCCGTCTCGCTACCAACGGCTTTGTTCAGTGCTGTCAGTAGCCTAAACTCTTTTGGATATAGCGTTTCTTAGCGTTCTTTTACCCAAGCGCCAGACGCCTCAGATCGGCAGGCATCCAAGTCAAACAACTTCAATCCCGTCCCTGTTCCATCGTCTTTTTTGGATGAAAGATGGCGGGAGCTCTGATGTTGTCTACGGCCGAATCTCGTCTACTTTCCCCGACATCAGTACAAAGTTCAATCTTGTTGGCTCTTGGACAGTTTCGACTTTCAATGGATCAGTAGGAGCCATTGAGCCCAGTACGTTGATCTGCGCATGGCGAAGCAACGCGGACTTGGACAGAATTGGCCGTCAAAATACCGAACAAATCGCAGCTGGATTTAATTGGCAGCCTGTTTCCTGGTTTCTGCTCAGCCGGCAGATACCCCCAAGGATCAAGGTAGGATCGATGCGATGCTGACACGCCGGAGTGCCAATGATAAGGTGGACTTGGGATACCATCTTCCTTTCAGCTTCCCTGCCCGCCTCGCTCGCACTCGAGTCTTGTCATCTCGCCATCCTCGCCATCCTCGCCATCCTTCGTTCTCTAGGCACGATCACATTGGAATATTCCACCCGAGGCCGTTATCCAGCTACCGTATCTGGCGGCACATTGGCACCATGATGAGCATCACGACATGGGAACATGACCAGCCAAGCGCTGACAACATTGAGTTATTGTGGCGTAAAGCAGGCCTCTCCCTTGACCCGTCTTCATGACCACCGTGCAACAAAGGATAGACAGGCATGGGCAGTTTCTTGCCAGGTCCTCTGTAAGCGGCAGCCTTCGTTTTCCTTTGCTAAACTTGTACCTCACCGGCCCGGCAGTCAAAGAAGCCGGAGACGCCACTCGCTTCCCATGACTGAGGGACACCTGTCCCCCTTCTGCTAGGAACGGATGCAACGATCGAGTTATCGCCGTCTGGGACTCGAATGACGATGTTTTTGAAGCCAAGTGGTTTCGACTTGGACTCTTCTTTGTCTGATAGAGGGAAGGGATATGGGAGGGGAGTCAAGATGCCCCGAAATTCTTGCCCACCTACCACAGTATATTTCATATCAAGCCGGACCAGTCCCCCTGCTCTCATCCTCTCTTCTGATGGTGTTCTGGTGGTGTACACTGTACTATCTTTGCACAACTCGCAGTCTTGACATCATTTTCGCACCTATCCAAGCCGTCCGTCGTATGCAACATTACTACGTTGTATATGCAGCCAGCAACAGCTCAGCCCCCCAAGCAAGGCCAGCAAGTGCAGCGGTGCATCCTTCCATCTACTGCTGTCAAGAGTGAGAGCTCCAGCTTATTCGAGCCAACGAACGGCGGACATCACCCCTTTCCTGCTTGCACTCCACCACCCCATCACCACAGTACATACAGCTCTGGGGTGTGACACCCGACATTGGCGATCCTTGAGGCCGAGGCCAACTGTTTGTGGCTAGGTTCGAGCCGGTAGCCGTCCGTCTAAGTCGGTACCTGGATCCAACAGCCACCCTGCACGCCGCCCTCATCTACCACAGTAAGGTGGCTTACTGCCGTTTCCCCCGGGAAGGGTGATATTTGTTTGCCTGCACCAACTTGCTTTATAGGATCGACCCGCCCAGCTCACGCCTCCCGCACCCTCTTCCTGTTCTGTTTTCTGTCCTGTTAGTTACCCTGACACTCGTTCTGCTCCGGTACACATTGGACGACCCCATACGTTCATAAGGCACGGTGGATAAATCAAGAGACAAACACAGCTTCAAGATGCGGGCGAGGTCGATAATATCAGCGGCAGCCCTTGCTGTGGCTGTTAGAGGGCAGTCCGCCACGGACAGCGCGACGACTACCTCGACCTCACCGCCTTCTACAACACACACCATCAGCGTGGGAGCCGAGGGCTTCAAGTTCACCCCGTCCATAACCCCAAATGCTTCTGTTGGCGACATACTCGGTGCGTAGGACCTTACGCCGTGGAATCTCTTTACACACTGCAAAATACTTACAAGCTTCCGCAGAGTTCCGGCTATACCCCGGAGGCCACGCCGTCGCACGTTCAAATTTCACGACTCCGTGCCTACCATACGAGTACACGGGTGCTAACCGGGCCGGCTTCTTCAGCGGCTACATCGGACCTCAGATCTTCACAGGCGATGTAAGTTCAGTCTGCACGAAGACCCCATCGTCGGGCTCGTTGACTAACTCGACCGCACCCGCAGGCTCCCAAATTCCAAGTCAGAGTCAACGACACCAAGCCAATATGGATCTACTGCACCGCTCCGGGTTCTTGCTTCCAACAACACATGATCGGCGTCATCAACCCCAACGCCAACGAGACCTTCGACCTCCAGCAGCAATACGCCATCAACGCGACCTTCCAACTAGCCCCCGGCGACCCCATCCCCTCAGAAACCCTCATCCCAACCCACACCCCCGGCGCAACCTCCAATGACGAAGACAAGGAGCACCACCACCACGGCCTGAGCACGGGCGCAATAGTCGGCATCGCCATCGGCGGCGCGGCGGTCCTCGCCCTCGTCGGGGCGGTGGTCTTCCTCTGCGGACGGAGGGGCGGTATCAACATGGCCTACCGCAGGAGCACGCATCAATTACCATTCGTACCGCCACCCATGGTCGACAACCACGATTCGAAGTACATCCCACCCAACCCCAAGAGTCCCGGGCAAGAGACGTACTCGACGGCCCACTACTCCCTCCCGCCGGTCGTCAACGATCCCTACCGCACCGGCAGCCCGCACGCGTACGCCTCGTCACCTCCGCCGCCGATTACGCCGCAGGGTCACCCTACTTACGGCACGTACTCGTCTACAGGTTCTCATCCGAACGCGCAGAGTCCGCTTATGGCTGGTATGGTGGAGGGCCAGGGGTATTAGTAGGTTATCCTTTAACGTTCATTCATCCTTCCGTCGTAGATCAACATTTCTAACATGTATCTCTCAAGTCCCGGCGTCACACCCCCACCGGCAGAGATACACTCACACCAAGCCTCCTACCCTCCCCAACCACAACCACAACCGCAGCAAGCCGCGCCGGTCGAGCTGCCGACCTCGGTAGACCCGGGCAACTCGCCGTTACCGGGTTACAAACCGGGCAGGCAGTATTCGTGGCATCAGGGGCAGGAGACGCAGTACAGGCCGGGGAGCAAGGCGCCTGACGATTCTCCTACCGATAGGAGGTGATAACCAAGTTGATGGTCATTGCCACATTTTTTCCTATGTTACGATGGGTATAGGTAATAAACAACACCTAAGGAAGACTCGCTTGGCGTCACTAGAGCAGGGACGTGTTTTTGTTGCTGAGGTTATAGGTTGTGTCCAACTACAAAAGGCGGTGTTACAAGATTCATTTTCTTCCTCTACGGTGGTTGTTTCCCAAGGCGTTTATTTCATTTTGGAGGGGAGAAAACACGACTTTGGTTTGGTTTCCAAGAAGCGTCCAAGATACCTACATCTGTTTGCCAGTCATTTTGTGCTGGCGGTCAATTCTTCTCCGTTTACTATCGCATGTCGCCAAGACTTTTGGATATTCTCGGAATATACGAATACTCGATACTAGGTTCTAATATGATACTCTGATGCCGGATGAATATGATGCTCGATTTGGATAACAGGGCAATCGTGCCATGGCCTGGTGCCATCGCCTTCTCGAACCAAAGAAGTGTCTGACGCTCCGTTGTTGCCAAACCGCTACACGGGTGGATGAGATAGATGGCGTGCTGCCGAGACGAGGCTTTCTATATAAAGAAAGTGCCGGGTTGTCAAAGGGGTGTGATCGCGGTTATGCGAGGTGTGGGTGGGAACACCACCACCTGCAGGCACACCAAACCATGGCCCAGTGGTACAGGTCGGCATCTGTAAAGGTCAGGAACAGGTTTCTGGGCGTGCCTGAAGTGCTGCTGCTCAACTGTTTAAGCGCCGGTTGTCATATTTCTGAGAGCTCGACCTAGTTAGTCAAGGTACGAGATCTAGATGTCTCCCCGATGCTGACACATTATCTTCAGGCTATGGAAGCCAGTCAACAAGAGATCGGTGGACGGGTCGACAGGTCTCTCTAGCCATTGCCACCGATTGCACCTGTTCCAGGATTACGCATGGTTTTTTTTTTTCTTCCGGGCGCGGTACCTGAACTTACGATCGGACGATTCCACGAATAGCCGATAACATGACGATTTGACTAGCATGCTACCGGACCAATATGCGAAATCCTGCCACAGGTTTGGTTCCCAGCCAGTTCGCGAGCGACCAACAGTGCGACCAACGGACTAGACTCAGGTCCATCCCGCCGGCCGTAGATCACCTCCGGCAAAAAAATAGACCAGCAGATAACCATCCCGTGCCGCAATCCTTCTTTTCGGGATTCTGAGCAGGACAATCCCCAACTGCAGTCCCCTGGTGTGTGGCTGGCAATATCAGGCGCGGTTAGCCGGGTAAAATAGACGCAGACAGCCCTTGCATATTTGGTACCGGGTAAGGTAGGGAACTGATATAGCTACTTGGTGCAGTGCGTGTAACCTGGGGATAAAGATGGGTTCATGATCCGTTGCATGGCAACGGTTTACCGGAAGGTTGGTTGATGTGCGGGCTGGTAGGGCGGTTAGGTGTTGATAAGTGTTCGATGTTGATGGTTTGCATATTTGGATCGTGACGTACTCCGTGCACATGAGATTCAGATAGAAGGCTCCAGCAGTAGAAGAGACCGCAAGAACACTGAGTTCATGGGCGAATTCGATACCTTAGTTCCCGAGTGAAGCAGGAAGAACTACCTAGATATTGATGTCTTCCATTTCGGCAGCCCTCTCGATGTATTTCCGAACCTGCCAAGCTGTGAGCGATTGTCCCAGGGAAACTGACATGGAGCCCAATGAAACATAAAACTTACCTCTCTATCTGGAGCAAGTTCGAAAGCGAGCTTGCCCTCTCCATCCCTCTTGTCTGCGTCTGCCCCAGCCTTCAACAAGGCAACCGCTGCGTCTCCTACGGATCCCCCAGTCAGTACTCGGTTATCCTCGGCGACCATTGACTTCTTACCGTGTCCCTCCGCAACCGCGTGATGCAGGGCCGTGTATCCAGTGACGTCTGTGGCGTTCAGTGGGCTCTTGTTCTTGACCAAGAGGTTGATCATGGGGACTGAGCCGATAGCAGCCGCTCGATGGAGGGCATATTGGCCCCTCGTGTCCTTGACGCGGGCCGAAGCTGGGGGTTTCAGCTCGAAGAACTTGCGGGCGAGGTCGATGTTGTTCTTGGATGTGACGAAGTGGAGCGCAGTCTAGAGACGGGGGCCAGCATGACACTGGTAGAAACGGTTGAACCCGGAGATGGGCAGGCTCCGGACATACTTGGCCGCTAGTGTCTGTCGAGTTTGTTAGCAAATGCCGTGGAATGCCATCATCTCTCCCAAACTCACTCTTCTCGTTCACGTCTGCGCCTTTAGACAGCAGCAGATCCACCAGCTTCTCTCCTTCCTTGACGCTCGCAGCAATCATGAGCGGAGTCCATCCCATGTCATCCTATTGAAGACGGTCAGTCTCACCGAAGTTCAGCCAAGGGGAAGGCGAGGACTACCTGCACGTCCGGGTCGAAGTTCTTCTGCTGTACGAGGAGCGATGCTATCTCAAACTGGTTCGAGGACGCCGCCCAGTGGATCGGTAACCGTCCGTCCTCGTCTTTCAGAAAAGCGAGCTTGGGGTCCGCCTATGATCACGTTAGACTTTCAACCAAACCAAGCTATAGGCTTGTTGCAACGAGAATGACAGAAACTCGCATTCAAGAGGGACTCGACGATGGCCACTGTAGGAAGAGTCAGTATCCAGATCAAGAACAGCCAACCGCATAGACAAGTCAGGGTTGAGGAAGCGACATACCTCGTCCCTCCCTTGCAGCGGCGTGGATCGCATATTTCGACTCTTTATCCATCTTGGACAGTGTGGAATTCCGGATATGTGATTTGGTGAGTTACGTTACGTTGAGATGCCTGAACCGAGTTGTTTAGATTTACGGTCAGGAAGGTGGTGAGTGGTTCAGTTCGTCATGTAAGTGATGCCTGCCGAAACGGGTGTCGTGATGTTGCAGTTAGCTCCCGGCACTGTAACGGGCACTGGCTGCATCAGGCCATCAAGGTACCTTATGTGGCGCATATGGCCATCCGGACAACCCTAACCCTCGGAGTTCGGAGAAATTGAAGGCCAAGCCACAGCTCCAAAATTTGGCGAGGCTGAAGAACATGCACGACTCCATTACACGTCCCAGCTCCCCATCCGCGAATACCAACAAATGCCTAGACACACCCTGTCCTGAAGCTTACCGCAACTACTCAAGACGATTAAACATGGCGGAAGTTGCCGCTCAGGCCCCCGGCAGCGCGTCGAGCGCACCCGACCTCAAGACCCTCCTCCTTCAGAACGCCAGGAAATCGAAGTCGATATACGTCGACACCAGCAGTCCATCCACAGGCGGTCGCAAGCGCATAAAGCTCGACCCGGCGCTCGCAGCATCAGACCCCGACCTCGACAAGACCGCCCTATCACTACGACTGCACGCTGAGTACAAGGATGTCCTGACCCTCCCTGAAATCATCGCGTCCAAGCTTCCAGCAGCCGGGCCACGCAAGAAGAAGGCCAAGGCACCGGCCGAGGAAACACCAGCGCCAGAAGAGCAGCAGACGCGCAAGATGATCGAGGGGATACCGGTCTCTCGCAGTCCAGCAAATGGCGGACCAAGCTCTAATGCTCTTGTCCTGTCGCGCGGCAAACCATCAACCACAGCACCGGGCGGCCAACAACAACCAGGGCAGCAATTAATGCGCCGGTCCGACGTGTCGCTAGTACAACCCAAACCCCAGTGGCACCCGCCATGGAAGCTGATGCGCGTCATATCCGGCCATCTGGGATGGGTGCGCGCCCTGGCCGTGGAGCCGGACAACAAGTGGTTCGCCTCGGGCGCCGGCGACAGGACGATCAAGATCTGGGACATGGCGACCGGGTCGCTGCGGTTGACGCTGACAGGCCACATCTCCACCGTCCGCGGCCTCGCCGTCTCCCCGCGGCACCCCTACCTCTTCTCCTGCGGCGAGGACAAGATGGTCAAGTGCTGGGACCTCGAGCAGAACAAGGTCATCCGCCACTACCACGGCCACCTCAGCGGCGTCTACACCATGGCGCTGCACCCGACCCTCGACGTCCTCGTCACGGGCGGCCGCGACGGCGTGGCCCGCGTGTGGGACATGCGCACGCGCGCCAACATCCACGTCCTCTCGGGCCACACCGGTACAGTAGCCGACGTCAAATGCCAGGAGGCCGACCCGCAGGTCATCACGGCCTCGCTGGACTCGACGGTGCGGCTCTGGGACCTCGCTGCCGGCAAGACGATGGGCGTGCTGACGCACCACAAGAAGGGCGTGCGGGCGCTGGCGACGCACCCGAACGAGTTCACGTTCGCCAGCGGCAGCACGGGGAGCATCAAGCAGTGGAAGTGCCCCGAGGGCGCGTTCATGCAGAACTTTGACGGGCACAATGCGATCATCAACACGTTGGCGGTGAACCACGAGAATGTGTTGTTCTCTGGGGGTGATAACGGGTCGATGAGTTTCTGGGATTGGCAGTCCGGGCACCGGTTCCAGGCGCTGGATACAACTGCCCAGCCTGGTTCTCTGGATGCCGAGTCGGGCATCATGAGCTCGACTTTCGATCTTTCAGGGACGAGGCTGATCTGTGGTGAGGCTGATAAGACGAGTTAGTCACCTCCTCCCATCCAGTTGTAAAAAGAAATGACATGTGCTAATTCTGCAAACAGTCAAAATATGGAAGCCGGATAACGACGCGACGCCTGAGACACATCCTCTCGAATGGAAGCCTACCGTGCAAAGGAGGAAGTTTTAGATAGTCGGAACTGTGAGAGGAGGTTAACGATATCCTGTATATTGTTTGATGCAGAGTAGCCAAATTTGGCACCAAGAGAAATGCATGAAAAGATTCCCAATATCAAGCGTCGAGTTTGCTCAACAAGTGATGACTTCAACAAGGGTATCTCTTCTCAAGCTAACTCAACATCCCCAACACTTTAATCTCAGGATCATCCCTAAAAGCCAGCCTGACTTCTTCATCCCCCACCGCAAGCCTAATCTTACTCGGCCTCTCCGCCCTCTGCCCCTCGAGATACACGATACCAGCACCCATTAGCTCCACAGCCGCAGCTCCCACACCAGCCGGTCGCAGTAGCAACCTCTGCGGCCCCTGCCCCTGTTTCCCCTTGGACGGTGTCATCATCGGACCACCACCACCTCCTGCCCCCACCGCACTCCTCACCTGGTGCCGATCCAACAAGTCCAACGGCCGACTATGTCCGCTCGCCAGCTTGAGCATGCGCTGCATCTCCTCTAGCACGTCGCCGTACGTGCTCTCCGCCAGCCCCGTGCGCTGCACGCGCGACACGAGCGCGGAGAGGAACATCCTGCTCGCAAACGGCAGGGTGCGGAGGTAGAGTTGTAACGGGTTGCTGGTGGCCTCGTTTATCGCTCTCCGGACGGTCTCGATCGTAACTCGACCCCGGGTAGCCTTCTTTTTCTTCTTGCCGTCGTCCTTTTGGGGGGTCGTGGCAGCAGCTCCTTTGCCGCGCTTACTTGGGGTTGTTGCAGCCTCGGTTTCGGCCTCTGCGTCCTTACTCTCCGCCTCGGCGAGCTCCACCGCTCGTCGGCAGATGTCGAGCGCGCGCCGGGCGTCGCCGCTGACGGCTGCTACTTTTCGGCTTGCAAATTGTATCGCGTCTGGTTCGACGATGTTGCCCGGTACGCCTTCTAGGCGGGACTGGACGATCTTCATGAGTTGTTCGTGGTTGTAGCCGGGAAAAGTGATGCGTGTTAAGCCTGGGGTTCGAGGTTAGTCAACCGCTGAAAACAAAATGGGAAGGCTTGGAACTCACCAAGTCGACTGCTGATCTTGTTGCTCAGTGTCCGCTCGGGCAAGTCCATGGTGTTTGCCACAGCCAGCACAATAAGCCGGCTGTGTCGCAGACCAGGCCAGTTGAAGAAGTTGTACATGACGCCCTGGTTCTTGGTGACCAGCTGGTCGAGCTCGTCCATGAGTACCACGCAGGGCACACGGCGAGGGCTGGGGTTGCTGAACTCCCTCTCAAGCAGATCAAGCGAATGCGTGGGGCTAACTCGTTGCCCCTTTAGGGCCTCCCACAGGAGCGAGTATGACTGGTGCGGATCAGTGATCTTCATTCCGTTGATCTCGACGAAGATGAAGTCGTCTAGCTCGTCGGAGCGGACGGCCTCGTCAAGCCGTGAGACGACTTCCCTGACGGTGGCGGTCTTGCCTGTGCCGGGCGTTCCGGAGATGTAGATGCAGGAACCGGTCCCGTCCGTGATGGCGGCTTCGAGGTGGGAGTAGACGAGGGAGAACTCGGATTCTCGGCAGGGCAGACTGGTCGGAACGGAAGCGACGTGTAGTTGTGACCGGGCGAGTTGGTACGGAGAAGCCTGGTGGTGGCTCGGTGACAGTATTCGTGTAGCTAGAGGGGTGAACTCCAAGTGCTTCTTTACCATGATCTTGCGATGTGAAGGCGTCATCGGTTTGCTCGCGCTCCTCTTCTTGCTCGGTGTCAGAGCATCGTGAGTCCGTGCCTTTTTCGGTGTACGGACTTCTCCGTCATCTCCCTCATCTCGGCCAGTGAAATCGCGCTCCTGAGACTCGTCTCTCGCAGGACGCCTTCGCCTTGTGGCTTTGGTCTCCCGCTTGATACGCTCCGATAGGTCCTCGATGTCTTCCGCCCCGCGGTATATGTCCTCCCAGATAAACTCATCGGTATATGTCGCTGTCCTCGTGCTGCATCCTCGGCGGCAGATGAAGACTTTGCCGAACTGTTTCGAGTTTCGGGGCACCTTTCCGCTAGGGTACTTCTTCTTGAAGGCTTGTTCGGACATGACGTGTGCTGTGCCGTTGATGGATGTAAGGGGGTTATAATCCCAAGAAGGTGATATGTATAACTCGTTCTGCGGAGAAGCGACGGTCAATCTTTGCGGCAAGTGGTGTGGGATATAGGGGCAATAGCTTACAGGTAGGAAGTCCGTCCTCTTCTTCTGCGAATTCCGGATCTCCTTCTCGGAAGAGAACCACATGAAGTAAGCGGACATCTCCCCATTGTCGTCTCCAAACTCGCATATCAAGCCAACCCATGCCTCATTCGAGCCCTCTGCCTTCAGCAGCACGGTGTCACCCAGTTTGCACTCAAAATCCCCTGTCCTGGCCCCGACTATCTTGTTTTGCCCTGCCCCCCTCTTCCGTTTCCTGGAATTGGCGACATCTTCATGGGAGGCGTCGGGCAGGTCTGATTGGTATATGTATTCCCAGGGTAGGTCTTCTGTGCCCAGCTCGTCATCGGAGTCATCCCTTGTGATGCCAGGGAGCGGTTTCGGTTTCCTTTGTCGAGTGGTTGTCGCTGCTGGCATTTTCGGATGTCGTATGTGTAGCCTTTGACAGTTGATGTGGAGGGTATCTGTGTGTGTATCCGGTTGCTAAAGTTCGCTGCAATAAGTCATTGAGAATTAGAGCTCAAAAGTTGCATGTGACAGGAGTATTGTCCAACACTACGACGTCTTGGATCTGGAGCAAGACGCGTTGAAGCGCGTTTTGTTTAGCGTGTCGCGATTCAATCAAGACCCCTGCATAACAGTTGCGCTAACTGCATTATGCCTAGCGTGCAGCGGGTAGATCCGCGATGCGAATGCATCCATCTCATCAACCACCTTGCATCATTCATCTTTCCATCCTCCTTTCATACACCACATTTCTTCACCAGGCAAGTGCCTCGTGAGCCTTAAAATATCGGGGAACCTGTCGGGGTTATGATGGCAATCAGCAGGCGGCTGTTGTCCTATAACGAAGCATACTCCTTCATTCCAGATCTCTAGAGTCTGAGGTACTGAAGCAATTTGACCTCGGCATTGTAGCTCATTGGTGATACCTTAGAGCCAAGCAAGCTTTGCTGTAAGCCTCTGACATCTTGAGTAGGCTCCTGACCTCTCTCTGGTACTACTGGTCCGGTACTTGAATGAGATATTTCCTACTGTCTGGAGTCGATCGTTGACTTGGAAGATCCTGATATGGTTCGATAAAGGCCATGGGATGACCACGGCACAACATAGCTAGGACCTACACACTTACTCAACTCTATCGCCTAGCACTCACATCCTAGACTCGTAGATCAAATATGCCTTTTACCTTTGTCAGTGCCTTCCTTACTCTAGATGGGTCCCTTCCTGCACATTATTAAGGCTACCTTACTCTTGTTAATGAGATCGCGGTCAGCCCCAGGCCACTGGCAGTGTTTGCACTGCAGTCACCCGCACCTTCCTCGCCCTGCTTCTCTTCCAGGTACCACCTACCCACTAGATCACTCCAATCGCGAAATCCACATCTTTAAAGGACCAGCATACTCAACCTGATAGTTTTCTCGTACTTCCTCTATTACATCCCGAACTTCATTGTCAACTGAGCCCACATTCTGCATCCCAGTATCACATAGCCCAGTCACCACAATCCAACCCCAAGATGCCAGCCCAGCGTCCCAAGGGCCCTTTCAAGGTACGTCCTCTGGTTTGTACACTTCAAAGTCTCAACAGCTAATGAGAGCCCAGGTCACCATGCACATGGCCAGCTTTGGCTACCGCGAGGCAGAGCCTGATGATATCGAGTTCATGGCAATCATCAAGCAGGTCGAGATGCAGCACGCCGTCGTCATCGACATCGACGGTCCCAACAACCAGCTGGAGATCCATGCTCCCAGCAGGGACAGGGCCGTCCAAGCCATGGGCCAAATCCGTACCGCCACGAGGCTAGAGCCTGGTGGCGCCAAGGTCTGGCATCCACAGGTGCTCATGGCTCCTGTCAAGGTCGGCAAGGCCGGGTTCAAGACCCTGATGAAGCAGCACGGCAACGACGGTGTACGTGCCTACATGTCTCCGAAAGCAGGCCCAAACACAACCAACCGTGCCTTCTACGGGCTTGTCGATAAGTGGCTGGAAGAGTTCCGCGAGGTGCTGTTTCGGGCTGCCAGGCAGATTCGTGTCAACTCTAGTGAGATGCGCATGCGGGTCCAGTTTGGAGAGCTGCTCCTACAGGAGTGGAAGAAGAACATCGAGGAGTACACCTATGATGATCTCGAGAGCGTCATCAAGCGTCTCGGTGTCCGCGGCACCTTCTCATTCGACCAGATGTAAGCAGACGCCCCTCACCCGTCTTCCAATGCAATAAGATGCTAACTGCTCCAAGGTTGGGCAAGCCTCAGTTGGCCCACAACCTGGTACAGAAGGTCTACGCATCTCCAAGCCACTTTGAGCCCTCTGGCTCTCGTACCGGAGCCCTGGAGCACATCAAGCCCACTCACACTCTGATCTTAACCACCAAGAACCTCAAGATCGAGACCCAGGTCATCAACGTCCAAGAGTCCGAGACACTGAAGAACAGGCTGCGTCTCGGTGCGGCCAGAGGCTACCGCCGCGAGCGCCGCTCCCGCGCCGTCGAGATCGCCACTTCCTGCCCGGAGCACAAGTACGACTGGAACTTGGTTCTGCGCACCCAGGTCCCCGTGGGGTCCCTCCCCTTCAACCACGACGATCTCAATAAGTGCGCGAGACTTATGCCTCGTTCCGACCCAAACGAGTTTCCCGACATCCAGCTGGGCGACTTCACCAAGAACTTCGACGTCGAGATGATCCAGGGCAAGACTGCCTGGGTGTTCAAGCTCCAAGGCTCCCCCTACGCCATCGAGGTGGCCGTCTACCACGTCATCGCAGCCACCGGGGAGGTACCCGAGCATATCAAAGAGGGCGGGTGCGGGGTCGACCTCTTCTGGCCCGCCTGGGACGAGGTGCTCGAGCAGCACGACGACGCCGACGGTCCGCGGGACCTGCGCGAGAACTGCAAGGGGCTTTTCCCTTACCACGAGAAGAAGCTGGACGACAAGGACGGCGTGGAGCCCTTCGTGCGTCGGATCCGGGAGATCCACGCGCTGATCTCGAGTATGGATGATAAGCCGCCTGCTCGTCTTGCTGAGTCTATTGCTCAGCCGGCTGAGGAGAAGGATCTGTTGCTTTCTTGGGGCAACTGAGGTGGAGCTGAGCAACTGCTGGGATGTTAAGACAGATCACATGGTTGAAGGTACCTTCGTATGATGATGTGCTCTAACCATTTGGCGCTCAACCACAGTTTAAGGCGGAAACCGTGTCATGACAGCAAGGATGGTTTGCTTTAATCTGGCCTTAGGACATGGCTCAAGGGATACCAGGACTGCGATGCTTGTAGTGTGTGCTTTTCGCACAGAGGGATGGGGTGGAACAGAATAGCAACTCGTTACTCATCATGCGAGAAAAAGATGTTCCAAAGCCGTCAATTCATGCTGATGCTAATATCACCAGTCCATCATGCCTTCTGTGCCTGACCCTGTGGTTGCGCCAACACCTTCTGCCGTAACACTAAGTTCATAACCGTTAGCTTTTACTGCCATGCCACCTCAACGACAGAGATAAACTCACCTTCCTCCACCATCCTAAGATTATTCGTCTTCTGCTGCACAATCTGCTCCAGATCCGTGATATTCTGCGCCAGCAGCTTCACCTTGTCGTCGTAGAACTCCGCCGCGCTCTTGGTATCCTGTTTTTCTTTCATTAGCCTCCATCTCTCCCCATTCCCCCTTCCACTAACCCCCTCAAACGGATGAACATACCTTCTCAACATAAAACCCAGTCCCAACATCAACAATCACCCTGTCCGGATCCGCCAGCTTGCCCTTGACGTAAAGCGAGTTGGTCAGGGGCACGAGAATGTCTTTCTTTTCTAGTCATTATTCTCATCGTTAGTCTAAGGCGCTGTAACACACAAAAGTACCACCAAAACGGTGTTGATGCATAAGGTGGGTGAGTTGGGACAAACCGCCATCTCCGGGCGTCTGCGCCTTGACGCATCGCAGGCACTCCTTGAATTTCTGCTGGGCGGCGTGCAGCTGCGAGAACGAGTTGGTGAGGTGTTCGACTTCCTCGTCCAGCTGCTTCTTGACCTGGCTGAGCTGCTGGGCCGAAAGGGAGTCGAGGTTTACTGTGAGGGAAAAGTTTAGTGGGCTGATTGAGACGGATGTATGGGAAGGCGGAGGGGGAAAATACCTTGTTGGCCTCCGGCTGACATTTTGGGCGATTTATGAGGTGATAATGGAGAGTATATGGACTGGGCAAGTTGGTTATAGCGACTGAGCGTTTGGCAGGTTGTCGTGATGAGGCCGCCCCGCTAGGAAGCATAGTGGGGCCTAAATGACAGCAAAACTGAGGAGTGAAGTCGGTTAGATGAATAAAATATTCAATTAGGACATGTATCGCACGCATAGTTGCATCTTCGCCAGACGAGAAGGACGAGTTCAGCATTTCGGGGGTGTGGATGTTAATGTACAGTTTCTATCCCCAAACACATATCTTACAACTGATCAAGAAGCCCATGCACAAATTCAGGCAACCCTTCCAGACCAACCCTCTCATTAACCCCCAACCTCCGACACTGGACCTCAGTCTCGCCTGCTGCCCAATACTTGCCCACGACAACAATGACAGGATATCCAACGAGATCGGCATCGTACAACTTAAGCGGCAGACTAATGCGCCGGTCATCCAGCACGGCGTCAAGTGGTCGCCCTTTCTCCTGAGAGTACCCAACCAGCTTGTCGAAGACCGCCTCCGAGCCCTCGAGCAGCTCCGGTTTGGCCTTCACGCCGTTTCTCACAACAACGACTTCGTACGGCGCGATGGGACGCGGCCAGTTGAGCCCCTTCTCATCGTGGAGGTAGTCCGCTACGGCACCGATTAGGCGCGTGACGCCGATACCGTGGCAGCCCATCTGCAGGGGCACCATCTCGGATTGCTTCTGTGTTTCCGCCAGGGGCCCCTCTAACATGGCCTTGGGGACTTCTACCTTTGCCTCGAGAGGCTCCGAGTAGCGTGTGCCAAGGTGGAATGTGTGACCCAGTTCGATGGCTTCCTGGACCTTGAGGGTGCCGTCCGCGCAATTGGGGCATTTGTCCCCCGACCGGGGTCGTAGGAGATTCAAAGGTTTGCCCTCCTTGTCTTTCGATACGTACTCGATTGACTCGTACTTCGGGTTGGCTTTCATTTCGAAATCGGCCGCGCTTTCTGCAAGACCGTCCTCTTCTAACGGCTCGGTCAGATGGCGGAGTCGGCCGTCAAAGAGGTTGATGACCTTCAAACTGCCGGGTTTGGCGGCGTCCGTGAAGTCGCTGGTAATCTGGACGGTGATATCGAGATCCGGGACGAGTGCCTTAATGGCTTGCATATTTAGCGAGCCCTCGCCGGACTGGGGATACCAGACATGGACCAGCGTCTTCCTGTCCTCCGAGATGCACGTCCAGCAGATATGCTTCAGGGGCTCCGCTGACGATGGGCCAGGTTCCGGCACTCCGCCTTCAGCGAGTTCCTCGTTTGCAACGTAGTCGCAGGATGTGCAGCTGACGACGTTGTCCTCGCCCAGCGCGGTGGCGATATGGTACTCGTGGCTGAGATCGCCGCCCATGTCCCCAGAGCTGGCCTTGGCCACGAGGATGGGAAGTTTGAGCTCGGTGAAGAGGTTGCGGTAGGCCACTTGGACTTGCTCGTAGCTCTCGAGCGCCGCCTTGACGGAGATGTCGAATGTGTAGAGGTCTTTCATGATAAACTCGCGTCCTCGGAGGAGGCCGTGTCGGGGCCGGAGTTCGTCGCGGTATTTCCGAGCTGATGAGCTGTTAGACGAGAGTTTGAGCACTGGTAAAGGCCAACTTACTTATTTGATACAGCTTTAGGGGCATTTCCTTGTGAGACTTCACATTGTGTGCTACGATGGAAGTGATTTCCTCCTCATGTGTTGGGCAGAGAAGGAAGGCCGTCTCTTTCCGATCGGTGAGACGAAAGAACTTGGCTTCGGTCAGTCCACGTATAGAAAGTGGAGGATCAACTGGTATCATACCTCGGATACGCCGTTCGTTAAGCGACCGCTCTTCTCCCAAAGTGATTGTGCAGAGAAGGACGATAAAGCAAGTTTGGAAGCCCCTGAGACTGTCAGTTATACTGACCTCATAATTGATGGAGGAAACCTAACACACCTAGGCTTTGCATATGTTTATCGACCAACTTCTCTATTTTGTCTTGGACTCGCAGGCCAAGGGGAAGCATCTGGAATACCCCTGAATGCGACTAACACAGAGATTAGGGAGAGATCCATCAGCTACCCCCTCATAGATCACTCGCTCACCTGACGGATGAAACCAGCTCGTATAAGCTTTGAGTGAGCATCCTCGGCTATGAGAACGTTAGCAATCAGACAAACTTCCTAGGGAGTCGAGGGGCATACCATCTTTCGACGGAGCAAAATCAGAGGCGGGAATCCACATATTGGATAATCTTTGGCGCCCATCGACATGGATCCATCGTGCCTGATACGCATTAGAATGAGCATGAGTGTTGGATGTATATATGGACACTTACCTGAACTATACAGAGTCGCCTGTGCATTACTGGACTGCTTGGCTGCCGACTTGCGACGCGAGCTGGCCATATGAGGCCATTGGCCGCGCACCTTACCATGGTCAGGGCACAATGGCTGAAGGGAATTATTTGACCGCACTATGAGGGAATGTACACGGCTTGTCGTCTCATCGTTGCCGCCGGATCACAAATTACTGTCTACTAGATCGGGCTTGCAGGAGGCCTAAGCCAGATATCGAAAGTTGACGTCCCGTTATAGCGATTTATGCACAAGCTGTGTCTTGGCGCACAATTAGCTGAAAGCATTAGCGTTCCAGGTTGCCTTAGCGTGCAACAGGGACCACGCCCCGCCGTCCCTTATCGTTATCCGAAAATTTTCTAGAACCAATCGACTTGATGCATACTGGGGTGCAGACAATTATTCTGGACAGACTAGTTGAAGAAGTTTGAAGCTGGAACGGCCGCTTCAACTTCCACAACCATCCCATACCGCCCGCAACCATGGCTCCCCGTGGGAAACAGAGCAAGCCCAAGGGCCCTAAGACCTTCGACGAATCTACCCTCACACAGTTGACCGCAAACATCGAGAAGAAGCTCGAGGGAAAGCCCGATTGGGAGAACAAGAGGCCTCAGCATGGTGGAAAGCGGAAGAGGCCCGACGACAACCCCAACAATGAACCCCTGCCTAAGAAGCGCCCGACGAGGAAAGGACCGGAGCAAAGAGCACAGGCTGCACAACGTCCTGGGAAGCCTGCGAAGACACCTACCAGCACCCTCCTCGAGGAGATCAAGGCGCTAGGAGGAGACGAGAATGATTTGGAGCTCATTGAGAACCTCGACTCGGACGCTGAGGAGGGCGCTGGCCCCAAACCGAAGGAGCCTGATGTTGAGGTGGACGACGGGTTCAAGAACGAGCTGGCCAAGTTCGCTGCGAGCTTAGGGCTGGAAAAGCTGCGCGAGGAGGCTGAGGCCGAGTCTGAAGAGGAGGATGAGGTAGAAGAGCCCGAGCCTGAGGCAGAGGAGGAGTTCGAGGATGTCGAGGAGGAGGAGGAAGAGGAGGAGGAGGAAGAGGCGCCACAGCCACCTGCTCGCCAGGAGAGGCCAGAACCCCCTGCTAAGGAGGAGCGTAAGAAGGACAAGAACGATCAAAACGGAAAGTTGGTCAGTAAGCGTCTCTGATAGTCTCCCTTCCCGAGCAGTATACTGACTTGAATGACCAGATGTTTGAGCCTCGCCCTGACTGGCACGCATTCACGGAAAATCTGCCCGCCCCTTCGTCCGACGAGATCAAGCACCTTTCTACCGCCTTGCACAACCTCAAAGCTCACGCTAAGACTCTGCTCGACGAAGATACCGCTGCGTACCAGAAAAGTCAGGCTTCGTCGTCGACACGGAAGTTCATGTCCACCATTATGGCGTCCGGTACCATGTCCGATAAGGTCTCCGCCCTGACTTTGGCTATCCAAGAGTCTCCGGTACACAACATCAAGGCCTTCGAGAACCTCATAAATCTGGCTGGCAAGAAGAGCCGTGGGCAAGCAATTGCTGCTCTCGGTGCCCTTGTGGATTTGCTCGGTAACGGTGTGGTTCTCCCCGCCGACAGGAGGCTTCGCACCTTCCAGACACAACCCGGTCTTATTGGTAACTTGCAAAAGCTGGATATCTTGAGCTGGGACTCCGGGGAGAAGCTGCCCAGGAATATCACAAAGGGCCACTTGGTGGTCTGGGCATACGAGGACTGGCTGAAGGACGCATACTTCCGGATCATTCAGTTGCTTGAAGTGTGGTGTGGCGACGAAATCGAGTACTCGAGGTCCAGGGCCCTGGACTTTGTGTTTGGTCTTCTACGAGATAAACCGGAGCAGGAGGCCAACCTGCTGAGGTTGCTAGTCAACAAGCTCGGTGACCGCGACCGCAAGATCGCGTCGCGCGCTTCTTACCTCCTGCTCCAGCTGCTCAACACTCATCCCGGCATGAAAGGCATTATGGTCAAGACCGTTGAGCAAGAAGTGCTTCTCCGTCCCGGCCAGAGCACGAGGACAAAGTACTACGCCATCAACACACTTAACCAGACGATTCTCAGCATGAAGGAGCCCGCGGTTGCTGATAACCTCCTCCGGATATACTTCGAAATGTTCCTTACTCTCCTCAAGAGTGGCTCATTAGGAAACCTTGAGGCGCTCAACGAAAAGAAAAAGCCAGGCAACGATAAGGGCAAGAAGGGCAAGGGCAAGTCAAGAGGCAAGCCACCTGTCTCGGATGCTGCTGCGGACGAGGCAGACACTACGCAAAAGCTCGTTTCGGCGATTCTGACAGGTGTCAACCGTGCGGTTCCGTTCGCCACGGCAGACGACACCACACTGGAGAAGCACCTTGACACTCTATTCAGGATCACACATTCTTCGAACTTCAACACTAGTATCCAAGCACTAATGCTTATCCAACAGCTCGCCATGACGAAGCATCTCGCAGTCGAACGATTCTACAGGACTTTGTATGAGTCGCTGCTAGATCCACGATTAATCACGTCCTCAAAGCAGGCACTATACCTCAATCTACTCTACCGGTCGTTGAAGAACGATGTCGATGTCCGGAGAGTCAAAGCATTCGTCAAGCGCATGTTGCAGATCATCAACCTGCATCAAGCCGCTTTTGCCTGTGGTATCCTCTTCCTCGTCGCAGAGCTCGGAACCACCTTCCCCGACCTCAAGACTCTCTTGATCGAGCCGGAGTACCATGGCGAGGATGACGAGGAAGTCTACAAGGATGCCGACGTGTCCATGACCGATGCTACCGCTCCCACACCCGTCGTCGATGACGAAGCGCCAAAACGCCACCCAGTCTATGACGGCCGCAAACGCGACCCCGAGTACAGCAACGCCGACAAGAGCTGTCTATGGGAAATCATCCCCTTCCTCTCGCACTTCCACCCCTCGGTCGCCGTCTTCGCGGAGAACGTCTTCATCCGGCAAAAGTCCCTCCCGAAGCCCGAGCTCGCGAACCACACGCTCATGCACTTCCTCGACAAATTCGTCTACCGCAACCCCAAGGCCACGGACGGCAAGCGCGGCGGCTCCATCATGCAGCCCGTCGGCTCGGCGAGCGCGACCAACATTGTCGTCCCCGGCAAGGCCGGGTCGTCGACGCGCTCGAGCGTCAACACGGCGTCGTTCTGGAACCTCAAGCAGGCGCAGGTCGCCAAGGAGGACGTCTTCTTCCACGAGTACTTCAGCCAGATTGGCAAGCCCGCGCAGGCGGCCAAGAAGGCGAAGAAGGAGACGGACGAGAATGCGAGCGAGGACGAGGAGGCCGAGGAAGACATCTGGGACGCCCTTGTCAAGTCCCGGCCGGAGGTCGGTGGTGCCGAGGGAGAGGAGGACGACGAGGATGTGGACTTTGCCGGGCTCGAGGATATCGATTACGGCTCGGACGTCAGCGTTAACCTGGACGATAGCGACCTGGACGATGACTTGTCCGATGGTGGTGCGGATCTCGGCTCCGATGCTGGCGAGGATGGCGGATTCGAGGGCATCTTTGGAGGCTCGGACGAGGAGGGTGGCGAGTGGGAGGATGAAGACGCCGAGGAGAAGGAGGACGAGGAAGACGATGAGACGGCCGGCAAGAGTCAGAAATGGAAGGAGAGGAGGGCGAGGAAGAAGGAGATGAAGGGTCTGCCTACTTTCGCTTCTGCCGAGGATTATGCCGCCATGCTGGGACAGGACGACGATTTGGACGATCCAAATCTTTAGGCCGAAGTCCAGGAGGTTGTCACGGAGTGCTGTGGAGCAGAGTGGTTATAGATACCAATTCATAACTTGTGCTTTCTTATCATGTGTTTCCGTCATGAGTGTTCTCGCTCATCCCCAGGGGTATCATTAACATCATCTCTTCATCATCAAACTGTCTCCCAGCATCCTTCCATTCTTCCCGCACGTCATTTAGGTATCGAACCACTCCAGCTCGTCATCCTTGGTGAATACGGCGCGGTACTTGATATCACCTCCCTGCTCCTCCTTCTCCTCGGTGTGGATGCAGTGCAGCTTCGCCTCCTCTCCGGGCCCAGCGCTGTAGATGCGGATGTGCAGGAACGCCGGGCCGTCCTCCGGCATAGCGGGGATTCGCACCTTGCCGAAGACGTGGATGCCGTAGGCGGAGGAGCCGACGCGGACGGACACCAGGTCGGCTTCGGTGAAGGAGGCGAGCTCCGCGTTGCTCAGGTGCGCTACGGAGGCGAAGTACTCTTTCTCGTGCTCTGGGTGGTGGTGTTAGTCCGGCGCGTTAGACCTAGTTGGAAGGGAGAAAGGTAGGGTGGGAGGGGGAGGGGTATCCATACTATCGTGCTCATGGCGGATGTGGACGAGCTGCTTCTTCAGCTCGTGCTCGATCTCCTTGAAGGCCTTGAAGGACTCCTCCCTGGGCTCGTGGGCGGGACCGAGCTTGACGGTCTCGGCGGTGGCCTTGATGGGGGAGACGTCAACAAGATATTGCAGGGTGTTGCACAACTCGATGTAACTTACCATTCTCAGATCTGTTTGCGTATGTAGTTGGCTAAGGGTAGGGAGTAGTCTGCTGCGGAAAGAATGATAGTTGTGTGTGTTGTGTAGGCGGCTGGATATCTTGCTAACTTGTGTGGTTAGAAGAGGGGGATGGGATTCTCAACGAGGGCAGCATGGGATTCATGGGATTTTAAGGCGATAATCAGGTTACGCGGGAGGAAACAGTGACGCACGGAGACACTAAGCTTGGAAGTTCGTGGTCTTTCTTGCAACATACCGGTTTCAGGATTCAAGGTGTTAGGTCAGGCAGTTGTAATTCAGCCAATGCGTTACGGGATGACGAGGGGGAAGGGCTCTGAAAGGCATAAAACCACGTGGAAAGGCGTTGGGGTTGTTGTGGAACGAGGGGATGTTTTACCACCGTGTCTCGAGGCGGGGAAGCGTCAAGTGACATCACACCTTGGCATGGTCAGCTTTCGCAACCCGCCTCACCACGGTGAGCAGCTAGCGCGACGGTAAGCTGAGGCGGATGGTGACTCAGCCAAGATTGCTTGACTCGCCCCGTTTCGCCGATACGCGGTGCCGAGGCTCAAAATATTTCTTTGGGCAGAGCGGGCGGCGCAACAACCAGAATCAGAATCACCGAACACCGACCCGATGCAGATTCAGCCTTCAAGGGTCCACCAGGAGTTTGAGATCTGAAGTAGAGAGAGGGTCTGTCTATCCATGTGCAATTAGTCACGTAGCATTTCACCAATTGGTATAAGAGCCTTCACCACCGGCGCGCCCCTTAAGCTGGGCTTCCCAACAAAATGACCGCTCCACGTCTACGTCTCCTGCACTCGCTTCGGCCACTTACACGCCGTCCGCTCCCGTTCCATATACGCTCTACCACCCTCTCCGGACCAAGTAGGACACCGCTCTCCCGTTTCCTCTTTACAGCATCCGGTAAGCTTCCCTCCCACACTCCCCGTCAGCATTTCTCCCCAGTCCCCCGTCGGCGTTTTTCCTATGACTCGTATCTAACTTGTTTTCCCCTTATAGCACAACCACTCTCCCAACCAGCAGCAGCAGCAGCAGCAACAAAACCCCCTCTCTACCGCCGCCTCCTCTCCTCAACCGCCCGCGCCCTCCTCTACACCACCCTCGGGTTCCTCATAGCCATGGCCCCCGCCGCCCAAGCCCTGGACAGCATCCTCCACCCCGTCTCGGACGCCGACTCCCTGACCGTCTTCACCCCCGAAGACGAAGAATCCGCCTCGGTCGAGGCCCTCATCAACTCCCTACCCCTCGCAAATTCCCTCCGCGAAAACCCAGACTTCGCCGAGTCCCGCCCGCACATGAAACTGCCCCCCGCCTGGCGCGCGCACAACCTCACGGCGGGCACCCTCCTCGGCCCCGGGCGCGTCACGGTCCCACCCCTAGCCTTCGCCGAGAACGGCGGCAAGAGTTACGTCCAGATCTTCCACGTCGGCTCGGACCTCTGCGGGCACGTCGGCATCGTCCACGGCGGGTTCCTGGCGACGGTGCTGGACGAAGGGTTGGCGAGGTGCTGCTTCGCCGCCCTGCCGCACGGCATCGGCCTCACGGCCAAGCTGGAGATCAACTACAAGTCCCCCGCCTACGCGGACCAGGTCCTCGTGCTGCGGGCGGTCACGACGAAAGTGGAGGGCCGGAAGGCGTGGGTCGACGGGCACATCGAGACGCTGCCCAAGGAGGAGGGGGAGGAGCCCGTCGTGCTGGCGAGCGCGAGCGCGCTTTACATCAGCCCCAGGGGGGCGGAGAAGATGGCGAAGGTTTATAGCGTGCAGTAGTTGGTAGATGATGTTGGAGGATGGACGGAAAAGCGAAGGGAAGAGCGAAAGCGTTTAATACTGGAAGCGGATCGTGTCGGTTAAGGGGCTACACGGTGGCCTGGCGTTGGAGGGTAGATTTGAGAGTCTTTCTGGAGACGATAGATGTCTAGAGATTTGTAGACTTAGAGGAGTTTGATGATTGTTGATACGGGATACGTAGACAGTGTTTAGTTGGTGGCATGATTCAATTCAAACAGCAGGATACCGGAGTCAACTGTCATCTGTCGTCGGCGTTACTACCGTTTCGAAATAGATCACGCCACTGGAGTAAATTGCATGGTAATACACTTCCCGCTTAACTACACAGGCTGGGCATGCTACATTTATGTCTATTATACACTTGGCTGATCCCCTTACACAGCCTGGCTATAATTAACGCCAAACCTCCGCCTCCCATAGGTCAACCATTTCCTCAACTCATCTACCCAGAACACGGTACTACAAAGCACCACCAGTCCCGCAAGATCCGCGAAGCCCAGCGCCTCGGTCTGGAATACCTCCTGCAGCCACGGGAAATAGATAACCAGCAACTGTCCCGCCACGCTCAGACTCACAGCCCAGTTGAACAGCGTGTTGGAGAACAGTCCCACCTCCCCCCTGAGCACGGACTTCGACTCCGACCGGCAGGTCAGCGCGTTGAACATGTCGAAGAAGACGAAGCACGTGAACGTCATGGTCGTGTCGCGGCGGGTGACGAGGCCGTCCTCGAGCATCTCGTGGGTGTACACCAGCATCGTGCCCGCCATGATGATGAAGGCCGAGGTGAGGACGCGTTTTATGACCGTGCGGGTGAGGACGGGGTCGTTGCGCTTGCGCGGCGGGCGGTTCATGACGTCCTTGTCCACTGCTTCCACGCCGAGGGACTGGGCGGGCGGGCCGTCCATTATTATGTCTGGGGTGTTGGTTAGCGTGTTGTCAACGGAGAGACAGGTAGGGGAAGGAGGGAAACTGACTGATCCAGAGAATCTGCATGGCGTTTAGGGGAGACTTAAACCCCAAAGCGGTGCAGATCAGGACCAACGATAATCCGGCGGCGCTGGTGCTAAGCTGGAAGGTGAGGAAGTTCTGGATGTTGTTGAAGATACCCTTGCCCTCTTCGATGGCGTGCAAGATGGTAGAGAAGTCGTCGTCGGTAAGAATCATATCCGCAGCCTCTTTAGCCACGTCCGTGCCGTGGAGGCCCATGGCGATACCAATGTCCGCTTTCTTCAACGCAGGTGCATCGTTCACACCGTCGCCCGTCATGGCTACTATGTCACCGCGAGCCTGGAGGGCTCTGACGATCTTCATTTTGTGGTCGGGGTTCGTCCGTGCGAAGATGGTCGTGTTCTGCATCGCGTGCGCGAGGTCTTCTTCCGACATATTATCGAGCTCATCTCCGCGCAGGACTGGCCGGACGCTGACCTGGCTTGGGCCATGTTCGCGTGCCGTCGGGATGGCCATGCCGAGCTGCTTGCCGATGGCTACGGCAGTCGTCTCGGCATCACCCGTGATCATGATCACCTTGACACCGCCGCGCATCAGCTTTCTAATCGAACGCCCGACGCCGGGTCGAGGCGGGTCGCTCATGCCCACTAGGCCCGCGAAGGTCAGTCCCTTATACAGATCCTCGTGGCCGTGTGAGACTGGGCTTTGGCTCTTCTCCCCAGACGGAGTGCCGGTACGATGCATACCCGCCCTACCCCTGGCGTTCCTAGACACGGGTCCGCTGGCGAATGCCAGCACTCTGAGCCCCTGCGAGGCCATCCGATCGGCAGCCTCCAGCGCTTCTTGTCGTCGGTTGGAATCCATGACGAATTCCCGGCCGTCTCTGGTCAGGTACGTGTCGCAAACGTCCAAAATCCGGTCTATTGCGCCTTTCATGTAGGCATATTCTTTCTCGCCCTTAGTACCTTCGCTCCCAACCGTGACTCCCATCCACTTCCGCTCCGAGCTAAAAGGTGTCTCTGTAGTGCGGGCCCCTAGGGAATCCCGGACATCGTGCTCCTTGAACCTGTCCAGAAGATCCAGCATGGCCACATCGGTAGGCTGGCCCACCCAGCGGGTGTAGGTGGTGAGCTGATCGCGTCCTTGCGTAGAAGACAGAACCGCTCTGGTAGCAACGCCGTTCTCGGTGTACTGCCGTGCCAGTCGCGCATTGTTAGCGATGTTACCAATCCTCAGGATCCTGAGCGTGGCAGCGTCCGGCTTAGACTCGGTCGCCTCATCGTCCGAGTCCACGTCGAAAGCGCCGTTGGTTCCAAAATACCACATCTTTGCCGTCGTCATGTGGTTTGTCGTGAGTGTGCCTGTCTTGTCCGTGCAGACAACGTTCACAGAGCCCAAAGTCTCAACCTTGGGCATCTTGCGCACAATCGCATTGTGCCTGGCCATGCGATGGACTCCCAGTGCGAGAGTGACGGTAACAATGATAGGCAGACCCTCCGGGATGGCGGCCACAGCCAAGGAGATAGAGATGGTGAAGATCTCCAGCATGTTCTTGCCCTGAAGCCACCCGATGAAGGAGATGAGTCCTATTATGACGAAAGACATCTTGCTGAGCTGTGAGCCCAGCTCATCCATGGACAGCTGGAGAGGCGAGCGCGGGCTTTCGGTACCCGAGACGCTGGTCGCGATAGTGCCAAAGTGTGTGTTTCCACCCGTCGCAAAGACGATGCCCTGACCGTGTCCAGACTTGACCAGTGTTCCCATGTAAGCGATGTTGTTCGTCCCCTCTTCCTTTTCACGTCCTCCAGCTGACCCATTCATCGCGAACGAGGGGCTCGGCAGCTGCAAGCTCGAGCCCATTGCTCCCGGCGCATAGCTCCGTTGCCGCGCATCTGCAGTGATCCTGACCGGTTCGTTCTCGCCAGTTAGGTTCGATGCATCAATGGTCAGGTCCGCTGCCTTGGTTACACGAATATCGGCAGGTATCCGGTCCCCGGTCGTAAACAGGACCAGGTCGCCTGGAACCAACTGGGCGGCCATAACCTTCGAAGATGTGGCGTCCAATATCTCTTCCTCCGGTGCATCTTGCCCCAAATCATCACTGCCCTCGCCTATCTCCTTGTTTGCAGGCCAGCTTGGTGTACGTGGTCCGGGAGCCGCCTTTGGCTGGCTACGGACCAAATGCGCATGGTTGGGGACCAGGTGATTCAGCGCCTCTATTGACTTTTCCGAGCGGTATTCCTGCACGAATCCAACCGCCACTACGATTGTGACCGCGACCGTGATGCTGACTGCGTCGTCCGTGTTGCCCAACAATATCGAGGCCGTTGCCGAGGCCAGCAGCAGTAATATTAGCGGTTCCTTGAATTGCATTATGAATCGCAGCCATAGTGGTTCAGGCTCTTCGTGTGGTATCTCGTTCGGGCCGTAGTCTCGAAGGCGGGAGAGGGCTTCGGCTGGGGTAAGACCGTGTGTTAATGACGTCTGAAGCCGAGTGGCCGTATCGGCCGGTGCCATGGACGAGTATTCATCGGCAACGCTCTATATCGCACATTATCAGCCTTGTAAGATCTGCCGTCCATGGTGGGGGCTACCTACTCTCGACTGCGCCGACGTGGCTCGCATGTGCCCCCTGGACTGCGACTGGGATCGCTCGATCTCCTCTGGAGGAGCGAGCTGTGGTGTGCTGGAGGTTGCATTGTAGAGGGGGAGGGCTTCCTCGTTGGAACTGCGTGTGAATCGGTCCATGTTGACAGAGGTTTGTGATGGGCTAGCCGGTTCAACGCCCAGACATGAGAGCTGGTGATGGTGCAGGCATTCAGAGAGATGTTTCCTTAACAAAGCCTCAAGAGGAGCGAAACCGCATCGTGCTTCCTCTGCGGTGCAAAGGATAAGCTTAAAGTCGCCTGTTCAGAAACAGACTGGAACTAAAGGAATGATGTGCTGTTGCGCTTCGAAAAAGATGCAACGTCGTGGTGATGGCACAAGAAAGTTGTAGCTGGGCAAGTTTTGACGTCGTGTTGCTTGACTTTTCCTTTGGTCGCAACTCAACGTGTTAAAAGCTCCGTGTCCACAATGAAACAGGCGCGTTGAAGAATAGTAATTGCGCTCAACCACGGCTGCAGAGAAACTTAGTAGACTTCCAGAGCTTAAATTACAGGGCACTAGACTCGCTATTCAGGGGTTTCCATACGTCCAGTTGTTCGCTATATGCGCAGCAAGCATGCCCAAACACGTCTTCGCTTCAGACGAGTAGAAGTAGACCTAAAGGACAAATGCATCGATTAATACACTTATAACATTTCCATCTTCAATGTCTCTCTGTTGTTACAGCAGAATAAAGCACTGCCAGTGCCACAGAAGGCACCCGCGATTTTGGGAGACGTCACTTGCCAAGTGCTAGCTTAGCGCCTCGTGGATCGAGAGCCTTTAACCGGAAACGGCACGTGACGTATTTGATCGAGAGACGCTAACGCCAAAGCAATTAGCTCGTGGCTGGTGGTCAGTTTTTGTCCAACCAGAATTCAAGAAAACTTACCACTTTGTCTCCCAGCCACCCAGATTTTATCTTTGACAGAAAAAGGCACCCCACCTACTGGCTGGGAACGCACCCACGTTCCCTTCCCTTGTCCCTTGGAGTCAACCACGAACGCATTTCCCCCCTCTTCAATTTTCCTACCACCACCCCGACGAGCTACCACGACATCGCCGTCACCACTTTGCTATTCGGTGTCGCGTTCTCTTTACGATCGCTAGAAATCGCGTCCATCACTACGACAAACTTTGCAGGCAGCAGTCGGATGCGAGCAGATTCCGACGTCGTTATCTCACGCGCCTCCTTATTTCTCAAAACAACGCGCGACCGTGTTTACCAGTGTCCACCACCCGATCCACCCTGCACCAAGTCGCGTCGCATCACTCGACATTCTACCACCACCTCCTCCCTTCGCCAACACGCGGCTTTACTATACTGTAGTTCAATAACAACCTCGACCTATTGTTAAACCACCATCGAGCGTCGTCCTCAACGTCGCCAGGATGTTCTGGTCCGGCACCCTCCTCAATGCCACCGGCCCCCTGGCCAAGGCATGGCTGTCGGCCAACATGGAGCGCAAGCTCTCCAAGACGCACATCTTGCAGCACAACCTGCAGGACAGTGTCGACGCCATCATCACGCCCAACCAGGCCCCCATGGCCCTGCGTCTGAGCGGCCAGCTGCTTCTCGGTGTTGTCCGTATTTACGGCCGCAAAGCTCGCTACCTCCTCGACGACTGCAATGAAGCTCTCGTCAAGATCAAGATGGTACGAGCCCTGCCTTGTTCTCACTTACATGCGTACCTCTACTAACACTCTTTAGGCCTTCCGGTCATCTGGCAATCATGACATACCCGCGAACCTCGCTGTCCAGAACAAGGAGGCACTCATGCTTCCGGATCGCATCACGCCTTATGACAACCTGGACCTACTACCACCCCCCGATGCTAACTGGCTATCTTCACAGATAGAGGATGTTACCTCCACCCCCTCTGGACGCAAGGGACGCGTCAGCAACCGCGATATTAACCTGCAAGAGGACTTCAACAACAGCCAGTTTCTCAACGATGACTTGCTAGGGAAGGAGGACGAGCATGCTCTAGGAAACATGGACGACCTCGAGCTGGACCTGGACTTCGGCATGGATCTCGACGAGGCACCCACAAGAATTGGCAACACCACCATCGAAATGGGGCGTGACGCGCCTGCTGCCAGGCCGGTCGAGGATGACATGTTCAGTGAACTTGACATGCAAGGACCGAATAAGGATCGCGCTGCGCGCGAGCCATCCCTTGGTCTTGATCTTGACTTTGGCGATGGGATCCGCATCCACGATGAGGATGGAGACGTTCCCATGGTCGATGACGACTTCAACTTCGACATTGGCGAGCCATCAGTCAACCCAGCCGCGGTAGCAGCCGTCCCAGATCCCCGCGCTCGGATATCAGAGTCACCTTTGTCAGATGTTGACGAGGAGTTCGCACGAGAAGTCGAGCTGGAGTACAGCCGCCACCTAAACCAGGACATGTATGAGCCACACGACGATTCCACAGCCACAGTCGTCGCTCCCCAACGGCGAGTGAAGAAGACCAAGCTCCTCCAACCCGACGAGCAGACCATGCTCTCCAGCGCCCACATCAAGGAGCAACAAGCCCACCGCGAGAACATCCTCAAGCCGCAGTCTACCCTCTCCAAGGACCCCTTCGTCGTCAGCCTCATGGGCATGCAGAAGTCCGGCGAGTTCATCAACTCGATCCTCCGCGGTACCCGCAGCGCAACCTGGGCGCCCGAACTCCGCAACCTCCTCTCCATCAACGCCATCCGTCCCGAAGCCGCCGCAGCAGCAGACCGCAAGCGCAAGCGCGACAGCGGCATAGCCGATATGGATAGCGAAGCAGAGCAGGGCCGATCTCCCAAGTCTCCTCGCCTCGACATCCCAGACGAGGACACCGTCCTCGCCCCCGGCGCAGCCGGTCTGGGCAACAACTCCATGGCTGAAGACGGCACCATGCACGAGATCCCCGCACTCGATGACGACCAGATCCTGCACCTCGGCGATGACGACGACGATGCAATGCACCAATCTCGAGAAGGCCAGCAGAACTTTGACGAGACCTCCGCGCCCCTGGTCCACCCAGCCGACAGCGGACCCGTCAGTATCGCCACAAAGCACGCTGTGCACATCCTCCGCGACATCTTCGGCCCCGAAGCGGAACACGACGCAGACAAGCGCAAGAAGGCGTCCGTCGTCTTCCAAGACCTCCTGCCCGAGCAGCGCACCAGCAAAGCCGACGCGACCAAGATGTTCTTCGAGTGTCTCGTCCTAGCCACCAAGGACGCCATCAAGGTCGAGCAGCCCGAGGGCTCGCTCGGCGGTCCCATCCGTGTCCGGGGCAAGCGTGGGCTCTGGGGAACCTGGGCCGAGCGCGAGGCGGGCGGTGAGATCGCGAGCCAGAGCCAGGAGCAGGAACAACACCAAGGGAATGGCGAGGGACCGTCGGGCCAGAGGAACGAGCCTGAGAGCGCGGTGCAGAGCTCGAGGGGTGTTGCTGTTGAGGCTTAGGCTTCCTTCCTTCTTCTTTGCCTGGTGTTTGATTTACTGCGCTCTTGGGTCGTTTATCGGGGGGTTCGGGTGTAAACATTTTGCTGTCCGGTTTACGCCTCGAGCCTTAGTTGTTCTTCTTTTGGTGGGCAAGGCGTTTACGGCGTTGTTGGGGGAGTTGTGCGAAAGATGGGAAGATACCAAATGTTGCTGAGGGCTTCTCGCTGGGCATTTTTAAAAGATGGGTCAAGGGGGCATGGACTGTTTGCTTTGAAAGTTCGGAATGTGATTAGGCTTGTGTGGCAGACTGTTTGCTTCCCCAGTGCTTATCGTGTTTGGGAGTTTGATGGAAGGCGCAGGCAAGCGAGCAAGCGTGGAAGATGGTTTCGTTGCTAGGAACTGTATGATATCTCCTGCCTTGTTCGCCGATACTCTAATTGGACTGAAGTAGCATATTCACCGTCTATTCTGATCTTCAGCGTCTATTTCTGTGCTTCTGAGTGATTTAATCCTTGAGTGATGCAAGTATAGATACATATCCAGAACAGTAATATATACGTGGAGCACACAAAACATTTTGGAGTCCCGCCACATTAAAACATCGATGGTATTGAGGCATAGCGAACATGATGTTATCTGCATAAGAGGTGGTCGCCAATGTCCTCGCTATGAAATCTATTACTGGCCAAGATTGAGCGTCCTGGTTCTCCTCCTCGAGGATATAGGCCATTCTCCGTCTGATAACGAAGGCCCAGGTCTGATGTCTCCCCAAATGCTTTCCTTCCCTGTGATCTGCGGAAAGATATCTCCTGATCGTGCCCGTTCATGATAGGAATATCCCTTGAATGATCCCCTTTCTCCATGCTTGCTCCCAACCCAATGCATAATGACAACGCGGTCCAGTCAGAAAATGCATAACGCTGATGTGTGTCGTTCGGTGTGGATCCGAGAGACCCGATGATGAACCTAATAAAAAAAGAAAAAAAGACGAAAAGTGTGGTGTTGCTGGTGCTGATACTGTGGAAGATAGCCGATGCCAGTCAGACCAAGAGTGTAGGCCATGTGAGGGCCAAAGGCGATGCAGCAATGGATCAAATGAGCTTCTGGCCGGAATGCTGTCATCTCTTTAAACCTTCCAGTCGCGTTGAGCCTCCTCCTGAGGTGCTGCCTGAGTGTAGTAGGAGGCGCTGGAGGGGTTCAAAGGGTAGGGGCTGAAGTTTGTTCCGTGCATCATGGCAGGGTTGATCGGTTGGAAGCCTACCAGAGCCTTCGAGTCCTCCGCAAAGGTGCCGTCGAACTGGTTAGCGTACAAGTGGTTTTGGTGACGGCCCTGGGCGAATGAAAGCGGATTGTTGAAGTTGCCCTGAGAGATGCCGGGTGGCTGGGCGTAGAATGAGTTGGAAGGAGGACTCATTTCGCTGTGGCTACGGCGGAGCTGCGGTAGTGCGTGTTTGAAGCCGTTAGGTGTCGATGAGTCCATCGTCAGGTTCGGGTTCAGCGGCTGCAGAGCTTGCCGAGCGGAAGGATCGAAGCTGTTGGGTGGTTAGTCAACCAGATTGGGTGACCAGAATGGAGTGCTTCAACTTACTTCATGCTGTTCATGGAGCCATCTGAAAGGCCTGACGCCCATGTCAGCGCCGGAGAACCCAGTTGGGGATCAACTAGATCGTAAGGATGAATGCCATAAGGGTTATAGTAATATTGTTGGAGCATGTTGTCAAACTGACCAGAGCCTGGGATGGGTGTATCGCGGAAGACATCGTAGACCTCCTCGTCGCCATCCTGACTGGCGGGCGCCGAAGAAGGAACGCGCTTCGACTCGGATCCTGTGTCGTCAACAGGTGTCGTCTCGAGAGACGCATCGATGGCCTCGCTCATCAGAACGCTTTCATCGTCCTCCTCTTGCTTGATCTCCTTCTTCGACTTGATGGCTCTGGTCGAGGCACGCTTCTTCCGTGCTGGAGCCGTCTTGGTTGCGGTTGTAGACCGACGGGCACGCTTCTTCTTGGGATGTACGTCTTCCTCACCTTCGGGCTCCTAATACGCAAAACAGTTAGAGCATGGACCGACAGTTGCCGTGAAGGATGGGAGACGTACCGGAGTACCAACCTCCGACGGTGTAGCATATATATACCGTTTGCGGTGCAGGTCAGTGATGTCTCCGGACCAGATATACTCCGTAGGTTGGACATTGGCTGCGACCTGCTCCATGTTCCTCAAAACTCCTGCGTCTTTCCGTTGGTTCCGCTTGCGCCTCTGCTCCTCGGTGGCCGAGTCAAACAGGTTCATGCCGGGCCAAAACACACCCTTGAGCTTTGACTTGTCAGAGGACATTTCGAGAGGAGCAGCCTCGACAGGCTCCTCAATCGGCTCTTCATCTTGGATACTCTCCTCAAGAAACTCGACATCGTCAGACTGCTCGCTTTTCACTTTGCGTCTGGAAGCTGCGTTGCCAGAAAGAAGACGCTGGGAACGTCTAGTCACCGGCGTGCGATATGGCGAGTCGTCGTCACCATAGTCCTGGCGAGAGCTGTGTGCGTGGAGTGACCCTCTAGTGCTCCGACGTAAGGCTGGCTCCGGCTCCGGCTCCGGCTTGATCCCCTTCTCCCTTTTGTTGTAGGTCCGAGGCTTATGCTGGGTTGACAGTTAGCACTAATCCAGACATCAGAGGGCAGACCGGTGTCACTTACTTCGGGAGACTCATCACGTCCTCGCTTGCTGGGGCCCTTCTTCTTGTCCTTGGCATCCATGCGGTCTGCAAGCAGTTCTTGGATGTTGTACCGATCGTACCAGTGGTCGAACTGGCGAAGAGTCTCACGAGCATCTCTCTCTTTGCCGGAGCGAATCTCGGCCTTGAAGCGATTGGAGAGATGGCTCTTGGAGGAGATGTGCGTGAGGAGATGAGAGACATCCGAGAACGTTGGCTTCTTGGGGCACAACAGGCAGTGCAGGGGAATATTGACTTCCTGCTTCGGTGGAGCCACCGGAGCGGGAGCCTGCTTTCTGGGAGGCATCTCCTGCTTGACAGAGTTTCGGTTAGCAGGCGTTATCGTGAGGCGGTTGAGGCGTGGCCAGAATTATCAGCAGAATTATCACGGCTGCATAGGTTTCAGGCAATGAGGACCGGCATCGGCACGGCGGACCGGGAGGACTTGAAGTTGCCAAGCAAGGGCAAGACAGGGCAGCGAAGAGAAGACTCACGAGAGGTTGGACCCGAAGGTGAAGACGTCTGGGGATCAGGCACAAATGCGTGGGTGGATGCTGACGAAGCAGGGTGAGAGAGGCCGTGTTTCTTGGACAATTGGTAGGGAAGAGTGGCAGGCAAACTCGAGTAATGGAGTAAGTTGGTGTGATCTAAAGCCTGGACATAGGTGTGCTTGGAGCTCGAGTAAGGCAACCGTCTTTCTGGATCGTGGTGGTTGTGACGGCCACAGGGGGTATTTATGCTGATCCAAGCAGGCGGGATACCGGACGAGGACCAGAATGTCGGGTTTCCTGGCTTCGGGTAGCAACCACCGACGGCCTCAGGTGAGACAGGCTAAGAGCTGATGTATTAGCAACATGAAGGTACAAAACTTAACCAGTGGCTGGCCACGAAGGCTTTTGAGGCTGGTGTGCAGAGAGATACCAGGCGGGAGTATCCCGAGCGATGGCAGACCCGGCAGCTTGGGTCGAAGGATGCGTTTTTGCGGTGACGTCTTGCTGATGGGTGGAACAGCACCTATCGTCGAACGACCGGGGCGAAAAGGAACTGACCTTTTATTCTTTGCAATTTGCGCTGAAAAAGCTGAAGGAGGGTGCGACCAGGAAGGTCGCAACTTCAAGGTGAACAGCGACGAAGCGCAGGCTTGGGGTGGCGGGGGAAACTGAAGGAACAAGCCTTGAACCCAGATTTTGGAGCTGGAAGTAACTACCAGAAAATTGAGAACGATCTCCCAGGTTGCCTTCTGCCGCCGAAATCGCGGATTTGGAGAGGAGGTGCGATTCTCTTCAGGGCGAGTTGAGAGGATGGTGAGGAAAGTGAGAGGTGATGAGGTGACGCAGAAGTCAAGGTTGGGGCAAGAGAAATCCGAGTGGAACCAGCTGGCTCAACTTCAAGTTCAATTAGATCTTGACGTCGAAAGTAAACGGCAGGTGCTCCCGAGGTGCTTTGTTGAGAGTAGAGGAAGAAGACACGCCAAATTTTGGTGACCAGGCGAGCGGGAGTGAGCCTAATTCTTGAGTCCAAAACTCCCCAGGGAAGGAGCGACCCCGGTGCGCACCTTCCGTCATCCTAAGAGCCGGTACGCTTAGGACCTTCCCGAGAGCATCGCTTGTCTTAACCTCACTTAACCTCCTCGAGACATCGTCCACCTCGATGTGCTGCTCCTTCCGCGGTGCTAACCACATTCTGAGACATCCAGTATCAAACATGACCCGACACACCTGGTAGTCTCACGGATGAGTGACTGAACTCATTCACCGTTCCCCTTCCTTGACGAGAAACTGACATCTTGGACCGACATATGTAGTAGTTGGTCATCTGCCTCTGCTGTTAGTACACTGTGCGTTTGGGACAGGGGGAGACTCCTGTCCACGTCAAGCTCCTCCCGACGGTATCCGCCTCCGAACACTAAGGTATTTGAAGATGCAGAGCAATGTTATCTGCCGTTGATGAGAATGCTAGACGGAGTACTCCAGCTTTCATAATGAGATGACAGCGAAGGATGTTGCTCTTCTCTTGCCTTGTATCCTCAGCCACACTGGCGTTGATGCGAGGTTATTAGATTGCAAGAGGTACACTGACCAGGCTCTTCAAAGCACCGGCGTTGGGAAAACATTATGGCATATGACCAAGGAGTGAAGACTGCACTTACTTACTTGCCCAAAATCCTCTGTATCGTAGCCCTAGGCATACAATACCTCGGATCAACATCCACCAATCCGGGGTAACCCAGCACGCTCAACCCGGCAATCCCAAAGCACGTATGCCAGACATCTACCATATCCCCGGGCCGATCACTTATACCCCCCTTCTCCGCATCCTGCGCGCTCAGTATGAACCTCATCAGCGCATCCCCATCAATCCAATGCCGCCGTCCAATAATCTCCAGACTCCCGAGTACGAACCAGCTATAACAAACATCAGCCTTCTTCTCCGGGCGACCGTTGAAGCCCCCGCCTGCGACCTGTCGCTCGCTCAGCCACCGACCGAGCTTGTCCTTGTCGATGAGGTCCGTCCGGCCGGCGATGGCGAGGGCGGCGACGCACGTCCAGATCTGGGCGGCGTGGGATTCGGCTCCCGGGGTGGCGCCGTACCCGCCGTCGAAGTTGGAGCAGGCTACCACGTGCTCTACGGAGAGGTTGACGTCGATTAAATCCAGGAGGCCCAGGATGGAGAGAGCGTTGAGGGCGCCGTAGAGGAAGCGGGTGTCTTCTTCGCCCCACTCGTCGCCGGCGAAGGTGCCTGTGTCGCGGTTTTGGAGGTCGGCTATGTCTGGGAGGTTGTTAGCGACTTGCTATCGATCTAGGGGCGTAGGGTGACTCACATTTCCCCACGGTAGCCTTCCCGTTCCCCTTTCCGTGCTTCTCAAGCTCGTCGAACCCGTCTACCATGGCCAGTATCTGCACGGCACTGACGGTGTAAAGCATGTGAGCATGATGGGTTGGAGCAGGCGCAAATCCGCCGTTGTCCTTTTGACAGCTGAGAACGAATTTTATCGTCTCATCCCGAGGAAGAGCTTCAGGATGGCCGAGTAGATGAAGAGCGACTAGGCCCCAGTATAGTCCGTTGAGGCGGAGATGCTGGGTCATCCAGTAGCCGTACTCATCCACCTTGGTGTCGAGGCTCTGGACATATTTGACATGAGCTGCGGTGGCGAGCTGGAGCTCATCTGGGAGCTGGGTTAGTTTGTTGCCCTTCGCTTCAGACATTATGGCTTTGGGGGGTTTGTGATGTGTATGAGTTGTTCTTGATGAAGTTGACGTTGAGCTGGACCTCCTGTCTTACGTCAGTCAATACTCCACTTTTCTCCACTGCAGCTCAAAAGTGTGTGTCCTGAAAGTTTGATTCCACCTCAGTTGTCGAGCTCAGCTACCCTATACTCTTTACAAAGTTGATGGATGGTGGGAACATTGCTACAGTCCATCTCAGGACATCATGGATTTTTGGCTTCGAACAGGTAGACTGTATAGGCAGGGGTAGGATCACGAGAAATGAACTTCGATATCACTGTCACTCTTGCCGAAAAAGTGAATCAAATAGTTGAAGTGAGGGAGGTCAGTGGTGTTCCCTCAAAATATCGATATATCAAAGACAATGGAAGTCCCGTGTTTTGGACAATTCTAGATGTCTGTCCCAGTTTATTTCCACCTCCCTTCCGTCTCTTCCAGCCCAGGTTATTGACAATATGGAAGAGACCCTGCTAATGAATTTATTTATTGGCGACTCCCTTCATATTCACATGGTGAGTCAATAGAGGGCTATTTGCCATTGCCGGTATTATTAACATCTTTCATTGCACAGATACTACTTTCTTTACTTCTACTGTCGTCTCAGGCACCGTTATTGACTGCTCAAGTGGTGTGTATCAAGAGCACTGCCTAATCAAGCCTAGCAGCACTGCCCAGCCCCTTAAGACAAAATGCCCCTGGCTGCTTGAGAGGGGACCCGGCGTTTAAGCAGCAACTTGGAAGATGCACGACACAACACACGATGATACGGCGACCCCTGATGACACATTCCCTGCAGGTTGGCGGGGTGCAAGGACAATACGTTTCAGAAAACCCATCTCTCTCTTTCGAGTCTCGTCTGATGAGCGGCACTGGACACACACTGAACAGTACATGTAGCCACAGGTGTTGTTGTCTTTTTTCTTTGCGCTGTTCTCGGCCTGCGTGAGGGTCCAAAGGAACTGGAACAATTCACCATCACTCCTTGGCGACAATCCCAGCGCATTATTTCGCATTTCGCATCCAGTCTCCTTCACCTTCAATCAATGAACACCACACCGACACCACCCCCCCAAGTGCACAACCAAACCGACATACATATCTCAAAAGCGCTGGCCTCGGGTTACCACAACATTTTGACTGGTCGCTTCAGAAATAGCTCCGGGAAAGAAAAACGGCCATCCAACTGCAGTAATTCTTCCACCCGATTCGCAACACAACACAACCCTGCCACACCGTCAGCCTCTTTCAGAAACGACGAGCGCATTCCTCACCTCCGATCCCCGTGCCCTTTCCGGGCGTTGGTTGCTTGTTTGTCGCAGAACCCAATCTGCCTATTTCCAAACCCCCCTGCCAGTTTCCCGACACACATCTTTCCTACTACACTGCTGTGCGCACGAGACAACTGTCCTCCTGCGGCATAGCACGCACCGGCTGTTCTCCCAGAGCCTGCTATAGCCAGCAAATACATTGCCGTCTCTTTTGCAGCAATGGGACGCAAGACCGCTCCGCAGCCACTGGCGCTGGGCAGTACCGATGCGCCGGGCGAGGACCCGCCTACATCTCCTGGTGAAACGTACTTTCATCAGTCTGCGCCGCCAATCTCCAGCTCCTCGCCCCAGCCTACCTCGCCTCGGTCTCCGCGCTCTCCATTTGGTTTCGCTCAGAAGAAAGTACAACAGCAGCAGGCTACCGGCGAGAGAAAGCCTCTGCACGTAGCCGACCTCCTGCAGCAGCCACAGCATCCCCTGGACGCCTCGCAGTACATCCCACTATCCTCAGCCCTACACCAACAACCCCAGTCGCCGCCTCTTGAGCGGACCTCTGGCCAACTGTCGCCCCAGCGGCAGCAGTATCACCGGCAAGACTCAGCCGAGGACCAACAGCAGGTCCAGCAACAACCATACATCCGGGAACAGCAGGTTCAACAACCTCGTGTCCAGGACCAGCAGCAGCAACAATTCTCGCCTTCGTCGTCGTTCCAGACACAGCAGTACGCTCCCAGACATCACCGGAACAACGAGGAGAAGACCTCCAAGTCCGGCTTCTTCTTCAACTTCGCCAAATCCTCAAAGTCCTCCGACCGCCTGGCCACCGACCAGTACTCGGAGTCACGAAGCGATCCCACGTCCAGGGACACCGATCAGTCATCCATATCGACGAGACAAAGTACCAGGCCAACGGGTAAGTCATCATGACCCTGACCAAGTCACTACTTGGTCTGAGCTCCGTACAAGGATCTGACGAACTAATTTTGCCTTGCATCCAGAATCATCGTACCCCGATACTTCCGCACAAAGACAGCAACATACCCCTCTTCCTTCCAGATCCGACCACTCGGTTACGTCGACCGCCGAATACGACAACGGTAGCAAGAGGGGGAAGCCGAAACCATTTGCCCTCTTGAGCAGATCGAGGTCTATCAAGAAGGAGGATAGGGACACTGGCAGTCCAAGTCCAGGTGAATCCACCCAATCGGCCCAACCGACGCCAGTCAAGGCCGAACAAGAGAAAGGATACGCGGATAAGAACTATACTGCACAGCCTTTTGCGCCATTGCGCACCGCACCGCTCCAGGCTCACGATCGCTCATTCCGCGACATGATGTCTTCGGCGGTCAGAAATCACTCGGCCGAGCGGGCTCCGGCACGAGATATTTCGAGCCACAGGGGCCGGGAACACGTGGAAAGGGAATCGCACTTCAGAACCCATGCCGCTTCGTTTCAGGAGAACGGTAGCGGTTCGGGCTTCTTCAGCGGCTTGAAGAACTCGGGCACCAAGGCAGCGGGCATGATCGGCAAGGGACTATTCGGCAAGTCCGGCAGAAGTGGTAGTACCACAGAGCGGGAACCGATAATTGACGACGAGCACTACGTCCTGAAGGTGATCAACCTCCCCTTGGTTGAGCAGACTCGACGTACCCGCATCTGCAAGAAGCTAGAGGACTCTCGAGACAAGACTGAATTCTGGATGCCCGCCTTTCCTTGGAGAGCTATTGACTACCTCAACTTCAAAGGCAGCGACGTCGAAGGTCTGTACCGGGTGCCTGGAAGCGGACCACAGATCAAAAAGTGGCAGCGAAAGTTCGATGAAGGTTCGTTTGACATCCCCGGAATTCCAGCTCGTATCGCATCTTGCTAACAGCCAGTTAGAGCTCGACGTCGACCTTTTCGAACAAAAGGACTTGTACGATATCAACATTATCGGATCCATGCTGAAAGCCTGGCTCAGAGAACTACCTGACGAACTCTTCCCGAAAGCAGCACAGGAAAAGATCGCTCGAGAGTGCCAAGGCTCAGAAACGGTTCCCCAGCTCTTGATCGACGAGCTGTCCAACCTCTCGCCCTTCAACTACTACCTCCTCTTCGCCATCACCTGCCACCTCAGCCTGTTGCTTGCCCACGCCGACAAGAACAAGATGGACTTCCGGAACTTGTGCATCTGCTTCCAGCCATGCATGAAGATCGACGTCTTCTGCTTCAAGTTTCTTGTCTGCGACTGGCGAGACTGTTGGAAGGGCTGCAAGAACGAGGCCAAGTTCATCGAAGAAGAGTATGCCTTGTTCGACCAGCCCCCGCCACGTGTCTCTCCTGGAGAGTCTCGAAAGACAACTCCGACAGAGGAGCTGAATGAAGAGCGCCAGCTGTCTTCCTCGGACAGCAGCAAGCCCTCGACCAACAGCGCGGATAACCAAAAAGCGCGGCTCAGGAAGAAGGTCCCTGCGGCTGATAATGCCAGCGCCGAGACCCAATCCACCATCTCGACGAACCTCACCGTCATGAGTGAGCGAGAGACCCCCCCGAGGCGGTCTGAAACGGGAGAGCTTAGACCGCTCTCGCCTATCAAGCCGCTATCGCCCATGGGCTTTTAATGGCTTTATCCCACCTATCTTGCTCGACGCTGCCATCGGTCGACCCTTGGAAAAGTTAGGGTCAAGTTCGTTCTCGACTATACATCCACGACTCTACTACATGAAACTCACGCGACTCACGACGTTTTTTTCTTTTGTTGGAGGCAGTGTCTTGCGATAACCTCTGCCAGCATCTTGTCCTGGAAGGCTCATATCGTGGACGGAAGTTTTATGCTTGATTTCTCGCGTCGTTTTTTGTTTTTGCGCCTTTCTCTTCTTGCGGAATACCCCCTCATGCTCACTTTTGAGACTTTACTTCGTCCGTTGCATTACGCTTCGTTGATATAACCTGGACGACCGACAACACCCTGATACCGTCGTCCATTTTCGTCATTATTGCGACTTGCTTTTTTGATTGGTGGCAGAAGGCGCCTCTTTGAATAATGTTGGGTTGCGGGCTCCGAAGAGGATGAGCACAAATAGACCCGTGATGATGGAAGGCCGCGGTGAATCGGCCTGGTGTTTGTTTTACGGAGGGAGCATGATGATGAACGCAGTTGGCACGACAGAGAGGAGGAGCATCGTAAGGTGGATGAGCCCGATGGATGATTTTGGAGTGGCAAAGAGGACGGCACGATTTTGTACAATATACCATCAAGGTATCATAGAGTGCGGACAACGTACTGTTGGTGATGCGTATAGGAGTGGAAGAAAGGAACGATCCGAATGTCATATGGCTCGGAAGAGCCCGTTTTGAAACGCAACACATTTGCAGCTACAATCCGTGATCACATATACTCAACGTTTCCATCCAGCCCTTTCCACTACCATAGCGTGCATCTAGAACTGAGCAAAATCCGTTTTATAGACCCCTTACACCGGTAAAGCACCCAACCAAGACGCCTAGCAATGCCATCCATAGAAATTCCCTCGTCCAACATCCTCCTTTGCATCTCCTCCCGCCGTCTATCCCGCACACACACATCCTCCCACTCTAAGCCTTCTCAGCATCCCGCTCATTCTTCCTCTGACTCCTCTCATTCCTCTTGACCCTCTCCTTCCGCTCCCTCCTCCGGTCGCCCCACACCGTCGTCCCTTCCTTCCTCTCGGCCTCCTTCTTGGGGTCGACCTCGACGATCCAGTCGTTCTCGCCGCTCTTGTTGGCGCCCTTGTACCCCCACTTGCGCTCCCAGTCGCCCGTCTCCGGGTTGTACTGCAGGTTCTTCCTCTGCTCGCGCGTCTTGGGCTTGATGCCGCGCTTCTTGGCGAACTTGTCCCACGTCGTCTCGGCCTTTGGAGGCGGCAGGGGTTTCTCACGGGGGAGGGGGGTTGTCGAGGTGGGCAGGGAGAGGAGAACGCCCCCCGGCGTGGAGGTGATGGGGCACGTCGTCAGGAGCTGGTTGATCAGCGCCTGGGCGCCGTCGCGGGCCACGGCGGCGAGGGAGGCCTCGAGCCCGTCGGCCGTTTTGGAGAGGTTCAGGGGGTTGGGGTCCGAGGCGAGGAGGAGGCCGAGGTCGAAGGTGTAGGGGGTTGGCTTCTCGACTGCGACTTGGAGCTTTTGCTTTGCTTCCGGCACGGACATGGTGGGCGGTTGCTGACAGTTGTGTGGGTTGTGGTGGTGGTTGCGTTTGTTTGGGTTGGTTGATGGGGATATTTCGTTGGAGGTGGGCTTGAGGTGTGAGAAGGCGACGGAGAGAAGGAAGTTGCACTTTTTGGCGGTGAGGAGGTGCAGATTGAAGAATGCCCCTCACCGTAGGTTTTGATTGGCTGATGGTTGAGCAGGAAGGTGGACCTACGGTAGCTCATGCGTCCAATCATGCAGGACGCCAAAAGTTCAACTTCAGCTTCATCGAACGCGACCAGACATCGACATTGCAGACGGGAAGCCCAATTAATTGACCTGATGCCGGTGCGTTACTCGACATGACCCGGTAGCTGTCAGAAGCTTTCTACCCAACACACACATCCCGATATATTTGAGGCACCGACGCAGCGATGTCGGTGCCCAACAGCTTGAGGTGCCTTCTACGGCCCTCGACGGCCACAACCACCTCAATCCCCCGGAGGATAGTCTCCGTCGCCGTCTTCGCCGCCTCGTTCTCCTCCTCCTCCATACTGGCCAAGAGCCCTATGGCCGCCAAACCTAAGATCCCGTCGGGCAAGGCCGCCAAGATCCTGGCCTCGGGCCACATTCGCGCCGGCAAGAAGATGCAGCTCGGCAAGTTCAAGAAGAGCAAGAACCTCGACCGGAGCAGGCCGCCCGCGCCCGGCGAGCGCAAGGCCTACAGGAAGCGCGTGACGCTGAGCAACAACAACGCGCTGCCCGTCGAGGGGCTCGAGGCCATGAGCGCCGAGGCGCTGGTGGACCCGGCGAAGGTCGGGCGCATGCTGGCGCTGCCGAACGAGCTCGTCGACCAGCTCCGGGCGGTCGAGGCGTTCAAGGCCACGCAGACGTGGAATATGTTCCGCCAGCCGTCGATGCTGCAGCGGAAGGAGGCGAGGGAGCTTGCGGAGAAGATGCAGAAGGCTGCGGGCAAGGGGGAGACGCTGAAGCTCGTCATCTCCGGAGACAGGCTGGTCGGAAAGAGCATGCTTCTGCTCCAGGCTATTTCGTATGCCTATCTTAACAACTGGATTGTCCTGCACGTTCCTGAAGGTATGTCGTTCTTCTCACGCGCTCTTTACCGGCAGTAACTAACAACCCCCAGGCCAAGACCTCACAAACGCCTCCACTGAGTACGCCCCTCTCCCCGACACCACCCCCACCCAGTACTCCCAGCAAGCCTACGCCCTGCGCATGCTCCAAGCCCTCCGCAAGGCCAACCAGCAGCTCCTCTTCGACCTCAAGACGGTCCTCCCCCACCCTGACCTGGTGCAGCACTTCCCCGTGGGCACCTCGGTCCTCCAGCTCGCCAACGCCGCCAAGGAGGCCGACACGACCTGGCCCATCTTCAGCGCCGTCCTGCAGGAGCTGACGGTTGAGGGCCACGGCCGCCCGCCCATCCTCTTCTCCCTCGACGGCCTGTCTTTTATCATGAAGATGAGCGAGTACCGCTCCCCCGCCTACGAGCTCGTCCACGCCCACGACCTCGCCATCGTCCGCCGCTTCGTCGACCTGCTGTCCGGCAAGACCAAGCTCCCCTCGGGAGGCGCCGTGATCGCCGCCACGACCAGGGGTAACTCCCCCCGCAACCCGTCCATGGAGCTCGCCATCGCCAGGCAGGAGGCCGCGCAGGGGTTGATCAAGGAGGCGCCCGTGCGGGAGCCGTACAGCAAGAAGTACGACGACCGTGCCGAGGGGGTTCTCTCGAACTTTGAGGTGCTGAAGCTCAAGAGCGTGAGCCGGTCCGAGGCGAGGTCGCTGATGGAGTACTGGGCCGCTAGCGGGTTGTTGAGGACGGCTGTCGACGAGCAGGCTGTTAGCGATAAGTGGATTCTGGGGGGCAACGGAAACCTCGGCGAGATGGAGAGGGCTACGTTGTTGACTATGAGGTTCTAGATTTTGGGAGTGGAGAAGCCTTGTATCACTTTGTAACATATAGGATGATAAAATGTGTATGTGTACCTACTGCCGGTTGCTGTGTTCAATCTATGTTGAACTTCTTGAAAGGATGATTCGCCGAGGCTGAATGAGACATGTGATGTATAGCCGATCAAGTCCGGCCAAGGGTCTGCAACATATTATATACTTCCGTTTTAGACTGGGCCTTTGGGCTTCCCATTGCAACAGCCCTGTAAAGCCTGGAGATCGTGTGAAGGAGGCAAATAGTAGGGACTGACACATAACTGAATTCCCGCGGGAGGCGTCCAAGAGATGATGGTTATAGGTGTGATATGGACTTTTAATAACCTGGAAGTCATTGATGTGTAGATATCACGGTAACAACCTTTACATAGGACCATCGCTATAACGCCGTAGTTAATCAGGTAGTGAAGTCAGCATCTGCTGGCCGAGCAACAACTGGCGGAACAGCGCCTCGCGAAGACGTGCTTCGCAGCGACTCTTCCAGCCGCCGTTCCTCCTCCTCTAGCTCTCCCGGAGAAGCACCTTTTTCCGCCGTCTCGAAGTCCAGCAGGACGACCCTGCCCTCATCCCGCACCAAGAAGTTGTGCCTGTTGATGTCGCCGTGCTTAATGCCCAATGAGTGCAACCTCCGCAGGACCGCGCGGCAAGCATCGAGATCCTCCGGTCCCGTCGTCCTGACGACATCGCCAACGTACTCGAGGATGAAGCCGAAGACCCGGCCCTCCTCCGCGAGATGCCCTAGGAACCGCGGGCCGATACCGGCCCCGCCCTCGTCCGCGATCCACCGATACGCAGCCGTCTCGGCCTCGAGGTACGGCGTCTGCCAGGGGAACTCGGTGAACTTGAGCAGCACCGGACGGTCAAAGAGCGGGTGCGACGCGAGGTGGATGTTCTGCCGCAGGCGGCGGAGCTGGCGGAACTCCAGGTGGTCGATGGTGGTGGGGTGCCATGTCGCCTTGACGCCCGGCAGGTCCCTCTTCGTGATGCGGACAAACGCCGGCTTCTCGGGGGTGGTGCTATCATGCGCGACGTGGCCCTCGTTCCAGTCGCCTGGGGGAAAGGGCGGCAGGGCGGCTATCACAGCCGGTCCAAACGTCCGGCCGTCCCTGGGAAGGACTCCAGGTGCCACGGTGACGTACTTGACGTGCTTGCCGTCCACCAGAAAACGGTATTCGCCCTCTTCTTCATCGTCCGGGTCCACGAGCGTTGTCAGCAAGTGGACACTGTTGTCTGTCGTGGATTTCATGTTTGATTATGTCGTGGAGGTGGAATCCCTAATGACCTCGCCTACTCCTGGTTATACGTGTCGTAGGCCGAGCAAAGAGTATAAGAACAATGGCACGAGAATTGTATATGACGCTGGCCTTGAGAAACCAGGTCCTTCACAAGGCCAGATAAATGTGGCGTGTCCAGGTGTCGTCGGCTGTTTTAAGCGCGCGCCAGCGATCTGGCAATATGTAGTCTAAGTGGATGTAAAAACGAGGTTGTCACCTCTGTTGCGGTTGCACATGGTGCCTTTAAACGGCCAGCGGCAAGGACTCAGGTTGACTTGGAACCAACAGACCATAGTAATCTCTCAAAATAACTAATCGAGCCTGGAGTACAGGTCGCTGCTAATTATACTTTGAAATGCTTCCTCTTATGGTCTTCGGCATGTTTCAGCATCTTGGGCCGGCCGTAGGTTGGCCAGCTGAGATGTGAACGGCAGGGAGAAGGCCCTTGGCCAGGCTGGGAAGTTGACCATCCCCCAGTGGCGTATAAGAACGATTGGTTCGACACCTTGATGGAATAGATCCCGTAGAGGTCGAGCCACGAAGCAAGCGATATCCTGCAATCCAATATCCGACATAAGAGCAGTACTCCTCTATCAAGCCTATAAGCAGGGGGGGGGCTGGATCGAAGCCGCAACGACATTGTATCTTGGTATGTTGACCCTGAGCTGATATCGAGGACTGGATCGCCGAATGCTGACGATATATTCCTAGAGGCGGCGGTCTCAAGACGTGAACCAGAATGTGTACACAAATGTATCGCGTTTACACTTGCGGGTGCACCAGGAACGAGGAATTCAAACAGTGTGCTGAACTGCAAGGAACGAATGTCATTTGCACCCCAGTCTTGCGGGTGGCTATGGATCCGTCGGCGCATATGTGTAGGAAGCACATGGTCAAGCGAGGAAAGGATGAGATGATCCGTCGCTGAAGTTGGCGTTGACATTCGGGCGATTCTCAATATCGGTACAGGCAGACCAAGCGGAGGTGGACATTGCTATGTCGGAGAGCTAGGAACTTGGGAGGCATGGTGTTCTTTGATGTGTTGCAAGATGTCTTGTTGGTTGTATTGAATCCGGAAATGAGTCGAAGGATCTGTGCTGTCTCGGCAAAGTGAGCAGTACACACCCCAGTCTTCTGTCTGGTCGCATAAGTTGACGTGTGGCGCCCTCACAATTGACATGTATCGCTGGGACTCGGTCATCCTGTAATCGACTCTCCCGTTCAACGTCTTCGCATTTGCCTCTGACATGAGGGGCAGCAAAGCCTGGCGGTCGATCAAGGTCACCCTGAGCCTAGAGAGCTTCGCGCATGCCGTGTATCGTCCAGGGAGGCTCAGTGCCTGTGGAAGGTGACCTAATGCCTTCCTCTGCAGCTTGGTATGCCGGACCGCAAGAGTAAGTGATATGGGAAAATACTCCTTCTTCGTCGTGAAGCAGAAGTAGCAGACTCGTTTGCAGGTGATGAGGTAGAGATAGCCGCCAAAGCAGGCGAGGCAAGATTCGCACTTCTCCCTCGTCAATGTCTCCGCGAGGGTTTCACAACTGAACGAAGCGGCCTTGATGCTGACGACGGCGCGCAAGACGTTGGGACAGTGCGTCCACAGTCGTCGATATGGCGGGAGTGAGTCGACGAGGTGCATGGCCCGCTGGTTGACGCGTCGAAACATGGTCAGTGTCGGTATGTCTAGCATTCCGAGCACTTGGTCGTGGAGTTCGGCGGGCAGGAGATCAAGTTCGCCGACCGGTCGCTTCGCCTGGATAATATGCTTGCCGTTGTCGAGGGGGCACCGGACGTCGAGTCCAGCGTCGTCCAAGGTGTGGTCGACAATCCTGAGCTTTCGACGGAAGTGGGTGCCTCCATCGTCTTCGGAATTCAGGATTACAGCCATGTTCACATGAGGACTGGGCTGTGGAAAAGGTGGTAAGGTAGCTAAGGTAATTTGGGAGACGCGTCTAATGAATGGAGCGTGTTCAGTGGTTGGATAGTCCAGGGACTAACCCTAACCCTTGCGCCCACATGCATTGTGAAACCCCCAGGGCGCTAGCGGCTGCCAAGAACCATTGTATTATAAGGTATGTAGAGATGGATGTCCTAAATTCGGGCGTAAAACACCATAATCCACTGCAACCTTATGGGTGCGAGTACTGCGTAGGATCTGCAGCTGGATATGCGGCTTGATTTTCCCACCACTTGATCCCATCGACACCCTAGCAAACCTGTGGTAACAAGCCGCACGATTTTTGGTGGCAGATCACTGCCATAATGTGGTTTACGTTTTCCACAGCTTTGCCTAGACACCCACAGTCCTCATCACAATCCCCAACTCCCCCCTCTTCCCCTGCCCCATCACCCTCATCTCCTCCTCCAACCACGCCAACACCTCTCCATACCCAGCCTGCTTCTTCCTCAAAACCTCCCTAAACGCCGCCGTCCCCAACCATTCAACCTGCTGCTTCGTAACCTCGCATTTATAACCCTTGTACCTCTCCGCCCTCCTCTCGCTAGCCAGTAGCAAGAACGCCACGTCCAGCAGGTCTTTAATACCGCCGATGACAAGTTTTGCGGTCGGCCTTTTGTGTTTGGGTAGACACCGCGCATACGCCCACGTCTTGGTGGCCGTCTCGACAAAGGCGGAGTAGATGTTGCGGACGACGAGGGACGGGCTGTTGTGCGCCGTGTCGTAGAACATGAGGTGGGACTGGATCTTGAGGAAGCTGAGGAGCTTGCGGCGGAAGTTGTGCCCCGGTGACCGCGTGTATTCTACCGTCAGGGAGTCGAAGACTTGCGGCCCCGTGGAGACCGGAGCGGGGCGGGATTTGGAGATTGATAAGGTTGTGGTGTCGATGTGCGTGCCGCAGTAGGGGAAGAGGCTGTCTCCCGGAGGCAGGCGGGGAACGGGGGAGGGCGTGGAGGTGGACATGGGGAAGTTGACGAGCGTCTTGTCCGGGTTGACCACCACACCGTAGGAGGGCAGGCCGGCGTGCATGGTTTGCACGAATCGGGTTGCTTTGGGGAGGGAGGTGGTGATGAGGAGGAAGTCGTCTATCAGCCTCAGCAGCAGGCAGTCCGGCAAGTTGAGAAAGGAGAGTTGGGTGGCTTCCAGGTCGGCGTAGAAGTAGCTGCACAGCACCGAGGAGAGCACGGAGCCCTGCGGGATGCCGTTCTTCTGACGGTAGTACTTCTTGCCTATCTTGACGAGGTTGTCTTGAATGTGGGTTGCCATAAGCGCCATCAGGGCGCGGGTCTTGAGGGAGCGGGTGGCGACAGACTCGACGAAGACGGTGTTGCGCTTGGAACCTGCGAGGTGGGATTCGAGGGTGTCTTTGAAGGTGGTTCTGTCGGAGGCGGGTTTGGCTAGGGCTTGCCATTTCTTGAGGGGTTTGTTGGTTTGGCCCATCTCGGAGGGCTTGACTTCGACGTGCTTGACGAGTTTGTACTCCGCTGCGCTGGGGACGCTGCCCATCAGGTCGATGACGGCTTGTTGCGGGATGCTGTCGAAGGCGCCTTGGACGTCTACTTTGGCGAAGTAGAACGGTCCAGCTGACGCGCCCAGACCGATCTTGAATTCCTTGATGCGCTTGTAGATGTCGCCGACTGAGAACATGGCCGAACCCAGCTTGTCGGGGTTGAGCGTCTTCTCGAGTTTCAACATGGATCCGACAGGCCCCAGGATGCTGTTGATGCTCGGGCCGAGCAGCTGCTTACTTCCCTTCCCCATCGTCCGACGGCGAAGGTTCATAATCGGCCGCATACTCAGCCCCTTGGGCAGCAACCTCACTTGGCTGAAGCCGAGACTCCGTGAGTTCAAAACCTTGAGGGCATCGTCCAGCTTGACCTCGTCGAACATACTTGTCTTGAGCGCCGCCATGGCCGGCTCCGCCACGTACCTCCACGTATCATGGCGGAAGAAGAAGAGCCGGTACTTGTGCACGCTCGACTCGGTGACGTAGAAGTTGCTGCGGATCAGCGGTATCAAGACAGAGTCGATGACATAGTACAGGAACTCGAGAAATATCTCTAGGCGCTTCTGGGTCTCTGGGCGGGAGCACTTCTGACCCCTCAGGTTAGGGGGCGCGAGCCAGTCAATTTCGGTGATCTGTTTCATGATCAGCTCGGTCGCATCCCAAGACACGTGTCCAGGTCACCGGAGCAACACACCTTGAGGTCCTGTAACACTTCGTGAAGCGAGAGCTGCTCAAAGCGGCGCATTCGAATGAAGTGGTCGACTTTCCTGAGGAATGCATTTCGGTTGTGCGCCTGTACCGCGTCGCTTCCCCAGAAGTCGTTCGGGATGATTTTCGCGAGGACAGCCTGGCAAAAGGCCGACACGTGTGCGATCGGTGTCGCTAACTCGACCAGAGAGGAGTACTGAGGCAGCTGAACGGGCTGCGGCGCTTGACGCGATTTCTTCCGAGATTTCGTCTGCTTCTGTGTACCGTGAGACGTCCGAGTTAGACGTCTGCCTTGGGCTTGAGCCTAGAGTTCGAGATCAGTCCACCAGCGCTGCAGGAAAAAGCAACGAAATGCAAGACGTACGGGGCAGTAGTGCTCGAGGAGTTTCGAATATGAGCAGCGATCGTGCAGTACTTGAAGCCTTTCGACCAGGTGCTGCGGCGAGCCCCTGAGCCTCTTCGGCATGTGCGCCTTGAACTGCTGTGTACCCTCGCTGGCGACACAGAACTTCCGCACAATTTCTTCTTCGCGTAGCGTGTAGTCCTGGAATTTCTGTGCCGTCTGGGTGTAGTCCACCTGTGAAGTGAAGACATTGTGCAAGTCGAATTGGCGAGGAAAGATGTACATCATGACCCGCGTGGTCGCTTCCTCGAATGTCCGAGAGTTGTCCTCCCGGGCATTGTCGTGTGTATCACGTTTCAGGGGAACCCGATTGAGGACATCTTGCACAGCGTTAGCTTACGCATTCTAAGGGGGCTGGGACACAACTTACGAATGTGCCTCAGTCCAAAGTGCACCAGACCTCGTGCGTTGAGGGCGGCTCGCGCGTAGAGCATCCGGCTTCGGACAAATGTGATCTCGGACGGAGTTCGAGCTGTGTCCGCCTGAGGCTTGCCCTTCTTCGCCGTGCCTGCCTGTCCAGAATCGCCGAGTTGAGTATCTGGACAATCCAAGTCTGAGACCGGGATACCAGAGAGTTGCTCGTAGTTATCTCGCCCTGCTTCCACCCGGCTGAAGATGGAGCAGTCGAGAAGCAGATCAATCATCATCCGCTCCCCAGCTTGTCCAAGGAGTAACAACAGCTGCGGCCACGGGACCTGCTTGAGAGTGCGCACATGGTTGTTGGTATAAACAGCAAACAATCCGGGTATCTGGCCCTGGGTAGCAGTAGCCTTGCCCTGTGGTTTCCGAGCTGAATCCCTTCTGAACCCGTCACAGAGCAAATTCTTTGGCCTGTCGCCGCTTTTGTCCCTTGAGAATAGTAGCCAGATGGCGAAGTCTACTATCTGCAACATTGTCAGTCTGTGTCTCTTGTGCCTTTGACAACACGCAGCGTACCTCGGTCTGAGAAAAGGCGAGACCGGTGAAGCCATCCGAGAGCGTCACATAAGACTCGTCCCCTTTCTGGGAGAAGCTATTCCACTTCCTCCAGCGGTCATCTTGCTCAGCTTTTGGCGGCTGGTTCGAGAATGCCACGACCGTTGTGTCCAGCAGACGAGCGACTGCCAGCTCGACCTCGGTCGGTGCAGTTCTCGACTCTTCACTCTGCAGTCCGACTGAAGCAATCTTCTTCCGCCTGAGACGTGACGATGCCGGAAGTCTGGACAGAACATAGTCTCGTAATGTCTGGATATGCGGATACAGCAGTGACAGCAGGGGATGGCTGATGGAATTGCTGGTTGACGGTACTCCTTTCCCCCTTTTCGTCCTTTTTGACTGCTGGCCCGTCAAGGGGGCATCACCGGTTGCCTGCTCATTGTCCCGTTTCCTCTTGTTCTTGGTGCGGCCCATCTTCCAATCCTAAGACCGTGAACCTGCTTCCACGCCGACGAAGCACCCCCACGATGTCTCGGCTGTTTGTCAGGCGACGCTTCATTTCCACAGTCGGACCAAGGTCATTAATGGGGTTCAAGCATAAATGTGGCTGTTGAGTGGCAAGCCTATCGGGGTGTAGAGGATTGAATTTCTTCAATCATTGGGCGTCAATGGCGGGAAGTCGTAGCTGGATGCATGTTGATTCATCGCGACAGTGTATGCACGTTGAAACGCGCCTCCGCGACTTCCCTGGAAATGGAGCGCGTTTAAACGTGATGCGACCGTACTGAGTGGCACCTTCCGTTAAGTTACGGAGCGCATTAGCGCGCGGGGAAGCGCGCCGGCGTTTGTTAGCTTGCTGTGGGCCGTGGCACGGACATGGGTCTTGGCAGAATCACTGGTTATGACCTTTCTGTTCTCTTCCTCCAACAACAAAGTTGCACTTTGCATTTTCATCCCTCGATTCGGCGTTCCTGTGAGTGTCATTTCGCCACCTAAGTTCGCAGGGACACTCAAATGAGTTGACAATGCTCGACTGACCGCTTATCTTGCGGGTTACTGTGCCACATTGGCGGGACAGAGGAGTGAACCAACGATCATGCCGTGCCAGGATCGCCGTCATCAGGTGCCCACGAGCTTGATGCGGGGGTTTCGGGTGAATGAGTTGTAGCAGCAACAAGGTGCGGCTTGAACGCTGTTGCGGCTGGGGAAGCTGATCTGGGTAGCCCGCTTGTTTGTCTCATACGAGGGCTGTCAAGCCTTGTCGATACGAAGGAAGCATAGCATGAGACGTGATGCCATCATGCCGAGGCCACGAGCGCCCACAGGTAGACGGTGAGGCTCCAGGTTGTTGTCCAAGCGGGAAAGAGTAACATTTCAGAAAGCAGATGCCAGTGTAACGGTGAGTGGATTGATGTTGCTTCAGTCTTGATGGGCAAGGCAGATCATGATGTATTGAAAGATGCAGCATCTGGGGAAGTTGACGATCCAAGGGCCATCAGTGCCACTTTCATGACACTAGTTGATCGGCATCTGCACTCGTTCCTGCAATCGCTAGAGTTTAAATATATGGATCCGAACCAAGACAAGCGCGAGACAATTAACGGCTTTGATCGAGACAAGCAGGTACCTGACAGCTCGACACCAGCAGCCTGGAAGTACTGGACTGTTCGACTCATGAACCCAAACATCGGAGTAGGTACCCAGACCTCGGAGTAAGGTAGGTAGTAGGTACCCAAGCTGGAGAGAGTAATCAGGGGCAGCGGAGTACAAGGACAAAATCCCCTTGGTCCTCTGGGTCGGGAAACACAGCAGGAATGAGAAATGGGAAGAGAGTCGAAGAAAGCCATGACGATTTCCGGCGGGGTACACACAAACGCACCCTTGCGTCGTGCTGCCCTGAAAATAGTCACTCCCACTGTTGCTCCCGCACGTTTAAGCTCGCCGGCCCGCGCACATCAGAGCAAAAAGCAATGCAGAGGAGAGACAATAGAGAAGAGGAGGAAAAAGAAAGAAAAACAAGATCATGATCTGGAAATTCGCTTATCTTGTGTCGCTCCTGCTCAAATACTTTAAGATTGCTGAAAGAGGCATCCATCCTTAACAGCAACCGTGTTATAGTCAAGGAAGGAGCTGCCCGTATTATTTTTTCGCATCTCTGATCTCACCATTTCTCGCGCCTTCCCGTTCCCGTGCAGTCATCAGCTCGACATTCGACATTTCTTTTCTGGAGCTCAATTGACTTTCTTTCTTTCATATTGAAAAAAGTGTGCTTAAGACTGGCATTCACATAATCGCCAACCACGGCAATAAGCTCCTCCTCCGTACCGCTCCGTCTTACATGCATCTGACCCTTCATCCACCTACAGTCCCTACCTATCCTTCAGTTATCAAAGTTTTTCTGGCTACTTTACCCCGAATTCCCTGATCCTGTATCCTTGCTGGTTCAGAATCAAGGACCACCAATAGGTTCCACCGTTCCACTCGCTGCAGACACGGAGACAAGGAGACACGGGGCTGTGAAGACGTGTTTTTACCCGTATCGTATGTACGCAGCTGTCGCTTTACATCACTCACATATGCGCCTAACACGGAATGGCAGCTGGGAGTGAGTGAATTTGATAACGAACAACACCACAAGAAATCGATGCATTTGGCAATTGGGGCCAATCCTACTCTCGGCCCCTCTTTCTGTCTCTCTCAAACCAGAAGAAGGAATGGAAGCTTAAGCAAGCGAAGATAACGGCGCCAAGTCTCGAATTCTACCCGTCACTGCCTCTCAGCAAGAGAAGCACCGAACAAGAGTGAATTGAGGCACGGACATTTTGACGTTGCGCCAGCAAATGCCCTCCCCAGCATTTTGCATTTGGACGAAGGCCATCTTCCCGCACCGCCCATCCATGTAGTGCTGTGCTCCAGTCGCCTGTCGCCTGTCGCCAGTCATTCTTCGACTTCCGGAACAGCACACCCAACCAAACATCTCACAAACACTTCGCCCAACCAGCGTGGATTGATGTGCTGGCATGCCGACAAGCTCTGACGCCCAACCCAGCCAGTCGCCAGCGACCTTTGCAGACATTTGCAACCCGGCCAGCCTGTCCGGGCCTTGCATCCATTGAGATTGCTGTAATTGCTGTAATTGCACTTGCTGGCCAGCACCGTCCGACTTTCCATCAACCCCAGAGGTACCGATCGCAAAGTCCCACCAACCTGATACCGCCCGCCCGTTGCATCTCAGGGTAGCAAACGACCACCGCCATCTCTGATGTGCAGGCCAGCATGGACGGAGGAATTCATGGAGAGGAGGGACCCGTATCTTTGTCGCCGCCCGAGCAAGCCCGACAGCAATACGGTTCTCGAAAACATCTTTCCCACCACGGCCACCAGTCCCTCGACCGCTCCCCCGTCCAGCACCACCAGTCCGAGTTCCATGTTTACAAGAATAACTACCAAGACCAAACCTCTTGGTCCCAGTCGACGGTACCGGCTGCTCCCCCACCCGCATCTTCGATTGCGCAGGCAAACTTCCAGGCATTTGCCGCCAATGCAGCCGCCGCCGCGTCAAGGGCCCCCACCGACCGCTACGCCGACAGCAAAGCTGCTATAGATCCCGACGACTTCTACCGAAACTATCGCGGCGTCCAAACTGCGAATGGTGTTCACCCGCCTTCATCGCCTCCTATCGACACTGCCTCTATGGCTCCCACAAGTTCGAACACTCGACACCTTCCTACGACACGGGGCGGACCGACTCCGAAACAGGCTGCACCGTTCGATATTTCTGCTGTGAAGGGGGCCCGGCCATCGCTCCGATCGGTGTCCAACCCTGTGGACGACAGGCTAGACAACTCGGCGGCAAAATCGGCTGTGCCAGCAGGCTATGCAGGGGTCGCGCACCGGAGTGTGAAGGATCTGAAGAAGAGTTTTGACCAGCAAAACAGTTCACAAAACGATCCGCCCGCACGGAAGCCCGCACCGAGGACTGCGCGGTCAAGGGAACCATCTGTTGGGCCGCCATCGTCACGGATAACTAACGGCGTGAATGGCAAGACACAATACTCGAGTCTCCGGACGAGCACAACACGCGATACGGCCGCAGAATCCACCAGGATACCAGGGTCCCGCGCAACGCAACGGCAGAAGTCAGTGCCGGAGGACCAGCTCTCGAGCAATTCACAGTCGTTCGCAAGTCGAATAAGCAAACCAAGAGGTGCCATCACAACGAATGCGCAAGCCTCGAAATCCGCGTCATATCTACTCGCAGACACTTCACCCATAGATCTCATGACTTCACCGCCTATACCACGATCGAACCCTCTCCTGTTTGGCGAGATACTACCGGAGCAGAACGATTCAGTGACTGCTGGCTATGGGATCAGTGTTGTGCGGATACGAAGGACATCAGACTCCAATCTGCCTAGCCCGTCACTAGGAGGAACACATCAAAGGAGTTTATCCGATCCCGATGGCCTCGAACCGGCTTCACCGACCGACTGGTACCGTACGACCGAGCCACTGAGCCAACAGAAAAGTGAGCCGAACGGGCAGCATGTGAGGGTTACCAAGGGCCATGGTCGGGCACATAGTGACCTCGCTTCGGCTGGGACAAGATCCGCCATTCCTCGGCTCCAGCCTGTTTCTGTACGACCTCGCCGTGACCAAACACCCCCGTCACAACCAACATCTCCATCATCCCGCCTCCCCCGCTCCGTGAAGAATTCCAACCATTCCAACAACAGTGCTGCTTCCACGAGATCGAATTCACCTGCCGCGGCGAAGAGACCGCCAGCAAACGGCGGGACTTCACGACAAAATGGCCATCCGCCCGTCACTCGTGCGAAGACGCCCACCAGTCGCTCCAACGCTCCGCCTACGACAACTAAAACCCCGAGTCACACTCCGGCCTCCGCCAGAAGAACACCTGCAAACATAAACACAACCAACTCCAGCGGCGGCAATCGATTGAACGCATATGTCTCAGTACCTCAACCGAAACTATCACCTTCGCTTCGCAGTTCTCGCCCAAGACAGTCTGTGGCTTCAGCTACAACTGCTGCCTCAAGAATGAAGGCTGTCGACCGAGCTCAGTCCCCATCAAATCCGCGATCGCGGGCGCCGTCGAGAGGACCGTCACGAGGGCCATCCCGAGCGGCATCAAGACAAGATGAGGGGGAAACAGGTCTCCGGAGACCACGCAAGATTTCCGTGGGCCCTATCGACTTCGCCCAGAGACGTGAGACGATCAAGCTGGCATACAGCAGATCGATACGAGAGTCGCGGGCTTTGGAGGCGAGGCAAACGGCCGCCGAGAGGAGGGAACGGGAACTGGAAACTGCTGCCCGTACCAAGCTGGAGGCCGAAGCCGTCAATGCACCCGCTCTGGCCGTCTCAGAAAACGAGGCGCCGAGTCAGCCGACTCGGCCAGCCGTGCAGAGAAACGATTCGAGAAACGAGGTGCCGTTGAAGATCGTTACAGATCTCTCGTCTGTCCACGCACCGGACAAGGAAGCGTCGAAAAACCTGGACTCACCCACACTAGGGATGCCCGGAGGCTTCCCTCCCACGGGCTCCCCACCCATGAACCAAGCCGACGAGGAGATACCTCAGTCGGCAATATCAATTACTTCCGTCGTTACGGAATTCGACACGGAACCGCAAACAGGACCCCCAACACAAGAAACCACCACCACAATCGATGACGATTTGGGCATCACTCTTCAAAACTCAGCAGTGGCACCCGAGCCATTGACCCATATTCCAAACCTCCACCAGAAGGCGTCCTATCACTACCCGTTTGAGGACGATGAGGGCGCAAATGACAAGGTGTCGCCCCGAGACACTGCTGCGAGGCCTCCTTCACGGCAACCTACACCAACCCCGGCCGAGTTTGCTCCTCCGCTGCCGACTGTTCCTGGCTCCTTCGAGGAGCCTGGCTATGAGTATCGGCGCTATACCCTGCCATCTCCCGTCTATGAGACGAAGGTGACGATTCTGGGCCGCGATCAAGACTTTATCCCAGTCGGACTGTCTACTGAAAGCCCCGGCGCAAGAGACGCGAATCACGCGCACGTTGAGCAATACCAGCCTACCGTAACTAGTGATCCGCGAGGAACTGATGGTACTGTGACCGTCGGATTCGGCAAAGAGCAGGGGTTGAACTTGGACAACTTGGAGAGCTTTTACAATCCACCCCGTGTTCACGATAACATCGCGGCTCTCCGCCAGTCTACGCTTAGCTCGTCTGACCACGACGCTTCTCTGGATGGCTATCGCTCTGTGTCGGATAACCACAGGACCCCAGACACGTCTCACAGTCTGACGGTTCCACCTTTACTTACGCCAGCCAACCGGTTCAGCCAAGCTTCAAATTGGACCGACTTCTCCATGGGCAGCGCTGAAGACCCTGATGTGCCGACAAGGGGATATAGCCTCCCAGGACATGCAGCGGATTATCGTGGCCGGAAATCGATGGCCTCTTCGGTGGCGCCGTCGGACCAGGGTTTTCGGGATTCTAGTTACGAGGACATCACGCACAGTACAGAACTACCCCCCAGGGAGCTCAAAGCTCAGCTGCCTTCCATACGTCCCGACTCCCTCTCAACCCAGGCGCAGCTCCCGGAACTCGATACCGGTGCTGGATTTTCGGTGCCTTACCTGTCGGAAAAGCCCTCGCACAAGGAGGAACTTCCTTCGCCGCTGCCACCGGACCACAGCCCACCTCCGGTACCTGACGAATATGAGCTGGATGAGAATGCATACTACAATGACACTCGCCCTAGCAGCTATCTCCGGAACGATGAAGAGAGTGAGGAAGTGCCGCAGCCGGTATCGACCCCTCATTCTGTTGAGAAGTTGTCTTTGGACCGAGAGCTGCACAGTGTCACTATGGTTCCTAGCATTCCCTCGGGGAGCGAGCAAACTGGCGTCTCTGACAAGGAAACGAGAAGGCTCACCCAACGTCAACACATCATCAAAGAACTGATCGACACCGAAGACACATTCATTAGAGACATGAGTGTTGTTGAGGAGATCTACAAAGGGACAGCTGAAGCATGCCCTAACCTAGACGCCCAGACGGTCAAGATCATCTTCCGGAACTCTGGAGAGATAATTGCATTCCACACTGCGTTCCTTGCTCAGCTGAAGGAGGGCGTTACGAGCGTGTATGTGGCCAAGGGCAGGCGATCGCCCCTCTTGAAGCAAGAGTCAGCAAAGAACCTCAAGGATTCGGATGCTGTGACCGTCAACTCGGTCAACTCTAGCGGCGCCTCGTCTCTCAAGGCTCAGATCGACGACGGACAGGACCGCAAGACTTCTGTGGGCCCGGTCTTCTCGAAAAACATCGAGAAGCTCAAGGCTGCACACGAGGGGTTCTTGCGGACGAGTGACACCGCGACGAAGAGGTTGATCCAGATTCAGGAGGACACGGCAGTCAAAGTCTGGCTGACTGAGTGCAACGAGGTCGCAAAGGAACTGACGAGCGCTTGGAACCTGGACTCTCTCCTCATCAAGCCAATGCAACGAATCACCAAGTATCCCACGTTGATTGCTCAGCTGCTCGAGCACACACCTGCTGACCATCCGGACCGGGAGGCACTCCTCGCTGCGAAAATGGCGGTCGAAAACGCCATTCTCGAGATCAACAAGACCAAGAAGAACTTCGAACTGGTCGGACAGATCGTGGGTCGGAAACGCAAGGAGTCGGATGTGAAAGCCGGCATTGCCCGGGCATTCGGTAAACGGGTGGATAAACTCCAAACCTCTGGCAGCCGGGTAGCGGAAGACGCCGAATATCTCAAGCTTCATGAAAAGTTCGGAGACGACTACCTTCGGCTACAAGTCGTCCTGAGAGATGTCGAATTCTACACCAGGACGGTCACCTCTTATGTCCACGAATTCTTACAATATCTTTCGTCAATGGAACTCGTCATGAGACTCCAGCCTTCCAAGCACTACGGCCATCTGGAGAGCAAGTGGGTTCAGTTTAACGTCAGCATGCGGGATCTGGAGAAGGTTCTTGAACAACACGTAAGTTATTTTTCGCTGTAGTCTGTCATATCTATCGTCGCTAACATTGCTCAGGTCCTCTCCGTTCGGAAGGATGTCATTGAACCCTTCGAGTCAGTGATCCGGTGCTACGGGAACCCATCGCTTGCAATGAAGAAGCGTGCCAAGCGCCGACTCGACTACGAGAAGAGCGAGCAACTGAAGAATGCCGGTAAGAAAGTTGACAAGCAGCTGGCCGAACTCGTAGAGCAGTACGAAGCTCTGAACGAGACTCTCAAGAAGGAACTCCCCAGGCTGTCCAACCTCACTGCCAAGATCGGCAACATATGTCTTGGCAAGTTCGTCACCATCCAAGCCAACTGGTACGCCGTGTGGAAAGAGAAAGTCAAGATTCCATTGCCCGACACATCGCGCATTCCGGAATGGAGCGAAATAATATCCACGTTCCAGACGGACTTCAAGATGATGGAGGAGGAGGCCATGACCATTGGAATCCTCAATCCAGCCCACCGCGGCCGCACATCGCAGTCCACAACCGACGATGCTGCTTCAACCTACTCCAAGACTCGATCACGTCCAGGGGATATGACTCCTCGCAACCGCGGGCTCTCGATCAACAGCGACAGCGTTCCGTCTCTGCCGACGCCCGAGTTCGGCAAGCGCAACAGCGGCAACAACTTCGCCATCTCCCCCAGCATGCCGAGCCCAAACCACTCGTACTACCGTGACTACTACTCGGGCATTAACAGCCACTCCCGCGGCGCATCATCGCCCATTACACCCATCGTCCCGGGCAACATTTCCATGCCGATGGCAGCGCCACCACCGCAGCGGCCAAGCACTGGTCGCAGCTACGAACCCGCCAGCAACATCGCACCAACACGGCCGAGCGTCGACTCCACGGGAGGCATGCAATCTGCTGGTGGACACAGCCGCCGCGAGTCCAACTCGGCCTACAATTCGCCCTTCCCCCACCCAGAACAGCGTCGCTTCTCCGGTCTGTTCCACTCCGCCCTGCCTCTCCCGGACAACGAAGAGAAAGACCGCTCATCCCGCGCCTCATCGAGAGAGCGGCCGAGCAACAGCGGCTACAACGTCCTGTGGCTGGCGGCCTCGCTCTTCGAGTTCAACATCGACACCACGAAGCATGAAGCTGGATACCCCTACCTCACGTATCAAGCTGGAGAGGTACTTCCCCCCTTGCTTGAGTTCCATCCCAGTCCACCCTTGTACTAATAGAATACTCCAGATCTTCGACGTGATAGCCGAAAAGGGCGAGCTCTGGCTGGCCAAGAACCAGGACGACCCGCGCGACATGGTCGGCTGGATATGGTCAAAGCATTTCGCCAAGTTGGCGGATTCTTAAACTCCCCAAATCCCTTATCTACCTGCCATCACTTCTTGCACCACATACCCTTTTTGATCTTCTCTTTCTCCCAGGAGAAGAGACGGACACATCACACATACCTATTTTACGATTACGGAATACCGGGGATTGGGTTAACTGCTTTAGAATAAAGCATTGGCGTTTTTGAGCAGCGAAAGAGGGTTTTTATATTTTTTCTTTTGGCTTGGATTCTTTTTTTCTCTCTCTTTTATCTACTTAATTTGTGTATATTTGGACGGACATTGGGCCTCAACTTTAGCGGTATAAATCGGTGGCAAGGGAAAACGTGCGCGGTCGAGGCGTACCCGAGAGAGAGAGAGAGAAGAGCATTGGGATACTGCTCGTTTCTTGGGAACTCTCCGCAAGGCAGACGGCAACTTGGCTCCTTTTTCGTTTGTCTGTTGGTCGGTCGGTCGGTCTGCCTGGCATGGAAACGATGAGGATGCGACGGGGCCCTTGGTTTTGACGGCGTCAGGATTCACGTGTCTGTTGAAGAGGGACGATGGCTGCTTGTCCTCATGTTGTCTGAGTCGACGAAGATCATGGATGTTGGACAGACGGACGGACGAAAAGGTGCGGCTGTCATGTATTGCGGTTGGCCTTGGAGCATGGATAGGAAGACGGACAGGATAGGATCATTAAGACGATATGATGGAATAAGAATAAGACGGTGTCAGCAATGATTCTACTTGTTACTGTTCTCCTTGTGTTTACAGTGGCCAGTCTCACATGCCGGAGGACTCGAGGACAAGTATGACCTCAACGAGCTTCAATGCAAGAGCACTTCTGATGTAGATGTCAAGACGGAGAGAAGGTTGTCCGGTCTCTCGGACATCGTACAGGTATCTCGCGTAGTCCAACGACGAACAAGATGGAATGCCAACTTACCGACTTACCCAAGCACACTGAGTGATCTGCAGGCCTCCCAACGGTGACCTTTTTACTCCATCGTCAACCCCTTCCCCAAATTCCAAATCCCTTTTCTCTTGATCCTCGACGTCCAAGCGCAAGGGGAGTAGGGTAGTATGCGGTAGTTCCTTCTAGAAGCATTTTCAAATTCCGCAGAAGTATTCAAGAATCTCAAGAGAATTTCGAAATCCTGTCGGTAGATCAAACAAACTCAGCGCACCCCTAGGTGTCCCCCCCCCCCCCCCCCCTGGTCCGGGTTGAGACACCGGGGGCAGAGCCGCAAAAAGGAAGCATATGTATCAGTTCGCATCTTGGGTTCGGTGTTCGGTAGATCTACCACGCATAACCGCAGCAACGCAAGGGGGTCCTGGCCCTGGTCCTGGTGTCGATCCCGGAACTGGGGGCCCGGACCAGACGCAGACGGACGTCAACTGAACTTTCGAGAAGGATCTCAACCATGGGGGGTGTTATGCGTGGTTCGAGAATGGGACAAGGGGGAAAATGTGATTATTTTGTTGCCGGGTTCCGAGAATGTGATGAGATGTGGTCTAGGTGATCGGAGGGCTCACCGATTGTCTCGGCCGGCGATCATGGGGGGGAGATCCATTGGGTTTCTGGACGATGGAACTTTTTGCTCCTGGCCGTTACCAACGTATCCAAATGCTGAATAGGGAAGCCTGCAGGTTCCCAGACGCAGAGGTTTTTGCTCCTCTTGGCTTTTAAGGGTTTGTGTCAAGGAGCACCCTTGATGGTGGGATACTGAGACGTGTGATATCACGATTCACCTCTACCTGGGTGCGATGTATGTCTCTGACGGTAGGTACGGAAGCTATCCGCATATACGCTACGCTGTATCGGATTTCAGAGCGCAACTTGTCGTCACATATACTCTGCAGGGGCTGGTGCGCGATTATGGGTTAGGGGAGCACTGGGGAGCTATGTCCGTGTGCCGGTTCGACGGGCTGTAGACTTCGTCTCGACCCTGGCGATGCTTGTCCTTCTTTAGTCTCGTCAACAGACCTACCAGAGGGTCCGAGTAAGTAAATCTCTTGGCCGGCCCATGGGCTTTGTGAGATTCTGACATTCAATCCGAGCTAGCACCAGTGTACTTCGCTCCGGGCATGTCGGCCGTAGTGAACCAACGCCTAGTAGCTCCTATTTTGCAGTTCATGGAGCCATTAAGTCGAGACATTGTACGGCGTGTTTATGAGCTGGTTAAACTCCGATATTGCTCGGATCTACCCGTTATTGATGACAGAGAGGTCATCCCCGTGACCGAAACGGGATCTTTCTTATCAGTGGCTCTGGAACCATGTTTGGAGGGAGCATCTTACCCGGGCTGTACCACAAACCGGGTTCGCCTATCCGCCCAAAAAATATTCCCGCTACCGCTCTCACCTTTTCTCTCGACACCTGCCTTTTCGTGGGAAAGAAGATGGCGGCGGTGCTGCCCTAGGGTTTGTATGCCCTGACCTGTCAAATGTGACAAAGTACGTATAGGGGGTGTGCCGCATGAAAGCTCGGTCTGCGGTCTCCCCCCATCCTGCGTGTATCACCTGGGTTACTCATAGCTCCGGCATTACAGCTTCCCCAGTTCTCCTCTCTTTCTCGTACCCAGTCCACTCAGAGGAAGCTCCTCGCCAATGGTCATCGGTGAGTGGTCGCTGGTTTTCTCGTTGATCGTCGGGGTCGGACCAACCTTGGTCCCCCCTCTCCTTCAGTCCTTCTCTCCACCTGGTACCAAGCTGTGGGTTGGCCCAACTCGTCTTGAGATATAGGTACATGGGCCAGGGGAAGCGACGGCTTGCCTCCGGGAGACATCCACTGCGCCATGGACCGTAGTCGCCATTGGACATGGCAGGTTCGGTGGTGTGCCAGCGATGCTCCTCCCCGCTCAGCCAAGAACCAAACTTGAGTTTGTACTGGTAGCGGCTGCGGCTTGTCTCTTCTCGTCGCTGACACTGGCCCTTGGGTGTGATTCTCATGATTTACTCCAATCACCCTCCTTCTTGCAACGTGCGTAGTGGCAAGTGTTTAGTTCGGACCCAGACAGTGTGTGTCATCCAGAGTGTGGTCCGTGGGTATCAAGATGTTCTGGATACCTAACCCTTGTGTTAGAGTTTCCCCCTTGTGAAATGAGGCGATAAAAGAAGCGATCACAACGACAGGGAAGCCGCAGGGATAGAGAACGTTGTGATCCACCAGAAACCACAGGCAGAAAATCGCCTATATGTCCGCAGCCGAGATTCCACGTTTGTGCCGTAGAATCAGCGGTGACAGCACACTTCCCGCCGCCGTGGTCGTGATTAATACCGGATAGATTGACACACGATCCACAACCAGGTTCTCTCAGAGCCAAGACCAGCGCTCGATGACCAAACGTTGGGCATCTAGGAATGGGTAGGAAGCAGAAACACGATGGAGGGTGTTACGGCAGCCCCTTGAGTTGATCGTTGCACAAGGTAAAGGTGTGAGCAGTTGGGTATGCCGCTTTCCGAGAGCCATATGGCGGTTGTGATCTCTGTTCGGTAACTGTAACGCATTTGCTTGGGCCACTGTGTCTCACCGCTGCACATATCGACATCGACATCAAGCAGTCGGATGCTCAACGTTCTCGACATTCCTTCCCTGATGCTCAAGCTTCCCGTCGGCCAGATTGTACGGTTTCCACTGGTGATGACAATGAACAAACGAGCTCACTGTATTCTGCTTGTCTTTCGCAGGTGGTCTCGGTAATGCACGACGGACCGCAAAACCTTGATCTGCAACCAAACTTCTCATCTCCCAACCGGCTTGGTTGGATCCATGGGACGGTCCCGCAACCGAGATGCCGTTGAACACTCCTGGCCCTCAGAAGTAGGCACCGACGTCACCGATGTCGCATTCTGTAAGACGAGCTTCAGGTTCGCAGAAAAGGGAATTGCGACATGTTTGTCTGTCTGTTGGGGATTGAAAAAATTGGTGTTTGATGATTGCTCTCAAGCGTCCGACGTCGTTGAAGCTTCAGGTACTTTGATACGTGACACAACAACTCTGGTATTATTGGAGGCAGGGATAGGGGCTCAGACCTCCCGACAAACGAAAACTTCGAGAAGCCCGAAGGAACCGACTCGGTTCACGGAAGTCGACGACCGGGTTTGGTTGCATGAATTTGCATGGAGATGACCTGTTTGGGAGTATGCGGCGGAGAGAACGTCTGGAAGACTTCCTTTTCAGAAGATGATTTGCAGTCCGTGAGCTTGGCGGGTATGTACGCTCTGACCTTGGACAGTGCAATGCTGGGTTGTGACGGCATGCCATGCGCAAGATACGGGACGGTCAAGAGGATGGCGAACTTCGTTGACCTCGTGGAGTACGAAGAAGCAGATGGGATGTCTTTGTTGGCAAGCATACGTATGTACTGCCTTGCGGTGTCGTTAATGGCGCCCCCTGGCATTGACATGTTGTTGAGATCACCCGCGCCATCGCTCAGGAGGACAGATTCGAACTCCCAAACATGTGGCGCCCACGCATTGACTGGGCGGTCAGGCTTTCCCTGAGGCGTGTTCATGAGACGGATTGCCGGCAAGGGAATAGCTTCATCAGACTCAAATACAACGTATGCTTTTGAGACAGAAGCGTGATGTTGTCCGAATAACAATTTCGGCGCTTTTGAAGGGTGCAAGCCGCCCAGACGCCATGTCACCCTGAGAGTGGCATCAAAATGGGAGGGCCGTTGGAGACCGTTGCAGTCCTGGACACCTGTCAATGTTGTGCAGAGTCGATCCATCGGCGAGGCCTTCAGATCGGGTCTCGAAAGCCCTGGAACCATCTGAACTTACGGCCCCTGCGCTGCTGTTGGTTGATGAGAGTCCACTTCTTCTTTCTCGAAAGGTCAATTGCAGACGAGATCTCCATACCTGGGGCATGGTCCCATCCGGATTGCTGCTGAAGGGAAATCGCCCAGCGCGTCCGGGAGCCGGAAAGATCCCTGACGCCACCAGCCCAATCTGTCTTCTCCAGGCTGCAGTAGCGCGGTCTCGTGGGGCCACACCCCTCCCTGACACCCATCTGCTCAATGCCAAGGGTTTCAGGTCGTAGGGCGAAGTCCAACTCGACACTCAACGACATCCTTCACAGTATAGTGTGGTGAGAATGGGCCATTGTGGTACAACATGACGTCAACCGAAGCCTTCACTCGCGTGTGGGCCATTGTGGTACAACATGACGTCAACCGAAGCCTTCACTCGCGTGTGAAGCCACAACGGCCAGACGACGAAGAAATCACGAGTGATATTCCGCGATATTGATGTGAACAATCAATCATGACGAGTGTCACGGGATCGACTGTTCTATTCTTGGAACTTGGACGTTCGATGCGGCTTCCTGACGGTGTCGAGGGTTGTTTGCGTGGCCGTATCAAGGTACCGGTGGCGGCCACGACGACCACCGCATGGAGTTTGTACGAGAGACATGCGGCCAACGTAGCATACGGGTTGAGGCGAGACTGCAACTCCGCTCTGAAGTTGATGAACTTGCCAATGAACCTGAGGAGATTCGCCTCTTGTCAGCTGTGATGGACTTCAGATGGCGAAAAGAGCACTCTTTCCGAAAGCGTCGTAGACCACGTCCGCGGAACTGATCTTGGAGGCTTGATTGGGCAGCAAGCAAGGTGTCAAGCCATATAGGTTACACCAGATATAACCTCCACGAGCAGGGATGATTTTAATGTGGCCCAGCCACTCTTTTGATCACTGAACTTCTGCGTTCTTGGCAGGACTTGCGATGTGTGTGAACGGGCCGGAGGCAATGCCAGAGGCAGGTTGTGCGTCAGACAAGCCCTCTTGTGTCGAACAGGATCCCAACTTCGCGTACAGCATTGCGTTGCGAGCGACTTTGACACCTCTTCTCCCCCAACGAGGCCATCACTACCCGTTCCCGCGACACCCACTTGCAACACAATCAGCCGTCGCCCCCGCAGGCTTTGAGAGCATGCGGTACCACGCTGCTATGCCCCGCTTGCTTGATACTGAAATGGAGACGAGAGCTTTGTTTGTTGCTCCTGATCTCTTCGGACCAGAAAGGTGTGACGGTTGGGTAAGAACGCTCAGTCGAACAACATGTTATGAAGGGGTATATCAAACATGTCAAGCGGTGTAGGTACCTGCTTGCTGAGGATGTGAGGGGGTTGTAATCTCGCGATTACACCCTCTTCTCACTCCGTGCCCCGCTGTGCCGGCGCCATACCGCCCACACCCGTCTGCGAAAGCTCTCCTCTTGGTGGAGGAGTGACACTATATGTCGATACCGGTGAGGCAGGTCCCTGACAACTTCAGGGGTCTGCACACATTATGATCTGCCTCCCCGACATCCTCGTACCGTGTCTTGGTGGGATATAGTTCCAAGTCCGTGAGGGGATGTGAATAATCCATCTTGATGGGGTAGAGGCAGCTCATATCGCCTGCTTCTTGCTGTATGCCAGGACCACAGGCGATATAAAGATGTAAAGACCAGCTCTGGGGCAATATTCAAATTGCTATTTTGGTCCGCTGGTATCCAGTGGCAAGTTGTAGCGAGCAGGGGAGCTTCCCGCGTCATGTGTGAATTGCCCCGCGGCAAGTACAGGTACCGACTGCACTGCGCTCGCCTCTTCGCTGTGGCCAGCTTCCTGAATCGGTGAGATATGTCGATGAGGAGAAAAGAAGTGATGGCATGATCATCGGGACCAGGCGCAGGGAGCCTGTCCCGAGACCGCACCAACAGCACAGGCAGGACTTGACTGGTGGGCCGGAACCTCGCCGTTGGGATGCTGTAGCTCCATAGGGCATCGAAGTACAGCGGTACAATAAGAGATGCACCAGGTTCATGGCATGCACACGCCATTCGGGACGTGGGCCTGAGAAATTGTCCGTGTTCAGTTCTGCGGCATTGGCGTCGTCTGATGGACACCCCCCCTGCCAACATCCTCAATGGCTTTGAAGGATGCTGCGAACACCGGGGGCTGGAGCATCGTAGCGATCAGCTTCCAGCTGTCTGTGCGTCGTCTTATTGGTGAGCAGCTGAACAAGTAGCCAGACCAGGCCCAGCAGCGATATATAGTGGCAGGGTATTCCGGCCGGATCGCAGGACCAAGCTGATGAAGGAAAGACCAGAGAATAGAAGCCCAGCAACATCTGACGTCCGTCATAAGCAGTATCCCTCCTCTCTCGTCGTTGCGGGTGCATCCCGAGCCGTGTCCGTTCTTTGTCTTTGACCGGCACCCCAATCTTCGGCCGCTCTTTTTACTTCATCTCCAATTCCCCCAGTTCCCAAGGTTCCAAGACCCAATCTCCAAATCCGCTGCGGGCGGCATACCCTCCTCGGCCGGTGTCTGCAACGTTTCGATATTGCCTTGCACTCTCAGGAAGTTTGGGTTCGCTTGTGACCTGCGGATGCGGCTGACTTCTTGAATCCTGGGACCAGTCAAACTTGGCGATACCTCCTCCTCCTGTACTGCAGTGTACACGGTAACATCTGACCAAGACCAAGCCCCCAGCGAAAGTCTTCGGTTCCGGACGCAGAGACAGAGGCCACGGTGAAGGCACGTTTTTGGACGACGATCCTCGCGACCGAAGAGAAGCAACCTTTGCTCCCACACTTTGCATCCTGTCAAAAGAGATTCGAGGAGCAGAAAATCAGGAAGTTCAGGCCGGAAACAATCTTAAGAGAAAGGTCAGTCGAAAAGGGTTCTTTTGTTTCAGTCCGAGTCATTGTCTCAACCCCCAGCCGAAGAAGTGAAGAGATGACGGCATGGGCATATGTCCAGAATGCCAAAGTGTTCAAGTGGAAAGAAGCATTTATTGCCCCCCGGATGTTTTGGATGGAGAAGCTTTCCTCCAACTACCTGAGCTACGGGAAAATAAAGTTGACGGACGGCAGTGGCGTGCTCTATTTCTCCCAAAATAACCACTTGCACCTTCCTTGTCAATTGCATCCGGCCTTGCACCTGCCGGGATACTGAGAACACGTCCATGCACGTCCAGACTCGGAAGACGCGCCTGCCTCCATCCTCTCCCCTCATCTTATTACGGGGCCGAAGCGAGAGACGGCAGGAGGCAGAGTTTAGGTCGTCTCCAGCTTTGCGTTGCACCTTCCCCTTTGTCAACAATATTAATCTCGAGCCATTGCTCAACTGACTTCACACCTCGAATCATGGCCATTCCCTCCCCCCTGCACACCGGCCGTTAGCTCCACTTTCGAGCTGAGAAGCTGTCTCCGCCCTCCGCCCCCGCGAATCCCCCCCATCTCCAATATCCCACGTCCACCTTTCCGAAGCTTCAAGCTCCTTTGTCCATACGCACTACTTTCATGAGACGTCGTCGCGATATACAAGCATACCACGTACACACACGAACGTCCGCGCATGTCCAACAATAGCATCATAATCTAACAAGCGACTTTCAGACGCATCCATTCCGAAATCCTGCGCTTCTACTCCGCTTGCGCGCGCGCGAACTGTACGACATCTCGAGCATAAAGCTGCGCCGCCACTTCGAACCGGTCGTTTCAGCCCTTCTCTACGTTCGCTACTGGAGATACATATAGCGCGCTCTCTCCATCAGTGTCGGGAATCACTTTGCCGAGCTACACTTGAAGAGGCGCAACGAGATACCTGAATATAACCTCGACTCGACACAATCGTCCATAGACACGCCGAGCGCCAAGTTCTCGACCATTGTGTTGCGCCTAAGTGTGGGGTGAACAAAAGGAGGTTAGCAGGCATCATCGCACCGGCGCATCTGGTCTTCCTCAGTTGAAGCATCTGGCCGCAGCAGTCCGACACAATGAATCACGGATATCCTCCACCAGGGCAAGGAGGGCATGGACTTCCTCCCGAGATGCACCACCACCACCAAATGCCTCTCCCACCAACATCATATGCGCCCGGTCACTCGGTAGCGCCCTTACCCTCTCTACAAGGACCACCGGGAACAGGATATGCTGATGCATACGGCCAAGTTGCGCAAAGCGTCGATACGCCTACTGCGCCCTCAAGCGCAACCACGTCGAGGGATCCCGAGACGGAAGAGAGGTCGCGTCTGAACCTTGTACCATATTCCAGTGTCGAGAACGGACGGAGATATGCGTAGGTGGTCTCGATTGGCCGTGCCCGGCAAATTCGCTGATTCCCGACTTTTTGCTAACTTCTACATCCCTGGCAGCCTAGACGTTGTGCAACAACCACAGCGTGCGCGCATGTGTGGCTTCGGAGACAAGGTACGCCATCATTTCTTCTTGCCATGTGCGGCGCATCCACCCGAGACTTGATACTGACACTTTACAGGACCGACGGCCCATCACTCCTCCACCTTGTGTTCGATTGATCATAACTGATGTCACTACCGGAAAGGAAGTTGACTGCAAGTAAGTCTTGGTTCCGAGTCCTTGGGGTGCGATGAGTCAATTGACGTGGCTATAGTGAGATTGAGCATACGATGTATGTCTTGAACGTCGATCTGTGGTCAGAGGATGCGACCAAGGAGGTCAATCTCGTCCGCCATACCACTGCCACGCCTTCGATATCCTCAACAACCCAGGCGTCCTTCGGATCGATTGAGAGTGTGACACCAGCATACGCGCATATTCTCCCGTCTAACCGACCGGAATACCCGCCTCAGGTGTCGTATCCTCCCACAGTAAACCCTTACTCTGTACAACAGGGTTATGCAGGTACGTTTCAGATGCAATGTCTCGCGTGGTGGCGTCCCTGCTACAACATATGCTCTCTAGGCGAACCCTTTCTAACATTCGCACCTTAGCACCGCAATACATGTCGCCTGACGGATACTCGCCTGCGGGCAACTACTTCCCCAACGGCTATAGGCAGGACATGCAGCAGCTTCCTTCCCATATGCAGTCCCCTCTCGGGTCGCAGAGCGTCGCCTACAGACCGCCACAGCAGATCTACGACCCAATCGGCATGGCCCAGCGGCTCTCCATGTCGGCTCCCCAGCCACAGGGCATGTTTACGCGAAACCTGATCGGCAGTCTGGCGGCTAGTGCCTTCCGGTTAACGGATCCGGCCGACAGGATAGGCATCTGGTTCATCCTTCAAGATCTCAGCGTCAGGACCGAAGGCCAGTTCCGGTAAGCTCAACGAAACCGCACCTCTGCGTCCGCGAATATTGCTAATTGTACATGCTAGGCTCCGCTTCTCATTTGTCAACGTCGGCCTGCCCACCTCGAACGGACAGCAGGCTGCCAACGCCAGCTCCATGGTCAACCAAGGAAAGGCACCCGTCCTCGCATCCTGCTTCAGCGAGGTCTTCTCCGTCTTCTCGGCTAAGAAGTTCCCCGGCGTCTGCGAGAGCACACCCCTCAGCAAATGCTTCGCGAGCCAAGGCATCAAGATTCCCATCCGCAAGGACGGCGCCAACGCAAAAGGTGGAAGAGATGACGATGACGACGACGACTAATCGCCGCTTCCATTTTCTTCTCGACATACCAGATTCGCTCGAATTTTCTTTTATCAAAGCCCGGCTTAGAATGGTGGCGGACGTCTGCATCGTTTTATCTTTCGCACTCCCTGCACATAGCCCACTTTCCCTTCCAGCCACCACACAGCAGCAGCAGCAGATGCAAAATTTACCCTTATAGACCGGAGCGGAGCGACTCGCAATATTTGCATTTGAACGTCGGCAGGTGGAACATATCCCTTGTAATCGTTTGGGGCCTTTCATACATATACCTACACCTTTCTCTTTGTCTTTCTTCGAAATCACAGTACACGAAAGATTTGATACCACTTGGGAGAACGAGGACTCGGTGTCCGTTCGGAAACGGTGAAGATATTTGGAGGCGGACAATATACGGGCTGTGACTAGCTAGACAACCGCTAGATATAGCAACTACCTCCCCGTTCAATGTCTGTTTCGGTTCGTCGTGAATGAGCAGCGTCGACAATCCCCCAGTATCACTTACCTAACCATGAATACCGATCACAGTCTCAAGACCTAGACGGTAGACATATGATTCTCCAAGCCTATCTTCGCTAGTGATAGCCTCTACACGCGATGGAGCCTCCCGAAAACTCTGAGTAACAGCAACAGAACCGGAATCGATCCTACTGGTCCACCGCTCCGAACCGTTCATCTCATCTCCATTCTCGCCTAATCGGGACATTTTCACCTGCTTCTTCCATTGGCGAATTCCCGTTCGAGACATGCGGACGGCGGGAACGCCCCTGACGGCCTACGACAACGGGTCACGGGCTACCGCTGTCCGTGTCCCGTTCGGAGAATATCACGCGCAGTTGACGATCCTGGTTTCTGGTCGGGTTGACTGACGTGCAGCTGCGACCGAAGGGAGGGAGGGAGGGGGGTGTCGCAATTTCAAATATCGGGCTGAGGAGGAGGGGGGGAAGATTGGGATGGGAATCTGGGGTACAGTCTCCACTGCTGTGGTTGCAGATGCTTCCTGGTCCATGCGCTCGCTGGCCGAGGAGTTGGTCGTCATGTAGAGTCTACTGTGGTAGTCGTAGCTCTCTGCCAGAGACCCTTGCTGCCCGCTTGCCCAGAGGTCATCAGCAGGCCGAGCTTCTCTGCCAGCAGGCTCTTCCTCCCTGAAGTCTGCAAATCTTCAGATCACGAGCCGTGCCATGTTAGTGCCTTAGTTGCCCCGCGAACTGTTCTCGCATATCCCCTCCTCATAGAGTTTGCCCCAAGCGGCCACGTCAAACCAAAGGGACCGGGAGCTCGTGATCAGCAGAACTGGTTCTTCGCCAGGTAACAGAGCTAGAAGGGTATAAACCGGTCCGGGAGACTCTCAGCTCGCCAGGCACAACCCCTCACTACCCCCCCGGGCACTCAGCTCTTCGCATTGAGGCTTATCGCCCCTTATCAGCGCCCTCGCCAGCAGGCACATCGCAACCAATGAGTCCGCCAGCTCATTTGCCAGCCGCTGACGTAGCCACCTGCCAGGGGTGTCATCGTGCATCGCATGCAAATCTTTACGCTTCAAGGACTCCGAGGAGTCTTCAACTGCAAAAAAAGACTTGATTTCTTCCCATCCTCAACCTGTATGTCAAACTTGAAGAAGTTTCGTTCATTCAATCAGTTGGCCGATATCTACAGCCAAGAAGCCAAGAAGCCAAGAAGCGGAAAGCGGAAAATGACACCATCGATGGCTTCCGCTCTATCGGTAGAGCCCGCATGCGTACAGAGGGTTTCCATTACGTTTGCATTCGTCAATTCCCATCTTCACTGGTTCACAACTCCCAGCCAGCTCGCCAAACACCATCGGGCTGGCCAGTGACATCAGACGTTTTAGGGCTGAATTCCCATCTTTTCCTGTGTGCCTCTGGCGGCTCGCCCGAACCCGACGAGACAAGAGAAACACAGCCAGCGCCCCAAGAAGGTGCACTGCGTGCTAACCGAACCGACACTTTCCTATTTTTTCTTCCTGCCTTGTGATCAGTCCAAGTGCTCCACCAAATTCTTTGTCTCTTGGTGCCTCCCCCGGTTTGTTTTAGTGTATCCCAGCCTAGCAGAGCAGTCTTGTGCCAGGGGTCCTCCCTTGTGTGTGTGGGTGCTTGTGAAATATTTAAGATGTCTCCCCCGGGTTTTGTCTGCCCGCCCGCCCTGTTACGTACCAACAACTCTCCATACAACATACAACATACTTCACGGCCTACGCTACAACATCGCATAAATCAATCAGTGATACAAGTGTAGCTCTCACGGCGGAACCAGTAAACAAAACAACACAACCAACCACCTACATCACAAAACAAACGCAAACAACACACATAATGTCAGCCCAAACGCACCTCCAATCCTCCGGCCGCGGCGGAGCGGGCAACATCGTCGACGCCACCAAGTCCCCCAAGCTCCAGCCCGAGGACCTGCAGACACCCACCCTTAAGACGAACGTCATCACCACCGGCCGTGGCGGCTCCGGCAACATGGCCAAGAACACGGACCCGGCCGAGACCCGCGCGCGCCAGGACGTCGAGCCGTAAGCCCGCCCACCCATCCGCAATCCAACACCACACCATGCCACAGTTGCAGCAAAGCTAACAAGTGTCCGGCAACACAGCGTAACCCGCCGGCCCTCCCAGGGCGCCCAGCACGTCGGCCGCGGCGGCACGGGCAACGTCTTCAAGGGCGACGATGCCCAGGCCGCCCGCGACGAGGCCAAGAAGGCCGGCTCTGCCGTCGCCGACGAGCATCACGGCCGCGCATCCCCCGGCAGGAACTCGCCCAAGCCCGAGGGCGATAAGGGGTGGGCCGAGAAGGGGAAGGACTTTCTGTTCGGGAAGAAGTGAAATTCGAACCCCCAGACGGTTGAGTTGGATAGGGTGCCATGGAATGAGTAAGCTACTACCTACTATTGTGCGGTTGTGGGATGAAGAACCACGCAGGGATGATGAGGACATGGGCTTGGGGGAAATGAGGTTGCTTTTTTCGATGTGTACATTTTTTCCTATACCCGGAGCAGGTTTGGCGTTTGGGGGATTACTACTATTTTGGTCGGGATCTACGTTACACGAGATAAATTCAGTTGATGAGATCAGAATGAGAAAGTCACTGGTGTTCAGTTTATGTGCTCACACCGACATTCCGAACTCGGGATCCCGCCCGGAGCGTATTCCTCGGTGACGGCGACAGCAAAAACCGGGATTTGTCGATATCAAAAGCCCGATCAGGGTGTCATTGAACGCTGGTGTTTTAGCCGTGACTCATGGATTTAGAACCCTCCCTACCTACTAGTTAGCCACGAAACAACCTCTTGCTCTATCAACATTAAACACCACAACTCCTCTTGGCAACTCCCAGCTCCAATATCACCGCCACAAACCCTCAAAATGCCACCGATAATAGAATCCTTCCACCCCTCCTCCTCCTCCTCCTCGTCCCTCCCTGCACGCCTAATACCAACCCTCCAATCCCACCTCCCGCACTCCCTCCCCCTACTGAGACGGATACAATTCGCCTCTCGCGTCGAGGGCGGCTCAACGCCGCACTCGCACGTCATATACGTCCATTCTCCTCCCCCTCCCGATGACTCCCCCGTCCACTTCGCGGCGGCGTACCTAGACCTCTCGCGCGGCCCGGAGACGGAGTGCTGGGTTTATTCCAGTCTGCAAGCTTCCGTGCCGTTCAACGGCGATGCGACGTCGTCCGAGTACATCCCCCCTTCGCTGTCGGCGGATGAGCTAGCCGCCGCGGTCGAGCAACTTCTCCACCTCCTCCGCCGCATCGAGCAGATCGAGTCTGCCTACGCGGCAGAAAACGGGAACAGCGGAGAAGAAGGCCTCAACCGCGGCCACTCGCGGCACCACGTCCGCGTGGGCGCGCTGCACGAGATCGTGCGCCGGTTGTTGGTGGCGGCCGGGGTAAAGGTGTTGCGGACGAGCGTCGTGCCCAAGGGCAAGGAGTGGGAGTTTTACGCTACCTGGCTGGTCCGGGTCGGGGACCTCGAGCGGAAGAACGAGGTGGACTTGCCGGAGGGGTTGGAGTGGGATGTGATTCGGGAGGGGGACACGGGGTTGGTTAGGGGGCGGACGAGTATTCCTAAGAGAGAGTAAGTACCTTTTAGCCCTTTTCGCCCTTTTCGGTGTGAAGGAGGTGGAAGTGTTTTGGTGAAAGAGTGGGTGTGGAGGAAGGTTTGTGAAGGATGGGAACGGGACGTATACTGTTGGGGAGATGGTGGGAAAGATGATGGGGAAGAGGATGGGAGAGGTGAGGGGGGAAATGGTGGGATAGATGATGGGAAAGAGGATGGGAAAGAGGATGGGAGAGGTGATTGGAGGAGTGCGGTGGTTGAGACCAGGACGGATGCTGACAAGAAACAGTGATACCATGCTTATGGTCCCCAGTACGGTTATCCGGCGAGAGGACGGGACGGCCATTGCCTGGGGGTATTTGGGAGTTGATGGGAGTGTCAGCACCTTGCATGTTGAGGTAGGTGCTCCACGCGACCCTAGGTGGGACTCGTGGGTACCAGAATTGACGATATATAGGAGCAATACCGTGGACAAGGACTGGCCAAGGCGCTCACGGGAAGGTTACTGCGCACTCGGTTGCAAGAACTGGGAGATGACGGATGGTGCTCGACTGATATCTCTACGACCAACTTGCAGAGTCAAGGCGTCTTCAGGAGTATAGGCGGCAGCCCAGCTTGGACGGTGTCATGGTATGTCATTTTCGTGAGTTGAGATGCTTTTTTTTATGCCCCTATGCTAAACTTTGTACACAGGATGTATCTGGACCTGAAAACTGTTGGAGGCCCTCTATAACACAAACAAGAACTTTTTGGAATGTCATTTGCGTGGGTAGACATTAGATCATGACGTTAGATGATCATTTGGTGAGACGGTGCACCTCCTGGAAGAAGAACTTCAGGTCTTCGGGGTTGACGAATGGCGTTATTCCTAGACATCGTCAGTTAGCATTCGATTAGATATGTGAGAGCGGTGTAACTGCAAAGCGTACCATGTCCAAGATTGCAGATCCAGCCCTGTTTCCTCTCGTGCCAGCCGAACCCATCTACCATGTTCTGCACAGCCTCTGTGATAGCAGCGTGCGAACCATAGAGCACGCCTGGGTCCGCGTTACCCTGGATGGTCATCGGGCGGTCGCCGATGATCTTGACTGCCTCTGCCGGGTCATGGAGCCAGTCGAGACCGACAACATTGTAGCCGAGGTTCGACACCGAGTCCAGAGAGTACCACGCTCCCTTAGGGAAGACAATCATGGGTACCGGCTCGAGACCATACTCCTTTAATCTGGTCGGCAGGTGCTTGGAGATGTACGCCAGGTAGGGCTCGGAGAACTTCTTGAAAGCGGCGGGTGACAGTTCACCTGCCCACGAGTCGAATACTTGCACGAGCTAGTCATGGTCAGCACAGTTGCCACGGCAGAGTACCCGGAATATCCACTAACCTGAGCACCGGCCTTCACCTGCAGCGCTAAATACTCGACACACAGCTCAGAAATCTTCTGCAGCAGCGCCTTCGTCTCCTCGGGATACTTGTAGATCCACGTCTTGCTCTCCTTGAACATCTTGGTGCCGCCGCCCTCGGTCATGTAGCAGAACAGCGTCCAGGGCGCACCGCAGAAGCCAATGAGCGGCACGCGGCCGTTCAACTTCGTCCTCGTCAGCGTGATGGCCTTGTACACGTAGTCGAGCTCCTTGGCGACGTCGCAGTGGCGGTCCATGACCTCGCGGTACTGGCCGTCGTCCGGGCTCCTGAGCGGGTTGGGGAAGTGAGGCCCCTTCTTGTCCACCATCTCGACCGTCATGCCCATGGCCTGCGGGATCACCAGGATGTCGGAGAAGATGATGGCGGCATCGATGAGTCCGGCGAAACGCTCGATTGGCTGGAGGGTCAGCGTCGAGGCGATCTCGGGCGAGCGGCAGCATTCGAAGAAGTCCCTGCCGTCCTTGACTTCGTGGTATTCAGGAAGATAGCGACCAGCTGGAGGCAGATATATCTTAGTAAATGGGTAGTGAGAGGGTCAATGGCAGTCAACTGTACCCTGTCGCATCACCCACATTGGCGGCCGTTCAACCTTCTTTCCTGCTTCATCGTCAGCGAATTGTTTCTGCAAGGCATTGACAGTTACGGACCCCATGCTGCCCTGAGGATCAAGTCATTCTGTAGGGGGGCGAAAGAGTGTGACATCTTAGCGCTCTGTGGTTTGTCGTGTTGAAGACAGATTCTCATTCTCTGGAGACATTTAACCAGAAGTCATGCAGTACCTATTCTTGACACCGGCATGTGCAACTGCGTCTAAACTTTTACCCCACCATCTTGCTCAGCCGATAGACGAAATGGAACTACAACCGAGAATCGTGACTCCTCCACTGCGGGGAGACTTGCAGACTTCCAGGTTGCATATGCCTTAACTCAGGACTTACATAAGCCACAGTGTGGGTGGTCTAGGCGCCCTTGTCTCAATTAAACCCCTTGCATTTCGACGCGAAAAGTCGCGACTCGCGTTTTCCACAACCCCTGGGCGCGTTTTCCCAGCCTCCACTTCAAAGCATTTGCTTGGACCTGAATCATTCCTTGCCGCCTGGCAACTCCATAATACCACAGGAACTCCTCCATCGACGCTGTCAGCACCTCGCATCGCATTCTGCCATTTTTGCGACCTGCCACAGAGATACCCCTTCTATTGACATTGTGACGGAGAATTGGCAAGCGTAAACATGGCGCTCCTACGATACAAGGCGCCCGTCGACTACACGGTCCAGCAGAGTAAGTCGCGCGCAGATTCTACTGCATGCGACAGCCATGAACTAACAATGCATCGCAGCCGCCTTCGAGAACTTCCTCAGCGATTTCAAGACTTCTCCGGAGAAGCAACTCACCGAGGCTCTCAGCAACATCGACATCGATGCCGACGACCTCAGCGACGAGTATGATTTCATGGACGACGATGACGACGCGCAAGTTCAGCGCCGGCAACAGAAGACCCAAAGTCGGCTACCACAACACAAGTACAAGGATGTTCTACAAAAGCTCGCAGATAGGCAAGCAGATGAGGTGGTCATCGACCTTGATGACCTGGCAACGGTAAGCATAGCCCTAAGTGACTGTCGCAAGTCTTCAAGAAACAAACACTAACCCCTTGGGAAAGTACGAGCAACAAGTCGACGAGAACCTGCGACTGGTCGAGTCAATCGAGAGCAACACAAAGCACTACGTCGAGATTATGGCACGGGCTATCGATAAGACGATGCCCCAGCCCAGCACTGATATCACATTCAAGGACGACGTCCTAGACGTGCTGATGGCAAGGAGACAGCTGCGCAACCAAGAATTGGCAGAGCTAGCAGCGAACGGGACCGATCCGACAGTTACCCTAGATCAGTTCCCCGCCGAGCTCACTCGTCGCTACACATTGCTATTCAAGCCTAGGGAATCAACCCTTGATGAGCCCATCAAGGCATTGGCTGTCCGACAAGTGCGCGGCGACCACCTTGGTCATCTCATTATCGTCCGCGGTATCGCAACCAGGGTGTCCGATGTCAAGCCTGTCGTCCAGGTCAGCGCTTACACCTGCGACCGCTGCGGTTGTGAAATTTTCCAGCCCATCACAGACAAGCAGTTCGGTCCCCTCACCGTCTGCCCGTCCGAAGACTGCAAGAAGAACCAGGCCAAGGGACAACTGCACCCCTCGACCAGAGCATCCAAGTTCCTTCCCTTCCAGGAGGTCAAGATCCAAGAACAAGCCGAGCAGGTCCCCATCGGTCAGATTCCCAGAACCCTGACCATCCTCTGTTACGGCACATTGGTGCGCAAGATCAACCCTGGCGACGTTGTCGATGTGGCCGGAATCTTCCTCCCCACCCCTTACACAGGCTTCAAGGCCATGCGTGCCGGTCTCCTGACCGACACGTATCTGGAAGCCCACCACATCAGGCAACACAAGAAGGCCTATGACGAGATGACTATCGATCCGCAGCTGGTCCGCAGAATCGACCAGTTCCGCCAGTCCGGTCACGTCTACGAGTACCTCGCCAAGTCGATCGCCCCCGAGATCTTCGGCCACCTCGACGTCAAGAAGGCCCTCCTCCTCCTCCTCGTCGGTGGTGTCACCAAGGAAATGGGCGACGGCATGCGTATCCGTGGCGACATCAACATCTGCCTCATGGGTGACCCCGGTGTGGCCAAGTCCCAGCTGCTGAAGTACATCTCCAAGGTCGCTCCCCGCGGCGTCTACACCTCTGGTCGCGGCAGCAGCGGCGTCGGTCTGACAGCCGCCGTGATGCGCGACCCCGTCACAGACGAGATGGTTCTGGAAGGCGGCGCCCTCGTCCTCGCAGATAACGGTATCTGCTGTATCGACGAGTTCGACAAGATGGACGACAACGACCGCACTGCCATTCACGAGGTCATGGAGCAGCAGACCATCTCCATCTCCAAAGCCGGCATCTCCACTACCCTCAATGCCCGCACCTCCATCCTCGCCGCCGCCAACCCCATCTATGGCCGCTACAACCCGCGCATCTCCCCCGTCGAGAACATCAACCTCCCCGCCGCCCTACTCTCGCGTTTCGACGTCCTCTTCCTCCTCCTCGACACCCCCAGCCGTGACACCGACGCCATGCTCGCCAAGCACGTCGCATACGTTCACATGCACGGTCGCCACCCCGACCTCCATGCCCGCGGTGACGAGGGCCAAGAAGAGGTCGTTTTCTCTCCCCACGAAGTCCGGTCTTACGTCGCCACGGCCCGTACCTACCGCCCCGTCGTTCCCGAGGCGGTATCAGAGTACCTCGTCAAGACCTACGTCAAGCTGCGCGAGACTCAGCGCCGCGCCGAGAAGCGCGGCAAACAGTTCGCGCACACCACGCCCCGTACCCTGCTCGGTGTCGTGCGTCTCGCACAGGCCCTCGCCCGTCTTCGCTTCAGTAACGCCGTCGTGCAAGACGACGTCGACGAGGCCCTCCGCCTGGTCGAGGCTAGCAAGGACAGTCTCAACACCGACCCGCAGGGTGCCAGGCGCGCGCTCAACGCCAGCAGCAGGATTTACAACCTCGTCAAGGCGCTTGCCGATACGGGTGCTTGCCGGCCTGATGATGCGGAGGAGGACGAGGAGGACGAGTTTGGTGGTGTGGAGATGAGCATGCGCAAGGTCAAGGAGAGGGTTATCGCCAAGGGGTTCACGGACGACCAGTGGTTAAATGCGCTTGAGGAGTATACTACGCTTGATGTGAGTTTGCCCCTGATCAGTGATGGTGTTGGGTGATAAAGTGACTGACGAGGTGATTTAGGTCTGGCAAACGGTTGGGAACAACACGCGGTTGGTGTTTGTTACTTCGAGCAATGGCGCCGAGGCCGATAGCGATATGGAGGAGTAAAATGTTCAAGTTGGTATGGAATGTCGGGTTTGAGTGTTTGGTTGGTTCGTTGGTTGCGATGCCTGGCCTTGTCTTTGGTTTTGCCTGGCGTTTTGGGATTACGGATTCGGCTGGTTGGTTTTTGTGAGTGGAAGTCGAGTACCCAGACTCTAGATGAGTGATTTGTTTATGCTAGTAATGAAGATGTACTTCATGAAGTCTGCTTGGGTATGCGGGCCCGCCTGAATCCAAAGATGCACTGACCTGCCGTGTGTTCACATCGCCGTCAGCAAGTGTCTGCCCTACATCTGCCGTCGATGTATCCCCCTCACTATGAAATGACATGGGGAGATAATTCGGACCTTCATGTTCGCATAGGGCGTCCATTCACCATGTCTCACGACGAGACAACATTTCCAGTATACGAAGTACTTTACTGTGATAACCTAATGAGTACATGTATGTTCTTACTCCTACGGTCCTACCTTAGTTTTGGAATCTTACGTACCTAAATAAGACGAGACAGGGGAAGGTGTGTTGCGAAACTCTCTGGTGCTGAGTAAGTTTTGGAGACTAATCCGCGGAGGTGTGATGTCAACGCCCTTCAACATCCATGTGAATTACATCCTCCTCCAGATTTGACGCAGAACATCATGTGAGCCGTGTCGCGCAATGGGCGTCCATTCCCTGGGGACTTGTCGTCAAAGGCGCGGTGTGACAAACAATGTTACTGATGGCTTTTCGACTCCTCTGTATGATAGAGAAGGAAAAGGGGGATGGGTATAAATGATCTACGGCTCTTTACCTCCCAGTACTGAAAGAAGCAAACTCATCCGACACAGAAAGATCGGCCTGAACAACCTACACAACAACTAGGACGCCATCCCAACCCCCGTTATTTCTACATCGTCAGCACAACCAACCTCAACCGTAGTCTTGGTCCCCTCACAACCACACATCAAAAATGGCAACAATGCAAGCAATAGTCATCACCGCCTTCGGCGGCCCGGAAGTCCTCCAGCACCAAACCCTCCCCAAACCCTCCCCCGTCCCGGGCGATGTCCTCATCCATGTCAAGGCCTTCGGCCTCAACCACGCCGAGATCCACATGCGCAAGGGCGAGTGGGACGAGTGGGACCCCATCTCCGGGCTCGAGTGCGTGGGCGTGGTCGACGCGTGCCCAGGCGGGGGGTTTACCCCCGGCGAGAAAGTCGTCGCCGTCATGGGAGGGATGGGCCGCAACCGGCCCGGCGGGTATGCCGAGTTCGTCAACGTGCCTGCCACGAATGTCGTCAAAGTCGAGACGGCGCTGGAGTGGGAGCGGCTGGCGGTCGTGCCCGAGGTGTATTCTACGGCGTGGACGTGTCTGTTTAGCATACTCGAGTTAAAAAGGGGGGAGAGGATACTGATCAGGGGCGCGACGAGTACGATTGGTCAGGCGGCGGTGCACCTTGCCGTCGATGCCGGGGCGGCGGTCACTGCCACGACGAGGCAGGAGGGGCGGTTCGGAATGTTGAGGGGGATGGGGGCGGTGGATGTCAAGGTCGAGAGGGACGGGCTCGGGGAGCAGTTTGAGGGTGGTGCGCCGGGGTTCGATAAGGTGCTCAACCTGATCGGGAACCGGGTTCTGGTCGAGAGTATTGCTCTCGCGAGGGCCGGGGGGAGGGTGTTGCAGGCCGGCTGGCTGGGGGGGCTGGCGCCTGTGAAGGACTTCAACCCGATGCTGCAGATGGAGAGCGGGGTGCACTTCAGCTTGTTCCACAGCAAGATGCTTGGGTCGCCGGCTTTCCCGCTGTCTGGCATTCCGCTGCAGGAGATCGTCGACAAGATAGACCGGGGAGCGTGGGATGCGAGGCCGAGCCATGTCTTTGAGTATGGGGATATCCACGATGCTCACCGCATGTTGGACTCTCAGGCGGCGGGCGGGAAGGTTGTGGTTAAGCACTAGATTGGCAGAATACCAGCACGCTAGAATATGACTTGGTAATGTTAAGAAAGTACTGGGTTTCACCTCAGATATCACAGAGCTGGCACCTGTGGAACCCGGCTGCTCTGATGAACAACAGGATGCCCAACCTGACGGAGTTATAAGTAGCAAGCTGTGAAAGGCAAAAACCGCATTACTGGTCGCAAATCATATCATCTGGGGGTCTTAATGGGTGTAATACCTCGCGAGACGTGAAGTATACTAGTACTTGTAGTAGAACCGCGTGGCTTTCCACTCTCACGACTTCAGTGGTTACAAGATGGCTACGAATATCGAGATATAAACCCTAACCCTGACCATATACCTTCTCAATTGCGCTGCCACCCCTGAATCCGAACATGCATCTCACAAGTTCCAACAACACTAAACTGAATCAAACACTGTATCTTCTCCAACCTTTCAACTTTCTCTCCATTTGCACTACATACTGGGAGAAATGCCTCCGATGTGTCTGCAATCTACCATGGCATTATGCACGTGTTCGTGTCAGGGCGGACTGCATGTTCTCAGCTCGCCGACGTACGAAAGCTCTCATTGGATGGACAGCACACCACCACGAGGTTGAGTCGTGGCAGTCAACTGAACATGGCCTGGCGAGGCTTTGTGCGAGGCGGACTTGATGTGAAAGATAAATCAACAACAGCGACCTTCTCGATATCAGGCTGCGAGGGCCTGTGCCTCCTTCTTTCGTTTTCTGTCCGCTTTTTTTGCCGCACAACAACTTTTGAATGATACGTCACAGCAGATATCGACATGGAAGGTCTCACGGCGGTTGCGCTCGCAGGCAACGTGCTTCAGTTCATCGAGTTTGCACACAAATTTACCTCCAGGGTCGCCCAGATCTACCAGAAAGCCGAAGATGAGAAGGCAAACCGCGTGCAACTTCAGAACATGTTGAATGATTTCATCCTTGTGGCAGCAAAGCTTGAGTCGAAAACCACTACAACGCCTCACTCGGGCACTCCGAATGCGATTTCCCGGCCCATTGCGGTTCAAGCCAAGAATGAGAAAGTCGAGGAGACGATGAGGATGCTCGCTGGGCACTTGGTCGTTCTAGGACATCACGCGAACTCTGCGCCCGAGAGCCCTGTGGAACGGCTAGCACGGAGCTGCAAGGTCATGGCGGATGCTCTGCTACATCGGCTGGAAAAACTGAGGGTTGTCGAGGAGCGAGGAAGTGGTCGAATCTGGGAGAGCGTCAAGGCTGCCCTCCAAGAGATGTGGAAACAGTCTGAGTTGGACGAGCTGCTCAGAAGTCTGGAAAATCAGAAAAAGGAGCTCGCATTCCACGTTCTGTCATCATTGAGGTATTTGCCGAGAGTTCCTCTAGGCACTGTGGAAGTATTCAGCTAATACTTTCTGTGTGGCAGGGAGGGCCTTGACTTGATTTCGGTGAGACAGGTTGATCAGTTCGAAGCCTCCGACTTGGTCATGAAAAAGATTCTGGAGGTTATGCAAAATCACCCACCTCAGGTAACAAAGCCATATATCGATGGGATTGCCAATAGGATGTCCCAGGAGCACAGCAGGACGCGAGAGGAGATCAAGGATGCTGTCATGGAGGCCATCAACTCTTTGGGGCTGCGCGATGCCAGGTTTGACATTCGCCTTCTGAAATCGCATGATGTTTTACAGGCATATGCACAGGACTGCGCATTGAGTCTTCTCGGCGAGGAGAGGGAGATACTGGAGAGCTTAAAGTACCCAGTTATGCTCGATCGCGAAGACGACATCTCGACGGCGCAAAAAGAGACGTTTTCCTGGATCTTTCAGGACCCAAAACCGGATGACCTGCCTTGGAGCAACTTTCGCGCGTGGCTCAACGGGGATGACCACCTCTACTGGATCACTGGAAAGGCCGGATCAGGCAAATCAACCCTGATGAAGTACCTTTTCTGTCACGCAAGAACCAGGCGTGAAATCCTGGCGTGGGCTACGCCTGCCCAACCTCTTGTCATCGCAGGCTTTTTCTTTTGGAACACGGGAAGTCCGATGCAAAAGACACAACAGGGGCTCTTCAGATCACTAGTGTACCAGATTCTCTCTCATCATCGCGAACTCATGCCACTTATTCGCCATGACATCGGCTTTCGTGACGGATACAACAAGCGGAGCGAGGCGTTGAGCGATTCAGTCTGGACAAACAGCCGCCTCGAGCGTGTTTTCCGCACTCTTGTCACGCAGACAGTCAAGCCGATCAAAGTCTTTCTGTTCATCGACGGACTCGACGAGTATAGCGGTAGTCACGGGGACATCACGAAACTGCTAAAGGATATCTCGACTACCAGGAACGTCAAGATATGCGTGTCCAGCCGGCCGTATATTGCTTTTCAGAACGCCTTTGGCAAATACCCCAGTCTCATCCTGCAGAATCTAACGCACCGCGACATCAAGACGTACGTCACCGCGAAATTCAACGAAGATCCCCAAATGGCTGAGTTGCAGAAACGCGAGCCAAGCACGATGCATCTCGCGATGGAAGTGGTTGACAAGGCTGCCGGCGTATTTATCTGGGTGAAGCTGGTCGTGAAGTCGCTCCTCGAAGGCCTAGGCAGCTATGACCGTCTCTCCGATCTGAAAAGGCGCCTCAACGACCTACCTGAGGATCTGGAGGATCTCTACTGGCATATCCTCCAGTCGGTAAAACCAACCTTCTACCTCGAGCAAGCAGCCAAGCTCCTCCTCATCGCCTACCACGCCGGTAAGCCGCTCACACTACTCCAGCTCGCATACACTGACCTCGAGGACCCCGATGCGGCCGGCCGGGCGAGGTTCGGTGAATTCACAAGCGAACAGCAAGTCGAGATGGCGCAGTTCATGCAAGGGCGGATCAAGACGCGGTGTCTGGATCTCCTCGAGGTGCCCACGTCGTCGTCCGATGCCGACATTCGGTACCGGACCGTTCAGTTCATGCACCAGAGTGTTGCCGATTTCCTGGCCACGACCGAGGTCAAGCAACGGTTGAAAGCCTGCCTCGCCAGTCAACCAAGCTTCAGCCCCTGGGGATGTCTCATGAAGTCGTCCATCTTACAGCTCAAGCACCTCGATACAGTGATGTACTCCCACAGCAACAACCAACCCGCCTCGTTCCTCGCCGGCGTGTGGTACCACCAGGCGTGGTATTTCATCAGAGAATTCGCGGATTACGCTAGATCCATGGAACGAGAGAAAGAAGAAGCAGCCATTACCCAGCTGGTCAACGACCTGGACCGATGCGCCGGCCACCTATGGCAGCTCTACCTGTCAGCCGAGTGCCGGTTCCTCCTCTCCGACGAGGTACACTGGTCCGAGATGCGGTCTGAGGGCATCGACGTGCACCTCATTCGGCGGCACGGGAGCATCCAGTCCTTCGCTCTCGAAAACGGCCTGCACTCGTACGTCAAGGCGACGGCGGGGCTGATGAACAAGTCCCAGATCGAGTATGCCCTCTTGGTAGACGAGGTGCTGCAGGAGGGGGGAGACCATACCTGCAACTACCGAGAAACACCACCCCCTATGAGTCTAGAGCTTCGGAATCTGTTGAGGGAGGCCAGTAAGCCCCGAGTGGCCATGGGCTCGGAACTGGTCACCCAGCTGGCCTTTTGGCGGCCGGATCGGAAGTATTCGCGCGATAGAAGGCTGCGGCACATTCGCGGTGCGCATGCCCTGAAGGAGGAGGCGCTTAGGGAGGAGGTAACCAGGCCTTTCGGGACCAATGTGTTGATATCAAGGACGGTGTTTGGTGCTGAATGAGTAAAGTAGCCGGGAAGTGACATCACGTAGGCTATCCAATGTTCCTGCGGTTGGTGAAATGGACGGTGAGACATGGGTCATGTCTCGACGGCGGTCACCCGGCATCGTGGCGTGGGGATCGATACTTCAGTACTTAAGCCAGGTCCATTCACATAGAGTGAATCCGATAAATGCCCCAGGTGGTTGGCGGGTACATAAACACAAGTATCGTCCACCTCTATCAGCCAACAAGGCAACATGGTGTAGTGGTCCGCCACAGTCGATTCCTCCCCGCTTGCCCTTGGGGGGGCTGGGGTTCGAATCCACCTCCCGACGGGCCGCATCTGGTTTCATCCAAATGCCCGCCCCCCATCGCCAAACCCCTATCCGCCCTGGGCAGCTACCAGCGCTCCCGCCGGCCTCACACACCCACCCAACCCTCCCACACTCTGGCCAGCTTACCAAAAGGAACGCCCAACTCGCCTCACCAACAACCTCCAATATCCGAAGTAAACCTACGGGATGTATCCCCAGCACAGTAGGTTTCGTAGCCGGGCACCCTGAGGGTTGCCCGGTGAGCTTTTGGCTCCTGTTCACTTCAACAATGACGGTCCATTTCGTTTGTCTCTAACTTCTGTTACTGCTACAAGTTAGAAGGAGTACTAGGCGACTGAAGCGATGAAGGGAGGCTTGCACTGCCGTCTTGATACACATCCACTCCCAAGCTCACCAGACACCCCAAACCCAGTTTTGTCCGAAGTTCAAATCGCAACCCCCCTCTCCCACCACCTCCCGCCCATCCACAACCTAGGCAACACATCCCCATCCCACCGGCAGCTCCTTTCCCCCGGTAACCCGTACCCCAGCGCCCTCAACGGCGACCACGGCAGCGGTTCATAAAGCCACACGCCCGCGCGACTCAGATCCTCGACAAACAACCACTGCGTACAATGCAACCAAACGAGCACAAACACCCCATTCGCCCCTCTCCTCACCCACCTCGGAAAGCTCTCCCTCCTCTCCCTGCCCAGCAGCATCTTATTCCACCCATCCTGTACCAGCACGCCGACAAGACTCAACAGAAAGAAACACGGCGGAGACCACCACCTCGCCGTCCTGCTCACGGTCGTAAAGCTGCCTCCCGCATGCAACATCCCGCTCTGCGCGAACGCTATCGCAGCTGACACGAACTTCCTCCGCGGGTGCCTTTTGTCCCCCGGTAGATACCCGTGTCGAACCAACCAGTTCGTGGGAGCGACGAACGCGCCTCGAAAAGTCTGGTGCCACCACCCGCCCCAGAACCCGGAGAGGCCGTAGTCCAGCACATTGGAGGCGAAGGAGCCGAACACGGAGGGATACTGCCAGAGGTCGGCGCGGCAGCCGGACAGGCGGAGGGCGCGGGGGGAGGAGTGCGAGAGGGCGAACTGGATGACTTGGGCGGCGGAGAAGAGGAGGTAGAGGGCGGAGATTATTGCAGTCAGTGCAAGGGAAGAGCGGAGGATGGAGAGGGTGTGTGGGGACAGGAGGGAGAGGTAAGGCGGGAGGCCCGGGTAAGGGCTGTGTGGTGACACGGGCGGGCCGAGGACGAAGTAAGGGTCGTGGAGCATTAGGAGGGTCGTGGCGTCAAGGATGATGTAGGATATGGTCATGCGGGGGCCAAGGTGGAGGAGGAAGGAACGCCGGGTGGTGTGGCGGATGTAGCCTGTCTGGGTGCGGGTGGGGATCGAGGCGAGATCCACTGTGGCCGAGGAGAGGCGTTCCGAAGGGCACATGAAGGAGGGGACGGAGGTGATGGATGTCGTCCAGCCTATGCCGCGGAAGGAGGTCATGTGGTCCCAGACCCAGTCGAGACGCGTGCTGAGGGGCGCATTGGCTGGGTACGATTGCCAGTAGTAGGTGTACCCGGCAGCGAAGGCGTCTGCGACTGTTTCGTCCGGGGCATCGGATAGGCTTGGCTGTTGGGCGGTTTCTTTAGGTTTCGACGCCGTGCCGTTCGGACGTCTCTGTACCAGCCCTCCGTTGGCATGACCATTCCGTCCATCTGTCTTGTTGTCCTCACCCTCCACGGCCATCTCCAACCTCCTATCAACCCTCTCAGCCTCAAACTGCGGCCTCGTCCACACAAGCAGCGTTATCCCCCACAGCGTGCCCCAAGTCCCCGCCAGCCCCGTCAAGTAAGCGGCAGCCATGTTGACGCTCGAAGCCCTCGTCATCATGTTGTAGTTAAGCCAGACCATCAGCGCCACGACGGCGAATCTCAGCCTGTACAACCATGGTCGACTCGTGTGCGGGATGCAGAGGTAGATGACCGGCAGGAGGACTGTGCCCAACAGGTCGAAGGGGAAGACCGTCGGTCGTGCCGCGCCGGCCGCTACGTCTGCTCTGAACTGCGCTTTGAGGAGCTCGCGCGTGTAGAGGGCTAGGTTCGGCTCGGGGGTTATTGGGAGGTCCATTTTTAGACCTTTTGTCCCACCTATGTGGGTAGGGTGGGATTCGGCTGTGAGACGTGCATATGCGGCCCTGAAGTATGCTCTTGTTGGAATTCAGACGCCGTGCAGAATAGCGGCGTCAGCTATGTTTGTGAAGGTTGATGAACATGTCTGGGCAGTTGTAACCAACTAGCTGGGGTTGAAAGGAAATAAAGGAGGAAGAGCGGTCTGCCTCGAGGCTCATGTAAGACGGCAGTGGCTTGACGCTAAACGAGAGGGTCTGAATAGGAGGTGTTAGTTGTACACGACAGCCTTTGATCGAATCACAGGTGCTTGAATCGAGACACGAGCTGATCTTACTCATGCGAATGAGGATAGTAATCAAGACGGATAGCCATCTTACTGAATCTTATGGATATGGGGCGACACACAACCTTGATGTCCCGAAAAATTGTCTTGACGTCAGCTCTTTTGCGTAGTGCAATGCAGTGCGAGCTTAAATCAACCGTCAATTCAGCGACTGAATCAGCTATCCAGGAACTTTGTACGTAATAGGGATCGAAGTAAACAATCGGAACACTGAAAAGGTACCATAACTTGAAAAACATGAAGGGTATCATTCTTGTCGCTAAATGCCAGAACATGCTAATGCTTCCTAGACTTCATCCTCGACATCCGGTACAACAGTGTCGCCAACTTTGATGGTACGGTATTGGGTCTCTCTGGCACCCACAATCGACGGCGGCGCGTGTCCCATATGTGTACCAAAGAACACCTTCCCGTCGAATCGTCGCGTTTTCGACAGCGTAACGAACGGCTCCTCGCTCTTTTCTGCTGTGTCCTGATTGATGCTGACCATGTGGCATCTTCGGCACGACCCAAGCATCTTGAAGTCCTGCTGCCCTATTCGAAGTGTCGACCAGTTGTCCTCGGCATATGCCGCGCCGAGTGCAGAACCACTGCGCTCAGATCCGATGACCACATTAGCCCTGAAGACATCTGGCGACACTTCTTTGCCACCTTTCGAGACGATCTCCCTGTTCAGTACTGCCAGACTTGACATATTGATTGCCAGGATGGGGCTCTCATTCGACAACAAAATAGGGCGCCGCGTGGCTTCCGTATCGGAGTCCGGTGGCGATGGCGGACCAGGAAACGAGCCTGGAAGAGACGCGCTATTCGATTTCCTCGACATCTGATGCTTCTGTAGATGTGCCTTGGAGTGACGCATGCTCTTCCCCTGACCGCCGGGCGGGAACCGAGCTAGGACGCAGGGGACTCCCAGCACGTCAGAGAAGAAGTTGTTGATTGTATCAGCCGTGTATGTCTGCGCTGATATTTCGTCACCGCAGACTCGTGACGAGCGTGAGCGTTGTGGTAAAGCGGGTTGAAGAAATGCGGGATTATTCGATAGCGGCACCGAGATGTCAATATCGGCAGTGGGAGGCACCTTGCCTGCGTATCTGACGCACAATTCCCCGCGTTTGAAGTCCAGGCTTGGCCGCAGAAGTGCCATCTTCGGGTGTCCCTTCTGGCTAAGCGCCTGTCCAGTGCCGCGATGCATGAGACACCATTCCCTGTCCCATGCAAGTCCTTCCGGACGTACTTCCCATTTTGTCCCTCGTGGTATCTTGTAACCACCACAGCTCTTTATTGGATAGACGACGATGCTCTCGACATATAGATCGGATGCTATAGCGGCAGCTGCCCGGCTGATGGGCCGGTGCAGAACAGGAGCTGGTGCGGTGTCGCGGTAGAACTCATCGACGAAGACCACAAATTGATCGACGTCATCTATCGTACTCATCGCACCAAGACTGGCTCGAATGATACCGGTTGGCTTTCCAGCCATGACGTCATTGTCTGTTCCACAGCGGAATCCAGAGGAGAAGTTCTGCTTCATTTCCCAGGGCTCCAGTCCGAGAGCGGATGCGATACCACCGGGATTGCAGACACCGCCCGTACGCACATGAAAGCTTTTCAGCGTCGCCAACTTCTCAAACTCTGCCAGTGAAATCCAAGCGCCGTATTGGTTTCGAATATTGAAAGCAACAACAGGGCCAGATTCTGCTGATCCCTCGCAACCCGTCCGGTCAGATGAATATACGGTGCACACATCGGTGCCGCTTCCGTGTTTGAGAGTCCTTAATCCTAGGTCCAGCCTTTCGGCCAGAAACGAGGTATGGGCTGCAACCTTGTCCATGGGGCCGAATAGCTTCCGATGAGCCGTCATGGCCAGATCGAGCGCAATTATGCTGTGCACCGGCAAGGTGCCGTCTTCAATTCGGTCGTGCAAGAACTGTCTTTTAGGCGCATGCCATTGCTCCTTCCGGCAGACAACCATGTCTACAGTCCCGCCGCCGAAGTACCTCCTCGAATCGAAGACTGACTCAGCTTGACGACGGACTATAAGGGCGCCCAGGTCAGGGAACCCAAATATCTTGTAGAAGCTGACAACAAGGAAATCCGGCGCTATCTCAGAGTCACTCAGATTCAGAGGTGAGGTAGCGGCCAAAGCAGCCGCATCCAGCAGCGTATATAGCTTGGCGCTGGTAGATAGCCAACCTTGCCGTACCTGATGCGACCAGGAGAGGGGCAACCGCTGGCCATCCATATTCGATTGTGCCGGATATGCCACCAGTGCTTGGTCACATGTCCTTGGCCTCGCGAACAAGGTGTCGACGTCCGAATCCCCGAAGCATACACTGCTCAGAGCTTCCTCCCTGGCACCGATTAGACTGGTGTGACAAGCCTCATGGTACAGATAATCAAAGCCGCCCGGCACAGCGCGTAGGGCTTCAACTACCAACTTGACTCCAGCAGTGGCGTTGGCAACGAAGACAACATCAAATTCGGCCGGGTCGGCATTGAACCATTGAAGGACACGAAGGCGGGTATCTTCGATGCGAGAGGTAGATAACTGGGAGGAACTTGATGCTGAGTGAGGGTTGCCGAATAAGTTGGCCGTCATGTCCTTCGCAAACTCGTCCATCAAGGACTTTGGATATGGCGTTGTCCCTGCATGATCGAGATAGATGGACCCCTCTAGCATGGGATACTCCTCATGTCTTAATCGCTCAACATTCACATTGTAACGAGAATCACCGCTCTTCTCGAACGCCGCGTCAGTGGTGGTGACTGGCGACTGTGTAGATGGCGTCCACGACCAGATCGCCATGACTTTGGGTATGAGATTGACATCGGACAGAGAGTTGAAGGAGGACAGATGCGAGATGGAGATACATGATGAAAGATAGGGCCCTAACTGGAGCTAAAGATGTCTGGCCTTCGCAAGCCGAACGCCACCTCAGGTCGGACTAAGGAGTATTGTGGAGCCAAAGGTTGATTGCCCCAATGCGGAGTTCGGCAGCCGCCGTTGCGGCTAAGGACGGAGAGGAGTCTTACGTAATACGCTTCCTCTAGCTGGGGTCCGTACGTTACTCAACGCGCAGGGATCTTAATGAGTGGGTCAGTGAGACTCGACACGAGGAAATCGCGACGCGCTTTGTTGGCCCACTGCAAGCGCGTCCGCGTTAAGTGATTCTCAATAAAGCAGCTACCCCAGTTCCTCCTGCCCTCACTGCAAAGCTCTTCCCGGGATCTTCAATTCTGCAAATGCACTTTCTGTTTACCTCAGCGTCCCTTCCCTACAAGTTGTCACAGTTGCACCTTCCCGGTTCTATCGTACTGGTACGATCATCATAATCTTAATTCACAATGCCGGCAACTACGTTGGGAAAGAGGACGAGGAGCAGTCGAGAGACCGGTAGGAGCGACCTGGCATTGCCATCGACGAGCAACAGCGACTGACACTCTACTAGCAGCAGTATCAGAACTTCCTTCCAAGCGCGCAAGGCGGTCGACTCGCAGCTCCCCAATCTTCAACGACGAGAACCAAGATCCTGCAACGGCAATTGCTGTTGATCCTGTCGACGACCAGGAGAACCAACAACCCATCGACGAAGTCAAAGTCGAAACAGAAGATGCCGCGAAGACCACAGCACGGCCTCGCGAGATCAGCATACCGGTTACTCCATCAACACCACGACACTACGATGTCTTCGCCAGGGGCACAGTCACACCCCGACACAGGGTCATGTCAGTGGGGAAGGTCTCGAGGAGGTTGACACCACAAACGCCCCTCACGCCAACATCATGCCAAACCATATACCACGCCGCACGACAACTCTTCTCGAGGAGTTCCAACCCGGGTCAACTCATTGGACGGCAGAACGAGCGTGACCAGCTCAACACATTCCTCGAGCGATGTTCGACCACACGACCAAGCGGGTGCCTCTACGTCAGTGGACCACCGGGAACAGGTAAGAGCGCCATGGTCAACGCGGTGACAGAAGGGGTTGCTGCTGCATCTCCCAATATCCGCAAAGCCTACATCAACTGCATGAGCATCAAGAATTCCAAGGAACTCTACATCACCCTCCTGGAGCAGCTCAACCTCGAGGTCGACGTCTCCGAGGACGACGCTGTTGCGGCGCTGCAGAAGATCTTTGCGCCCAAGAAGAAGTCGGAAGACGTGTTCTTGATCGTGCTGGACGAGATCGACCACATCGTCACTCTGGACTTGGAGAGCCTCTACCGCCTGTTTGAGTGGTCCTTGCAGAAGACCTCTCGTCTGGCCCTGGTCGGCATCGCCAACGCCCTCGATCTGACAGACCGGTTCCTTCCACGGCTGAAGTCGAGAAACCTCAAGCCGGAACTATTACCTTTTCTCCCATATACCTCCGCGCAGATCAAGGAGGTCATCACATCGAAGCTGAAGAGTCTAATGCCGGAGGACGCCGGAAACAAAAATCACCTCCCCTTCTTCCATCCGGCAGCCATCGAGCTCTGCTCACGGAAAGTCTCAACCCAAACCGGCGACCTGAGGCGTGCATTCGAGATCTGCCGACGAGCAATCGACCTGGTCGAGAGCGAAACCCGGATGAAGTGCGAGAACGAAGTAAAGGAGCAGCTCCTGCAGATGAGCCCCTCCCGCAAAGTCCTAGGCGAGAACTCGAACCTCGCCTCTCCGAAGAAGTCATCCGGCACGCAAAACGCCTCGACATGTCTCATCCGCTCCCTGGAAGCTCTTACAGTCGAGAACGCACCGCGAGTCAGCATCGGCCACCTCAACAAAGTCACCGCCGCCGCATTCAGCAACGGCAACAGCCAACGCCTGAAGACCCTCAACCTCCAGCAGAAAGCGGCTCTGTGCGCCCTCATGGCACTGGAGAAGCGCAACAAGGCCGCCAAGTCCTCCACCATCTCCTCAACACCCAGCTCGAAGTCCCAGATCACGGCACCGTCGGTCAAGATGCTGTTCGACACGTACTGCCTCCTCTGCAAGCAGGACGCTGTCCTGCATCCCCTGTCTAGCTCGGAGTTTCGCGAGGTGGTGGGCAGTTTGGAGACGCTGTCGCTTGTGGCGCCTGTGGATGGCAAGACGGGCAGTTTCGCGGTGGTGCCGCAGACGCCGAGCAAGAGACGGGGGAAGAAGGGGTTTGGTCCGGGGGCACTGGGAGACGAGAAGAGGATTGCTAGCTGTGTTGGGGACAAGGAGATTGAGCTCGCGGTTGAGGGACTGGGCGCGGATATCCTGAGGAGTATTCTTGATGGGGATGCGTTGGATTGGTAGACTACTGCGGTGTTTTCTTTCCGGGGAGTGTTTTGCATTAGATGGTGGCGCATATACAGCCGGCGCATCGGGTTGGTTTTCATGGAAGGTGTTCCGGTTGCTTTGATTCGTTTGGGTAAGAGGAGTTGGAATAGCATACTGTACACTGGAGTTGCACAACCACTGTGCTCATAGCATATGACTGGGTTAGGATAATACATTTTGCTCGCTTTTGCGGCTACATCAGGCTTACTGTTCCTATGACTTCAGCGCCGTTCATGACTCAACTCGCACTGGGGCATATCGCCTCGGGACGACCAGCATATGCCCCATCTCTTCAAACATATCAGGGATGTGGACCGCGGCTATGTAAGGAAACTCTATCCAGGACCCCTTTCTCTCGAAGACCCGTTCCCATGGCTTTGGTTCTTCGGACCCTTCTCCATGACGATGAAGACAACCTTTGGATATATCATGCGACATCCCGGCCGAGTCCTCGGCCGAGAGAGATACAATCTTCGATGGGCCCCTAGACGCCTGTCCAAAGTAGTCTCCAACGGACGCTCCATCCGGTGCCATGGTGGCGGTAACAGCTTCTCGCGATCATCGATACCCGGAACCCCTACAATATGCTCCAGAGAAGGGGACTCGCCCACCATTGGAGGTGGCCGGATGGACAGTCTATGAGTAAACGACATTGGGAATATCTTACCGGTGACCTGATTGCCTTTGCCTTGTCATACCTGAGCAGTGAAAGCCGAGGGCTCGAAAAAGATATAAATCACCCGCCCACCACTGACCAGAGTTCCGTTTCTCGATTTCTCAGAACAGACATCACAGACCTCAGTGGGAGACTCATGTGATCATCTGCTGCACCATACCTCTGACATTCAGCTTCAACAACCATCTTATCCAACCAAATCTTCAACATCACTCTTCTCAACATGAAGACTTCCTACCTCCTCACCGTCGGAGCCCTCCTGGCTCCCGCCTTCGCGTCTGTCCTGGCCAACAAGCCGCAGATGAAGGAGTACAAAAATATGAATGAGTGGCAGGTCTTCCAACTCCTAAATATCCTTTCTCTCATCAAAGATACAACGTTGGCTGATGTCAGCGCCTCACAGCAAGAATAAGAAGCATCCCATGCAGCAGTCCTACCCCCAGCAGGGCAAGTGCTACGACATGGACGACCGGTCCCACGCGTTCTACTGCCCTTGGGGAGAGTACCAGCCGCAGATGTACAGCCAGAAGGGTTAGTTTTCCAGTTCCCCCTCCATCTCCTACTCGCACCTCTTTCTGTTAACACTCCTCTCACCCCTCCTCCTACTGTCATCGCCACACTTGTGATGCTAACTCCCGGTACAGGTTGCAAGGGTAAGCATGAGTACCCCGAGAAGAATCAGTGCTGCGAGAAGGGGAACCACAAGTCCTACAAGATGGGCGGTTATAACCACCCTCGTGATGAGGAGGAGGAAGAAGAAGAGATGATGACGGTGCCGCGCGGCGAGAAGGGCGAGGGTAAGGGAGAGGGAGAGAGCAAGAAGAACCCTCGTACTAGTGAGGAGGAAAAGAAGAAGAAGGAGGAGGAGGACGAGAAGAAGAAGGAGGACGAGAAGAAGAAGGACGAGGAGAAGAAGAAGAAGAAGAAGAAGGAAAAGGAGGATAAGAAGCACCCCCGTGACGATAAGGAGAAGGGTAAGAAAGAGGGCGAGGCCGAGGGCAAGGGGAAGAATGGTAGAGACGAGAAAGGCGAGGAGAAGGGCAAAGGCAAGGAGGGCCGCGATGAGATGAAGGGTGAAAACGAAGGTGAGGGTAAGGGTAAGAATGAGGAGTAGGCGTACTCCTTTCTCCCTTCCTGTGATATGGTTGACAGTCTGGTGGTGATGGTTCGTGTATTATTTTGTATGTATTAGTATGTCTCTCTTCTTCCAAGTGGATTGTCTGTCGCTCAGTAACAACAATCTGATTGATGTTCAACTTCATCTATAGCTCTAACAATTCCACGACCTCTTTTCCTTATCATGATGACCCTACCTACTCTCCAGTCCGCAGCCCTATTCAGGCAGGTACTTACACCCTAACCCTAACCCTGTGAGCTGCCAGTGAAGACGTCATCGAAATGGCTGGCCGGACTGATCACGCGCGGGCACTGCCCGGCTGATCTGTGTAGCGTGCCATCTTGTCAGTAATGGAAGACACGATCGGCTAGACCACGGGTCGTCTTGACTCTTCCTTCTGTCGTTTGAGAGTCGTGGTTTGAGTTGTGTAGCTCCTTGTAAGTCTTGAATGTAAAATTCGGTCCCAAACAATCGAGTTTCGAAGCACTATGCTCGTCACATCTCCTTATCGTCAAAAATGACAAAATTGATTGCGCTGTCTCTTCTCATCAATAGGAAAACTCACCGACAGATCCAGGGTCCAGCCGGATGCAGGTGTTAGCCTACTTTGCCCAACAAAGAGCGACCTTGTGGTGCCAGTTGTGTCGTGTCTCACCAGTTGAAAGGAGGACCGGGAGGGGTTGATATGCAGGGAAAGGGCGGCACCAGGCTCACCGCATCTGCACAGCCAAGAAGTTGCTGGCTGATGATTTGTTGGCCCAACCAAATCGCATCAAAGGACCCCCGATTCCAGAACAGGAATACCTAACACAGTACGCCTTGATACTTCTTTGGACAACAAAGCCTTACTTCTGTGTCTTCTCCAGACTTCCTCTCTCACTGTCCAAATCATCAACAGACAGTAAGACAACTTGGAAAAGAAGCACTGTCGTTATCACAGCTCCACCCACTTACACCCCTGGCTTATCGCGCCGTCACCGCGCTGCCCGCCATCTTTACGTGGGGTTGGAATTACATCAGCTGCCATCGAGGTGTGTCGTGGAGAAAGTCCGGTGAGCAGCCACAAAGTCCGGACCGCAACTCCAGGAGGGGAGACGAGCCTGTCTCTGGTGTATCGGATTGTCCCTTTGGCCAAGAGAACATCTCATCCTAAACATCCGATCAAAGACCATCTCTGTTTCTCTTACTGCCCGTCTTTCCATCTCGACACGGCGATAAGAGGAGTGAGTGACGCCGTATTACGTACAATACGATGGCCTCCAACTCGCAAGGCCGCTTTGGCGGTGACGGCAACACTCAGCAGTCCTGGCAGCAACGACAGAGCAGAGTCTCCGAAATAGCAGCCTCTCACCACCGCCGCAATGACGGTCAGTCTTCTACAACACCAGACAACCAAGGACAACAAGCACTGACACGCTCAGAATCATGGGTCGAGCTGGCATCCCAGCCATCATCGTCCTCCCTCTCCTCGATAGGTGATGAGATCGTCACCACCGGCCTCCGAGTAGGCAACCAGTCCTATCCACCCCGGCGACAACGTCTACGACAGATGCAACAACAACAACAGATGCAAAACCACATGCCGTCGACTTACATCGTCAGCCACGCCGCCGCCCAAGCCGGCACAAGCAGCCAAGAAGAATACGACGAGACGGAGAGCGAAGAGGACCACATCCTGACCAGCTCCAACGAGCAACTCAGTCCTTCCGCCCCTCTTCGCACCGAACAAACCGCCGTCGGCCCTGCTGTCGCCGACTCGGACACAGACGACGATGACGAGAACTCCACCGCCCTGGGCGTCGGCCGCGGCCGGTCCTCGACCTCGCCCACCTTCCGGCCCCAACCCAACGCCTTCTCCCACCCGCCCTCGCACCTGCACCGGCATCCCACCTCCTCCGCCGTCCCGCAAGACACCTCCTCCTCGCGGCCGTCCATGGCCGCCCGCGCCCACACGCGCCCCAACCGCGCCGCGAACTTCATGTCCCCCTCCTATCAAGCCGACAATGACGCCGCCCTGCGCGCAAGCCTGACAACACTCCTCTCCTGCGCCCGGGCGCTACCGAAGAAGGAGACCGAACACCACGCCCCTCCAGCCGGGTCTTCCACGCAACCCCTCAACCTCCGCTTCGCCCCCGAGTCCGAGCTCATGGGCGCCAGCCCTTCCCCCTCCACAACCCAACCACCCAACCCTATCCCGCCACACGTCCGCCAACCTGCCAGGACAGCATCCAACTCCTCCGACCCCTCCGCCCCGTCGTCAACCTCAACTTCCTCCCGCTCACCCCCGGGCGACAAAGCCAAACGCGCTGCCGCCACCCCAGCCCGCGCCAAGTCCCCCCGTGCGACAAAGAAAAAACGCACCGCTTCCCCAACCGGCGTCTCCTCCTCCGACGCCCAAACGACGAGTATATCCCCCACCGTCCTGACCTGGGTCGTCAGCGCGGGCGTGTTGGTTCTCGTGTCCGTCGTCGGGTTCGGGGCCGGGTACGTCATCGGCCGGGAGGTGGGGAGACAGGAGGGCGCTGCTGGGCTGGGAGGACTGGGATTCGGAGGTGCTGCCGGTGGTGAGGTTACCGGGAATGCGAGTAGCTGTGGGAGGGAGGTCATCAGGAGTTCTTCTTCGGGCGGTACGCTGAGGAGGTTTCAGTGGGGGGTTGGGAGGAGTGTCGTTGCTTGAATGCAAGCAGGAAACGGGTACCATAGACCGCCTTGTTGAGGGGCGGGTGTTTGCTTAAGAAGCGGCGATGGTGGGTGATTGCAGCTCGTCTTTGAGTGTCGGCGCTATCGGCTTTGGCGTGAAAGGTGTCACGCGGTTGTTCGACGATCTTATTCAAGTATTCAGTCGCGAGCTTGGTAGTTGTGGTCTGATCCGACGCAGAGCTGAGCGTCACGGCTGATGAAGGGTGAGTGCGGATGATGAGGAGACGACAATGCAGCATTTATGAGAAGGATGAGGACGAAGCGATTTACGAGCATGACACTCGGGTTATGATGACGGGGTTATATACCAAGTAGGTCGGGTATGAAGGAAGTCATGTGCGACGAGATGAAATTGGGTGGCTTGGTGGCTTTTCCTCGAACGAGCCGCCATCAAGGCAGGATAAGGGGCTTGGAGGATATGGGACATGATCTTGGCAAGCTGGGTTCGCTGTTGACGAGATATACACGCATCCGTCACGACGATGATATTCTAATCCGTTATGCAGGCGTTGGTTTTGGTTATTGCTTGCTTGCTTCTTCTGGGCTGAGTAAGGGGCCTGCCTGTCCGATCCATCCGGTTGGGATCCTCATTTGTTATAGGCAGGGGGTTGCATTGGGGAGTTTTGCTTTGGTTAGATAGTTATGCATGGTTGTAGTGAATCTAAACCATGAGACTTTACTATTTACCGTGAGATGCTCCGTGCGAGATGGCTGCACGGCGGACAAAGGCAATCTGGGACGGCTAGGTAGTGTCATTCTCTTGATAACATATGCCTCGTAACTTGTCGAAGTTGCTCCGGCTGTTTTCTTGTAATAGTGGTCCCAGAGAGAACGTGATAGTGTTGGTTTTACTCTTTCCAACCAGCACGGAATAAGCAGCCCTTTATTACGCTCCCTCGTCATCCAGGACGCAAGACCTAATCAAACCATCTCCGCCCCAACGCCCCTGATCCTCCCGCCAAACAGACATCTAAAGCGCACTCAGATCAAGCGGCACACTGCTTCCCCTCCCAGCGCGATACTTCTTCGAACCACCGACAAAGTCCCTCGGCTTGGGAAACTTATCCTCGCTGACAAACTTCCACCGCGGGTCGTTAACCACGTATCGTCCCGTATGCTGCCCAGTCAAGTTACCCAGCGCCCCCGTGCCCGGCGGGCTAGACACATTCCTAGTCGGACTGGGACTCGTCGGGTTGCTTCCGCCGTTGGAGATGACGAAGTTGCTCGGGTCGAGCATGGAAGACCGGATGGCGGGGGGGATGTGGTTGCTTCGCACCGAGGCGGAGGATGATGTGTGCGAGAGGGGAGGCGGCGGCGGGGGAGCGGGTGCCGAGGACGGTGGCGGCGGTGGTGGAGGGGGCGGTGCTGGTGCGCTGCGCGGTGGGCTTGGAGCCGAGCGTGGAGGGGCGGGAGATACTGTGGGTGGAGGCGGTGGTGGTGGTGGTGCCGGGGGTGCGGAGGAGTGTGGTTGGCTTATGGCTGCTGCTGCCGCGCGGACGGCGGCTTGGACGGCGATGTTGTTGGACATACTGCTGGGTGCCGACGGAGGTGGAGGGGGTGGTGGCGGCGGAGCAGGTGAGCGTGACGGTGCTGGAGGGAGTTTGGGTGCCGACATCATTGGTGGTGGTGGAGGGGGTGCCGGGGGAGCGGACGGCGCCGAGGAAGGTGGCGGAGGCAGAGGTGGTGCGGGTGCCCCTGGTACAGGTGGAGGAGCTGAAGGGGCCTGTGACGACGGCTTGCGGTTGACTGGTGGTGGAGGTGGCTTTTTGCCTATTGGCGGCGGTGGTCCTTTCATGGACGCAGAAGAAAAGGGCCGCGGCCTGTCGCTGTGTGCTGTCTTCCTAAGGTTTGCGATCGAGGGGTGGAAGGTTGGGGTACTAGCCGCTGCACTCGGACGCCCTGGGATCGCGGGTGCTGCGCCCGGTGGTGGCTTTGGTGCAGACATTGCTGGCGGCTTTGGAACTGATCTCTGGGATGATTCTGGGTCGGAGAGATAGGAGGAGTCCCGGTTTGCTGTTCTAGCTGTTAGCAATGTACAAGCATCATATGTCCGCTTGGTGCCGACTTACCTCCAGTATCAACACCAGCTCCCGTCTTGCGTAGTTTTGGCATGCCTCCGGCAAACAGGCCGCCCAGTTGAGGAGCGGCGCTCATTGCCGAGGCGGTCGACTGCTGCCTGTCGCTCTGGTCGCTGTTGCTTCTAGCTCTGTTACCAGGAGGTGGTGGTGCGAGGCTGCTCGGTGCTTTGCCCATCCCCGGAATTGGTGGTGCTCCTCCTACCGGTGCTGGACCTCCGCCTCCAGACGTCGGTGCAACTATCGGCGCAGATCGGTCGTTCGTAACGGCTTTCTTGAGCGCCTTGCCCTTGGTGATGTCTTGCAGGAGCGCTCCCTGCTGGTAGTGTGAGCAACGAAAGACTTCGCCTAGTGAAAGACAATGGGATATTGTGCGGGGATTCTTACTCGCGCTGGCGGTGGCCTTGCTGGTAGAGCTGCACCTCCTGGAGCTCCCCCCGGCGGAGGAGGTGGTGGCGGCGGAGGCGGACCGCCCCGCCCCGGCATTGGGGGAGGAGGTGGAGGTGGAGGTGGCGGCGGCATTGTGTGTCTATCACCTGTCCAAGTTCGAGCTTCGTCCCGCGTCTGTTGTGGAGTAAAGTGCGTCGTTTCAAACAAGGCGGGCGTTGGCTGCCTCCCGTTCGCTGAAGAGGAGCTCGGGAAATTCGGCGCTCGAGAAGAGGTAGTTATGTGGAGTTTGGGTTGGTATAGGTAGTGCCTCAGTAGGTGCGGTCTTTATACGTGATATAAGACTTGGAAACGGGTGAAATGTATGCTGGTGCTCCCACGATCAATCGGTTGAAGCTATCTCGGAGTGAAGATGCCTGGTAGGCTGTGGTCGGGCATGAAAGGGGAGCCGCGTGTCGTCACAGTGAATAAGACCTGCCAGGTGGAGGCCCAGGAAAGTGGAGTATTTGACAGCTGTGGCCCGAGATCCCTGTTGAAGATCGCTTGGTACGTACCCCTGAGCTTGAGCTTCCAAAGACTGGATCTGCAGCTGCAAAAGGCATTGGTGATCACGGTCTGAAGCTCCGGAAAACGTACCATTATCTGAGCATTCGAGCCAGTCTGCCAAAGACTGCCCTTATTGTCACCTTACCTCAGTGTTAGTGACTTACGAACCGGACACCTCGATTCTACCGAGACATATAATTCCCAGCATCGACGCCTCGAAGACGACATGATGCGCCGGGCACTCACAAAGGCGCCCAGGGCACAAATATGCCAGATATGCGAGTCTGTCTCGAGGCAACAGACGCGCTCACTACCACGGACATTCTCTACGGCAAGCGGTAGCAAAACTAGGACAAGAAGCTTACAGCAGCTGTCGGCCCAGTCCGTATCCCTCCAGCGAGTTGGAAGGTCAATAACAACATCGCAACGGAGAGAAGCACAGCAGGAGGACTCTGCCTCAACACCCGACAATCATGTCATCAGCCGACTGCAGGGACAACAGGTTGCGGACCCATCGAATCTTGCCGCGCTCGTCGACCGAGTAACGAGTGCTTTCCTGGCACAGCAGGGCATACCGTCGGAGAAAACAACATACGATGCACTACGGGCGGTTGGTCAGATCGACGTGGATGCGGTAGAAGAGAGTGAGCAGTCGCCGGATGCTCGAAATGATGGAGAGGGCCAATCTGCGACCACACATATACTGGACCTGGACGGGAAGAAACAAAAGAAGTCGAGGACACCGGCTCCGGCGGCACCACCACGTTCGCGACCATCCGGAAAGCAAGAGCTTGTGAGGAAAATATCGGATGCCGCGTACACTATTGTCACACATCCTACGGTTGTCCTCACACCTCGTCTTCTGGATCAGTACGTGAGGATACAGGCGCGACTGGGCAGACCACAGACCTTGACCGAGATATTCTCGCTCTACCGCAACAAGCCCATCCCGAAGAACGTTGGGGGCACTATCCAATTCGAAAGTCGCAACCCCGACAGGGTGCAGAATACTGTATCCTCTGGGACTGCAGACAGGGCTCTGGACGCCGCCATTGCAGCCAAGGATATTGACTCTGCCATTGGCATTGTCGCCAACACATATGCGGCAAAGCCGTTTCTGCAGTCCAAGCTGCTGAACAAGGCCGTGATACCTGGGATGGCGCTTGCACTTATGCCGGCGCTGGCTTACGGCTTGGCAACGAGAATGTCTATGCTGCAAGACACGATGGACCAAGGCTCCGCGACCGGAATCGCCTTCGCGGCAATCCTTGCCTACGTGGCCTTTACGGGATCAATTGGAGTAGTTGTGGTCACGACGTCCAACGACCAGATGAAGCGCGTCACATGGCTGCCTGGACTGCCGCTGCGACAGAGATGGCTCCGCGAAGAAGAGCGCGCGGCGCTGGATAAGGTTGCTTGTGCATTTGGCTTTCAGGAGCAGCACAGGTACGGAGAGGAGAATGGCCCAGAGTTTGAGGCACTCCGAAACTATATTTTCAGCAGGGGAATGGTGCTGGACGCGGTCGAACTCATGGAAGGCATGAACTAGAGGGAACTGAAGGACGATTGACTTTGGGAACGCAGCTGCCACCTTGATGACCACAGCAAGGTTTTGACGGAATCCTAACTTTCTGCCCGAGCTTTAAGCACGGCGCCCGGAGGAAAAAAGTTGCGGTGGAAAGCTGGGAAGGTAGTATGGTTGTACGGCCGCGGGAACTCGTTATATTGAGCCCGGAACCGACAACGCTCTTGGCTATCTTGCTCAGTCGCCAAGTCAAGACATTTCGGCAGTACTATGTCTGCTTCCGTCTGTGTCGAACAGTATCGAAGCGGCCAAGTAGAGCAGAAGTTGAGCAGCTATACACAAATACACTGCCGACCAAGTTGGTGATCCACAGACAAATTGGACTCAAGACTTTTGATATATCGTCGAGCCGACTCACTGCAACGTTCTTCCCCTCTGGTCCACTTCTGCAACCCGCAGCTGCGAGTGAGAGTCGATGGCAACACAGGGAACAAGAGTTCCACATCATGTCCCGCCGCTGCCCTTTCCTCTACCGGTGTGGATATTGTTTACACCTCTCCTCGTTTCGCTGCCGGACATCTGCTTGCCTGCTCTTCCTTGGCTCTGTCAGTACCCGATCGCGATCGTGCTCACCTGTGCGCTCTCCCGCTCTCTTTCTCATCAAGGTACACAATGACATACCCAGGCCGCCCACGACGCATCGTGACACATGGCTTTGTGCCGTGAGCCACAAGACATGCCCCTCTGTTGACTCGCTCTCGTCTATATCCTTGGATATAACCTCAGGCCAAGTCCCTCATCAGGCCATTCTCTCGTAATGATACTACTCTCCTACCGGCTACCAGTTATCCTTACCCCCCTACTACCACACTCTTGGGATTCTACGGAGACGTTCACGAGACGAGACGACAGCGGCCCCATGGCTGGATCATACGACGGCACCGACGACGGGAAATGTATGCACTACGCTAGGTTCGCAGCGCATCTTGACCGTCATCACTTCGATATGATCTACTGGGTTCTCTTCGTCATCGTCATCTTCATGCTGTTTGCCGCCTCATGGCGCTATGGCAGGTTAGTCTCCCCCCTTGCTCGCCAACGCCTTATATGCGCATACTAACGTCCTTTACAGATCTATAGATGCGGTCCAGGACCTCACCCCCGGCTCCCTCGAGCACAAGCGCAAGATGCAGCGGTGTATGCTCGTCTGCAGCGTCTACGCGGTAATCTCGGTCGTTGCCGTGGTGATGGAGGTGTTTGCGCTCATGGCGCTGCAGTTCTGTGACGGCGAGGACCTGATGTCGCTGTACTGGTCCACCTGGACCGTGATGCAGATCGGCTCGTTGATCGCCATCTTTGGTGTGCTGCTCGCCGTATTCCATACCATTCGGGGCCGGAAGCATCCGTGAGTTGTCCATACACGGGGAAATCGGGTTACCAGGATCTAGCTCTAACTTCCGGTTTCGCGCACCAGCCCCTGGGCGCTAGCACTAGGCACACCAGTTCTGGTCGTCGCGGGCCTCGGACACATTATCCAGGGCGCCTTGCACAAGAAGGTCAAGTCCGTGAGAGGGCGCGGCAGCATCCGACGGAGCAGACTGGGACCAAGCTCTGGAGACCTCGGGGGCATGAGCACAAGGTAAGACGACTACTTACTGTCTAAACACTTTTTCTCGCCGAGTTCCCTTCTTCGCCATTTTTATCCCCAATAAACTCACCGCGAACTGTACTGACACTCCCAGCGAAACCATCGCAGAAGACGAGGAAAAGGACATAGAGTCCGAGTACAACTACACAGCCAGACTCCTAGGCTACACCCCCGACGGCGCGACGATCGTCCAACTCTGCGAGTCGACCGCGCCACACATCGGTGCCCTACTCTCCCCGATGGCGCAAGCGAACATAATCGGCACAAACACCAACGGGGAGGTGATATTTACCCTCAGCGACGGCAAACCCATCGACGGCAAACCCACCACCACCACCACCACCAACACGGCCAAGTGCCAACCCCCACCTGGGCCCAATCCTGGCGCTCCTGGGAGTTCTACACCCCGTCGTAGTGCGACGTCGGTGAGGATGCAGACGCCGCCGCCTATCGTCAGGAAGGAAGGCCCGACGCCGGCGGGCAGTGTCAGAGGGCTTAGGAGGGGGAGCGACTCTATCATGGGGAGCTCCCTCCCTGGGACCGGTACTACCACCACTCTCACAAGCCCAACTGCTGCTGTGGCCGTCGGTTCTGGGATACTTCCCACCGCCGTTGGTGCTACGCGGAGTGACAGTCCAGGTAGTTGCGAGGGCGGGAGTCCGACGTCCCCGACGATGAGGGGGGCTATGTCTGCATGATGTGTGGATGTCTTTACTACTGCTTCTGTGTTGTACAAGGCAACAAAGAGGGGTCGACATTTGGATGATCATCGTGTCTACGAAGGACAAAAACTGCGAGCGACGGAGTTGGGAGATCCGACGAGTCCGACAGACGGAAACAAAAGCATGCCGTAAAAGCACTGGAGTTACTAGTCTCGGCCCTCTGCATTGCTTATTTCCTATCTTTCCTTCCTCTTTCCTTTGTTTTCGTCCTGCATCTTGATTACGACGACTCAACAGTCATTCGTAACCTATCACTGGCCACGATGGCATGGCATTCAACATGGATTGGGTAGCATAGCTAGGGTAGTAGAACTTAGAACAACACTGTTTCTTCCTCACTCAGCACTGCCGGTGGTGTAACGCTCGGCGGTATTTTGTGACTTATCTTGGCGGGACACTTTCGGATGTGAGTGATTATTGTGACTCGAGTGACTGAGCACGTCAGGGTTGAACAAACACCGTGATGGCATCCACCGTGATGGCATCTTCCGTGTCTCGATTGTTGTTTGCTCGCTTCTCCTTCGATAATGGAGAGTCCGACCGATCGATGAGACAAAACAGGCTGGCTGGCTGACTGGCACGGCTATAGGACCGATGGGTAGGAAAGCTGTAGCACCAGTTGACGACTATATTACTTCCTTTTTTCTTCTTGGCCCCCAACTGCCATACACACCAAAGATCTGGTTCTCATCTATTGTACAGCATTGCCCCCGTGATATAATCGTGTATCAGAACTCCAGGATCTCGCCATGATCTAATCTGCGTTGGAAGTTTTGCAATGAGTGAGGAATGCCGTTTGCCGTCTCTTTCTCAGCTCTGCATGGCCAGCTTACGCAGAAAAGGGGCGTTCGCAAGCCTACATGTGCCCAATATGGAGCCCGGAAGTGTGCCAGTCTTGCGCAAAGCTTACCGTTCTACAGCTAAGACGGAGTGTGTGAAGTCATTTCAAACTTGAGGCTCTGCCAAGCGGCGACACAAGCACAAATCAAAGACGCATGTAGCCGGGTGGCTGAGCCATATCCATATCCCGCTTCTGCAAGCCCAGATCAGATAGTTAAGACCTTCTCAACGGAGTAATCCGCTCGACAATATCTCCAGGACCACGCCCTGAACCAAGGAAAAGAGGTGTAACCAACCCAACTTGATGAACGCTTTTTGATCTGCCGTAACCCACCCCCTTCTCTAGTCAGATAGTTTACAAACCAACACCGCTTCAGTTACGGGCGCCGAATACCGCCCTCTTAGCTATCCTCCCGCGCTGGCCGTGGCTTGTCCTCCCGTCCCTTTGCTTGGCTCGATGGCCTTGGCTGTGGTATTTCCTCCTACTGGCAGACGGCAAGCCACTCCCATATCTACACATCTCGGTGATCGTCATCGGTCATACCCCATTATTCCTTTGTCTCTCTCCCCAAACCGTTTCGCTTGCAGGCTCTCGGCCCTTTCTTTTCCCTCCATCTATTCTTTTCCCCCAAAAGATATCAACCTACTGCACCACCCTCCCCGCCCGCCCAACCTGCAATATCTCCCCCGTCACCCGATCCTCGCTCCGCAGCACGGGCCACGAGCTCCCGTCCGCCTTGGCGAGGGTGACCTCGAGCTTGGTGCCCAGGATCTTGTAGCTGGACTTGGCGGCGTCGATGGGGCCCCAGAGGGCCACCAGCTTCTTGTACCGCTTCGGCGTGGGCGCGTCCGTGGTGGGGAGGTCCAGGTCCAGCTGCTGTGTTTCGAAGCCGACCTTGGCGGCGTCCTTGTCGATCTTTTTGAGGAAGAAGGAGGCGATTACTGACGAGGGGGTTTGGTAGAAGTCGTGACTAGAAGGTACACGCGTTAGTCTTCGAGTCCCACGACCGGTGATTGGTGCGGGCAACTCCCGACCGGGCGTTGAGATGAGCTGCTCCAGGTTTGGATTGAGACGTGGCTGAGAAAGGCGCCGGCTGGGCAGTATTGCAAATCTCAGATCGGGAAGATGTGCCGGGTCCAGATAAGCCGTAGATCTCTCAACGCCCAACCAAGATCTCTCAATGCCCCCCAGTCCCAGATGTTTAGCCTGAACAGAGAGCATGGACTTACCGAACAGTATCCAAGACCTCCTCACCCCCATTCTCAGCCAACTTCCTCGCCTTCTCCTGATCCTCCTTCCCACTACCCACAAACAAATGCCTGTCCTTCGTCTTGCACCCCTCGATCTTCATGAACTGGTCGAACTCCAGCACCCGTCTCTTGCAACAGCTGTACCCCTTGCTCCCCTCGTGGAAAATAGGCGCGCCCGGGTGGTGGACGCACTTCTCCTCCCCTTCTCTACCCTTCTTCTTGTCGTAGGTAGCTCCGCACCCGCGCCGCCGACACGTCCTGCCGTCGGGGATTTCCAGGCCAGGGTCGTCGTCCTCGGACTCGGGTGGCGGCGGGGGAGGGGTCGAGGAGACCTGGCCGACCGTGATGGGACCCCGGGGAGGGGCGGGTGGTTGCTGTTGCTCAGCCGGGGCGGAGCTGGAGGGTAGCTGCTCGCCCTCGCGCTTTTCGATTTGGGGCGGGAGGTCGGTCGTGCTGTGTTTACCCTGGGTGCAGGGCGGGATGGACATGAATTCCTCGAAGGTCAGGACGCGGGGTTTGCAGCATTTCCAGCCTGGATGGAGGAGGAGGTTTAGTAAGTTGCTATGTACGTATGGTATGGGGTGGGCCAATTACCTTTCTGGCCCTCGTGGAAGACTGGAGGGCCCGGATGGTAGTTGCACACCTCGTCCACGTCGGTGAACGGCTTGCCGCAACCTTGATGAACGCACTTTTGCGCCATTGTGACGGGTTGTAGAAACGAACGGCTCGTGTAGGTCTATTGCAAACGGATCGAAAGGGGCTGAGCTGTAGACTTTGGAGACAAGGTCTGTAAGTTGGGACTGGGAATATGAACCAGTCCGGGCAGTTCGGCTAGAATATGTTCAAGTTCCAAGAGCTTGGTATAGCTTCGGAGCTTTGGAGGAGCTTCGAAGAGCGTGGAAATTCTTGGTGGGGGCGGAGCACCAGCAGACTAGTACATACGAGATACTTAGAGCGGTCATCCGCTAGCCGTTAAGGGGATAGCGTGGTTCGGTTGCCGAAGCTAGGGGGGGTTCTGGAGATTGTGTTGCAGCGAACAAAACATTTGGAAGATCAACGTCAACACATCAACACTGTATCTCTTTTTGAGCAAGGCATATCAGGTACAAAGTCTACACAATGAGACTTACAACTCGCCTCTTGCAGTCTGTCCGTATTACTTTGTTCACACGTGAGACATGCGGCCTCTGCACCCAGGCAAAGTCTGTCCTCTCTGATGTTTGGGATGCTCGGCCATTTCAGTTCAAAGAGGTGGACATCATGAAGCCCGAGGCAAAGCCATGGAGGGATATGTATGACTTTGACGTGCCAGTGGTCAGTAATCATCTCTATAAGACTTCTTCTTGAAAACTCATCTCATGCTGACCGTCGCCCAGATTCACATCAGCAGAGTATCCCTCCCGGAAGAAGACCCCAGCAAGTCATCCAAAGCCATCAAGCTCATGCACCGCTTCAAGCCCGAAGAAGTCAAAGCCAAGATGGATCTCGCCGAAAGGTCATAGCCAACAAGCATCCTTTTTGGTCCAACGATTTTGTGGTCAAACAAGCCACTTAGACACCCCACTCCTGCTTCTCACCCCTTTTTCCTGCTCAACCGTCGCGCTGCCCTCAGTACGACCCGGCAGCCTTGGGCTTGGCCTGCCCCTTCGCAACCGCCAGCGTATCCGCCAGCACGGCCTGCAGAGCCGTGATATCCGTCGCAACGTGGATCATGTGGTATCCCATATCAGCGAAGTACTTCGCCTGCTCCCCGCTGGTGCAGTATATCCCCGCCCGCTTATCCGCCTTCTTGGCCGCCGCGACGACCTTCCTGATGGCGTCCTCCAGCTCGGGCTTGATGACGCCGTCGATGACGGGGTGGCCGATGTTGTTGCCCAGGTCGAAGGGCCCGACGAAGAGCACGTCCACCAGCGGCGCTATCTCGTCCACCACGTCCAGCGCCTCCTTGGTCTCGATCTGCACCATGGTAAGGAGGCTGCTGTTGGCTTGTTGGAGGTACTCGGTCATTGTCGGCATGGGATCGAAGTTCTGCATCGAGAAGGGCGAGCCGAACCCGCGCTGGCCTTCTGGTGGGAATTTGGAGGCGCGGACTATGGCTTTTACTTCGTCGACGGTCCGTATGAGGGGGACTAGTATCTGGAGGGGAGTCAGAATGCAACTTGGGGTTGTAGGAGTTGTGGCTCTCTTACTCCATGAGCACCGCAGTCAAGAGCGCCTGGGAAATGTTAGCTTGTTGCGTTCCTGTCGAGTACAGCGGGTATCTGGCCTACGCTTGATCATCCATGACTGCATATCCGGTATCCTCACGATAGGAGAAACACCAACAGCTGCGATGGCGGACACGGCCTCGTGCATTGACCTGTCTGCACGTACACTGTTAATCACGAAGTCCGATACACACAGGAGTCCAGTATATCCTCACCATCCATGCAACCATGCTCGCAATCCACCATAACCCAATCCGCACCCGCCCTCGCCAGCGCCCTCGAAATGTTGGCGCCGGGCAACATCTGCCAGAACCCCATGGCCGGCCCCTTGTTCTCGGTAAACACCTTCTTCAGCCGGTTGGCCTGTATCATCTTGCTTTCTGCAGCCATTGCGTAGGGCCTAACAGCTTGACTCGACTTGAAGGCTTCGACGAATGAGATAGTAGATCGATAGTTGCCCCTGAAAAAGTTGAAGGCAGAGTTGACGTGGAACGGAGGAGGCATCGTGTGTGTCGTCCGGCTGCGTCCAGCGGCGGCTATATAGGAGTGAGCGAATCCACTTCCCCGGGTTCGGAGTGTTTCTGTGCTGGATCACGGTGCGGTCTCTGTGAGGAGTGTGAGCGAGTGGAAGCGCGCTAAGCACGGGAATGTGTCAATGGATGAATGTCCCAATGGGCGATCTCCTTGCTAGTAAGCAATTCTTCCCTGCTTGAGAAGAGGTTGCTTTGAGTCACTGACAATTGGATGTAGGTACATCTGTAACACTGAAAGAGTATACCGGGCTATCTGTTCAGAGACCTACAGGAAGGGCACCGCGAGGTCGCACTGGGCAGCAATATCAAGCAAACCCCCACGATGTCAACCCAGGGGGAAATGCAGTGTGCTCCGCTGCCCTTGTCGGTGCGGGGTAGCTCGGAGAGAGCTCCTGGCCCCGTTCAGAGCCCGAAAGTCATTCAGCCTGAATGCCATTGGCGCCGAAGTGCCCGCTGTCACTTGCCGTATGCTTGCCGGCAAGGAGCGGCAGGCCCGGAAAGACTTCTTTCTTCACAGCTCTAGCTCGATGGAAAGCCAATGACAAGATACACATCGGTAATGGAATGTCAGTGCTCCCTAGGACTCTCTCTACGTGGGCCTGGGTATGACCTAATGCCCCGGTCCAGACTTATAAGTCGGGACCCCGTCAGTCATGAACGGTGCTTGGCTTCTGAGATATACACGGACAAGGGGACAAGTTCGCTATGCCCGCTGCTTGTTCTTCCCGTATTATCGAGAGCAAAAACGGCCAGGGCTTCGAGCCATCTTTGCTTCCAGTTTCAGTCCTCGAAGACATACAGCAAGCACTGCATTACTTGTTTGCGAGAACGATGTTCGACTCTGAGAAGGTGGACTGGCAATACCACAAAACAAACTCCGCTAAAAGCTTCGGTCGTGTCCTTGTAAGACCCTTCGCTGCGTGGAACCTCTGGCTAGCTCGTCAGAATACGAACTCCGGTGTTTCCCAACTAAAGTTATCGGTATAGCTCAAAGAACCAATACCGCGAAGGATCCCTAGGGCTAGGTTCCAGAACACTTCTATGCCTGTGATCGGCGGTGTTTGATATTCTGGGGCTCTCATTGGTTGGATTTAGTATAACACCGAGTGAAATACCGAAAAGGCGCGTATTTAACACCCACCCGACGTAGGGTGAGCTCATGGACGGTACTGCCATTTAGTGAAAGGGCGTCGTGAGTTTGTAAGCCTCCATGACGCCGCTCATGGTGTTGATGGCATAGACTCACCCACTCACTCTACTATAAAGAACACTGATGGAAAAGGGGTTGATACCCTCAATTCGGACACTGAAGATGTCTTCGCAGGAGCAGATCACTACCAGTCAATACGACAGCATCCCGAGCCTACCACAAATGGTCCTCGACACCCCGAGCGCAGCCGCTCAAAATACCACCACCACCAACCCCCTGCCCACCGCCAAAATGGCCTACAGCCGCCTCACCAGCTCCATCCCCCTCTACATCCGCTCGAGCATCCTCGCCTCCTGCGTCGCCATGCTCTTCGGCTACGACACGGGCATGATCGGGCCCATAACGACAATGTCCTCCTTCACCGCCACCTTCGGCGCCCTCTCCCCAACCCTACACGGCACCGTCGTCTCCTCCGTCCTCCTAACGGGGGCTCTCGCCGCCCTCGTAGCAGGCATCCTCGCCGACCGCCACGGGCGCACGCGCATCATCGCCCTGGGATCGCTAATCTACGGCGTCGGCGCGGCGGTGGAGTGCGGCAGCACCAAGCTGGGCGTGTTCATCTTCGGACGGCTGATCCAGGGCTTGGGCGAGGGGCTGTTCATCTCGGCCTGCTACGTGCAGGTCTCGGAGATCAGCCCCACGCGCGTGAGGGGCATCATCACGAGCATCCCGCAGCTGGGCGTCGGCACGGGCCTCGCGGCGGGGTACTTCGTGTGCTACGGCACGAGTCGCGTACCGGGCGGGAGCAGCATCTCCTGGCGGCTGCCGCTCGCGCTGGCGAGTTTCTTCGGGTTCGCGTTCAGCGCCACCACCTTACTCATCCCGGACTCGCCTAGGTGGCTGCTCGCGCAGGGCCGGACGGACGAGGCGAGGCGGATCATCGCGCAGCTTGGGCTGGGCGAGGACGAGCAGCGGGAGATGCTCGAGCAGAGCTCTGCGGGTTTGGAGCACCCGCCCGAGCTGAGCTTTGCGGAGAGCCTGAAGGCGACGTTTAGGGATTTCCGGGAGGCGTTCAGCGCGCCGTTTCGGGGACGGACGGCGTTCGGGTGCTTTCTCATGGGGTTTCAGCAGTTCAGCGGCATCGACGGCGTGCTGTACTACGCGCCTATCTTGTTTGCGCAGGCGGGGCTGTCGAGCGAGCAGGCGAGTTTCCTAGCGTCGGGTGTGTCGGCACTGGTGATGCTTGCTGCTTCCGTGCCGGCGACGCTGTTCGCTGATCACTGGGGGCGGCGGACGAGTAGTCTGCTTGGTGGGAGTGTCATCACGTTCTTGATGTTGCTGATGGGGAGTCTGTATGCTGCCGGCGAGGTCCATGCGGACTCTGGGGCGGGCAGGTGGGTGGTCATTGTGTGCATTTACCTGTTTGCTATCGTGTTTGTCGGCACGTGGGCGATTGGGTTCCGGACTTTTGTGGTCGAGAGCATGCCGAGGAAGACGAGGAGCAGTGCGAGCAGTCTGGCGCAGAGTGCGAACTGGGTATGTCCTTTCCTTTGTGTATCCCTGAAGAGGATGGTTACTTACTGACATGGCGAACAACAACAGACTGCTAACTTCATTGTCGCACTGACGACTCCGGCGCTGATCGCGTCGTCGAGCTTTGGTGCCTATTACTTCTTCGCTGCGTGCACTCTGTTCTGCACAGTGTTCATTGCATTGTTCATGCAGGAGACGAGGGGACGCAGTCTTGAGGCCATTGAGCAAGGCTTCTTGGAGAGCAGCGGCAGGTCAACTGGCAGATGGAATGTTGAGGGCTTCAGGCTAAGGAGGGTTAGAGTTGCTCAGAGTGCTTGACCTTACAGAATAATGTGTGTAAAAAGCTTCGAACGTCGCGATGAATCCAGTAAATGGAAGACATACTAGACTGGTATTAGATGTGAGTTGTCTGGCTCGAAGTGTCGGCGTGAAGAAGAGAGCCATAATATCGTTGTACCCGACAACAATTCATATACCGGGCACTGCTGTGATATGGACGTAACAGGCTTAGCGGCCTTTCACTTGCTTCGCGAGGCCCGAGCTCCCGCCTTCTGTAGTCATCCGAGAGCTCCAAGCTTCACCACGAATGTCTCTTTTTCTGTCCCTGCTCCTTTGCCGACCTTGACACGAGTTGGCCGCCTATTCCCCCGCGAATGACCAGATTCTCTTTGCTGAGTTTAATCTGATCGAACACCCTGTTTGCCTTGTCGTCTCCGGAATCCTCGCGTACTCCCACCCGTCACAATGTCGGGCCTTAACCCGTACCTCGAGAGTGAGTCGCTGCTCTTGCGCCCTGGGCCGAGTGCGAAGATGGAATTGCTAACATCTGTGGTAGAGAAGATATGCGTCATCACAGCCGACGGAAGGACACTGGTCGGAAAGCTAGTGTCGTGCGATAACCAGACGAACCTGGTACGACATCATCACCTCCCTCCGTTCTTGCTGTGCTAGCTAAGGCTAACATTTGTGCTCCCCCAGGTCATGCAGTCGACTATCGAGCGCATCATCCGCGACCCCGAAGACATGGAGCCATCGGCCGAGGAGCCACTGGGGCTGTACATCGTCCGCGGCGACAATGTCTGCACCGTCGGCCTGGTGGACGAGGACCTCGACAACAGCATAGACTGGACCAAGGTCAAGGGCGCAGCAATAGGTGGAACGAAGCACTCTTGAGACGGAGTGTGTCTACATGATGGAAAAGGGTTCAAAAGGCATCCGGCCGCGGAAGCCTTGAATAGCACAAGACAAACATGGAGTGTCTCGATGCAAAGGCATTGGATCACATTCGATGGTCTAACCGCACGATTTACTTTGGAAGCGAGACAAGGGATGTCGGGCAGATATGTTCGCTGGTTATACACAGGGTATGCAATCTCACGCTTCTTCGGCTCTTCCAAGTTCTATCTTGTTTGTCTTGCTAACGCGAAAACAAAAGAAGAGCTTGGATGTCACCGCTGTTAACCAGAGCGAGTTGAGAACCAAGATAGCCCCCAAAATCCAAACCTACAAATTCAAAATCTAACCAAAGATCCGCGTCATCAAGTCCTGCGGGAACAGTTCCGTGCCGGGCGACTCGACCATCCTGTTGATCCTGTTCCCCTTCTTGGCGCTCAGCCAGCCGAAGTGATCACCCGGTAGGTTCTTGTCGAAGGTGACGGCATCCACGGGGTCTTCCGGGTTCGTCGTGATGCTGGGGTCTTCGAGTTCCTCCTCCCTGGCGATCTGCCGCCGGTCGACGACGTGCATGCCCCGCGTCCACTGTCCCGAGGTCTCGATACGGATGTCCTCCGGCCTGGGGGTGGCCTTCCACGCCGGGTCGTCGCGCTTCAACATGTACCATATGCAGAGCGGGTCGTGGAGCGAGAGGCCGGCCTCGCTGCCGTCGCCGAGGATGGAGTCGATCTTGTCGAAGGTCCGCAGGATGAAGGTGCCGGCCCACTGCGCCAGCGGGCTGCCCGCGGCCCTGTGCTTCTCGATCTCCTTGGTGAATGCGTTCCGGCGCAGCTCGTGCGGGGTGGTGATGTCCAGCGGGAAGAGGGTCAGCCTCAGCCGGCGGGAGAGCCTGGCCGGGTAGGGAGCGAGAGTCGACATGTCGACGGGAATAGGCGGCATGGTCGAAGCCGGAGTGGGCGACGTCAGTGCAAACACCCTCGCGGCGGCTACGGCGTCCGCGTAGGTGTTGAACTCGCCGTGGGGGGTGATGTTGCCGGGTACGTGGACTGCGCCCCCCATGACTACTAGCTCCTTTGCGCGGAGGAAGGTCTCTGGGTCCTCGCACGCTGCGAGGGCGACGTTGGTCATGGGTCCCAGGACGACGATGCTGACGGTGTTGTCCGGCTCTTTCCTGAGGATGCGCAGGATCTCCTTGTGCGCCACTGTCTTGGAGGGGGTGAAGTATTTTGCATAGCTTGGAAGCTCGGTGGACTGGGATGCTGAGTTGGCTTCCTTGAACAGTGCCCGCCATTCCTGTGCTGGAGTCAGATGTGGATGTTCATCGTGAACACCGTGCAAGCCATCGATGCCATCTACATGATCTGTATTAGTGCCGGAGCTGTGCTGCTTGCAGGTTTAAAAGAGCGACTTGCGGAAATGATCAGCCATCAGAGCATCATCCTCCAACGGGTGCTCAGCACCCATAGCCACGATAGGCTTGTACGCGTTCAGGGCCCCAAACTCAGCCTTCCCAGTCGACTTCCTCCAGGCCTCCTCCTTCTCAAGCACATGGAACAGAGCCATGACGTTCCGCAGACAGTTGTGCAGCTCGACGTTGCCGTACGTGACGGAGATCAGCAGGACCTCGAGTTCCTCGGGCGAGGCGCTCATGGCCAGGAGCAAGGCAATGACATCGTCCACACCTAGAAGCCCATTCGTTAGCAAGCTACCTGCATGAGATGAGCGGCGCTGTGTCACCGCCCGAGCTGCGTGTCTCACCTGGGTCGGTATCGATAATGATACGGTTCTTGGGAGCCATGATACAGGTATATGTAATGAGAAGTATCTACAGATAATTGCTATAGTAATGAGACTGAGGATACTCTTTCCCGGAAGAAGACGAAGCTGTAGAGAAAGATATATACTGGACAGAGAAGAAGACGGTGAACGTTCAAAGCCACTTGTAAACTGTTGAGCTGCTCGCCCTGGCAGGCACGATGAGCCCCATTTTCTCTAGTATTGCCCCCGATCAACACCCCGGGGTATCTTCGGAACGGCGGCTTACGGCGGCAGAAGGTGGTTTGGGTGATGGAGATCTCCGCTGAAGAATTGGCCAGGAAAGGAAAGCACTGCAATGTCGATAGTCGGTCGAGCTTACTGCGGATACTTGCCTCATGTTCTTTTATCATGGCACTTACAGTGAGAGTTGTTATTATTGTTGACAGAAAGGGGGCAACTCTTTGTTTGTCCTCTGTGAAGCTAAGTATGTGAATAGACACTGGCAGACTCATGTAGTGGAGCTTCCAAGAACTGTTCGGTATGGCCAAGATGAGACCGTTTGCGAGATATTGTTTGTAGGCGACTTGGTATGCCATATATTCCCGTATATTGAGCTTCAGCTGTGTATGTCCAGCCAGCCTACTTCGAGGTGAGACTGGTCACTGTTCTAGACAAGTGATAGAGCGGCACTCATTATATGGACCTTCTCTTTCTGCCGGTCTTATTGGCGCAAAAGGGAGATGATCTCGAAGCCACAGGGCTTGGTTATGGGCGAATGAACTTGGGGGAAAAGATGTGAGACTGTGAGACCTGTACCTTGCAGCCCACGTGACACAGAGGGCATTCATTCCTTCTACAGGTGTCTCTCCTGCAGCCAATGTCTCTCTTGTTGCCTCACTCGCCGTTTCGCACTTGCTGCCTGCGAAAGAAGGTGTTACTGTCTGCCAGGTATCTGAGTAAGGTATTGCTGAGGAAGTCTTGGGAGTCGTGAAGCAGCCAGTTTCGAATCAGAGAACGCCCGCTCATTGGCCCAGTCCTCGTGACTCTCCTTAAAACTTGCCCCGCAGTGAGGCGACAGGGGTAAATTGTCCGCTTGAAGGAGACGCAATAACGCGGCATCTCTGGTCCGAGTGTTTCTTGTTCGGCCGCGTGGAGATTCCAGACCAGAAAGTCAACTTTCTGCTAAAGCCACCTGTTATTTGACCCCAGCCAAAATAGTTGAGGCATCAAGAAGCAACTTATTTTTGTCACCCCTTCCTTATCGGACAACAAGAGCCCTTTCGAGTCGTTAGAGTAGATCAATTCCTCCTTTTTTCTCCACCTACATCATCCCAATTTCTCAAATCTTCCAAATCCCTACGGCCATTCATCCTTCATTGCACTTCCTCCGACCCAACCTAAACCGCATTCCGCGAGTCATCGAAGATCGACAATAGCTTGCCATCGGTCTCCCACGTTCACATTCAACACCCGTGAACCGATTATCCTCCCCCAACACGGCACTTACACCCAATTCTCGACATTTCCGCTTTAACAACATGGGCGCCTCTCTGTCGACCCTCGGTGGGTGGGTTATTGTCTTCTCCATCGCGGGCTACTATGCCTTCAGTTACCTTGACGGCAACAAGAAGCGCGAGCTCGCCAAAGCCGCTGCCCAGCAGAAGAAGCGAATCGAAGACCGATATGTCCCCGAGAAGAAGGAGGCCAAGAACAAGGCTAAGCGCCAGAGGGGAGAGTCCCTGGTGAAGGAGGAGAAGGCAGCAGACAAGGCCGCAAAGGCCAAGCAACGACCAACTTCGCAACAGCCCCTGTCGACCACTACCAACAAGAAGCAGGCCGACTACAGCTCCGACGATGACGGTGTCGATAACCGGGAGTTCGCGAAGCAATTGGCCAGCATCAAGCAGGGAACAAGCTTCGCAGCCCCCAAGAAGGAGGAGAAGAAGTCAAAGTCCGTCAAGCAGTCTCGTGCACTGGAGGCGGACAACACCCCGAAGCCGGCCAAGGTCCCGGCTCCATCATCGACCAAGGTCTCGGCCCCATCATCGACCACCGGAGCCGATGCCGACGACGACCAGTCATCCAATGCCTCGCCCGAGTTCACTCCCGTCGACTCCCGTGATGTCAGCGATATGCTCGAGCAGCCCAGCAGTTCCGGTCCCTCCGTCCTTCGACTGACCGACACCGACAAGGCTGCGAAGCCGAACAAGAAGACCAAGGCTCCTGAGGTCAAGGAGACCAAGAAGCAGCGCCAGAACCGCGCCAAAGTCGAGGCAGCCAAGCTTGCCCGGGAGGCTGAGGAGGCGGAGCGCAAGGTCAAGGCAGAGGAACAACGCCGTACCGCGAGGATAGCGGAGGGCCGCCCTGCTAAGGACGGCTCCACGTTCACGAACGCCGCCGCGCCCAAGAGCAACGTCTGGACTGCTTCGAACGGTGCCAATGGTGCCAACGGTACCTCGAGCGAGTTTGTCCCTGTCCAGCCGCTGGACACTTTTACCACCTCCGACACCGCCAGTAAGACGGACACCATTAAGGCCTCGTCTCCTTCTCACAACTGGGTCGCCACTCTTCCCTCTGAGGAGGAGCAGCTCTCGCTTCTCAAGGACGAGGACAACTGGAACACGGTCACCAAGAAGAAGGCCAAGCAGTCAAAGACCAAGAAGGAGGCCGTCACGAGCGACGACAACAGCAACGACCAGTCTAGCGTCACCTCGAGTGTTCAGAAGCCCCTGAAGGCTACCCCCGCCGTCCAGCAACCGGTCGTCACCCCCACCCAGCAGCCTACTCGCGCCAGCGGTCGACCCTCCACCTTCGCCCAGAAGTCCTCGTTCGCGGCTCTGACCAATGATGACGAGGAGCAGGAGCAGGAGTGGGATGTGTAAAGTGTCAATACGTGTTCGGAGACACACCAGACACATACATACGTTTGCTGCCACCTGCCCCCTTCTCCACCTTGACACACAACCCTGTTATTTTCCCCAGTTATGGTTTACGGCAAGGAGGAGTTCAGTCTTGCAGGACACACTGCATTGTTGCTTTGTACTATCATCAAATCCAAAAGGGAAACACGGAGGCCAAAGATTCGGCATTGCAGGGTTTTAGTTTTTCTCTTTTTTGTTGTTACACTTTCTAGCTTCTTTTTCAGCCGTGGTGTCTCGGCTCTTCCAAGGCTTATTGACGGAGAAACACTACAACATGCGTGCGCACGGATTTGTACGGTAGTCCAAGGGCAGGGGCAGAAGAAGGTCGAGGCTAGATAGGGAGGTAACTAAGTAAGCGCTTGACAACATCACGGTGTCCAGACTTCGGTGGCTATGATTGGACCTTTGGCCAAGTAACTACCCAAAGACCAAAGCCTAGCCTATATGTCCCGGACCATAGATCCGCCATACGTGACTTCTTACACATCTGGAGCACTCCCATACAAGCATATCTCAACGCTAACAGCAACAGCAACTAACAACAACTAGATCCCGCAAACCCTCCTCGCAATCATGGCACAGCTCTGCATCCAAGAGAACCAGCTTCCCGCTGGAACGTTACCATACAACGACTGCCACAATGAAGCAAATGACCCTCACGTTCGTAGCAGTGTTAGCTGACATTATTAACGTTCTTAGGAGGGACCACCGGCGAAGGATTCCACAGACCAGCAGCAGGTCCCACAGGGGTGAACCCCAACGCATTGAGGACCGTGGGAGTCAGACACGGGAAGGGTACTACAGTCGGGGTATCATTAGCCTTTACTTGTATATACCATGGCTGGGTGGATGCGTTCGTACAGGGGAAGTCAAATGGAAATGCACCAACAGCCGCGGCTGGGAATGCATCTAGGACGGCAGATGGAAGGATGAATTGGAGGGCGGATGCGAAAGGCCACATTGTGTATTTGTTGCATGACCTGGGAGACTTTAGAGGGATAGGACTTTACAGTATTTCTCGAGTGGTGACCTCTATATATATGCTACCCAGACCAGCATATTTGTCCTCTTATGATATCCACAGAACATACATCATACATCATAGTTGTGTTACCTTCCATCATATTACTGGAGCCCGAACCACAACACCAGGTGAAATACGGGAGTGACTGGTCACCGTCTCACTAGAGTTCGAAGGAACTGGCAGAGACCCTTCATCTGCTGGCATCATCCAACCCAATTACCTGAAATCCTTTGCAGGGCCGTCCACAATAACAACGCCAACCAGCACCTGCATCGGCGCCCCTGATGGCGCAGACGCGCGAAACAGACACTCATAGGGAGCTCCGAAACTACGCATGACATGCTTCCAGCGGACGCATCCGCAGTACCTTGCGGACTGCGACGGGGATAGGCATGTGTTTCCTGCTCAATCTTTAGCGATGTGATGGAAAACTTAGGTATCGGGTTGTTGTTGGAGGACTGACGATAGACTCAAGGGGTCGGAGCCCAGCGCGGAGAGGGGACAGGTAGCTGGAGTTCTGACGCCGAGAAGGGCTTTGGTTGGTGTTAGTGATCTGGCGAGGTAGAGCACGTAGAGCAGGTGATTACTACCGATCTTGGATGGCGAGGATGAAACCCGAATGGTGATGAGCTGTAATCTGAGTTGTCAAGGTTGAATCAGGCTACAAAGATGGAATATCAGTCTGCTACTTCTGAAGATGCTCATCCTACCTACGTGAGTCCGTCGAAGTTCAAGAAGATATAAGTAATGGTTAGGTCACCTGCAGCTCTCGAGGCTGGCGATCATGCCTTGCTCCCTTTCGTCATGCTGCTGCGAGGTTGACAAAAGGGAGTTCGGATAACCCAATGTTTCTGCGGCGAGATCAGACGTATGACGGAATATCAAAAGAGACAATCCTTTCTGGTGGATCGAGAATACGAGGGAAATTTGTGACGTCGTGCTACCCATCTTTTGTTTCTTTCACCGAGAGCATACAGCCTCTCGTCATGGTGTTGCTGGTGATATCACATGAGCGCCGGACGAAGCTGATCCAGGAGACGGAGCCATTAAGAAGGCCTCAAGGAGATTCCGATGATATGGAGCTACGTGGTGGCCCCTCTTCTGGAAGAACGTCCATGCCTCCTATGCACAGGCAGTATCCTCAACATCTGAAGCACGGCGACATCTCCATGCTGCAGCGACTATATCCATCGAGTCGACGCTGTGAAACCATACCCCATCTTTGAAAAGTACCAATGGCTCCAGCAGTGGCTGGTACGTTGCCAGAGGCTTTGTACGCAGCTGAAGCGACGGATGCTTTGATGCGATATCAGTCATGAAGTCAGGATAGGTATCGGATGGTCAGTATACTAAGGTAGTGACCTACTCGAGGATATGAATCATCCTTAGGGGATTCTAAGGTAGTCACCATGATCCATTAGTGGATATGTTGTTGAAGTGAGAGAATACGAATTAAGTGACTTCAAACCAACACGGTTAGCGCTGTGGATGATCGTCAGCACGGACCGCAGCGTTACAGTGCTCACAACAGGGAACATTGAATGCACAGCACCAACCCCTGCCCTTGGCTTGCGTGGGTGAACCTTGAATTCGGAGAGACCCTTGGGCGGAACACGAAACAACGAATCACCGTGCGCGAATCGCAACACTTTAACGTTCCCAAGCCCCTCCTTTCGTGTCTGTCCCCAGTCTCCCCAGTTCAATGCCAACTCTGTTCGCCTCCCCTCTGCCAACAACTCATTTCTCGCCTTGATCCAATGCCGATATGGCTTCGTTTCTATCCCCCTGCTGTACACTGTGAACTGTATAGGCTCAGTAGTTGCTACTACTTGCTTCAATTGATCCGCCATTCTTTCAAGTCTACTTTGTTCCCTCCCCTATTCACGTCATAGCGCCAACATAACGACTAGAATATCCGCCGAGACACAATATACCTCGCTCTACGTCTGCCGGGGGAGTCTCAATGATCCCCTTGGTAACAATTGGCGGAACGACAAACCTCTACGCTTACCCCTGAACGAGACAATTGCATCTTCGCGCCACATTCGTTAATACAGCGACATCCTCTACAACTACGCTTTGTCCCTCATATTCTGTCGCCCAAACCAGAACTTCAAGGACTCGAACACCTTCCATACAAAGCAACCGCAGGGGCCCAACCTTTATGTACTGTCCTCGGCACTCGAGGCCTGCAGCCCTCTCTACGACATAGACCTTTCGCCATCGAACTGAGCCATTGTACAACGAACCCCCGCCGCCTAGCATTCCCGGAAGGCCACTGACCTTCCGCATGTCACACTACATGGTGCTGCTACAGAGGGAAGCAAGGATATAGGGAGAGGATATACCACAGCCGCAACCAACATGTCGCTCCCCGTTGCCCTCCAATCGGTCCTCTTCTATGTCGTGGCGTGCACCCCATGCGGCCAGGTCCGCCACCGCAAGAAGGCCAAGGTACAAGCGAAGAAGGAGCGCCTGCAGAAGGCCAAGACCGAAGCCGAACAGCCGGACCTGTACCGCCATCCCGACCCTTTCTCGACAAACCCCTATTGGGACGAGGAGATCATGATGGGCCCGACGTTACCGAAAAAGGGCAAGGTGCGCGCCGACATCAACAATAAGAGTGAAAGGGGGCTGGCGAGCGCGGGTGTGGACAGTGGGATAGGTACAAGGAGTAGTCTCGCTATTAGCAACGCGGGGACGAAGGATAGCACCAAAGACAAAGATGCGCCAACACCGAAGGAACCGAGAGGCCATACACCAGAGAGCGAACCGACGGCAGTGGCGTCCTCAAGCGAAGAGCCGTCAAGTCCAACACTTACGCAAACGGCCTCTGTGTCTACAAGGGACGACTGGAATCTCCAACGGTATCAGCGCGAAGACGAGGAACTCTGGGGCCATGAGCTCTCGCGGACCGGACAGAAACTGATGGACGCCATAAAACAAGCGAGTACTTCAGCAGGACGTTTCGTAGAGGCCAAGCTTGGGATGGAGATGAAAGAGAAGGAGAAGCAAATCACAGATGAGGACCGACACAATTTCTACTTCACGCCCCGAAATCCGCCGGTCAACGACCACCACCCGCCGGTTGTGAGCAGTAAACCCGCCCACCGTGATGGACACAGGTGGATGATCCAGCCCCCACCCTCTGCGAAGGTCATGGAAGGCAAGGTTCCCGTCAGCAGGAGCACGAGCATGACTAGCATGGCTAGCAGCAGGAGAACGGCTGCCGGCGCCATTGACGGACAAGGTCTCAGCCGGCTAGTAGGGGAGCGCCTGGTCGAGGCTAAGATACGTAGGGGCGAGACGCCGGACGAGGCGAGGTCAAGATCCATGTCTACTTCCACTGTCACCAAGCCCCTTACACGAAAGACGACTGGCGGCGCATCGTCAGCAAGATCGAGAAGCCAGCGCACGGTCAGGAGCAGGAGTCACAGTTTATCTACCGAGTCAGAACCGGAAACTCTACAAACGGACGGCAAGCCGCGGAAGAGCAGGATTTCGAGGGTGCGTCCCACGCCGGTCGCCACGCCGCAGAACGAATCCGACGCGGACGAGGAAGACGAATGGGTCTCGCGCAGCCTGGAGTCGTTGAGCAAGGCGCAGATTCCCTCCCATGCCGCGCAGCGGCCGAGGCTGTCGACTATCCTTAGTTCGGATCAGACTGGCACTGGCACTGGAGCTATGCCGTTGCAGAATGTGAGCAACAAGACGGCTGCGGCGCCTACGAAGCCTACTGTCGAGAAGCCCCTCGAGGAACTGGCTGGCGAGGACGCCGCGGAGGACGGTGCCATGACTGCGCCAGCACGTGTTCCTGAACCGCAGGCTGCTTTTTAACACTCACTACATTTTCCTTGTTGTCTCTACACTACCGGGCAGGTGGGCTGCGCCAAAACTGTGCATAGGTACGGTCGTAATGGGATCCGGTACAGCATGCGGCATGTTTGTTACATTGTCAGTTTTCAGCACGGGAGGCGTTCGGGACAGGCGGTTTGCATGCAACTGGAAAAATGGTAATATTCCTGGCGTTTCGTGGCATTACACTCATTGTACTTTACCTGGCTTTTAAAATGGTCCTCAACGACATATGTCACCCCGGACAAGGGGTCGGCAAGAATTTGAAGTTTAGCGGTTCAAGCCATATCCGCTGCTCTTGTGTGACACCGTGGGTGATCTCATTAATACACATTCCTCAACTCGGAGGAGTACCAACCTCACTCCCGAGTCTCATGGCCACAATCTTTTGTGTTCGTCTCTAAAGATGTATCCTCGTAACTCCATGCCCCTAGAGATGCATTCCCTCCTCCTCCTCATCCCCTAAGTTGCCCATCTGCTCCTCTAGCCTTCTCCTCAACTCCTCATCGCTCAGAGAACCACCCTGCCGTTGCTGCTGTCCAGGCACGGGATCCATCCTCACCTCCCCGTTGCGTATCGTGCCCGTCTGGAATGTCCCGTCCGTCCATGGGTTACTTGTCCTAGCGCCCTCGCCGTCTGTTGTACCTGTCGCCTCCCCATTCACGCCGGCTCCATTCACCCCGTTCGTTCCCGTCCCATCTACTCCATCGGTAGGTTCCGGTCGCCGTGACCTCTGCTGCTCCTCAACCTCCTCCTTGCTCATAAACTCCGTCCAACTAGCGCCGCGCTCCTCGACCTCCGCCTTCACCAAGGCTATTCTCTCCTGCATGCGAACGACGACGACCTCGTTCTCCTTGATGGCGTCCGCACAGTCCGGGTCCGGTTGCGATGCAGCGCTGGGCTCGGTGCCCTCGGCGAAGGGCCGGAGCTGCTCGTTGGAATAGTCGAGGTGGGCGATCGAGTTGCGCAGCTCGAGGACTTTGAGGTGCAGCATGCTGAGGGAGAGGTCCTTGAGGGCGGCGGCGAAGCGGGCGGGGGGTATGGGGGCTGTTTCGGAGGACATTGTTTCTTTGGGAGGTGGTGATCTGCTGGAGGGAGCAGCGGGTTGGTGGGAGGTTGATGATGGAGGACTCGTTTTGCTCGATAATGAGGTGAAATTCGAACGAAGCGGAGTGGTTAGGTTCGAAGGGGTCGATAGAAGATGTGTCGGGGTTTCTTTCTGAAAGACAGTCTAGACAAAGTAAAACGATAAGAGTCGAAGTTGAATCCCGAAGTTGTCGCAAGCTTGGAGTTGCCTGGTGGAAACAAACAGTGACGAACGGAGCTTCAACGTCAAGCTCGGCGCGGGGCCCGGACCCACAGCGGCTAGATATGGGACCGCTAAAAAGTGCAGCGGCATCTTCCGTTGAAGCTTCCGGCATGTCGGTAACATTTTGCGAAAGGGCCAAATCGAACCATTGACGCTTCGAGTTTCATTCTCCGTCCCTTTCCCTTTCACGCGACTGACAGCAAATCTGTATGGGCCGCTGATCCTAGTCCGCGGCGCGCTTCAGTCGCAATCCTCGCCTTTAGCGCTCCGATGGCGCTCCCTCTCGGCGTCGCTTCCCTGCGGTCAAGCCTCCAGGTGGCCGTCGAGGTTGCCGCACGACCGTCGATAAGGGTGCTCGGCCCTCGAGCTACCTCGAGATGCTTCTCCTCGACGCCATATAGCTCCCTCAGTCGGCCGGCGAGCTGCCTATCGCGGCCCTCTCCTTCACTCCAGACCTCCAAGCCTCAACTATACCCGCTATCACAACGACTTTCGCGACGTACAATCTTCTCACAAGCACCAATATACAAAGACTATGTAGACCTACCACGAGACTACAGAGACGAAGTCGGCCTACCATTCCGACGGGACCCCTTGGAAACATACGAAGTCCTCCAGGTCTTCGGGCCACACATCTCCACCCTCGAGGCAAACAAGCTCCTCCGCGTCCTCCACGGCCGACGAGTAGCCGGCACCCTAGACGATCCGAGCGTGAGGATAACGACCTCGTACTTCAGCAAGTCAACCATAGACGCCGCGCTCAAGTACCTCCGACACGCCGCCCCTGTTGACGAGGTGATGAACGCCGGCCTCCGGGCAGAGGACGAGCTGCGCGCACTTGAAGAGGGCTCGTCTTCCCCAGCACCAGAGGAAGCCGAGGGTCAGACAGAATCCCTGGGCTACACGTCCCGGCTAAAGATGTACAAATCCTCCTCCAGCGACGACAACCCCTACGGCGAGGGCGCACTAGACAGGATCCGCGCCCGCAACGTAGCCAAATACAAAGAACAGCTCCGCCTGCAAGAAGAAGAGAAGCGACGCAAGGAAGAGGAAGAAGCCAAGCTCCACCCGGGCGGCCTGCAGACCATCGAGGAGCGCCAGGCGACGCGGGCGGTAAGCCCGCGCATGGAGGAGTGGAAGCGCAAGGCCGTCCTCTCGGACATGACGGAGCCGCCGCAGATGCCCGCCTCCAAGCGCCTCGTCCCCTCGACCGTCTTCGTCGCCGTCCTGGTGGCGGGGTTCGTGGCGTACGCGCACGTGTACGAGGAACCCTCCTGGCGGCTGTGGCCGGACTACACGCCCGCCACGGCGACGGTGGGCGCGCTGATGCTGCTGAACCTCGCGGGTTTCGTGCTGTGGAAGTTGCCGCCCGCCTGGCCGCTGATGAACCGCTACTTCATGCTCGTGGCGGCCACGCCGAAGCCGCTTAGCGTGCTGGGGGCCATGTTTAGCCACCAGGCGGCGAGTCATTTGGCGCTGAACATGCTGTTTGTCTGGTTTGTGGGGATACGGCTGCACGACGAGGTGGGGAGGGGTGACTTTCTGGCCACGTACATGGCGTCCGGCTCGATCGGGTTCCTGGCAACGCTGTATAGCCTCGTCCTCCGGAACCAGTTACACCTGACCACCCTCGGCGCGTCGGGCGCGTTTTACGGCGTGGCGACGGCGTATTTCTGGCTGCACCGGTTCGACGGGTTCAAGATCCTGGGCTTGCCGCCCGACCCGGCGACGGGGATCCAGGGGCTGGGATTCATCGGACTTATGCTAGCGCTCAACCTGACGGCTGTGTTCAGCAAGAATGCGCATCGCATCGACGTCATGAGCCATCTTATGGGTATGCTTGTTGGTCTGGCGGCGGGTGTGGTGCTGGAGCGGAGGCACAAGCCTGTTGCGAGGCAGATGCCGCTGCAGAATACGGTGAAGACGGACTTGGGGCCGCTGGATAAGGTCGTTGAGAAGAAGTAGATGTGACGTGTAGATACGGCCTAGAGATAGATGGGCTTCATGGGAGTCTCCAATGTATAATATCCTACCTTGCGGTGGGTTCAAGCTGAAGTGTGAGTTCAAATTCAGTAGGCGAATGATAGAGTGCGCTGGCCTGCATAGGGAAATATCATATCAAGACATCACCTTGGTATATCGTCACTCTCGTCCTTTACCTCAGTCAGTCCAGTTGCTCTCACAGCCATCATCCTCACCCTACGCTGGCTTGCCTTGCCGCCCATATATTCTCAATATCATGCCTCACCTCCCACTCCCCACCACTCTCACATTCCTTCAACCTCAACTCCGGATTCCTTCTATTCATCCCCCTCGCGAACGGCACGCTAGCATACTCAGGATCAAAGACAAACGTCGTCTCCCCCGTCAATCACGGCATTCTTCAACCCCCACCGTGGCAGCTACCTTGTCGATGGAGATGTACTCATCCAGCTCGGGCACGGTAGCTCGCTCTATCTGCTCCTCGATGTACCTTGCTTTCTCGGGAGAGGCGCGGGTGTCGATGACCTCTGGCACGTAGCTGCTGCTCCGATATTCCTCTTGGAAGGTTGGTGAGCCTGAGGACGAGAGGAGAGGGTTCAGGAGCATGATGGTTAGGAGGATAGAGAGCATTGTGGAGTGGGCAAGCTTGCTGGGTGAGTGAGGGCAGTTCAACCAGTCCATGAGTATATATATATATATATGTATGTGTGGTGAACAACCGCATTTAAGTACTATTAGTGTATGGCTGTTGGTACACCTTACCATTCTCGCCTCTTGCATGCATAGAGACATGCTGAACGCGGCGATAACCTCGATGTTGATAAAATCGTGAAACAATGACCCCCCCACCTGTCAGATTGGAGGGCGGGAGCGAGAGACCCCTGTACTTTAGCCCTGGGGGTCCCCCAATTTCCCCAGAATGCACGTTGAGCTTGCGATTCGACATTGGTGGCGCCATCCCTTTTTCGCGATGTTTCGGCGATGCGACGGTCCCTTCCCCCACAAGATCAGTCAGATTCATTGCGACCAACAATGAAGGATAAAACATTGGCAGGCGCAATGCCATGAAACCCCATCAATCGGCACTCTCTATCCGTTCTACACACACAAATGTTGGATGGGAAGTTGTGCTTGTTATGCGCTATCTTTCCTAGGCAGAATGAATATCCTGATTCAAGGGGCTTGGCGTCGTAATAAACAATCCCCACGACAAGCTGACTGGAGGAAGCAACAACAAGCTGCGAAAAGAAAAGCTGCATCCCGTCTATTGCGCCCGTGTACACACAGATAACAGACTGACCCCTGCCTCAGGTTGTCCTTGTCCTGCCGTGCCAACCAGTCGCGTTCCAGTTATTTCTTTCTTCGCGTCATCCAACTGCGGTGAAGCAACCTCGAAAAGCAGTGCGACTTGCCATTCAGGATTCGCAACTTGGTGACACTAAGTCTAGCCCCCAACCACATCAGCCAACCCAACTGAACCTGTCGCTGGGCCTGAGACATTGATCTCTTACCACGTACGCGCCTCCCCTTGCTACCCACTGCTTCCCCTTTCCACACTCGAGCTGGAGCAATTGAAGTCAGCCTCTCCATTGGGACTTCAAGCCCAACATCACATCAACATAACCTCAGAACTGACATTCCCTAGAAGAAACCGCCACAATGTCCTCCCCGCCCGCCCCGGTGCGCAAGCGCCTCCCCAACCCGGACGACGAGCTCCTCAACTCATCCTCGTCCTCGTCCTCCGATGACGAGCACCTCAACCCCAACAACTACGCCTCCTCCTCACGCTGGCGCCACCAAGAATCCTCCTCCTTCCGTAAGGAGGCCGCCCGCGAGGCCGACCGCCGCGACCGCTCCCAGCAGCGCGGCACCTCGAGCAACGCCGTAGCGCGCGACCCTGAGGTGCGCGGCGGCCGCGTCAACGACCTCGCCGATTTCCTCAATTCGAGCCGCATCTCCGACGCCGAGATCGAGCAGGAGCATAAGCGCCAGGGTGGCAGCGCGCCGAACACGCCCAAGTTCAAGCCCGTTATTGCTGCGAGCGCGGATATACAGAAGGCTGCTGAGGGCGGGAGTGAACGGCCCGAGACGGCGCTTGCGCAAGGCCCCTCGTCGGATGGGAAGGAGGTTGTTTGCGGGCCGCTGTTGAATTACAGGCGCATGGAGGGGAATAGGTGGTTTGGCAGCGTCTTGGTCGTTGTGAAGGGCGGCGGCAAGACACAACCCTACCAGCCGACGCTGGTGTTGCGCCCTGCTGGGGGAGGTGATGAAGGTGCGCCTAATGGCGCGGTTACTGATTTCGGCGCCAGCCAGGGTGGTAGGGATGGTGTGGAGGTCGAGGGGACTTGCCTCTATTCTGACCCGAGGAATACATTCTGGCGGTTCGACTTGGCCGTCGAGGTCCGGGATGTCGAGTCGAGGTGGGAGTACACCCTGCCCGACCTGCGCTTCAAGAGCAACACTAAGCCGCAGCGGAACGTGTTCAACGTCCCCGCCAAGACGGAGGCGTTCAGGATCATGTTCCACTCCTGCAACGGCTTCAGCGTCGGCACGGACGAGGAGGCCTGGAGCGGCCCCGCGCTGTGGAACGACGTGCTGAGGTGCCACGCCAAGGCGCCCTTCCACGTCATGATCGGAGGCGGCGACCAGATCTACAACGACAGCATCCGCGTCAGCGGCCCCCTGCGGGAGTGGACCTCGATCAGCAACCCGAAGAAGAGGAGGGAGTACCCCTTTCCCGAGAAGCTGAGGCAGGAGTGCGACGACTTTTACCTCCAGAACTATCTGAAATGGTACTCCACGGGAGCCTTCGCTACGGCGAACGGGCAGATCCCCCAGCTCAACATCTGGGACGACCACGACATCATCGACGGCTTCGGATCGTATGTTAACGACTTTATGATGTGCGACGTCTTCCGTGGTATTGGAGGGACGGCGCATAAGTACTACATGCTTTTCCAGCATCACCTCCCGCCTCCGCAGTCCACGTACACTTCGGACTTGGTCGCGGCAAAGCATAAGGAGAAGGGCCAGGGCATCGATCCGAACCAAATGGCCGAAGCCTATATTCATCCTGCCATGACGGAGTCGAACTACATTGTTGGTGCGAAGCCGGGGCCGTATGTCGCTGAGCATTCCCACAACATGTTCGCCAAGCTGGGTGCGAGGATTGCATTCTTGGGTATTGACGCGAGAACCGAGCGCACGCGTCACCAGGTCAATTATCCCGAGACGTACAACCAGATATTCGACCGGCTTCGGCAAGAGTTGTCCTCGGAAGCGGAGGCTGGAACGCCGTACAAGCATCTCATCTTGCTGCTGGGCATTCCCATAGCATATCCAGTGAGTCTCGTCGCAATCACGCATCTGAATGCCAGCTAACACAAAACAGCGCCTCACGTGGCTGGAAAACATCTTCGCCAGTCCCTTCATCGGTCCAATTAAGTTTATGAACCGGAGGTTCGGGCTCGGCGGCGGTGTCTTCAACGCATTCGACGGAAGCGTTGACCTCCTCGACGACCTAGACGATCACTACACAGCCAGGACCCACAAGAAGGAGCGCAACGCCTTCGTCGAGCGCCTCCAGTCCATCTGCGCCGAGTTCTCGATCCGCATCACCATCCTGGGAGGAGACGTCCACCTCGCCGCCCTGGGCAGGTTCTACTCGAACCCGCACCTCAACATCCCCGCCGAGAACGACCACCGGTACATGGTCAACGTCGTCTCGTCAGCCATAACCAACAAGCCGCCTCCGCAGGCCATCGCCAACCTTCTGGCCAGGCGGAACAAGATCCACCACCTCAACCACGAGACGGACGAGACGCTCCTCAAGCTCTTCAACAAGGACCCGGGCGACAAGCCCAAGACGGCGAACCACAACAAGGTCACCATGCCGAGCCGCAACTTCGCCGTCATCACCGAAAACTCGCCCAATAACGCCCCCGCCTCCCTCACCCTTCCCCGCACAGCCGACGCCAACACCCTGCAGGTACCACCCAGCCGCGGCGGTGCGCCTCCGAGCCGCAACGGCGCGTCCGTCCCGCCAAGCCGCGACGGCAACGCCTCCATCTCCAACGGCGGCGACCGCAGCCACAGCGCAGCGACATCCATCCGCACAGGAAAGTCCTCGTCCTCCAGCCGCTTCCCGGGCAAAGACGGGCACTACCCTATCCACGCCGGCGAGGCGGGCTGCGGGACGAAACATAAAGCCGCTTCTCCCACGGACCACGGAAGAGGCAACGACGGCAGCTTAGATGTACAGATCAGGGTCGAGATCGACCAGCACGACCGCGAGGGCAGGACGGAGCCGTACGGGCTTACTATCCCGGCGCTGGACTATAGATCTCCGGCTCCCGCCAGCGTGACGAGTCAGGCACCGGTGCATACGGCGGCTTAGGGGCTGGTTGATTATGCCAGTTCTGCTGGGAGCTGGGGGGAGGAGTGGGATGAGGATGACGGGAAGGGGAAGGGGTGGTTGTGTGGCTTGCCAGGCCCAGGTCATGGGTATGGGGCGGTGCCGGTGCCGGTGCCAATGCCGGCTGTGGTTGTTAATGGAGGTAGGGGGGATTTGGGGACGGGTTAGGGGCGGTTTACTTGGTCATTCCAGGTTGTTACGATATCATCACTTTTTTCTTATGGGATTTGAGTCACAGTTGAGGCAGAGTTTCGGTGGGGCCGACAGCGATAGCGGAATGATGTTTCTACACTGCATCTAAGGCGGTTTGAGGGTGGGTATGAGTTTAGATGAGTTTCTGCATGGGATACCTTTGGAGCTGCGATAATTGATACCAATGTGGCTCTCCGGCATCGGGCATCGGCAGGGAGGGTGACACTGTGCATGTCACTGAATGAAGCTCTTCGGCTTACCGGGTAGCGTTCGATCGTTATCGGTGCTTCACTTCTCTCCCACGGCAAGGAGCTCGATGATTGGTCAATTCATAAGTGGACAGCTCCGTGGGCATTCGACCCCTCACGGACTCCAACTGGTAAAGCCGCGACAAAGCGATCCAACTGGAACGTCCATGATGATCGAACCTCACCACTCTGATTCCCTTCAAAGTTGAGTAACGGATTTGTACCTTCGAAGTATCAGGAGCGGTTGTAACTGGCTCAATCTCAATACAAGTGAGACTGGTAACGAGTATCACCTGACGACGGGAGTTCATTGCGGCTCTCTTACACAACCAGTGATGCATGAGCTTGACTTATAAGCAGCACCTCCTCCTCGCGTCCCATCTCACATCAGTCACGATGGCTTCCAGACGAGTTGCCAACCTCCTACTCAGGCGAAGTCAACCGAGTCTCATCCCTCACACATCACCGCTCGCCAGATCATCCAGGAGAATACCACGAACTGCAAGCATGGCAACCATCGCCACCTTCAAGGTGCCAAAAGTGGTCAATGAGCCAAACGTAAGCACACCCATCACCAGACATAGATAGCATCATCGACCACTAAACATTGACCCAGCACCACTACGCCCCCGGTTCCTCCCAACGAGAAGGTCTCACATCCGCCCTAGAAGCCTTCCGCAACCGCGGGCCCCTCTCCGTCCCCCTCGTCATAGGCGGCAGAGAAATCAAGACATCCTCTACCGGAACACAATACAACCCAGCCGACCACCAGACCCCCGTAGCACACTACTCCCAAGCCACACCGCAAGACGTCAACGCCGCCATCGACGCCGCCCTTGCCGCAAAGCCGGAGTGGGAGTCCCTCCCTTTCGCCGACCGCGCCGCCATCTTCCTCAAGGCGGCGGACCTCATCTCCACCAAGTACCGCTACGACATCATGGCCGCCACCATGCTGGGCCAGGGCAAGAACGCGTGGCAGGCCGAGATCGACACGGCAGCCGAGCTTTGCGACTTCCTCCGCTTCAACGTGCAGTACGCCGAGGAGCTGTACGCCCAGCAGCCCGCGCACAACGCCCCCGGCGTGTGGAACAGAGTAGAGTACCGACCCCTAGAGGGTTTTGTGTATGCCGTCTCGCCCTTCAACTTCACCGCCATCGCGGGCAACCTCCCCGGCGCGCCCGCACTGCTGGGTAACGTGGTCGTCTGGAAGCCGTCCGACTCGGCGATTGCGAGCAACTGGCTGCTTTACAACATCCTCCTCGAGGCCGGGCTTCCCAGGAACGTGATCCAGTTCGTCCCCGGCAACCCCGTAGAAGTCACAAAGGCCGTCCTCTCCCACCGCCAGTTCGCGGCGCTGCACTACACCGGCTCCACGGCCGTGTTTCGCAAGCTCTACGCTCAGATCGGCGCCGGTGTCGGGGAGGGCCGGTACGTGGGCTACCCGCGCGTGGTAGGCGAGACGGGCGGGAAGAACTTTCACCTTATCCACTCCTCCGCCGACATCGAGAACGCCGCCATACAGACCGTGCGCGGCGCGTTCGAGTACCAGGGCCAGAAGTGCAGCGCCACGTCGCGGGTGTACGTGCCCAAGTCCGTCTGGCCGCAGTTCAAGGCTCGCCTTGTCGAAGAGACAGAAAAGCTCGCCGTCGGTCCGCCATGGGAGCACAAGAACTTCGTCGGGCCGGTCATCCACGAGCCGAGCTTCAAGAAGCTCACGGGCGTAATCGACAAGGCGAAGTCGGATTCCGGGCTCGAGCTTCTAGCGGGTGGGAAATATGACGGTTCGAAGGGATACTTCGTCCATCCCACCATCTACCAGGCCTCTACCCCCGACCACCCCCTCCTGTCCACGGAACTCTTCGGTCCCATCCTGGCGGTGTACGTCTACGACGACACCGCCGCCGCCGACCCGGTCGAGGCCTTCACCTCCATCTGCGACACGATAGACCAGACCTCGGAATACGGCCTGACGGGCTCGATATTCGCGGCCGACCGCGCGGCGGTGCGGTTTGCGGAGGACAGGCTGAGGAACTCGGCGGGGAACTTTTACATCAACTGCAAGAGCACGGGGGCGGTGGTCGGGCAGCAGCCGTTTGGTGGCGGACGGGCGAGCGGGACGAATGATAAGGCGGGAAGCGTGAACCTGTTGGGACGGTTTGTGAGCTTGAGGAGTGTGAAGGAGGAGTTTTTGGCTGCGGGTAAGGTTGTCTATCCGAGCAATGAGGAATAAGAAAGGGGTTTCAATGGCTGAGACCGAGACGGAACGGCAGCATGCGATAAGATACCTAAGAAACAAACAAAATGAACTTTTACCCAGTCCGAGAGCATATGGCTACCACACATGATCTTCACCTGGTGGCACAGCCGGTAATTGACCAGACAGTGACGGGCCTGTGACAGCTCTGAGATAGGTTGATAAGGCCCAGTAGGTCACTATCTTCCATCGCCTGGGGAAATCCCCGGGGCAAGTGGTGGAGTTGGTATAACTCCTGCTTCGAAGTAAACCGGGGGATTTATCCCCCAACACACGGTTTCGTAGCCAGGCACCCTGAGGGCTGCCCGGTGAGCTTTTGTTCGATTCTACCGACGGGCAGGTGCTTTATATTTTTTTCAACTTTTTCATTTTTCAATCTCCTACTAGTCTCTTCTATCCAGTTTCTTCTTCCAATGCTGTATTTCCCGTTTATTGACTAAAGATGTAGATCTGTTCTGATCTTCCTAAGTGTGAACTCTGACTTGTCGTCTTACACAGTGATAACCCTAACCCCTCAAGCTGCCGAGAAAGGCCAAGCATAAGATAACTGCACACGACCAAAGAGGCTGGCCGTTCAATGCTTGTCTGTATCAGACTTCCGATTCCCTCCCGGCTACAAACCGTTCGGCACATGTGCATACCCGATCGACGTCCCTGGTCCAATTGAAGAACTGCGTGGCTTGAACCCTGAAGAATGTCTCGATCAAACATGTCGTCAACCCCAACGTGTACAACCCGAACCCTGAAGTCGGAGGGGCCACACGCGAGCAACGACAGAAGCGAAGCTGTCCAATCAACGGACCCACGTGCTCCCATGCCTCTTTCTTACACCAACATTGGCAACATCCACAACCGAAACCTTGATTAAGCTGTCCGGGACCAGGACATGTGCTCGTGCCCTCGACACTTTCCATGGCTCCTCCCCAATGGCTGGGAACGACTTCTGGTGAGTTGCGCACGCGACAGAGGGGTCTGGATCCTTGTCGGTCCAATGTCTCCCCCGTCCCACGGACGGCGCAATGTAGATATCAGGAGCTGTGAGCCTCCTTTCCGCCTACGTGCTTTATCTTTCTGTTTTTGCTTCACTTTTCTGATCCTTGTACGACTGCTGAACGAGTGTTCTCTTCCCCCATTGCCGTTCCGTCAAGCTTTTGATTCCTTTTGCCAAGCCAAGCATACTCCATCATATCAAACATCCAACTCTCAGCACGGCGCGGTCCAACTGACGCCGGCTCATATCGCCTCACCTTGAGCAGTCTTGACAGCTCACAGCTTCACGCACTATGCCGAGGCCAGTTTATCCTCCTACGCCGGGGTCTTCTACCGACATAAGTGGCCAGGACGGGACCAAGCATCTCGACAAACTCCAGATGTCGTTCGCATTGCCCGAACCTGCCATGGCAGTGCAAGATCAACAACCCACGCCCACCGAGGAAATGCCACCTTCCAAGCCCATCGCCGCCTCATACACCCAGCCAAGCGAGACGGTCAAGTCCCGCCGCCGGTCATCCACCCTGCAGCAGAAACCCCCCGCTGCGGTCAAGGACCAGTTCGCCCTGCCGCCACCACCCACCCGCTCCCGTAAGATCATCCAGATGAAGCCCCGCCAACAAGCCCCGCACGCCGCGACGGGCGGATCCACCACCGCCGCGGGTAAGAGCTCATCTGCCGCGGCCGGGAAGTCGACAGCTGCAGTCCCTCCTACTGGCGAGACAGCAGCAGCCGGCAACAAGAGGAAGCAGCCCTCCGCCACCACCGCGGCGGGGCGCAAGACGGCCCGCAAGACGGCGCACAGCCTCATTGAGCGAAGACGCAGGTTCAAGATGAACGAGGAGTTTGCCCTGCTAAAGAGCATGATTCCTGCTTGCTCGGGGGAAATGCATAAGCTCGCTATTCTGCAGGTGAGTTTGTCTTCAAAGTCGAGCCGCATGGTAACCGATAGCTGACCATGGCAGGCCTCGGTGGAATATATACAGTATTTAGAGGGGTGTGTCGCTACCCTGAAGGCTCAGCGGACATTGGAGGCCGGATGTCGGGACGGCAAGGATGTGTCTGCCTATACAGACGAGCCTTTCCGCCCTATCGACCACTCTCGTGACGAGGACGGCGAGGAAGAGGACGACGACGACCCATCCCCCGACGTCGAGATGGAGGGATCAGACATCCCCTCACCTGCACTAACAGCCACCCACCCCAACTCCCGGTCCCAGCAACCGTCCGTGTCGCCTGTGCTCCTCGCCCAGCGGCACGACTCGTACTCGTCCGCGTCCACGGGGGACTACAGACAATATGAGTACGCGGCCTCGGCATCAACTTCGCCTGCGTTTGGCCCGCAGACGTACCACTATGACTACGCGCACTCGGCGGCCGGGTCGGCGCTGACGAGCCCGGCTCTCGGTCCGCAGCAGGAGGGCGATAGAGAGGCTACTGCTGCGCTGTTGATGTTGAATCAGAGTGATAGACGGGGGACGGGGGGTTCGGCGGCGGGGAGGGGGATGAGTGTTCGGGATTTGTTGTCGAGTTGAGAGGCCGAAGTTTGACTGTTGCAACTTGAACGTTTACAGGTTTGCCATTTGGACTTGGTATGATAACAAAGCGCGTTTACCCTACTCGGAATTCCGCTGTGTGCATACCTATCCCTCGCCCCGGCACATACTATCAATCAGTCGGCGAATGCCGCATGGCGTGCGATACCAAGAACTCGGATCGGGCTTGGAACCGTCACATCGCAGATACCAGACCTCGCCATTTGATGGCACGTCGCGTCAATCGCAGACCGCATGGTTCGAGACCTCGACCTCAACAAGTTCTTGGCGTCGGCTCTGTCGTTCTATGTTCCGCGGTCGGAAAGACAAAACGTTTTGGCGGTGGGATTTTGGCACGATGATCTACGTTTATGGCACTATCATGAGCTGCGATGGCAAGCGTGGTGAGCGATGGACGCTGTACCATGTTTCCGACCTCGATAGCAAACTGAGACAGGGCATGCCGGATTTTCCGCAAGGGCGTCGCTGGGACGATAACGGCGCCAGGAGATGGAATAATGGAGCGAGGCTGGCCTTGTGAATACACTGTTGCGAGGATTTGCTTGAAGTTTCAGCTATTGGATCGTACGAGGGGGGTGTATCAGAGCCTCAAAAATCGACTGTTGCGCGATCGACGACCCCTGTTCTACACGTGACGCCTTCATTTACACACGACGAAACAATCCTGCTCGATAGAGGAGGATGATACACTTGGACTGGAATTGTGGTAAGATTGGTGTCGAAATTTCGGAGTGTATATAAATCACCTCCCCATCGCCTCCATACTCACCTCCCCCGTTCCATCACCATCACCCACGATCACCAGTCTTCACTTCTCGCCTGCAGGTCCAGCAACCACTTATAGAACACCCCCCACCAGCAGCGCTGTGGATAATCGACTCTCCTCCCTCTTCTGTTGTCTCCCCAACTTTCCCCTCAGCCGGTCTCGGGAAAGCGTCCAGTCCCTCAGCAGCCCAGAATACAGTTCGTCCTCTCGCGACCTCCCGCCCTACTCCGGACCAGAACTCGACACCGAGAAAGACCTCGAGTTTCATTCTAGTCTTTCCGTCCCTAGATACCTCCCCGTCAGCCTCTCCATCAACTTCGTCACCCTCGACCCGCCCTCCTTCGAGCCGCCTCCCTACTACCCCGGTCTTATCAAGCAGAAGTCGCTCCAGAAGCCGAACTCACTCCTCCCACCAAAGCCTCTCCGCCTAGTCAGAGGGTCGCAAAAGAAGAAACCGCCCGTCTTCTACACCCACAACGAAAAGGCACTCCTCCAAAGCACGACCTACCTCACCATAAATCCCACCACCGGCACATCAACCTCCATCAGCACAACAATGTCGACCACCCAAGCCCCCAAGCCAACCCAAACCCTCCCCTCCGGCCCCCGCCCGACAGGCGGCTCCATCTCGCCCTCCAAAGACGAGATCCTCGCCGACCTCCGCCGCCAGCTCGACGACTCGGCAGGCTCCGACGTCGGCTCGTCCGTCTCCTCCCGCGGCGGGAGGCGTCGGCGCAGGCGCAACAACAGCAACAAGGCCCTCGCTGCTGCTGCCTCGGGCCAGGGACAGGGTCTCGCGCAGCCCGCTATCCTGCCCCGGCTGGCGGAGACGAAGCCCGTGAGGCTGCAGCTGGGGCTGAATCTCGATGTCGAGCTGGAGCTGAAGGCGCGGTTGCAGGGGGATGTTAGTCTGACGCTGCTGTGAGTTTCTTCCTTTCTTCCCCTTTTTTCCCCACGCCAGCACACCACTTCCCCCTTTTTTGGTACGTGGTGGCATATAAACTGACAGCGGCGTCTCCAGCCAATAAAGAGTCGAGAAGAAACAGACATCTCGCCCGTCGAAGGAACTGAAACCTGGTCTTTCTGGGGTTGTTGAAGTGGTGGAGTTGTTCTACATGAGGATCGGGACTCTGAGCTTCCGGCAGAGGTGGATTGATCGGGAGGTCAGTCCCAGCTTGACGGCCGCGCTGGCGGTGGGCATTGCTGCTGGCGGCTTTGTACTGGGGTGGCTGGCGAGTAGAATCTTCGTGGCGAGAGAGGAGAGTTATCGGTGCTGGATGTGAGACGAACGAGGAAGTGGGACTTTTGTATAGTATTTTGACGTGTAGTTTTGGAGTTTAGGTTGGGCTGTTTTCCAGGTTGTATATACGGTATAGGAGACTGTATGAAGATGTATTCGCAGTCATGCCTTCGTGGGTGGTAGTCAGTCGTGCCTTCCTGGTCTGAGGAGTCGTGCTTGCCCGAGATGTAGAGATTTTCTGAGTGTCAGGCAACACTGCAGAGTTCAGTGTCTTGTAGAATGGCAGGAGCGATCTGGGGGAAAAAGTGATCTGGGAACTGAACGCGAGCGATCTCTTCTTCGTGGTTCTTCTCCTCCTCTCCATTCGTCTATTCGGACGTCCCCAGTTTGTTGCTCTCCTCGTCATTTTATATCTCACTTCTTTGACCCTACTCTGTCGAACTTTGATGTAAGGTGGATGTCGACGAGTGAGAACTCTTGAGTAGGTTTCTTGTTCCATTTTCACCGGAGAATCATGTCGTCCATTCCCGGATCTCGTCACGATGAGCCTCCCCCCGAGGAAGACCTCGACGACAATGACGCTCTCAACGAGATCATCATGGCAATTGAGATGAAGGACAACAACACGATCGGCTGCGCCTACTACGTCGCCATGGAGGAGACATTGTTTCTGCAGGAGGACATTCCCATGGCTGGTACTGAGATTGTCGAGACGCTATTACTCCAGGCTCAACCCACGACCGTCATCAACAACAACCGCGCTCCGGAGAAGATGGCCAAGTATCTGGAGGCTCATGCCCAGGATTTAGATGGTAGTCAAGGTCTGTCAACCCCAATCTCAATTGCTTAGCTGCTGACTGCTGACCACACATGTGCCTGTAGTTCCGGGTGGTGTCAACGGTGTTTACATCCTACGCACAGTTGGCGCCTCGGACTTCAATCCCAACAACGGCCAGCAGAAACTGGCCGGCCTCGACGCCAGCATATTCGGGGGCCAGTCGACGGTCCTCACTGCTGTTACTGAGGAAATTGGCGACGATGGGATGGGAGAGATGCGCATGACCACACAGAGCAAGCTCATGCGTTTGGCCACTCTCATCAACCTCAACAGTCGTCTTTCGGTAAGATTGATGTCCACTCGACACATGACTGCCTCTGGGAACTAATGTGGTCCAGATCGGCTGTGCTGGAGCTGTCCTGAGCGAGCTCCATCGACGAAGAGTGGTCGAGTTCCTTCCAGACGACCCGGCAGTAGACCTGGCCTTTTGCGTCAAACGCATTACCATGTTCAATCTGGGTGATTCTATGTTCGTGAACGCCGACACTCTGATCTCGCTTCAAATTCTCGGGTCTGAACACCATCCCAACAGCCAGATGCAGGGGCCAGACAAATCCAAGCAGGGTGCCAAAGAGGACTTATCGGTGTATGGTTTGGTGAAGACACTCGCATGTACTCCCCAGGGCAAGGCCAGGCTCAGACAAATGTTCCTCCGTCCGAGCAACGACCTCGACCTCATCCGGGAACGGTACCGCAGCATTGCAGCCTTTCTTCGTCCGGAGAATAGAGCAGTCCTGGAACAGATTACGAAGAAGCTGAGTAAGGTCAAGGACATCAAGGGCACTATTGCCAACCTCAACAAGGGGGTTCATCAAGCGACCCGAGCTCAAGGGGTGAAAAATGGTGTGTGGCTGACTCTGGGACGCTTCACTCGTGCTGCTCTTGAGCTGTGCGGTATGATCCACGAAATGGCTGGAAATCAGCCCCTCAACATCGTTTCGAAGGCAAGCAACGTCCAACTTGCTTCAAAAGCTTCGGCTAACATATTCCAGATCATGACCGGCACCGACGCCCGAGTTCTCCGTGATGTTGGCGAGATGATAAGCCAGAACATCGACTTCGACAAGTCGGTTGAAGCTCAGCGAACCACCATCAAATGGGGTATCGATCCCGAACTCGACGAGCTCAAGCATTTCTTCGCTGGCCTCGAGGACGTTCTTGCAGCAGTGAGAGTTAGGGTGCTCCAGGTTATGCCCGATTGGGCTCGCGAGTACCTCCACAACTGCATCTTCTACCCGCAGCTCGGCTTCCTTGTCTCTATCAGTGAGAACCCAGAGACCAAGAAGGGTTTCTACCGTGGAGAGGGTATTCCCGGCGACGACTGGGTGATGATGTTCACCACCGAAGGTGTGGTCATGTATAAGACCACGATGATGAAGGACCTGGACGCGACGTATGGAGATCCGTACGGGCGTATTGTTGGTATGCTTTGACCCATGAATATCCGCCCTCTGAGCAAAGCATACTAACATCTGCCAGACAGGGAGATCGAAGTTGTTCACCAGTTGGGTGTCGGTGTGTTAGAGCATTCCGAGACCCTGACCACTGCATCAGAGCTCTTCGGCGAACTCGACAGTCTCATCGCCCTGGCCATGGCGGCAGAGAAGTACAAATGGACCGCCCCAAAGATGACCATGGCAAACACAATCGACATCAAAGAAGGCCGGCACCCCCTCCAAGAACTCGTCGTCCCATCCTTCATCGCCAACCCTTGCCACATATCGGGTGGCCGGGACACAGGCGTGCATGGCGACGTGCAGCCACCGCCATCCCACCAGCCGGAGCATGACCAGGACGACGACCAACCCGCCCCCAGCATGCTAATCCTCACCGGTCCCAACCACTCCGGCAAATCCGTCTACGTCAAACAAGCAGCACTCATCGTCTACCTCGCCCACGTAGGCAGCTACGTACCAGCCGACCGCGCCACAATCGGCCTGACAGACAAGATCCTCACCCGCATCTCGACCCGCGAGTCCATGGCCCGCAGCGAGAGCGCCTTCGCGATCGATCTCCGCCAGGCGGCCTTCTCCATCAACCACACCACCCGCCGCAGCCTCATCCTCATCGACGAGTTCGGCAAGGGCACCAACGCGACCGACGGCGCGGGACTCATGACCGCGCTCCTAGACCACTTCCTCCACCTCGCCTCCGAGAGCCCGAAAGTCCTGGTCGCCACACACTTCCACGAGATCTTCGAGCACGGCTTCCTCACCGCCGACGACGACGACCGCCTGTCCTTCGCGCACATGGAAGTCCGTCTCGACCTGCAGACGGAGGAGCAAGTGACGTACCTCTTCCGCCTGGTGCCGGGGAGGAGCACGTCCAGCTACGGCTGCCGGTGCGCGGCCATGAACGGGGTGGACGTCGCCGTCGTAGAGAGGGCGGAGGCGCTTGCGCTGCTGCTGGCGAGGAACGAGGACTTGCAGGCTGCCTGTGCCAAGCTTGCGCCGGCGGAGGAACGGAGGCTCGAGGAGGCGGAGGGGGTCGCGAGGCGGTTTTTGGAGATGGATGTGCCCGTTGTGACGGGGAGAAGTGGAGAGCGGGAGGTGAGGAGCATGTTGGGGGTGGTGCTTGGGAGGCGGGGTGGTGAGTCTTGATGAGATGGTGGTTTGTTGATGGGTGAGGAGACTGGTGACTGGTATCTGTGCGGATGGGTTTGCTGGAATTCGAAGATATGTTGCTCTCTTGAGGAGTCCGGTCTCATCCAAAGAAAAGATCGGTAACATGTAGAAAATCCATGGCTAATTTTGTCCATGCCAGATATTCAAGATCTGCGCGTGTCCTTTATGTCTTGCAACTCTCCGATGTGCGAATTCCCGATATACTACTGCGTGAAGCCCACGGCCAGCCGGGAGCCGCAAGCATCTCGCCCACCGCCGGGGTACACGCCCACAGGGATTCGTTTCGGCGTCAAGTTTGCAAGTGAAGCGAATCACAGCCGGCTTCAGCTCCTCGGTTTTTGAGAACTGAGTCGATGGAAGGGCCCTTGGGCAGGGGCTAAGTTTGCAGTGAAGCCAAGCTAAGACGGGGCTGAGCATACTACCTAAGTACTGTGGCTGCAAACCAATCAGCGCCGAGCCGTGGTGTCGAAGGAGTTGTGTTTGTTATGAGCTTCAGTCCTGGCGTGGCTGTAGACTTAGGAGAATGTGTTTCTCGTCCAGAGCAAGAATTGCAGTGAAGCCAATGACAACCCCTGTCTTAATCGAAAATGGCCCTTCGTTGAAGTGCACACCAGGATCATCACTCACTTCTTTCTTCTATCATAGGGGGAAATTCGAGGTAAATATCGTTGATTGTTGTCCTCGTATGCTCCGGCCGTGATATTCTGTCCCTTTGTACATCCATCTGACTCTCCGGTCAACATCCCATGCGTTTCTCGGGTATCCCGTTCCCATATTTCCCCACGGTGTATTCACATGCAACTCCCAGCAGCGCACCGCTATGCCATCCCGGTCCCATCCCATCCAATCCCATCCGCACCCCCTTCCCAAAACAATGGTATGTTTATACAAAAATGCAGACCATCCCGGGTCCCCAACACAGAATATTAGTAATCATTAACTCGGTTCATTAAATCTTCCCGCCCCCCCTTTTCCTATCCCGTAATCCAGCTCAGCTGTGTCACCTCATGGCAACAGCCAGGACAATCGGCAAACTGGCCAGCAGCCAGGAGGAGACTGAACTCCTACTCCGTCCCGCGGCGTTCGGCGTCGTCGCGAACGGGCTCGAGTCCGTGGGATCGGGCCTCCCTGCTGCCCTGGTCGAGGTGGTAGACTGCGTCCCCGCGCGGGAGGGCGAATTGGTCGCTGTTGCTAGCGTTGTGGTTGGCGTGTCTTTTGTTGGGGAAGTGGTTTTTGGAGGGGTGGTGGTGGTGGTGGGCTCGTCATCATCTTCTGACGAGGTAGAAGTCTCAGTCTCCGACTCTGTCGTCGGCGCTGCCTTTGGCGTTGTGGTGGTGGTCTGCTTGACAGGCGACGTCGTAGTACTCGTCTTCGGCGTGGGTGGGGCCCTAGCCGACGTGGTGGGCGTGGTCACTTCCTTCGACGACGTCTTGGGGACCTTATCCGCCAGAAGCCGCGCCGTCGCCTCGGCCAGGTTGATCTTGCTCTGCGGAATGTCCCTGTTGATCGCCTCGCAGGCCGACTCGAGGGGCGCGATAAATGATTGCGAAAAGGACGATATCTCGTCGGGGCACCTGTAGTACATGCATACTGCGACGTTGTAGAGGAGTTTCGATCTCGCCCCCTTGCAGACGCACTTGACGTCGCTTGTCTCGCAGGATTCTGTCTCGATACAGGCTGTGGCGCAACTGGAGAGTGATAGTGTGGGTGATGAAGCCGCCTGGACTTGGGAGGCGAAGAGAAATGCTGCGGCAAGCGCAAGAAGCGCGGGTCTTGAGGAGACCATTGCGCCGGGAGTGTGAAGTTTGGTTGTAAGAAGGGATGACGTCGAGCCTGAGGGAAAGTAGGATAGATATCAAGGGACCAAAGTTTTGGCAAGTTGGATCGTGCTATAACGAGAACATGTTATTGAAGATTGAAAATGAAGTGAAAGGGTCGTCAAGACGGCAAAAGCAGGGAGGCGGTCCGGGAAAAGGAAAACAGAGAACTGCCCAGGAGCGAGGGCAGGAATGTACAAGAGAAAGATGGGATGGTCGGCGTGTGGCTGACGGGAGGGTCTTCAAGATTTCGATCGTCTGTTGAAAGTTGAAACACTGCGGGCCGGGGTCTTCAGCCTGTTTAGCTTCCTTTGGGCCACTCCTGAAATCTGCGACAGGGAATGGTGTCCAATCAAATCGTGGAAAAGCTTGATTTTGGTTTGCCAAGACCGCTAAGGTGCGCACCAGCCACGGCGGAGAACCCTGGCCTGCCATCTGAACTCCGTCGTCATTCTTGACTGGTGGGTTTCGACATCCTGTTGTGCGCGCTCACGATACGCGACCGTGACTGCCGGGGCTCCTTGACCAACAAGTCAAGCCTCAAAGATCAACTCCGTCTCCTGGTCCGTGATGCTCTTTACCTCAAATCCCATCTTCTCGTAGAACAACTTCGCCTCCAGGTTGGCAGTCAGGACATCGGCGACCAAGGCGAACTTCCTCCCTTGCGCGCCAGCCTGCTGCTGAACGAATTGCTTGGCGGCGGCCATGACAGCTGAAGAGATCCCTTTCCGACGGGCCTCCGGCAGGGTGAAGACGCCGTTGAGGTACCACGCCATCGGCTCAGGGGAGTCTGGTTGCTTATTTCTCTCGAAGGCGAACAGTGTTAGGGACGACAAGACTTTCTTTCCTTCCCCGACACTCTGCATTGCGAGGAATGTCGTTGCCCTCGGGTTTGTGAGTTTCTTTACCCACGCATCGTCCTCAAATGCCGACCATTCGGCATATGTTGATGTGAATGCTGTGCGAAGAAGGACAGGTGAGAACCAAGCAGGCACAGCAGGTCTATGGCACTCACCTTCGGGACTGAGCTGCAGTGCTAACAAGCGGAAGGGTTTGTAGTACTTGAGATAGAACCTGACGCCCTCCTCATCAGTTTGTAGCATGTCGATCGTGTACTCCATCATGACACAGAACGTCTGTCTCTCTTGTGCTCATTCAACGAGGCTGGATGCTGATCGATGCCAATGATGGTGTTGATAACGTGGTACAGTTGGTGCAAGTTGGTAACTCTGTTGGTCTGAAATTGCCCATCTGACACGGTCTCGACTGCGGGTACCCCGGGAAAACGCGCCATTCCATGTCTCGCAAGTGCTTGAGGGAAGAAATAAGGAGAATAAGACGGAGAGATGGATGATTCATAAGGCTGCTGTGCCTGTGACTCAGTCTCTCACCTTTCGAAGTTGAAGTGACATCGCGGAGGAAGCCTGCAGGAGAGCTGGAAACGACGAACGAACCCCCACCATCTGGAAAAGGCAGAGCGCTAAAACGAGACAGGGGTCTGCTGGACGTCGCCCAAGCTTTCCACGGGTCTCCACTTCGAGCGGCGGACTGTCTTCCTGTTGGCAGGACAGGCGCAGGCAAGGTTAAGGGGCTGTGGAAGGACCGCGCATCGTGACATGTGAGATCAGCTGCGGCTACGAAACGACCAGGGGGCCAAGTGCATAGGTTCTCTGACCTCTGACCTGCCTGGGCACAGCCTCGCCGTCGCTCATGGCCATTCTTAAAGGTGCCTTGAGCCAGGTTATCGGGTGTTGGCCGTCGCCTTGCACTTTCATCGTTGTACAAGGGGCCGTGATTGCTGTGTTATCAGTTCCTTCCGCCCATTTAAACCCACCAATATGATGGCGCCGCCTCACCTGCCAAATACAAAAATATTGGAGAACAAGTTCCAGGACTTTGACGATCCGGATGTGTTTTCGAGCGCCCAAAAAGCAGCGAAGGATCCCAATGCCAGAAACTTTGTTGTCCTGTTCGGACCACACCATGCCAAGATAGCCCTCGATCTCGGTACCGACGACATTACGGACCTCTGGCGACTGAAGGATAACAACTACCCGGTGAGATGGATCAACTTCTGGAATACCAGTCAGCAGGAAGACTCGATCGAGATAATCGGAAATCGATATGGCTTCAGCCGACGACTTCGGGCGTCCATCACGGACTGGGACGACCTGAGGATGCACATACAGAAGAGGGAGCTCGACGATGAACCGGACAAGGTACCGACCGCGAAGAACGATCTGGAATCCTGTGACTCAACTAGACACGTCGAAGGGCCTTCTCCCACATCGGGACACCAGCACGCTTATGCTCCGGAAACCGTGGAGAACTTCAAGGTGTTACAGAAATCATTGAATTACACCACCACCGATCACGGACAACATTGTCAGTATACCTACCCGACAAGTTCAACGTCCATACTCTCACTAACACCGTCTAGTCTTCTGTTTCGGTGCGAACTGGCTGCATAGAAACCCAGAAGATGAAACGGGACACGACGCAAAACTCTCAGAACTCGTTCCTCCGCACCACTGGGCGTGGTATGCCCTTTGCGCTGACGACCAAACGACAAACACTGTAGTCTCTATTCACGAAGCTCAAAACTACTCAAGGCCGCCAAAAGGAAGAGCTCCGGTCGCGTACCAGGAAGTCGAGCTCGAGAACATACGGAAGAACACCGTAGCAGTCCTGGAGCAGCTCTCAGCCGTCGGCATAAAGAGATACATCCACAATCTCTTCCAGCTGAAATCCATCCGGGAGCCTCACAAGATAGACACTTCCGAGCGGTCGCCGACCATGGTCCGTCCCGAAAATGCCACACAGACCGCCGCCAGCAATCTCTTCTACTACCTCTTCGAAGACTACTCCGCCGTCGCACCGGTCCTCAACAACTCCGGATTGATGCTGAAGAACATCAGCGACCGAGTACTGGGCAACGTGAAGAAGGGGGAAAGCCGCGACACGTCGACCGTGATCCAAGAGCTCCACGAGCTCGGCAAGGGACTTCGGCAACTCGACCGCTTGTTCAAAAGCTACAAGAACCTCTTCGAAACGATCCACAGGTCGCCTCCACTCGAGCCCACCGAAACCCGGCACGTCAAACTCGAACGCCAGGCCCGCGACCGTTTCGAGCGGCTGATCGACCGCCTGCAGCTCCTCATGTTGAACACGATCAATGAGTATATTGACGAGAAGAAGGAGTTGTCCAACACCGTATGTCCCCCCCCTACCCCCGCCTTCTCCTCGTTGCCTCAAACCCACTAACACATCCACCAGTACTTCAACCTAACAGCCCAGAAAGACTCGGAGGCCACGGCCCGGCTAACCCGGAGCGCCACCCTACTGGCAAAACTGAGCGTCTTCTTCCTGCCCATGAGTTTTGTCACCAGCTATTTCAGCGTGCAGATAGAGGAGCTGAACCACTACACCGCCAAGACGTACTGGTACACTTTCGCCGTTGTGGCAACGCTGTCGTTCGCTAGTCTGTTCTTTTTCGGCAAGATGTTGATGTTTTTCAGCGATTGGCTAGATGACATGGCAGATATTGTCAGTCGGAGGTTTGGGAAGATGTTTAGGAGGCGGAGGCAGAAGGAGGACTAAGATGGGAAACTTGACTAATGAGGATATATGGCAACGATAATGGCAAGGGCAGGCAGGCGTTCGGCGGATACCCATTTATGAACTTTGTTACTAGCATATATACACTTGCTTCCATAAGAAACGAAACAATGAGGCCCAGGTTTGTCATCCTTCGCCATACGACCTAGTCCGCCCTGCCCTTTCATTGCTTCGTCAGATACAAGCTCATCAAATCATTCCTCATGATACAAAGCAAGTCTACACAAAGCCGCCCATAACAATCCAATAACGCACAACATCATCCGTTAACAACCACATCTCGGGTATCTACGCCAACTCCCACATCCAACACCCTCACCGATCCTACAACCCATTAATAACCCCCATCCCAACACCAACGATCACAACCCCCATCCCCATCCCCATCCCCACTGCCCCTGTCTGTCTCGCCGCCGCCGCATTCCCCGACCCCGTCCCAATCACAAAACCGCCCGTCGTGACACCCGCATTATTACACCACCCGTTCTGCAAACCCCCGCACGCCTGGCTGCTCAAGCTCGAACAAACACTACTCGCGCTCTCCGCCGGCAGCGTTGTCGTCACTCCGCCTTGCCCGCCGACCACCGTGCTCCCGCCCGCCACAACCGTCACCCCTCCAGCCCCTCCCCCTCCCACTCCGGCGAGACGGGAGGTGCAAGCGGCGTAGTTATTCGAGCAGGCGCCCACGGCGCTCGAGCAGGCGCCGCCGTTGGGGAAGGACGTGGGCGCGTAGGGGAAGGAGAAGTAGGCGTTGGGGACGTAGGATATCGTTGCTGTTGAGGGCGGGGAGAAGGATTGGGGGGCTGTGCCGGTGCAGACCGCGCTGTAGATCGCACCCTGTGAGTACCCAGAACCTCGCGGTGGATGGAAAAGAAGAGAAGAAAAAGAAAACTTACCCCGCCGGACAGCAAGCGGGCTGGTTGGCCGCGTCCAAGCCGCATACCTGCCCGTTGGCGCAGCAGATGCCCTGGAAGGCGGCGCCTTGGGTTGCCGCGCAGGAGTAGAAGTTTGCTAGACAGCCGCTGTTGTCCTGTCGGCGGGCGAGAGCCGGGATGGGTTGTGGGTGGGAGGTTGCGGCGGGGAGGAAGGGGAGTTGTGAGGCGGAGGATAGGGACGGTAGAGCGGCAAGGCCAAGGAGGAGGAGGCAGGTCGAGATTGAGGCTGAGGGGCGGTGGTTTGGCGGCTTCATCTTTTGAGATGTCTCTGCATTCCAGTCGTCTGGTGGTTGTGGAGTTGGCGGCAGGGCTGATCGCGGGATGGTGGTTTGGATGGTTTGCTGTCTTACTTGGCGATACGAGAGGGGAAAGGGATTCGTGAGAAATGCAGATACCGGGTATAAGCAAACTCTGTCTGAATGTTCGAGTCTCAAATCACTCTGTTCTGGTGCAGACGAAGTTTGATGATGGGATTCTGCCAGCTCCAGCTGTGTCAGCCAATGTTTTGTTGAAGCCAAGACCAGGCCGCATGACAGCGTGCAGCTGCAGCAATCAAGTTTTCTTGGAGACCGACCAGGACTCAGGTTGAATCAAGACACACCGCAACTATGATAAACTGCCCGGCTAGCAGATTATCTCGTGATATTTTGACTTCTACTGCGTACAAATGCGTACAATGTCAAATTGATGTCACCTACTTTTCCTCAGGTCAACCCTCGAGTCGGCACGGCAACGTGCGGCCACGGCCGTTATGCTAGCCCTACGGGGTTAGCGGATCGAGCCGGCAAGTCGAAGCACGGGCCATGTTGCTCGATGCGGGGAACCCCTCATTGGCCCACCTGGATCTCCATCCAACAACCTCCCTGTCTCCATCTTCTCCAATTCCACTCCGAGAGAGAGAATCTACACTTCTCGTCTGACAGACTTCTCTTCTCTTTTGTGATTGCAAGTTGGAGACTGTGTTTCCTTCATCTTCACAGCCATCTCCTCACCCCGTGGTGTGTAAGTCATCCTGGTCATCAACCGCACACACCATCTCATCAATGAAATCAATGCGATGAGGGCAGCGTTACAACAGCCTATTCTCACGGCAATCAGTTGCCTCGTTCGGGCCTATTATGATTGGCTTCCCCATCTGACCTTCTTGTTAAGGCTACGCTTGCATTGAGCTCCGAAGCTTCTCATCAAGTTCCATCCAGGCTCCTTCAAGCTGCCGGTGTCATGCTCCGAGCTCCTGTGGGCCTTTGTCGAGGATCAACTGCCAGTCGGGAACAAGCGAGGGCGGGAGTGGCCTCCTCCTCCCCTTCTTTTTCAACACTCCATTATCAACCATCACGTTCACTTGGATATCTGTCGGTCAGCTGCATCTTGGCCTGGTAGCACCACCGTGTTACACCGCCCTACCCAGCTGCTTGGATGGGCCTTGCTGGACGTCGTACACAGTACGTCGAGCCAGCTGCACTGCAACGACCAGCGAGCTCTAAGCATCTCCTCGTCATTCTGGTCTCCGCCTCTTGCCCAAACTCTCGTTCCTCTGACGAAGCAGGGCACCACCAAATATATCCTGCTGAACCCGGGATTCTCGTGGCTCAATTGATCGGCATAAGAGATTCCTCTAGCCGGACTTTGAAGGTTCTCCCGATTACCTATTCGTAGGCACCAATCTTACGGCTGTGCTTACCGATGATCCTCGTGAGACTCTGCCGCAAATATCGCCAGTCCACAACCAACCAAAGTACGGTGTTTTTTGACAAAGACAAAGGGTCTTTTCTGCAGCAAACACCATAGCTTCTGTCCATGGCCGTTGTTAAGCAGAGCTTCAGGTCAGGTCGTCACCAAAGCTAGTGCCTCGTTTCTTATCAATTTGGCGGCTCAACGGTGTATTCGCTTCACGGTACCTTGCCAGATCGTAACGTAACGTTGCGCCTCATCGCCAGCTCCAGCCATCGACCCTGGGCATCGCGGACGCGAACCGGAGTGGCTTGCGGAGGAGTTGCAGCGGGATCAACAATACTGTCATCGTGCAGGCTTCCAGGTCCATCATCGCCGGGGAGGCGTTGCAACCAGGTTGACACCCAGAACATCTTGGGTGACCTTGGTGAACCTGGTGTGGCTCTGGGGTAACATCTCCTGCCATCTCCCAGTTGGCCGTCCCTTGCCGCCCTGCACTTACACCGTCACCGTCCGTCTTATTGACCACCGCGCATCATATACACAACCCTGCAGAGTGTCAATCTGGAGATTGGGATGATCCTCCACGTGCTCCATTAAAAAGTTCTATATCTTTGGACGTTCCTTCCGATTGTCTTCGTGCATTTGGCTTTTTTTTCTTCACCGGCGCTCTTCGTCTGTGCTTCTCATCGCCGTCCACACGCTCGAAGGGGATACTCATTGTCCCTGTCGGCATCATGTTGTCTCTAAAGTCTTGCTCTCTCTTGTTGCTCTCCGCCGTCCTCACTCCCGTGTCCGCACTATGGCCTGCTCCGCAGAGCTATAGTAAGGGCAATGCCACCCTGTATCTGCACCAGAACCTCCAGATAACTTACAATGGAGCATTTGTATGCTGGACTCCCACTCCTGACACTCCCTGCCCCCATGATGAGGAAGGTACTGAATATGTGATGGACCAACAGCTGCCCTATACCTATGGATTCGTGCCTTACAACCCTTTTGACGCCAGGCAATTAGTGCAGGGTGGTGTGTCGAGAGCACTTGGCCATATATTCTCCGACAACTTTGTGCCGTGGCAGTTCCACAAGAACGGCGATCTCTCTGACTTCGAGCCGGAACTGCACAAGGGCCAGACATGGGTCAAGAGCCTCCAGATCGTCCAGACCGGCAAGGACAACTTCAAGCCTCTCGATGGTGAAGTCGACGAGTCGTACAATTTTACCCTGAGCGAGGATGGCTCGGCAAAGCTTACTGCTGTGACGTCTACTGGTGTGCTGCGCGGCCTCGAGACCTTCTCCCAGCTCTTCTACAAGCATTCGGAGGGCCCCTTCTGGTACACCCCGTACGTGCCAGTCTCCATCCAGGACGCCCCGAGGTATCCTCACCGCGGCATCCTCCTCGATGTCGCACGTAACTGGTACGATGTCAAGGACATTCTGCGAACCATCGATGCCATGAGCTGGGCCAAGCTCAACGTCATCCACATCCACATCACCGACTCTCAGTCGTGGCCTCTGGAAATCCCATCGATCCCCGAGCTCGCCAAGAAGGGCGCATACCGCCCTGACCTGACATACTCCCCGGCCGACATCAAGATGATCCAGGAGTACGCCATCCACCGCGGCGTCAAGCCCATCATCGAGATCGACATGCCCGGCCACATTGGCTCGGTCGCCAAGTCGCACCCGGAGCTGATCACAGCCTACGATGCCTTTCCCTACCACTGGTGGTGCGCCGAGCCGCCCTGCGGAGCGTTCAAGCTCAACGACACCGCCGTGGACAACTTCCTCGGCAAAATGTTCGACGACTTGCTCCCGCGCCTCGCTCCCTACACGTCCTACTTCCACACCGGCGGCGACGAGCTGAACGCTAACGACTCGATGCTCGACCCCGGCGTCATGAGCAACTCGACCGAGGTGCTGCAGCCGCTACTCCAGAAGTTCATCGACAACCAGCACGCGCGCGTGAGGAAGGCCGGTCTGACGCCCATGGTCTGGGAGGAGATCCCGATCGACTGGAACGTCACGCTCGGCAAGGACGTCGTAGTGCAGACCTGGCTTGGTGCCGCCTCCGTCAAGGAGATGACCAGCAGGGGCCACCAGATTATTGACAGCGATTACACCTACTGGGTAAGTCCATCCCACCCTGATCACCCAACACACAAAAGTAATCTGAGTACTAACCTTCCTGAAACAGTACCTCGACTGCGGCCGTGGCGCCTGGCTCAACTTCGACAACGGCCAAGCCTTCAACAACTTCTACCCCTTCAACGACTGGTGCGGCCCCACCAAGTCCTGGGCCTTCGTCTACCAGCACGACCCGGCCGCCAACCTCACGGCCGAGGAGGCTAAGCTCGTCCTCGGAGGCGAGGTGGCCGTCTGGTCCGAGACGATCGACCCCGTCAACATGGACAGCGTCATCTGGCCCCGCGCCGCGGCGGCGGGCGAGGTGCTCTGGTCCGGACGGCAGGATGCCACCGGCCAGAACAGGAGCCAGATCGAGGCTGCTCCCAGGTTGAGCGAGCTGAGGAGCCTGATGGTTGCTAGGGGCGTGAGCGCGAGTCCGATCACGATGATTTGGTGCACGCAGGCTGGGAATGGGACTGAGTGCAGTTATCCCATGGGACCTGGGTATTAGGAGGGTGATCATGGATATGGAAATCTATACCCTTTGGATAGGTATACAGCAAGCATATCGTTTAATTTTCAAATGATAATTGTCGTTAAGAAAACCAAGAGGCTGTCATACTTATGCACAAACGGAGGAGTCGGTGCCCTCTCCCTCCTGCGGACCTCCCGCGCCGCCCGTTTCTCCTGTCGATCGACCATATCGCACATTCAACACTTCTCCGGCTCCGTGCCACCGTTCTGGGTGGCTGCATCCGTTGCGGCATATCTCAAGATTGAGTGCTGATGGTGATCGTTCCCGCTAGGGGAAGCAGCCAATGAGAGTCCAAACCCATTGATACCGAGGATGCGGGGAAGGACTTGGCTTTTCTCTTCGTATTCGATGCAGGAGTTGCTGCCATGTGAAAGACCCTATTCAGTGTGGTCGAGACAGACCAACACACGTAACGTCTTGCGTCCGGGGGCTTCGTCATCTTCTCACCGCTCGTCAGTCGTCACTGTAAGAAGTGTCTTCCTTGGTGGTTTAGATGAACTCGATGGCGTTCCACAGCCTGCGCCGCTGGTCCGCGGACACGCGAAAAGCCAAACGGCGGGTGCAGGATCTCCACTCGACACAACGTCTGAAATACAACATGGTGCGGTTGTGTATCAGGAGGTAAAGACTTGATCGCTGTCGTCTGTTTCCCCGCGTCTCCGTTCGGCCTCGGTTCCGTCTGTTTAGCTCCTGGGCTTAAGGTTGGGGGCTATCATATGCTAGCTTAGGCCCCCATTGTCTTGGGGAGGGTCGGTAGCGCATTCCTACACCGGAAATCGCAAGCGTAGGGGTCTAGTGTTTTGTCTGTTAAGTGGACCGTTGTTTCGGCGGAGAGCGTGGAACGGGGAACGGAGGAACGGGCTCGTCGTTTTCTCCTCTGTTGCAGTGGTTCGTTTACTTTATGCGGACGTCGTCTGCGAGTTCCCTGCAAGTGCGGGAATGGCGTATCGTGGGGAAATCGAGTTAGACTGTTGGAGTTATTACGTCTCGCCTGGATCTGCAACTCGCAAACGTGGAGCCAAAGTGTTTATTACTTAAAGGTTGGAGGCCCCCTTGATGGAGGTAGCTTTGTCATCGATTCTGTGGAACTCTCGTCTTTCAACACCAACTGATTTCTCTTGTCGTTAGAGAAGTCTATCGCCTATCCCGTGTCGTTGGTGGTTACGAATCCAAACAGTGGAGAAATCTGTACTACCGTACTGAGGAACTTCAACATTACGGTGCTGGCACCAGGGTCGCAAAGCGGCATCGCTACCCTTGTCGAGGGAGCCTAGGTGTCGGCCAGTTTGGGTGGCTGCCATTGCTTCTTATATCCCTGTTTTTGCCATTTCTTCAACAATCTGCCTTCCGTTCAAGAACGAGCTACAGGCTTCTCATTCTATTCTAGCTATTTCGTAACAGTCAACCGCCCAGATGGGTCTCGTCGAGGATCTATGGGAGCATGTCTCCGTGCTGTCCACGTCGAGGGCATTGCTCTTTGCCGTAGTGGCATATGTCGTCTACAAAGTCTACGTGAGAGTCGACAAGCACTACAGATTGAAACGCCTGGGTGCTCGCGCTCCGAGAATCCGTCATAAGCTTCCGTTCGGTCGGTCCGCCCCTCCAGAGAGACATACCTGCGTATCACTTACACATACACAGGCTTTGACTTTGTCCGCCGCGCCATCAAGTCGACGATGGGGCACAAGAACCTAGAATTCTGGAGAGAGAACTTTGACAAGTTCGGCGGCTGGACGGGCGAGACGGAGATTATCGGCCGGCGCATCATCTTCACAGCTGACCCGGACAACATCAAGGCCATCTTGGCCACGCAGTTCGGCGACTACGGCAAGGGTCAGCCCTTCCACGAGGAATGGAAAGGATTCTTGGGAGACAGCATCTTCACCACCGACGGAGACCTCTGGCACAACAGCCGCCAACTTATCCGACCACAGTTCATCAAGGACCGCGTCAGCGACTTGCACTGCTTCGAGTCGCACATCGAGACCCTCTTCCGCGCCATCGCCAACGGCGGCGCACTGAACGGCGAGGACCAGCCCGTCGACATGGAAGCCGGCAACGGCAAGGTCATCGACATCAGCGAGCTGCTCTTCCGCTATACCCTCGACGTGGCAACCGACTTCCTCCTGGGCAAGGACGTCAAGTCCCTCAGCACCCCCCGGGAGCCGTTCGCCGAGGCCTTCGCCGAGGTCCAGCGCGTGCAGAACATCATCTCCCGCGCCGGCCCGCTCAACCTCTTCGTCAGCCGCAAGTCCTTCTGGGCCGGCATCAAGACGATCAACGAGTTCGTCAACGTCTACATCGAGCGCACCCTGCGCCTCTCCCCCGCCGAACTCGAGTCCAAAACAAAGAACGACGCGGGCTACACCTTCCTCCACGCCCTCGCGGGCTTCACCCACGACCGGAAAGTCCTCCGCGACCAGCTCGTCGCCGTCCTCCTCGCGGGCCGCGACACGACGGCCTCCACCTTAAGCTGGACCCTCTACGAGCTCTCCAAGCAACCCGCCTGCGTCGCCCGCCTCCGCCAAGAGATCCTCTCCGTCGTCGGCCCGGACCGCACACCCACCTACGCCGACCTGAAGGGCATGAAGTACCTCCAGAACGTCATGAACGAGACCCTCCGCCTCTACCCCTCCGTCCCCTTCAACGTCCGCCTAGCCCTGAAGGACACCGTCCTCCCCACCGGCGGCGGGGCAGACGGCCTCCAACCCATCGCCGTCCTCAAGGACACGCCCATCGGCTACTCGCCCCTAGTCATGCACCGCCGCGCGGACCTGTACCCGCCTCCCTCGGAGGGTTTCCTCCACCCGGACGTGTTTTCCCCCGAGAGGTGGTACGTCTGGCAGCCCAAGCCGTGGCAGTACATCCCCTTCAACGGCGGGCCGAGGATCTGCATCGGCCAGCAGTTCGCGCTCACTGAGATGGCGTACGTGTTGGTGAGGCTGTTCCAGCGGTTCGAGAGGGTCGAGTGCCACATGGACGAGGTCGACGGCGGGCGGCCGACGCTGAAGGCTGAGATTGTGCTGCAGCCTGGCGATGGGGTGAAAGTCGCTTTTTGGGAGGCGAAGAAGGAAGGGTGATGATGGTTTGAGGGGGGAACGTGGTGTGGAATGGTGTGTTAGTAGTGGCGGTTGAGTAGGGAGCACCTGGCTTCATGTGATAATAGCTCTCCATAAGTTGACTTGTAAGGTAACGACTTCGCGAACCGTTCAGTTCCGCCCTTCATCTTCCGCTTCAAGACATAGAGATCGGACCAGATATTCGAGCCATGAAACCATTAGTGACTTATGCGAGGCCGGAAACTTCCAAGACCAGTGTATTGCAATCTAAGGGCCTATCAAGCTGGGTTTCCACTAGTATACGAAGGTGGTGTGAAGGTGTACTTCCACTCAGCAGGCCTGTATGTATATTGATGTTGTTCTGTCCTTCATCCCTGTCTGATCCACACAACCATACCAAAGCTATAGCGACTCTCCGTGGACTTCCTGGGTTAAGCCTTTCTTCGCTGCCTTGTGCATTTTCACCAACTTGCAGTACTTCAAGTCAAACCTACGGAGCCACCATGGTTCGTCATAGCCCCTCAGCATGCGGCTGTACAGACGGAATGGCTTGCTCCGCTCGGCCACCTCCACCCATCCAGGCGATAGTTCTTTCATCGTTTCCTCGAAGACCTCCCGCAGCTTTGTATCCCTGTACAACGCAGACTCCCAATTAAAAGCTTCGTCGTCGAACTCCCGCTCTGGCTGGCCATCTTCGCCTGTGACCTCGCGCCAGAAGTTGCTCGGGTCAGGCTTGATGTGCAAATCCCTGTCGCCGTCGCCCTCTTCCAGGAACTTGGGGATCACGCAGGCCTCCCAGAGCGGGACGGCGGACACCCACTCCCAGTCCAGCACGGCGCCGAGCTTTCCGTGGGTGACGTTGACGAGGATGTTTCCACTGTGCATATCCGGGTGGTAGATCATCGACGGCTCCGGTTCCTCGTCCGGATGTGGTGGCTGGAAGACATCGTCCAGCAGGGAGCGGAGTTTGGCTAGGTTGGACAGCGCCTTTTTGAGGACACAAATTTCGTCTACATCGTACTCAAAAGGACCTTTGTCCGGGGTGCTCTCGTCACTCTCATCACTCTCATCGTCTGAGTCCGCCGAGTTTGTGCGAGGGTGTTTCCGTCGTCCGAGCTTTCCACGCGATTTCCACGTGTACTTCTTGTTATCCCATTTTTGGGACTCAGCCTGTAAGAGCGCATCCTCGCCGGCCCTGGCCTTCATCCACTCCCGTGCGAGGTACAGTCTCGCTTGGAGATCCTGCTCAGCGAATTCAAGGCGGGCCCGCATGTACCCATTGCTAGACTTGAAGGGGCCGCGTGCATAGTCGAGCTGGCAGAGAGACTTCGTGATGAAATCGGCCGAGACCATCCGCTGGACGATGTTGTATTTTGGGGACGAAAGGTCCCAGTTTGCGGGGATGATGGAGGCCGAGGGGACCTTAGACGGGTCAGGGTAAATGTTACCGATTCCTCTCAACTGCGTTTTAAATGTAGTTGCGAGGAAGGCGGCAATCTCTCGCACAATCTCTGACGCCTGTGGCAGGTCCAGCTTATCCTCACTTTTATCCCAAGCGTCGCCCTCAATGTAACTCATGAGCATCCAGTCAAAATTCTAGTTCTTGGGACTGCCACCTGGCTCGGAGGATGGGGGGCCGGTCCGGTCAGGGTAGTGATAGGTTTTGTAAACATGTGGGACGGGGAGGTCGGTGTTGCGGTCGACCCATTCCATCGTGGCATGCTCGCTCAGGATCTTCCAATTCGGTTCGTTTGGAAGCGAGACACGAAGGACTCGGCGATCCATCTTGCCGCCGGCCCAGCAAGGGATGGTGTATGCTCTGTTGTAGTACCCACCTGCCAGACGTTTGATTTCACCGGGCGGCCAAATCATGGTGTCCTTCTCAAGCATTCGTTTGATATCCTTGTGACTCACGGCAGTGTCCCAACGACAGAAACGCTGGCCAACCTCAGTGGTGTACCAGACGAGGCCCCTGGTATGCTGTTCCGGTCTCATGACGAAGACCCGAGTCGGCGGGGACGGCTGAGCTGGCAGGGACGGCTGAGCTGGCGGGGACGGCTGAGCTGGAGTTGACGGCTCTGTTGTCGAATCTTCCAAGCGACGCTTCTTGGGGCTTTGCTGGCATGTGTCGCCCATATTGCTGGAGAATAAAGTCAAGCGGGCAAGATGTAAGAAAGGGGATGCGAGGATACTCGAAGGTTCTGAATGAGTATTTACTGAACGAGAAGCACTCGGGCCGGAAAAATACGGATGGTTTTCTGTGATGATAAGTTTTGTCGGAACTGTTGATTGAAAAGGTGAAAGGAGACAAATGACGTGGAGCAAATCGAGTCCGTCCAGTTAGGTTGTTCTCGACAATCGAAAGGGGCAAGTGAGATGGGGGAACGCCAAGACCACCGGATATGGAAGGCAAGTAAACAAAGCCCCTGACATAGAGATGATGTGAGACTTCTTGCCCAATTACATCGAAAAACGGCGTTCTGATTGCGGACAAGGAAGGATATTCTTAGCTCCAGGTTCCCCTTTCCAGGAAGTACCCATGGTAGGAGACTACTCCCAACGTCTTTGCAACTTCCTACCCTAGTTGACAACCATATCGTCCATCCCAGGCTTTACTCATCCAACCTTGGCCCCATATCCGCCATACAAGGAAGGAGTCTACAACTTGTCTCCCATGCAGTCAAGTCGCAACTTCTGTATTAGCGGTGCATCTTCTCGATGTGCGTCTCCATCTCTCTCACCACACTGCCGTGTTATCAACATACATTTCCAAGCCTTCCGTAGAGGCACTTTTACTTGTCCGTCCGAGTCTCAATATCGTCGATAAGTATTCAAAGAATCGACAATTCCCCATCGTCAACATCAAAGGCTGCATCTCGTCCACACATGCAAGCCATTCTCAAGCTATTCTAGCTCGTATAGCGAAAGCCCAAGATTGATTGTTAGTGAACGGTTATGACTCTGGAACCGCAAAAAGATAACAAGGTAAGTGGAGGCGCGTCTGCAACGGGTGGAATCGAACCACCGCCTTTACGAACCCTATGCGTAAGGAAGTCAGGGGTTTGGGTACCCTCGAGGACTCGTAACCACTGAGCTACCCGCGCGTATCGGCTATCTTCTATGAGAGATAGGAGGCTGTTCCTTGTATTGGGCCCGCAGTTACCTTAAGTGAATGGCGCTGTCAAACAACTACAGTATCTTCACCTACCTTACGACAGTTCACTATTTCAACAAGTCGAAATTCGCGAGAGCGGGTATTGAAGTCTCGAAGATTGCGGAGACGAATGCGAAATGTAGGCATTTTCTACCAAGTATGCCAACTCCTTCTTCCACTAAACTTGACCTACGTCAATAATCGGGGCATGCTGAGAAAGGGGAGCCATCACAACACCAAATCATGCTCCAAAGCCAAAGAGCACATTCCACGCCGAATACGTAACTCACTTCATCCGGAAGCTCTCCCTCACAGCCTCGCCAAACCTGCGAATAGCCTCCATCATGTTCTCCGGCGTTGCCGAGGCATACGTCGCGCGGAAGAACATGTCCGTTGGCACCGTGCCGTGCTCCGCCCGGAACCACGACCCGCGTCCGACCAGCACACCCTTTTCAATACAAGCGTTGAAGATTTCTTCTTCAATCTCGAGAATACTCCGTTTCGAAGCATCCGGGTGGCGGGTATGGTCTACCTTCAGCCAGTGCTTTCGAAATTGTTGGATCAGCTCACCAGAATCCATCGAATAGGGGGCAATAAAAGGGGCAAGTAAACTCACAAACATCCCAGCAGCAGGTGGCGTCCAGCTAACAACCTCCCTGGGTAAATGCTTCTCGCAAGCAGCCATGAGCGCGTCCCTGCGTCTCGTGTACTCCAACCTCAGGTTCATCAACCACTTCAGGTACCCCTCGTGGCCCCATTGCTCGTCCAGCAGCTTGAACAGTATCGCCTGCGAGAACCCGCTGGGCCCTTGGTTGCACACCTCGCCGTGGCGGATGTACCGTTCGATGATCTGCTCCGAACCAGTAACCCACCCTAATCTCGACCCCGGAACGACAACCTTCGAGAACGAATCCATCCTCAGTACCCGGCCATCCACGTCTAGACTCAGCAAACTCGGTATCAACCCCTCCAGAAACTCCTCCACGTCCTTCGGCGGCGGCACTCCTGCCTTGCCGGCACCGGTATAAGGCTGCATCTGCAGGAAGTAATACGGCTCGTCCTCGATAACAAAGACATCATGCTTCCGACAAACATCCATCACCTCCCTCCTCCTCCGCTCCCCCATGGTCGCGCCCGTCGGATTCTGTCCCGAGGGAACAGTATACAGCAAATGCGGCTTCCTCGCCCCCCTCGACCCCGCATCCCAGTTACTCAATATCTCGTCCATGCTCCCCGGCAACAGCCCTTGCTCGTCCATCTTGATCCCAAACACCTTGCACCCCAGCGGCGCCACCGTCTCGAGCGCGGTGGAGAAGCTGTACTCCTCCGTCAGCATACTATCCCCCCGCTCTTTATCAAGAAACATCCGGAGCACCTGCTCCAGCGCCCCCGTGCTGCCGACCGTCAGGCAGCTCCGCCAGTCCGCGTAGGGCGGGTCGCAGACGAGCTCCGTGTGCTCCGTCACCCAGCGCATCATCTGCGCCGAGCCCGTGGCCTGGCCGTAGTTCAGGGCGATGGAGAGGTCGTATTCCGCGCCGCCGCCGTGGGGCAGGTCTTTTTGTTTCGAGACGTCGTACTTGCCCATGCTTACCGTGTCGCCTGACGCCAGAGTTTCGGCTTCGGAGAAGTGGTCCACGGAGGGCACTCTCATGGAGATGGACTCGAAGGGGAAGTTCTCGGCGCTGGGCAGCCCGCCGCCGAGGGATATCAGACCGGGCTTCTTGAGGTGTTTGGCCGCTTGTTTTAGCACGCATGGTTGCCGGAGGAGGGATTCTTGTGTTAGGTGGTGGTCTGCTTCCCCGTTAGTTTACGTGTAAGTCAAACCTTGGGAAACTACAACAACAAAACTTACGATCCCATCTCTTGGCCTTGGGTTTACCAATCGACTAACACGTCGCCAGTCAACATCTCACTCCCTCAATCCCGATTTAAATGTCACATACCGGTGCCTTGAACATATCACTATCGCTATACGCCGCCGTGCCAGCCACCAGCTTCCCGGCCTTGGCGCGGCGGTCGAGGATGTCGCTCAGACTGGTCGAGTGCTTCGCATGCTTGGGCGGTATGGGTTCAGCATCGGGCAGCTTGGCTGCCGTCCCGAGCGCTTCGGAGGCGTCCTTGTTCTTGGTGTGAAAGCGGCGGTGTGTTGTGGCCAGGCATATCGCCGCCTCTGATTGGGGGCTCTGTAAGCTCCGCCCCAGACGGCGGAGGGATGTGCTGGAGCCTGTTACACGGCGCATGGCGGTTGTTGTTGTTTGTGAAGATAGGTGCAAAGGCTCAAACTTGGGGTGGGATGAGAGGTCAAGGTCCATCAGGTCGGATTAGTAAACAAAGTCAAAGAGTCACACAGAGAATGGCAGGCTTGATTGAGTCCAATGATCGTAGATAGATGCAGGAAGGTACCCTTTTGGACCCCAAAGGTCCCCTAAAAGGAGATAAGATAAGAGCTTCCAATGGCGGGGCCGAGATACCATCAACCGTAGATAACCGCTCTGGTGATTCCGTTGGAGAAAGCTGAACCGCATGTTGTGTCAAAGGATCGGGGTTGTACGTAAAAATGACCAAACAAAGGGCGTTGCTCCTCATTGATTCTGTAATGCTTGACTTGACCAAGTGTTGTCCAACAGGGGCGTGTCAAAAACTGGTCAGCTGCCCAAGCAGTTGGTCACTAGACATTGGGCCGTCAATATTCTCCGCATTCTCGTGACTTACATCGGAGCCAACCCCTTTTCCTTTGGTAAACACCATTGAAGCACTTGCACAACAGCACAACAGCACAACTATCAACACAGCCGCAATGCATTCATCTCGTGTTGTACAGCAGTATTCACTACTTTCCATACTCCTGTATCTGATACTCCTGAGCCTCAGCTACTGCATCCAGTCCAATCCACTAGGACAAGCCATACCCCAAACCCCTAGCGAAAAAGCAATAGCCCAATCCCCAACACCATACAAAAACATAAACCGAATCTCCAATGAGCCGTGTTGATCCAAGAACGACCGTCCGTGTTGCGTCCAACCCGTTCCTTGCCCCAGCCTCCTATAATGACAGTAAACAACCAAAAAAAACGCCCCCAAAGTATCAATCCCAGGGTTGTGGTATATACGCCCTCCCCTTTTCCTCCTTTCCACTCAACCCTTGATTGACCCAACTCCGTTTGCCTCCTCAACCTCACTCGTCACCCTCGCTCTCAGCATCCCCATCATCACCACTCTTCTCCACCTCCTTTGCCGTATCCTCCGTGTCCTCTTCACTATAATCCTCTCCTTCTTCGCTCTCCCCGCTCAGCGGGCCGAACATCTCCCTGTACCGCTGCAACTCCCTCAGCTGCCGTTGTATCTTGCCCAGCTTCCTCCCCATCGGGCCCCGCAGATCGTTGAGCGAAGCCACGGCCTTGTCGCCGTTGGCCATGTGTCGTAGTGCAAGGGCAGTGGTGCACGTCTGTTGTTTCTTATGTCAGCTTTTCTCATCCTACCACCATCGAAAGGGGGGGGGGGGGAAAAGTGTCAAAACATACCTCAATCCTGCTAACCTGATGCTCCATAAAATGCACCAAAAACCGATCCGTCAGGTCCCCTCCCCGGCGCTGCTGCATCCTCTCCAACAGCAACGTCTCGGGCGGCTGCAGTCCCGTCCCGCTGATCTGCTCCAGACTGCTACACAGCATCTCCAACCTCAGACTAACCTTCCACAGCGCCCATATAATCTCGGGGTTGATAGCCGTCACCGTGATGGGCCGCCCGACATCCAGCTCGCTAGGCGCGCCGCTCTCCCTCTGCGCTTTGCTTCCGCCGGCAACCGCCCCGCCACCGGGACCGGCTTTCGGCGTGCCGGCCCCGTTGGCCTGCGCCTGCTCGTGCGCCTGGTGGTGGTCGATGCGCCCGACGAGCGTGTGCGGGTAGAGGCTGTAGATGATCTCCGGGTTCTCCAGCCCCTTCAGCTTCTTCTCGCCCATCTCTTTCACCTCGAACCCCTGAGAGCTGAGGGAGCGGAGCTCGTTGGGGATGGCGCGCGCGATGTCGTCGTCGAACTGCTCGTCGAGCAGCATCGCCCCGCCTGCCGAGGAGGAGGAGGAGGACGGCTCCTGGTACGTCTCCAGGCACCGCTGGATCTCCGAGATGAAGTCCGACGAGACGGTGATCTGCCCGCCGTCAGCGCAGGCCGAGATCCGGCTGGCCTTGTTCACCATGGGGCCGTAGTAGTCCATCCTGCGCGTGACGGGGTCGAGCTCGGCCAGGGGCTCGCCCCAGTGCACGCCCATGCGCACCGAGAGGCCTTTGAAGATGAGGTTGTTGTCCTTGTCGTAGACGGGGGCGCAGGTTATGCTGTTGAGCATCTCCGAGGGCCAGTCGACTTCCAAGAGAGAGGTTTGCACGGCGAAACACCAGAGTAGGGCCGATGTGGCGGTCGGGAATGACACCATGAATGCGTCGCCTTCGGTCTTGACTTCGAAGCCTCCTATTCTTCGTAGCTGGCGACGCATCACGTCGTTGTGGAGCTTGATGGCGGAGCGCATGGCGAGAGGGTAGGTTTCCCAGAGGTTGGTCGAGCCTTTGATATCCGTGAACACGATGGACAGCAAACCGGTGGGGGCGGGGACTTCTGCCTCGAGTCGTTGCAGCGTAGAGTCCAAAGGCCCTTCCTTCGGCCTCCTGCCCCTGCGAGTAGGGATAATGTGCGCCTCGTCATGAAGCACTGGAGCCATGGACATGCTCGTGCCTCTCTTCAGCCGCGAGCGCTCCATCCTCCTCTTCAGATCGGCGACGCTGATCATCATCACCATGATTTTGTCTTTTGCTCCGTACGCCATGGCCAAATCCCTTAACTTCTGCGACGCGCGCATCAGGTCCTGTCTCTCGGACCGCGCAATGTCCACCACCAGCCCAGGAGTGAGGTACTCCCACAGCTCCCGCGTGGCGATGAGGACTGTCTCGTCCTGGTCCTTGATGGTAACGTGGCTGATGTGCGGCGCCGCCTGCACGGCGGGCATGAGGTCCACGTAACCGAAGGCCCGCGACACGGGCAGCAAGTCATTGAGCCTGCCGTTGCGCGACACCCACCCGCCTGCCTCGCGGATGCGCGAGCGCTCGGACGGCTCCGCCGGGTCGTGCTTCTTGGTCAGGACCTTGTGGCTGCCGTCCGACTGGATGACGATGGCCTGCACGTCGCCCACGTTGGCGACGTAGAGTTCCTGTCCCGAGAGGTACGCGATCGTCGCAACGCCGCCGGAGTTGATGTCTTCCTTACTGAGCACAACTGGGGCGTTGGAGCCGCGGTGGGAGACGAGGGAGCGTTCCTCCGTGTGTTGGATGGCGATGGTGACGAGGTCCTTGTTGAGTCCTAGGAAGGCGCGGCGGAGGGCGTCCTCAGGGGTCTCTTCCAGCCTCTCCTTCAGTGCTTTGAGTTCGAGGGTGAAGATGTGCCCGAAGTTCTCGTGGAGGTACTTGGCGATCTTGGATCCGCCCGTGCTCAAGGCCTGCCCGTCGAAGAGGCCGAGGAGGAGTTCAGTGTCGGAGGAGTTGAAGCGCGGCACGACCAGGTCCACAGTGGACAGGTGCTCGTTCTTACCGAGCGTGTCGGCCATGCCGTATGGCAGGTAGCCGGCCATGGAACCGGATGTTCGCACGCGGCGGTCCTCGCTCTGGTCGGGGATGGTGGGGATCGTGAGCGTGACGTCCATGAGACCGAGCAGACGCAGGTTGACCAGGCGGCCGAAGTCGGTGAAGGACTCGCGGCTGGAGAAGCCCATTGTCGGGGTGGTCTGCTTGATCTCCAGGCGCCTGTTTCCGGAAAGGTTGAGGAACCTCAGGTTAGGATTTAGGTTCCAGTTCCAGTCGTAGGGAACATTGGCGATGTTGTACTTGAGATAGTTGCTCGAACAGTCAAATACAGCGAGTCGTCTGGCGCGCGAGATATCGGCGGGGATGTTGGTAAACTTGTTGCCGTTGATGTGCAGGACCTGGAGCAAGCTATACTCCTCGAGGTCGTCAGCAGGGATACTGGTCAACTCGTTGCCGGACAAATACAGCTCGACGAGCTGAGGCCAGCTCTTCATCGTGCGCTGCGGCATGTCCGCAAGGTCATTATACGACAGGTTAAGCACCCTCAGCTCGGCGAGAAGCATGATCTGGTCAAACACGTCGTCGTCGAATTGGTTATCCGCAAGATACAGATTCCGCAGCGAGCCGGCAAACGTGTTCGTCAGCCTCTGCGAGAGACCGGAGTCCTTCCTCGAGGCCGTCGTCATCGTCGTTGGCGTCATTGAACCGGAGTGGCTCGGGTTCGTGGTGCTTCTAGACATGACGGAGGTCTTACGCCCGCCCTTACCGTAGACCGACACGACAGAGCTTTTCCTATCAGGCCCTGCTGGCACGGGGGACGGACCGACGCTGAGCAGTGTGCTAGACGACGCGCTCGGACGTCTCGAGTCGATGGCCTCACCTTCGTCGACGCTCGGCGTGGACGAGAGCGACCCGGACGTACCCGACTTGGAAAGTGACTGCGGGGCCGAACCGTCCGGTGCCTGAGGCGGACGCGAGGACGGTTTCGGGAAGTGATCCAGGACGTTGGAGGATGCGTTGAGGGTCTCGAGCTTGTTGGCCCACCACAGCTCCATGGGCAGCTTTCTAATGTTGTTCCCCCGGACGTTGAGGACTTTGAGCTCCGTCAGGCAGCCAACTTCAGGAGGAAGTTCGCCAATGGTGTTGTTGGCGATGCTGAAGTGTTCGAGCCTCCTGAGGTTACCAATCTGGGCGGGCAATGATACAAAGTAGTTCTTGTCGAGGACCAGTCGCTCCAGGTTTGGGATGTTCTTAAGCGTCTCGTCGAGGCTGGCTAGCTGGGCATTTGACAGGTTCAGCAACTTCAGGGTCGGCACCGGCTGGTTGATCTCAAACTTCGTGATGGGGTTGGAGTCGAGCTTCAGACTCCGTATCCTCTCGAAACTGCCCACAAAACTCGAGATGGCATTGTGGTCTGCAGCGAGCATCTCCAGCTTCGGAAGATCAGAGATTGTATCCAGCTGAGTGAGAGCGTTGTACCTGACATCCAGCTCCCGCAGGCTTCGCATCCGCTTGAATGTCTCGGGCACACTGCCGGTGAGTCGGTTGTTTGTGACAACGAACTTCTCCAGCGCCGTCAGCCTGCCAATCTCTTCCGGGAAGGACCCGATCAAGTTGAAGCTCAGATCGAGGTCAACCAATGCCCCCAGTTCGCAGAGGAAGGGAGGGAACTTGTCCAAGAAGTTGGATGAGATGTTGAGTGTCCGCAACATCCGGTAGGCGTCAAAGTAAGGTGGTAGGTGGTTGAGGCGGTTGTTTGCTAGGTTGAGCTTCAAGAGGCCAGTCAGTCCGTTGAGCTCGGCGTGTTCCAGCTGCTCAAGGCGGTTGTTCGAGACATCGAGGTAGGTCAGCTTGCTCGCCCGACTCAAACTCAGCGGGAGCCTGCGCGCCTCGTTGTTGTTGAACTTGACATCGCGGAGGTTGATGCAGGACTGGATAAAGTCCCTTGGCAGGTCAAGAGAGAGGTTTCTCGACAGGTTCAGCGAGACAATTTCCGAAGCCTTCTGGTATAAACTGATGGGGATCGTGACAAGATTGCGTCCGGACAAGTCGACATGGCTGAACTTTTGTAGCCTGTTGAGGCCGAAGTCGTTGCTGATGGCGTGGAAATCGCTCTCCTTCGCTGACAAGAAGAGAAATCGGCAGATGTAGCTGTTGTCTTCGCGTCCGAGGTCTTCGATTCTATCCTTCTCCTCGTAACCGACTTGCTGCAATAACCTCTTCTGAAGTAGCAAGGGCCGCTCTGAAGACCCAAGAACCCTCAATAAGTCGTGCTTCTTCAAGAGTATGTGGTAGTTCGACGGGTCCTCAGTGACATATGACTTCCTGACGATGGAACTGACGACCTCCTGGACAGTCGCGTCAAGCGACATCTGCAACGTCGCGAACGTGCCGTCCGACCGAAACACGCGGATGCAGTAGTTAACCAGCTTCTCCTCCGGCCTCGGCGGCGCAACGGCCTCGTCCCCATCCGCGAGAGGCGTCGTCTCGCTCTCGCCAAGCGGCCGCACAGCCCAGCTGTCCGGCGCGTTCCAGGCGCCGTTCGGACCGCGGGTGAGCGGCAGCGACTTTTCGTTGCTCTTGTTGTTGTCGACGTTGAAAAACTCGGCGTCGTGCATGGGCGTCAATGGTAGGGGCCTACTGAGAATCCCATCCATGTTGCTCAGGTCCAGGTCTAGTTCGTGAAAGGTGCCGTCCGCCTTCCTATCCGTCGGCCCAATAAGCTCGTCCGGGTCGTCATGGCGTCTGTGGGGCCGGTTCTTCTTAGAGAACGGGAACTTGTTGTTGAAGGTCTGATGGCGGCCACCGGCAGGCCGAGGGGGCTCGCGCGGCTCGACTGGAGGAGGCGGTGGCGGCTCGGCCCATGGTAGCACGTCCGGCCCTGCTGGCGGCAGCTCTTGCTTCGACGGTCGCGAGGGGAGAGATTGCACAGAGATGGAGGGGTGCTTCTGCGGGTTGCTGCCGTCGTCCTTGTCCTTGTGTCTACGCAGGCGGTTCAACAGCCCCTTCTTTTGGGGCTGAGTATTGGATGCCGGTGAATCTTGAGATCCGTGCTTAGTCCCGAAGTAGGTGTTGCTACTGCTCCCACTAGGCGCCGGACTCTGGGCTCGGGATTTCGAGGAATTGTACATGGCTGTCGAAGCTTGACGATCCTTGAAGGAGGGTATGCTGACCGTCGAATCTTCCCTGCTGACTGATGGCCTCAGGGCTCTTGGATCGTCATTGCTCGTCTTATGCCTATGAGAATGTGGGCCGATATGTACAAGCGAGTGCCCTGAGCGGCCGGATGAAGCTGTTTTCGGAGGTTCTCGTCCGGAATTCTCGTTGATAAATCGTTGTCGATCAGGGCCGGTCAAAGTGTCTCGGACTGGTGCTTCGCCAAAGCGCGCAATGTCCTAAGGAGGGTAGCAATAGTTAGTATTATGTCGAATCGGAACTGTAGAATATGTTGCTGGGCATAAAGGTCTTGAAAGTCTGCAGAACCTTAAGACAGAAAGCTGCAATGCGCAAGAGAGTAAAAAGGACGGGTAGGCACATACTTCAGCTTCCTGGTAGAGAAACGGCACCACGTCGGGAGCCGGGACGGGTGTTCTTGGCCGTGACGGCGCGGGCGAAGCTTCCCTCGCATTATCGACCGTAGCGTTCGAGTGGTGTCTATCCCGGCCGGACCTGCCCTGTTGGAAAGAGTGCGATCGGTGCTCCCCCTTAACTCCAATCGGTAAACTCGTGTCTGACGAGTCCTTCCCTGGAAATTCCTCGCCAAAGAATCCCTGGAGTTTTCTTATCCCTCCTCTTGTCCCGCTCGCTTTCGAATTGGTGCTGCTCGCAGTGGTCGTGATACTCGCTATTGACGGTCGTCGGTCGTCATTGAAGTATGCTGTTTCGTGTGAGTCGGTGCTTGTGGCGGGAGTCCGACCCAATCCGACATTGAAGGGGCGCAGTCCGGGCGACACCTGCGAGGACAGCGATACGTTGTCGCTCGAATCGTTGTAGAAGCTCGTCGCGAGGTTTCCCGGGATGCCTCCTGTCGACGCAACGGATCCAGACCGCTCTCCTCCGGTCATCCACGGCGCGATGTGGCCGAGCGAACCCGAGGCCGGATTGTTGGTATTGTTGTGGTTACCGCCGGACTGATTACGGCCGCCGGAGGGTTCGAGGGCGGCCAGGTCGCGGCGGTAGTTGGCAAAGTCGCTCATCCTGTGTTCGCGAAGGGAGGCATTTACGCTGGAGTTGGTGGACGACGGAGACAATGCGAGCCGTGATGCGGATGGCGACGTCGGCGAGACAGGTCGGTCTTGTTCTCTGGCGGAGCTGGATCTGCAAGCAGGGATGGCGCAGATGCACCACCGGTCAGTCTCTTTGTTTGTTGAGGGCTTGTGTGGAAGTGTGGGAAGCTCTCGACAAGTGCAGGCACCCGATCCTATCCTCCGTCATACACGGTGCCGGTACGGAGATCCTTCGAGACAAGACGGGAGCAATATCAAAGAAAGGACGGCCGATAACAACCCCGGAAGAAGCGGGCAAGCAAGGACACAATTGGCATGCAAAGGGGTACGCAACAGGGAGGGCAAAACTCACCGGCCTAGTGTCCCATTTCCGTCGTTGGTCTTTAGGCGCATCGGAGCAGGGCGCCTTGTTGATGAGGAGCCGACGACATTCCTGTGACTGGTGCTAGTCGAAGAAGGCGTGGGTGTCGTAGGGCCGGTGGGCGTGGAAGGCAATGGCTTCACGGTGGCGGTGGATCGCGCGCTGTCGGTGCTGGAGCTCGTTATCGAGCTAAAGCGGGAGCTGGGCTCATTTCTGGTCATGGTCACCGGGCGCAGCCTTGAGTCGTCTGCTCATCGATGACTTGCTTCGATCTGGGGAGAGAGTTTGCTGGGCCAGTGTCATTGAACATGAAAGGGGGGGGCGGCGCCTGGTTGTTCAGGTCATGGCCCGGCGAGCTGTGTCGGTTCTCATCTAGACTCTAGAGCGTGTATATGTGGAGGAGGTTGGAATAGACGTTGCGGGTTAACGATGCGAAAGCTTTGGGGATTGGGACTGGGAGGGGAGGGAACTTCAGCGTAGCAACAAGGGTGTGCAAGCGTCAAGCGGAGGAAGGCGGATGGGGTGACCAGGACCTGGGTGATGCGTTGCGGCCGCTACAGGAAACTCGCGCTTGTCTGGGATACCGGGGCCAGGCCAGTGTGGTCTTGGCGATGGCTCGTTGAAGCTGCAGCTTGCAAGCCAGAGCGAGGGGTCTAATTGGTGGCTTCGAATATCGAAATGCCTCTTTTCGATATGTGATTATGGCGCTGGGGGTTTAACTGGTTTAGGGACGGGAGCTGGATGTGTGATTACGGGGTGTCGTTGGTAGAACTATACTGGATTTAGAACTAGTAGAAGTGGTATATAGAAAAAGAAAAGACGATGCACAACAATATTATGCTCCCGGCACAGGCTATTGAGGCTCTCGCTCTGTGGCTCTTCTCCAAACTCCTGGTGATGGAGTCGACACGCGCATCTGGCATTTTACCCCGGCAATTGTCGTCGCATCGAAAGGTGGTCATTGCTCCTCACTGATCGCCTCGGAGTCCGTGCTCGACTTGTTCCACAAATAGGTACCTAGCCAGACATCCACACCGAGAGCCGCAGGGGGAATGGGCCACATCTTGTCTCTCGCAACTGGAGAATGAATAAGTCGATGATGCGGCCATGGGATTCTGGAAAGCAACAAGATGTTTAATGGATGAAATCCCAGAAGAGACCATCAAGATCTGCCACATAGGTATCCATCTCCATATCCCATGCAAGGACTGAAAAATTGCACAACGCACAGCTAATCTCACAGCGAGAGCCTCCATGATGAAATGATCTGCCGGCCACAGCGTCTTGTAAGTCTCTTGGCGGCCTAGCAATGAAGCTGAGAGCTTAAACTGACGGAGATATCAGACCCCTCTCAAACACCTCTCATCAATGACTGCATCGATTCTTTATAGTGGCCACGTCAGACTTGGCTTTTTGAGTTTGGAAAATGTTTCAAGCCTCACATATCTCGTCTCTTTTAGTAGTTGTCAACGGGGTCCAACCATGATGGGTTGGGGTAGATGGACATTTTACACGTGGTGAAGCTCAATGTCTGGCATGTCCTACCACATCCGTAGTCGAGCATTTAGCACGTACTGCATTTTGTGGCTTGAGCCTCTCGCTCCCCCGTCAATCAGCTCGTCCCACGCCTTTTTTGTGGCTGCCACAATCAAGTGTCTCACCGTTCTGCACATGGCCAGTTCTGGCCATCTTCAATATGGCCCGTGCGACTCATACCTTGGAAACATCTTTCACCTTTTCCCACTTTGGAGTAGCACCTGTCCCGACACACCGGGGCCACGAGTGGCCAACCCTGTTCAGCTGTTCGAAATCCTCGATATACCATCGCATGTCTCAGTTCTCGCAATCTGACGTATCGTTACCGACGTCGTGGCCGGCCGCGGGGGAGACACGTGCGTAACAGAACTTGAGTCTTCAACAGTCTGAAAGCGGGTTGGTGTGATACAGGTAAGGAAGGTATCTGGTAATGCTGCCAAGCCGGCACAGGTGTTTCTCTCGCTCGATACGACATCTTTATATTCCAGGAAGCAGGAGCAGCGAGCCGCCCGGCTGCGTATTCTTGGCGTCCGCCTCTGGGTTTTTGGCATCAAAGTTGAGGATCGAATGCCAGTGATGTTCGTCAAGATGTCCAGCCGACGAATACACAGCAAGATGTTCGTCCTGGTGATCTTGACACACAAGACGATGCTTATCGGAACCCATCCGATTAACCATGTTAGATCTCTGGTGGTCGTATACCAGTAGTAGAGACATGTGGTCCAACCTGCTGTAGGGTAACCTGGAAGAGGAGAGTGCTCGTTCGGCTACGCCGACCTTTGCTTGGGCCGACTCAAAAGGCCAAGCAAGCGACAATATGCTCGGATCTGCCACATTGATCGACGTTTAGGACTTGGAGTTGTGTGGCTACGCATGGCACACGTTCTGTAACTCGAATATGTCATTGGCCAGCCTATTGCTGGTTGTCTTGACCATAGAAATTCCAAATCCCGGCTTCTATATAGCAAAGTGGGATATCACTTACATGGAAGAGATCTGGAAGCCCGACCCTCTGTAGGTGTTACCAATGCGTGTACCCCAACGCCTCTCTGGTTTGCGAACGCTCGCGCTGCAACCAACCATCTGACAGCTCGCCCAGTGTGTCACTACCCGATCACAGGCTCAGCCCAACAACCTTGACAAACAGACCCGTAACCCCCCGTACAAGCCGCGTTGTGCTCCAGCTACAACGAGGCGAAAGAATCATCGCTATCGCTGTCCTCAAGGGATGACAGCGAAGATGTTGACTTGGCCCGGCTCCTAGCCTCCTCCTCCTCCTCCTCCTCCTCCTCCTCCTCCTCCTCCTCCTCCTCCTTCTCAATGACATCATCCTCCTCCTCGTTCAACAAGTTGCCAATCTTCTGGCTTTCCTCCATGATGCGCCTAGCCTTCTGAGCCGACACATCCATATCCTCCATAATCAACCGGACCGCCAGCTCAGGCACGAGCACAAACTGCACAAACGCCATCTGACCCCTGGCGGCAACCAGCTTGTCCTTCACCGCCGCCTTCCTCAGCAGATCGGCGAAATGGCTGATCAGGTGGTCCTCCATCGCCCGCGAGCCCTTGGTGCCGTAGTACCCCGGGGTCAAGTCCTGGTCGGATTTGAGCAGTGTCTTGTTCTTGCCCGACTTAATGCTCTTGGCGAATTGGGTGCCGAAGTGCGAAGTGCCGCCATTGACGATGGCTTCGAGGAACTTGCGGTGCGTTGCGATGCGGGCGTCGAGCTTGGACCAGTCGATGTCGGGGTACCCCTTGTCAACCCAGGCGTTCTTCGCTGTCTTGGCCTTGTGATGGTCGCAGAAGCGCATCTGCTTGCTGACCGACATGATCTTCTGGTTACTGAACTTGTCGAGCATCTGTTGACTGACCGCCTCTCCGCACATTGGGCACTTAGGTTCTTCGTCACCGGCGAGAATGTCGCGCATGGGCTTGGTGTCACTCGGTTTCGGAGAGTCATGGAGGTCATAACCTGCATCGTCCATAAAATCGTCCTGTGACAGACCTTCTGGCAACTCGAACACTACCTTGGTCGATTGTTTCTCCATCTCTTCTTGCTGGCGTTCTGCCTCCTTTCCAGCCTTCTTCTTTTTTCGCTCGGCACGGGCGTTTCTCATACAAACGTCCGCTTTCCTGGACGAGGGTTTTGTCTTGGTCTTGGGCTTCTCTGGGCTCGGGTTCGGACTGGGATCCGGTAAGGTGCCGTCGGGGATATAGGGCAGCTGGAACTTCACCGGAGGCGGGGATGGTGTGGGTTCGAGGCCTGTCAAGTCTGGGAGTATGAATTTTGGCTTTTCCTTCTCTGGGGATGCCAAAAGGTCATCCGATAGATCGACAAGCTTGTACCGAACCGGTTCTACTTTCTCTGGCAACTGGGAAACGAAGGGATCGGATGAAAGTTGTTTGGTGCCTGCCTTGGCAGCCTTGCCGTAACATTTCATCCTCATTTGTCTGCCGGAGGTGGCCTTGGCACCTGCAGCATTCCGCAGACTGGGAATACCCTCGAAATGCGACCCCAGCCCATTGTCTTTGCGGGCTCCGAGCCTCGTCTTCTTTGCCGGTTTCACAGGTTCGTCTATCTCGTCCTCATCGGTGCTGGGCCATGTCCTCTTCGGACTTCGTGGTTTTGTGGATGCGGTTCTTGTTGACTTTCTGGTACCGACTGCGGGTGCCCTCCCGCCGCCTGTGCCCAACCTAGTCTCGAAGGTGCTTTGTCTAATATCTCCACGGCGCGAGGTTGCCTCGTCATCGTCGCTGCTGTCGCTTACAGGAGGGGCGAATATATGGTCCGGCTCTTTGATCTTCAGCGGTCGGCCCGCCTCGGGCTGCTTCTTAAACACCGAGAGGAGGGGCGCGACCGGCGCACTTTTGCTCAAGCCAGTACGCCTTGGTATGTGCGTTCCGTACGGCATCTTTACAGCTGCATATGCTGCATATGTGGTTACTTCAGATGGATGTGTTCGCTGCTAAGCCTCGAGCTGCACATGTGCACTGCGGGGAGGATCGAATATGTTAGTGATCGGATCAACAATTGAGATGGGCGTCACAAAGACCAGATGAGGTGACAATGGTAGACGAACCTGCTCATATTCTCATATGTGCGACCGGATTGCAGCTGAAGAAGCACAAGGCGAGACGGAGACTTGACATCCGTCGGTATTATGATGCAATACAATGTTGGCGGGGGTGCGCATGCGAAGGAAGGCAGATCAAACAATGGGTATAAGATCAGATATAAGGACAGAACCGCCGTAAAATATCAGACCAGACGTAACATGTCGCTGGTGTCACAGGAACACCCGCCACAAGGAGATTGATTGTCTCGAACAATTCAGCTTTCACGATGTCGAGTCCGAGGGACAAAAGGTGACGTCCAAATCTCAATTCTGGCAGCTGCCAGATCGACAGGGGGGTAACGCGTCGCTTGCCGACATGAACGCGAATTATCAAGAGACCCCACAGCGACTGGAGAGCAAGGGTGGCGGGGGCCCCTGCATTGAGCTCGGCTCCACATGGCGGGCAGCTTTCCCAACTTCCAGGTTGACGTCGGCATGACTGAAGCTCTCACAGCATCCATTCTCACGCACCATCCCACCAATGTCACCCGTCTCCCACATCTGAAGCTCCTACCGACAGCTCCAATCCCCCCGTCATAGACCTTCGAGCTCGGCGGATATACCTAGCCGAGGTATCGACTGGCGCGGTACACCGCATGGAGAGCTCAGAGCCATGGCTCCTCATGTCGGATTCGACACGGACCAGATAAGGGACAAGGCTCGCAAGGACCTGCTCTATCTCCTCGAGGGAGTAAGTAAGGCTTACCTTTCGGTCTACGGTGTGTACTGAGACTAGAGGTCTTCTGACACCGGTTGCTAGGTCCGAGGGAAGAAGAATCTGATCATCGAGGAGAGCTTGGCTGGACCTGTCGGCGCCATAGTCACGGCCTCGACGCTGCGAGACTATGGAGTTGAGAAGTTCTTCTTTCTGGAGAAGAACCACGCGGATGCCAGCCAGCGGAACGTCATCTTCATCGCCCGCGGCGATTCTGAACAGAATGTCCAGGCTATTGCAGGTAAGCTCTTCGTCCACCTCACTTCCACCCCCCGAGATCATCTCGAATCGGCTCACAAGTAGGCTGCGCTGAGCTCCCCTATTCTTCGCTGTCGGTCAACGAGCCAAAATCGATAGAAGAATGAAAAAGAACTGCACGTCCTATAGCGTTTACCTACGTCGCCGACCTGTGGTATGCTGACATCCTTATGTCTAGATCACATGAAACGCCTTCAACGCGAGAGCAAAACCGGCCACGAATTCCATATCTTCTGGGTCCCCAGGCGCACACTGGTTTCCGACAAGCTCCTCGAGGAGCTGGGCGTGCTCGGTGATGCTGAGATTGCCGAACTCCCTCTCTACTTCTTCCCCTTGGACAAAGATGTCCTGTCCCTGGAGCTGGACGATTCCTTCAAGGACCTGTACCTATCGAAGGATCCAACATCCATATTCTTGCTCGCTCGTGCTCTCATGGGCATCCAGCAGAAACATGGCCTCTTCCCAAGGATAATAGGTAAAGGCGACAATGCCAAGCGAGTTGCTGAGTTGCTCTCCCGTATGCGCCAGGAGCTGCTTGCCGGTGAAGATGCAAACGAAGCAGGCAAGATCGGTCTCACGCCTAGCACGACAACCGAGAGTCTTATCATCATTGACCGCGAAGTCGACTTCGTCACACCGTTGCTGACCCAGCTCACATACGAGGGCCTCATAGATGAGATGTTCGGCATACAAAATAATCAAACGGATGTCGATTCTACAATTATTGGTGCTCCCGCTCAACAACAGCCGCAGCAGCAACCGCAAGGCACGGCAGCAGCACCGGCCGCAAATCCGCAAGGAAGGACGCGCAAAATCCAACTCGACTCGGCGGACAAGCTATTCGAGCAAATCCGCGATACCAACTTTGCCGTTGTAGGAAATATCCTCGGCAAGGTCGCTCGCCGGCTGAAGACAGACCTCGACAGCAGACATCAGTCCCATACCACAGCGGAGCTCAGAGAGTTTGTAACCAAACTTCCGGCCTTACAAACCGAACAACAGAGCCTGAAGACACACATTGCCTTGGCTGAAGAGATCAAGAAGAAGACACAATCAGAAGAATTCGGTCGAATCCTGGAAGTACAGCAAAATCTGGCAGCAGGCGCCGATCCATCGTCTCAGTTTGATGTGATTGAAGAGCTCATTGCTCGGGATACACCATTACCGGAGGTGCTACGTCTACTGTGTATCTACTCGACCATATCAGGCGGAATCAAGGCAAAGGAGTTCGACCTCTTCAGGCGGCTCGTCTTGGAGGGATACGGCTACCAGCACATCCTGACATTGCAGAACCTCGAGAAACTCCAGCTGTTCCTTTCCCGCTCCTCACCGTTGGCATCGATGATACCTATGACTGCAGCAGCCGGAGCAACAGGCACCAAGACCAACTACACATACCTGCGGAAGCAGCTGCGACTCATCAACGACGAGGTCAAGGAGCACGACCCAAACGACATCGCCTACGTATACAGCGGATATGCACCACTCTCAATCCGCCTTGTCCAGTGTATCCTTCAGAAACAATTCCTCCTGCGCATCACCAAGGGCAACGGTGTTACAAACGCGGCGGGTTCCGGCGGAGCCCAGGGCTGGCGTGGATTCGAGGATGCGGTGAAGCATGCCCGAGGCCAGACGTTTGACGAGCTTCAAAAAGGCGAAGACAAGGCCGTTAAGGCGAGGGCCCTACTGTCCGGAAACAGCGAGAAGAAGACTGTCTTTGTGGTGTTTGTTGGAGGGATAACGTTCACTGAGATTGCGGCTCTTCGGTTTATCGCGAAGGAGGAAGCAGGTATGATATATGACCATTCCCTGACTGGCTGTTGGAACTTTGTGTGTCCGAGATACTGACTACTTGTTGTGGTACAGCTCGAAGGAACATCGTTATCTGCACGACGTCGATCATTAGCGGAAATCGCATGATGGATGCGGCCATCGAGAAGGAGTCCTTTGGCAAAGCCAGTGCCTGAGACACCGGACGGGCGAATCCTGTGACTAGTCGGAAGGGATATACCGAATATAATAAGGCGCGTCGGGGGAGGGTGATGCCGAGCGAACACTCACTCGGCATCAGTCTCCCCTAATGGTGCCACGGCTGGGACGGGCATTCAAGGGAAGAAGACGAGCCAGTCCGGGAGTTGGGTCCACGATATTGCAAGAGCTCGCAGTCAAGAGCTATTATTGGGAATGCATCCCTTTTGATGACTAGAAATTCTCCCTCAGTCTCAATCTGACAACATGGACCCTGCTTTTACAACTGCGAGGATGGAAGGCTGAAAGTTGGAAGACATCCCGGATTGCCTTAGGGAGGCGCTGAGGGGTTCTCACGTGACAAGTGACTATTTCGGTGCTAAAACGCTAAAATATGACCCATGTCGGTCTTGGCCGAGCGTCCTCCGCAAAGACGAACATCAAACCCTCGCAAGAGAGTCGAATCAATCTCAATATCAAAAGTCACATAGCCTTTTCGATACCCCATTAATGATATATGCCAATTGCTCCCTCCAATTCGAGTCCCTATAAGTCCAGTTTCGTCCAATCCGTGGGCCGGTGGAGCCCGATAATGCCATCTCGAGGTACATCTGCCAGTCCCTTCCCTGTCATGCCCATTTTCTTATATCGTACCACAACGGCCATGAGCCATGTCCGAGATCAAAAAAATGCTGATATCGGTGAAGCAGACTATCAAGACACGCTAGTCTTATAGCTACCGAGGGTTCCCGGCCGCTTACAAGTGTGCCGTGCACTTACACAAGAGTGGAAGAGGATGTCCCCGGTGGGAACCAGCCGTGAATACGACACCCTGACCGCCCTCTTATACTCGACATATCCCGCCCAATATCTTCGACTGAGACTTCGGAATTATGGAACTTGGTCCTCAGGCCAGAATAGTACAAGAAGTTTGGCTGGAGAAGCCAATATCGGAACTGTCACGGGGGCGTGGCTCACATCCTTCAACGACATCGTTCTGCCCAGCTGACCTGGGAGAAGTGCCGTCTGCAACGCCAGGTAAGGTTGCAGTCACCAATATTCTGCTCGGTTCGCCTCTAACCAGTCTTGTATCAGTCTCTGTTGACGAGGAGGTCGTCGCCGAAATCGTCGTTCACACAAATCACATGGATATCACGGACATTGAGACTCCGGTCGACACACCGGGGTCGATTGCGACGCCTGATGACGACCTCAGGTATGTGACCTATACAGAAACCCAGCTCTCGGTTTACCCTAGTCTCCCCCTTAGCAATTCACCTATAAAGTGCACTTTTATTCAGTTGTATGCCTCTAATCATCAGGGAATAGTCCACCAACACCGACGCCCCAACCAAAACCACTTACACCACGTTTCGACGCCCTCATGGCTGAAGAAGCCCAGAACTCTTCTTTCGGATCATCCATGTCCATCCAGTCAGACAACTCAAGGCTATCATCACCACTATCCACCTTGTCGAGCAAGGCTACTACCCCAGTCGACAATGACAGCTCGCGAGAGCTCCCGCCGCAACCTCCCCCTCCCGTCCCCATCGCCAGAGCCAGAGATATACCGAGGAGGAAGTACGATGTGCGACCAAAGGTGTCCATACCTAATGACCTGGGGCCGAACGAATACGCCGAGCAGTGTATCGCCGCTGCCGAATCCTCGCGGCTGAACCCGTGGGCATTACACGAGGAGGAATATGCCATTCTCCGAGATCATATAAGCCACGCCCAAGTCACGACGTATCTCAACATCCGGAACGGCATACTGCGGCTGTGGGTGAGGAATCCCCAGATTGCCGTTACCAGAGAGGAGGCCATCGGCTGTGCCAAAGACAGTCGGTGGTTTGACGTCGCTAATGTCAGCTACGAATGGCTCGTGCGGAGAGGATACATCAACTTCGGCTGCGTGGAGATTAAGTCCTCCAAGCGGTCGAAGAAAACGGACCCTCCTACGAAGGAGAAGCGGAAGACGATCGTCGTCATTGGTGCTGGTATGTCCGGTCTCAGCTGTGCCAGACAACTCGAGGGTCTGGCCAAGCAGTACCAAAAGAAGTTCCGCGAGATGGGAGAAGAGCTACCGCAAATCATCGTGCTGGAGGGCCGAGACAGGATAGGAGGCCGCGTGTACTCACGTGCTTTCAAGACCAAGCCGGCGCAACATTCGTCTGGACTTCCGGACAAACGCTTCACCGCCGAGATGGGCGGCATGATCATCACCGGTTTCGAAAAGGGTAACCCGTTAAACATACTCGTCAGGGGCCAACTTGGTCTCCCCTACCACAACCTCCTACCTGAAACCACAATATACGACTCCAATGGCAAACCCGTCGACCAGACACGGGACATGTTAGTCGAGCAGCTCTTCAACGCTTGTCTGGACCGCGTGAGCGAGTTCAAATTCAAGTCACACCCCCAAAAGCTCATAGAAGGCAACCGGGACCTGATCGACGAGGGCAAGGATAGTTCATCGGAAGCGAGCAAGACGATCGCTATCGTCGAGGAGACTACTGCTGCGCAACCGCACGCTCCGCCCGTTTCGGAGCAGAACATCGCTCCCCAAGTCGACCTCGTCCCCGTCTCATCGGACAGATTAACAGGACGAGTCCACGTCGAACCTGGCACTCCCGGCGCAGTGAAGGCAGCTTACAAGGCGAAGTTACTGGGCTGGGCTCTGAAGCCCGGTGTGACGGAAGAGCACGATGTCAGCCTCGAAGAAGTGGCCAATAAGTCCGGGGCAACCCTGGGCTCCGTCACAGACGACGTCATCTCCCAATTTAAGGACATCGTCGACCTCACACCCCAAGACTTCCGTCTAATAAACTGGCACGTCGCCAATCTCGAGTACAGCAATGCAATCAACTACAACCAACTAAGCCTACCAGGATGGGACATCGACGCCGGCAACGAATGGGAGGGCAAACACAGCATGATAATAGGCGGCTATCAAAGCGTCCCGCGCGGTCTAATGCTGTCTCCCACGCGGCTCGACGTCCGACGCAAAGCCCCCGTCACTGCCATAAACTACAGCCCCGACTCCTCATATCCGGCCCTGGTCCAATGCGAGGACGGCAGCACCATCCAAGCAGACTACGTCGTCTCCACCATCCCCCTCGGCGTCCTCAAGCACAACAACATCTCCTTCGCCCCTCCCCTGCCGTCCTGGAAGTCCTCCGCCATCTCCCGCCTAGGCTACGGCGTCCTAAACAAAGTGATCCTCGTCTACCCTCGCGCCTTCTGGGACGAAGCCCGTGACATCTTCGGCGTCCTCCGCAACCCGCGCCCCAACCGACACTCCCTCAACCAAGCCGACTACTCCTCCCAGCGCGGCCGCTTCTTCCAATGGTTCAACATCAGCCACACCTCGGGCCTCCCCTGCCTCCTCGCCCTAATGGCAGGCGACGCCGGCTTCGACGTGGAGAACACCTGCAACGACGACCTCGTGGCCGAAGCGACCTCCGTCCTGCGCTCCGTCTTCGGCCCGTCCGTCCCCAACCCCGTAGAATCAATCGTCACCCGCTGGGCGTCCGACAAGTTCGCCCGCGGCTCCTATTCCTCCGCCGGCCCGGACATGCAAGCGGACGACTACGACAACATGGCCCGCCCCGTGGGCAACCTCTTCTTCGCCGGCGAGCACACGTCCGCCACCCACCCGGCCACAGTGCACGGCGCCTACCTCACCGGCCTCCGCGCCGCGAGCGAGGTATTCGACCGCATCCTGGGGCCCATCGACATCCCCCTCCCTCTCATCCTCCCCAAGGACTCCTCCTCCTCCTCCCTCAAACGCAAAGCCGCCACCGCCCTCAACCCCACCCAAGCCCGAGCCGACGCCCACGAGATAGCCCTCTGGGACCACATCATCCTCCAAATCGGCCTCCGGCCCCTGAAACCCGCAAAACCGGCCATGAACGCCTACCTCTTCTACAGCAAGCAGCACTACGAACCAGCACGCCAGAAATGCGAGGCCGGCCGCCGACCGGGGAAGGGGAAAGCGAGCGCGAACGAGGTGCGCGTCATGACGGCCAAGATGTGGCGGGACTGTCCCGCCGAGGAACGCAAGCCGTACGAGAAGTTGGCGAGCGAGCAGAAGGAGGCTTGGTTGAGGCAGATGGAGGAGTTTAATCGCGTCGCGGGGGAGTGGGATAGGCGGGCGGTGGAGCTGAAGGCGGAGTATGAAAAAGAGCATCCTCTCGTCGAGAAGATGGAGGAGGAGATTGGGATGGGGATGGGGATGGGAGGTTTGACGACGGAGCAGCAGGGGAGGAGGAGTAAGGCTCGGGTGGAGAGCTATGCTGAGAGCGTGGGGAGTGACGTTGATATGAAGGGGTGAGAGCGATAGGTTAGTGTACAGGTAGTGTATAGATGGAGTTGAGGTGGCGGCGGTGTCGGGACGACGGGGTGGGAATGATTGGGGGTTATGTTCATGTTTATATCTTCCAACTTGCTTCTACGGGTGGACCGGTTGCTCCTTAATGGTTGCGCGTTTGCACGGGATAGGCGTTTGAGGCTGCGATATCAGGGACGGCACAATAGTATTATCTATTCCGGGCTGGCTGCTCTTTTTCGCTTGCTCGTTTCCCCACGAGACACATGGCTTGTGTCCAAGGCAGATGCACATAGCATCGGATACTTGCATCTAAAGTCAAATCGTCGTTCGAGAGACCTACCTTACACGTATGCTGTATCGAAGTGTGCCCATGTTTGCTCATACAGCCACCCGGCCGTGTGTCGTCCAGGAAGTTGCGATGAGGCTTGAAAGTGATACAGAGTTATGTAGCAAGGGACTCCGATCATCACGTGTGTATCAATCCTCGGCCACCAGGCATGTATGTTCAAAAAGGGCTTTGGTACATTGAGGGATCTCGGGGAACTACTTCTGATACAAAGGGAAAGAAGTTTTTTCCTTTTTGACAACCTCCACTCCTCGTCCTCCTCCCATCCGGCCACTAAACGCTCGCTGCTTTTCTACTTGCTGCTGCCTTGCTTTATATTTACATGTCCTCGGAAGCGGTAGCACCGGTGATAATCTCTACCAGCTCGCCAGTAATGACGGCTTGGCGGGTACGGTTGAAGAGAATCTGGTACTTGTTGATCATCTCTCCGGCGTTCTTGGAGGCGTTCTGCGGGGGCGAATGTCAGCTTTAGGGCTCGAAATTGGGGGTGAAGGGCGAAGAACTCACATCCATGGCATTCCGGCGGGCAGAGATCTCGCAGGCGTGGCCCTCGCACAGGGCCCAGTAGAGGGAGTTGGCAAGAGAGTACTCGCGCATGTTGCCGAGGACCTCCTCATCGACCTCGAAAGCGGCGAAGTTGGCTGGATAAAAAGTCAGCAGGTGTTCTACATTGATTTCTATGCATGCGTAAACATACCAGAAGCAGCAATGGCCTCCTCGGAATATGCCGCAACGATGGTGGGCTCGTAGCTGGTGGCGTTCACGAACTTGTTGTAGACGATCTCGACGTCGGAGTACTCGCCGGGCAGCAGGACGATCTGGTCGGCGATGGCCTGGGAGTCGGAGAAGGTGGGGATGTCCTTGCCGGCGCCGGAGAAGCTGAGCCTGATGGCCTGGGCGTTGGTGCGGCTGAGCTGGGCCTTGCACTTCTCGCCGATAATGACGAGGTCGAAGTTGGCGTCCTCGAGGGCGCGGCGGCGGATGAAGCGGGAGAGACCGGAGTGGACGCCGCCGCAGAGGCCCTTGTCCGAGGAGCAGACGACGACGAGCTTCTTCTTGCCCTCGCCCTCGAGCGGCTTGGTCTCGGCCGACTCGTACACCTGGTTGGACGTGTTGCCGTAGACGCGCGAGTCCTGCATGGCGCGCTGGGCGCGGTTGAGCTTGGTCGAGGCGACGATCTTCATCGTGTTGGTGATCTTCTCGATGTTGCGGATCGACTTGAGGCGGCCCTCGATCTCTCGGAGCGTCGCGAAGGTTGCGGCATTAGGGGCGACGGCGGGACTGCATGCGGCACCTCTGATTAGTCCCTGACCTGCTATTCCAACATGACATCCTTCTCCCTCATCAAAGCCAAGCCATGTATCTCCTCCGTCATGCCGCTAGAGTTCGCATTCGTGGCCGCGTCCGCGGTTGGTGGTGGTGATGGAAAACACATACCGGGTCGCAACGGCCCTCAGAGCCGGCCTGGCAGCTCTTGACAGCATCTTGTCGAGGGGGGGGTTGTGGTGGAAAGGAATGCCCGGGTGGCTTTGACCACAATTCAGATTAGAGACCAATTGTCCGGACGTGGATCAATTGGGTTGGAGGAGATGGGACAATTGAAGAGACAGGAAGGAGTGCACAGTCGTTCGTTTCCTGGTCTGCGTGCATTCAAAGCTCCATCCGCAAAGTATTCTCGTCACTTTTCCGGCTATTCCCACCTTGCCGGGTCACGTGTTTAGGCGAGGCAAAACAGCAGCCACAGCAGCCCAGCCGGGAAGCCGCCTTACCTTACGTAAGGCCCCTTCCCATCTTTTTTGTCTTTGCCTCGAGGGATCGATTGGATCGGTCTTGCAGGCTGGACTGACGGCAGTGGGGCAGCGCTAGGTAACAAATAGAAATAACTTCGTCCCCCCAGTGCTTGCTTCCCATTCCCAACTGTGAACGGAACGTATCTGCCGTTCATTCGATCCTTTTCACCTTCTCTTTTCACCTCATTCACTATAGCGACTACCCCGTTGCCCCTTCCATCTATCCCGCAACTTAATTAGACTTAGACTTGGAGCCGTCCAAACCCCCAAAGCCCATCGACCACACCTTTTCCCGCGTGCCACCACCGCGGTTTTCGCACATTCCCTTTGCCTTTCTTCAACCTTTACGCGACTTGCGCCCTTTGCGTACCTAGCCACCATGGCTCCCGACAGCTCAGACGACGATTTGCCTCTGGCAAGATCCAACGGACACCGTAAGCACTTCCCAACATGTCCCCTTCCGCGTCTTACGCTCTTGTGTTACCCGAAGGCACGCGCACCTCTCTGCGTTGACATGTCATTTTGGCCGCCAGCATCTACCCGATGATGCGCCCCAGCACCGACTTGCAAACACCCATGGGTTCTCACTCTTGCATTCCGCTGACTCTGATAATGCCAGTCTCAAACGCGAAGATCTCCAAGGCCGACGATCGGGCCCTCGACAAGTCTGCCTCCAAGGCGCGGCCTGCCCCGCCCGGCCTCTCGATCCGCAATGGCCCCGTCGAAGACGATGACTCCATGGACGTCGACACCACCACAAACGGCACCAAGAGGAAATCGCGTTCTTCGATCGGAAAGTCTGCCGTGAACTACAAGGACGACTCCGGCAGCGATGATGACGATGCCCCTCTGGTATGTTAGACCATGATCGGACTTGGCAAACCCCCCCGTGGACAACAATAAGCTGACTAGCACCCATCAGGCCAAACGCCAAAAATCAAACCAGAAGGCAGATGCCGCCGACAGCGACGATGAGCCCATGAGCAGGAAGAAGAACGGAAAGCTGCCTCCGTCCCTCAAGGAGGTCTCTGTCATGGAGGAAGACGAATCCGACGACGACGAACCCCTCGGCACAAAGTTAGCGCAACGCAAGGCCAGCATCGAGAAGTCGGCAGCCAAGGAAGCGAAGGCCCTGCGCGCGAAAGCGAACAAGCCCACGCCCAAGAAGGCTATCAAGGACGAGTCCGACGACGAGCCTCTCGCCAAGCAGCCGCCGAAGAAGCGAGTATCGAACGGCGCAGGCAAGAAAGTGAATGGAGTCAAGAAGGAGGAGTCAGAGTCGGACTCGGATGCGCCCATTGCGAAGAAGGCAAAGAAGGCTGCCCCTGCGACTAAGCCAAAGGCCAAGGCTGCCCCTGCCAAGAAGGCAGCTGCTAAGGCTGGCTCGGCTACGCCGAAGAAGAGCGAGGACGGCGAGGATGATGAAGAAGAGGAGGAATACAAGTGGTGGAACGAGCCCATGAAAGAAGATGACAAGATCAAGTGGACGACACTCGAGCACAACGGCGTGGTCTTTCCCCCACCATACGTGCCGCTGCCTAAGAACGTCAAGCTTTACTACGATGGCAAGCCACTTACGCTTCACCTCGAGGCCGAGGAGCTTGCAGGTTACTTCGGCAGGATGCTCAACTCCACCCACAACGTGACAAATCCAACATTCATCAAGAACTTCTTCAACGACTTCAAGGAGGTCCTGAAACGGACTGGCGGCGCGAAGGACAAGGATGGAAATAAGGTCGACATCAAGGAGTTTGAGAAGCTCGATTTCACCAAAATCTTCGATCATTACGAAGCCGAGTCAGCCGCACGGAAGGCTCGTTCTGCAGCCGAGAAGAAGGCGGAGAAGCTCGCGAAGGACGCACACGACGCCCCTTACAAGACCTGTATCTGGGACGGGCGGGTCGAGAAAGTCGGCAACTTCACGGTCGAACCTCCGGGACTCTTCCGCGGCCGTGGCGAGCATCCCAAGACCGGCAAATACAAGAAGCGCGTCATGCCAGAACAGGTCACCATCAACATCGGCAAAGACGCCAAGGTCCCCTCGCCGCCGCCAGGCCACAAGTGGAAGGCCGTCCAACATGACAATACGGCGACATGGCTGGCCATGTGGCAGGAGAATATCGGAAACAACTACAAGTACGTGCAGCTGAGCCAGGACAGTTCGGCGAAGCAGCAGGCAGATATGAAGAAGTTCGAGAAGGCCCGGACGCTCAAGCTTCATATCGACCGTATTCGCAAGGATTACGAGCGGGACCTGAAGAGCGACGTCATGGCAGATAGGCAGCGGGCCACTGCCATGTACCTCATCGACAAGTTCGCTCTCAGAGCCGGCAATGAGAAGGATGCCGAGAACGAAGCCGAGACGGTCGGTTGCTGCTCTCTCAAGTACGAGCACATAACGCTGAGGGAACCGAACACCGTCATCTTCGACTTCCTGGGTAAAGACAGTATTCGTTTCTACAACGAGTTTACTGTCGATCGCCAGGTGTTCAAGAACTTGAAGATGTTCAAGAAACCGCCAAAAGAGGATGGCGATGACATCTTTGATAGGCTCACGGTAAGTCGCTGGTTTCGCTGACTGCGGATATGATCATACGACTGACCCCACTTTAGACTTCCCAGCTGAACAAGCATCTGTCGAGCTACATGAAGGGTTTGACAGCCAAGGTCTTCCGTACCTACAACGCCTCGTACACCATGTCCAAGCTCCTCAAGGAGATGAAGGTCAACACCAAGATCTCCGACGCAGAAAAGGTCAAGAAGTTCAACGACGCCAACCGTGAGGTAGCCATCCTCTGCAACCACAAGCGGACAGTCGGCGCCGGCCACGAGACGCAGATGGGCAAGCTCAACGACCGCATCAAGGGCCTCAAGTACCAGAAGTGGCGGACCAAGATGATGATGATCGACGTCGACCCCAAGATGAAGAAGAAGAAGGGCGCCGAGTTTTTCGAGCTCGACCCAGACCTGGACGAGACGTGGATCCACGAGCACCAGGCCTGGCTCGTCGAGGAGGAGCGCAAGAAGATCACCAAAAAGTTCGAGAGGGAGAACGAGAAACGCGTGGCCGAGAAGGAGAAGCCCTTGCCTGAAAAGGAGCTGAAGGAGCGCCTCAAGGTTGCCAACGAGCTCGAGGCCAAGTTCAAGAAGGAGAACAAGACCAAGAAAGTCGAGGCCGAGGGCAAGAGCCCGTCGATCGAGAAGCTGGAGGCCGCTGTCGTTAAGCTGGACGAGCGCATCAACACGCTGCAGCTGCAGTCGGATGACCGGCACTCGAACAAGGAGGTTGCGCTGGGTACCTCGAAGATCGTAAGTGCTTCTTCAATCATTTTGCCCTTGATTCGGTTATATTTGGATGCTAACCGTAGCAGAACTACATTGACCCCCGCCTCTGCGTCGTCTTCGCCAACAAGTTCAAGATTCCCATCAACAAGATTTACTCCGCCACCCAACAGAAGAAGTTCAAGTGGGCCATCGAAATTATTGGCGACGATACCACTTGGGAGTTCTAGATCTGCGGATCTTCTCACTCTAACAACAAACCTACCACACTTCGGGGCGGCGATGCAATGGTTGTATCATCAATATTTAGCTACTTGCGATGCTTTTTGCGACGGTGGGCACTTTGCTTTACTTGCAACCATGGGACTTGGGGTTAACTCGTGTTGGTCTTTTGACAACAGCGTTGGAGGGTCCGGTTGGGAAGACTTTAGAGTTTGCATCAGTTGGGGGTGGTAGACGGCGACCGTTGGCGGTGGCCTCGCATAAGGGAGATATCGGTATCTCCTGTCCATATCATAGCGATGAATAAAGCCTGCTTTAACATGCTTCGAGTGCGTTTGTGACTGTCTGACCTTCAGAAGTGCATGTCTCGCCCGTTCCCTAAGCAGAGCAACTACATGTCCTGTCAAAGTCGCAGTGGTTAGACCACGAGCAACCTTCAGCAGCATAAGATCGCAGGGGTCCCCAGTTAATTCATGGGAGACAATTGTTGCTTCGCCATCACCACCGTCTTCCCTTCCGCCCGGAGCGTGGTCATCTGCCAAAGATGCAGAGCCTCTTGTGCCGGTTAGGTGGCCAGCCCTCTCATGGAGTTAGACTTCTGCAACAGTGTTTGGTATCTCGTATTACTCGTTCATATTATTCCCTTCGCGCTTTGCAAGGTGCGACACCATCTATCTATGCTGTTCGTGATCCATCAGTCCATCTATAACGCCGTCTAAGCACCGCTCATGCTAGGTATCCCATGTGTCATATCCAACCGAAAAATCCAAACACTTTTTCCCATCTCGCTCTGGTATCCGCATAATATCAGCACACATCCATATATACAGCCCCCTTCCCTTCCTTCCTCTCCCTCGCTCACCACCTCCCCGCAAAAGCAGCACACAACCCCAACACCACCGGTCCCACCATTAACACCAACCCCGGCGGCCTCACACTCTCCCCGCCATTCGTCCGGATCGGCACGATCTTCCCCTCAGGTGTGATTCTCCACCCGCTCGGCACAGCATTCGCCGTCGTCGCCGTGCCCGTCGCCTCCCACGGCCACCCCGTCTGCGTGGCCGTGTTCCCCTTCCCTATCCCGCCCGCCGGCACCGTCGGCGCAGACTGCCCTACACCGGTATTCGTCACGGCCGCCGCAGTGGCAGTAACAGTCTGCATCCCGGCATTCCCGATGTTCCCATTAACCTTGCCGTCGACGGCGACGATGCTGCCCCAGTTGCCGCTCGTGTCGCCGTACTTGTACGCGCTGCCCGTGGAGTAGTCCGTCACGACGATGCTCTTGACGTGCATGCTAAAGGGCCCCTTGCTGTAGTCCGTCGGCCCCCTGGCCCACTCCACCGTGCCCGGCGCGTTGGCCGAGTCCCCGCCCGACCAGGAGCCGAACTTGACCTGCATCGGCGTCTGCGGGTACTGCCCGCTCGCGTCCCCGTACCTGAGCGTGCGCACCACGGTGCCGCCCACGCTCCACACGATCCTGTCGGCCGTCCAGTCGATCGTGTACGTGATCCACTCCGCCTGGTTGTTCGGGGCCGGGTTGAACTCGCCCCGGTTGTACGTCGTCGTCTGGCCCTTGCCGAAGTAGTTGGTTTGGACCTCTGTGTCGTCCGCGCCCAGCCATTCCATGTCTATCTCGTCGAGGTCGTCGGATATCAGGACCAGGGAGGAGACGATGCCCGCCCCCGGGGCGGATCTCATGGTGCACTCGACGCGGCCGAACATGATGTAGAAGACGGAGGCTAGTTGGGGCGCGTCGCCCGGGGAGGCGACGGTGAAGGACACGCCGTTGTCGGAGGAGTAGGTGGGCGATCCGCCGGCGGGGACGAAGGAGTTTACCGCGCCTTTGGTGAAGTCGACGTGGATTGACATGCCTAGAGCGGTGTTTTGTGGACAGCCTGCTGGAGAAGAGGGTTAGTGGTGGAAAGGGTCAGAAGGAGAGAGAGAGAGAGACGTACTGGAGTATAGGGGGTTACATGACGACCATGTTTGTGCTGCTGTGAGAGTCGTGAGGAGAGTAGCTGTTGTTGCTAGAGCAAGCTGTCGTAACCTTGTGGTCACCATCGTGGAATGTGATGTAGCAAGGCGAAGCAAAGAGCACAATGGACACAATGGAGCAAACAATGATGTTGGGAATTTGACCCGAGGAGTGTGAAGTGTCACAAACGGTGTCGATGGCTCGCTCGAGGAATGTCAAGTTGTTCGAGAAGTTCTGGTAGTGCAGGCTAAAAGCAGAACGGAAACATGTGATGAGACACAGGACAAGACGGGAAGAGTTAATGAAGAATGTATTCTGCAGCTACCCTTGAGTAGATCTTGACCTGGGTTCTTATTCCAGCCTCCTAACATCGTCATCGGCTCAGGAAATCCAGTCGAATCGCGCCAGGCCGCGTTGCCGTGGCCCATAACCATTGGCCTATCGTTGCTTGTGCGATGGTGTTTTGGGAGGGGTTGGGCTCACGAACATGGGTTTCGAGTTCTTGGCCAGATTCGAAGTGGCTGGAGGTGGGCTTATTATGGGGCGACAGTTAAATCTGCCGCCCATCATTGGTTGGAGTTCAGATCTTAGGTGGCTGGTGCGCCGGGGACTAAGCCACAGCCGCTCGCTTCCAAACAATGCCAATTTCGTTTGGGCATCGGTGACGTCGCGAAGTCAACATCAGACAAGCATTGTTTCTCGCTTCCACGTCGCAGGGATGCCTGCTCGGTCTATGACAATGTCTTGTCCTCATAACATGTCGCCCCGTCAACATAGTATAAACTAGCTACACCTGATCTAGGATGACATATTTTGGCGCGGTATCACAACGCACGATTGGACGATCCCACGATTAGACGACGAAACGACGCTTCTTGAATCCCAAGACGGGCTACTGTCTTTGCTTGACTCGCTTGTCGTTTCTCTCCTCTTCCGTTGGCCCTTTAACAGCAAGCTGCGATCTCACGGCAACTGGGTTGACCTCTGGATTGCCCACAACAGCGGCGGAGTCAACGTCTCCAAGAGAAAGCATTCCCGGCACCCAAGTTCGGATTCGAGCAGGTGCATTCTATATTTCGGCCTCTAATGTGCAACCCTTCGATTGACAGATGAAAACCGACTTACCGAGTGAGGGGAAGGAAGGCGAGAGAAGCTATGGCGAGACACAATTGATGCATCCTCCACCTTGAAAGCGAAGCACCCACGGTTCACTCGGCCGAGCGGAAGACGACAAGCTCACAAAATCGAGGCTGACGACATTGACTCAAATGTATAGTATAAGTGGTCACCAAGTGGGACCAAAAGACCGCTGAGGACGAAGCGTTGGTGGAAGAACGGGCTGCTTTCGACACCCGGCATGATGCTGTGTATTCATGGCCGTCATAGGAAATCCATTCTTGTGCAAAGGTAGCACCACGGCCAAGCCTACTGTACTTAGGAGACGACGCGGCCAATCTTTTCGGCGCCCGCGCCCGACCACAGCAGTCGAACTTTCTCCAGGCTTTCGGCCTCGCTCCCCTTCTGGAACCTTCTGTCCCTGAGAATAGCATGGCAGCAAGCGCTGATGACCATGGCCGCACAGGTTGCAAACGGCATGTAGCCGAGAAGAATCATATTCGAGCTACCACCAACCCCGTACTCCACCGTAGCCACCGTCCCGACCAAGAGAGCGAATACCACGACCTGGAATTGATCCTCCTTTTGCCGTCTATACACAAATGACGACACACAACACCCGAACCCAAGAGCTGATATGAGTACCAGCTTGGGCGCAGGGTGCAGGATGAAGTCGGATGGAACAAGCCCAGCGGCTCGGCTGCTATTGACCTGAATCGATGTGTCAGTGAAGGAAGCGGAAGGCCGACAATTCAACACGAACCCGTCCAGTGGCCGAAGGATCTTCTAGTTCTCTTGCATGATTCCATAATATCAAAGAACAGAGCCCTGCCGGCCCGACTTCAACCATCTCGAGGGCCCGATTCCATCGGTGCTTCAGTGGGGAAGCCTGCTCAGGGCGTTCAGGAAAGAAGGATTTCTGGGAATTCATTTGAGAAGCCAGTCACTCAGAGAAGAAGATCGGCGTGAGAGCTGCAAACAGCTATTACTCAGTATGAGGCCACGGCACGACTCGTCCATTTGGAAGGGATTTGGGGATTCGGCAACGGGGGTACTGCGGAGGCTCTGGGCTCAAATACTTTCTGCCCCCTACCATGCTGATGCGGCATTCGGCCTTGCACAATAATACACCACCTTCTAAGGCCACGGCTGATCTCATGATCCTGTCTGTCTCGGCTCCCACCTCTTGTTGGTGCACAAACAAAGACGGGGCGGTCAAGGATCCTGAAAACACGCCGGCTGGGCCACACTGGGCAACCCGCAGACCAAGGTGTGACGGTGCGAGACGGCGCACTGCCAATCAGCGGCGCAGGACACAGCATCCAGATCAACGTATCACAGCATTCAAGTGTGCCTTATCATTATGCCCAAGTGGTGTCTCGAAAGGCAGTCGACTTCAAGGCGGACGGTGGCTGGATTGCAGCCTGGAAGTGTTGACCAATCATGTCTCTTACTCTCCATGAGCCGCATGACAGGCATTCAGGGCGGACCATGGCGGACCACACGGCGAACCATGGCGAACATCTGCGGTCGAGTTCCAAACGATTTCAATCAGGCATACATAAGGATAGCATGCCTATTTGCCTGTCATCTAGCCAGCCGTTGAGATTGATTCCGCAACGGCAACTGAACTCGACCACCGGCTTCGCTTGACTTTCATTGGCCCCCTTCTGAGCTCTCGTCTCTCCCCTCTGAGGGACGGGACCGGGCGAAGCAACTCAATCCCACTACTGATACTGTTCTCTAGGGCAGTCCGTCCTAGCTCTTGGCACTCCTACCTATTCGACCTTTCACCGTACACTCCGTCATTGGAGAAACTGAACGCCGTGACTCAGATCTCTCTAATACACCCAAGCTCCCTTCCACTGACACAGCTCCTCAACCTCTTCACCTTCTGCCTGACCTGCCTGTTTTCCACAGCTTCGTTTCTCATCCAATTCCAATCTTAAACCAAGACCATTCGGACACATCTTTTCTTCACGGGCGGCTCTTTGCTTCATTACCTTCCACCTTATGCGTCAGGCAGATACCTCTTTTTTCATCGGTCGTCTGACTTCAACACAATAGCACACATTGGTACGGCCACTATGGAGGACATGGAAGTCCTGGAGATTTACCGTCGTCTCTTCGGCCGCTACCATAGTGTCTGCCAGCTCGGCAGGATTATGTCCGCTGGTGGCATGATTGGCACGGCCATACTCTTCCCAATCGCCTACGCTGACGGACTGCCGTTTCGTGCTTTGTTAGTCGTCCAATACTCTCGTATCTCATCGTCACTAACTTGGGGCCAGGACTATTAGCATCTTCGCATTGAGCCTGGTTGTCTTTACTGCTCTACATTTCGAGTCCTTCATTAGGTAAGACGACAACATATTCTGTCAAAAACACCTTTGTTGACAGTCTGTCAGGTTTGGGCAATACACGGTTCCAATACCACTCTTTATACTCCTCATCATTGTCCTCTTCGGCGCGCCTTCAAATGGAAAAGACATCGTCCCCTGGCTGCCATTATACGTTGTTGCAGCTTGTCTCTTTACCGTTATTATCCACAACCTCCCCTATCGAATCACCCGCCACCAGTACGCTGCCGTCACCCAGCTGTACGGCAGTTCGGACGTTGCGCTTCCGTCCACGACACCTTATCGAAGCCACAGACCGTCGTCGGATTGGTCCGAACCCAGGCCACCCTCCGAGTCATACCGGCACGACCCTAACAGCTTTCACCACATGGGTCCGCCATCCGCTCGCTCAGTGCAGACTGGTTCCGGTGGCACGGAGGAAACTCTCAGTCACCTCGACGGAGTAGCACGCGACCCCCAAGCAGCCTTCATATTTGGCAACTCACACTTCGACATCGGCCGACTCGTATCAGAGGACCTTTCATTAACAAACACATACACGCCCGACGCATACCAAACAGCTGCCAGCATGGAGATTGGTCAGGCTCGCCAGTCTGAGGACAGCACGCTGGGGTCGCACGCCCCGTTTCTTGGGTTGTACGGCTAAGATCCTTTTTGGCGCTTTGTATTATATTAACGAGCGGCCTGATTCACACTATGCATTCGAACAACTTCTGGCGAACCTCTTCTCACCCTTACTAAGTACGACACAGCCTACTCTGAGACTCGTAGACTTAAGAGGATATGACTTCGCCAACCCATGCCGCCTATCAGCGGCCACTACCTTCTTCCAGCAGCCTTTGGACTACCCCGTCCACGACAAGAGGTCAGGTTGGCCTAAGCATGGTCGTCTTGGCTGTGGCTTCTTTCCTATACTGCTTTCCAATACTAGCCTGGGTCTGTTTTGCTTTGCATTTCTGGGTTATGGGTAACGGCGGGCGCGAGTTTTTTCTGTCTTATGCTCTTCTGTCATGATTAGCGAGCTTACGGGGTCGACGAGGACTGTTTCTCTTCGCCTCACGACTTTCTATTGGCCGGCGAATCCTTTCTTGGGAAAAGCAATTGCGGTGTTCGGCGATGTCTAGCGAAACGGCGGTTCATTGTGAAGAAGATCCGATGAAAACGACTTGTTACAGCTAGAAGGTTTTCTAGCTCCCCGGTGCACTTTTCTTTTTATTTTGGAGGAAATTTCCCGGCGTTCATGATTTCCAATAATTAGGTCATGGTGGCGGAAGAACTGACAAAGGTTGCTGAAGCAACATATGGACGCGGACGGAACCATGGCGCTGAGATATCCCCCATGTGAAGGGGAAGCAAAAGATGCCAGAATCGTGTGCAACTTCTGGTCCTTCAGCTCGTGAGAGTTAGGGAGGAATTCCAATGACATACCAATAGCTGAATCTCCGTCAGCGATATCAAACCGGCAGAGCCTACATCTTGGATCTAGAATGCAGTAAAGGTCTACTTTCTCGGTTTCGTCCGGAAGCATATGGCTCCTATTGGCGTACACGTTCCCGATCCCCCTCTTCTCCTGCGCAAGCAAGATCCCCGACACGCACGCAAACAAGCACTGTGGTTATACGCGAAAAGGGCCGAGCCGGTTAGCCGCAGATGCACTAGCAATTGCGATTCTCTGAGTGGGTAACAACGCGATCGTAAGTGCATAGAATGCGGGTTGCCTTGTTCCGTCCGCACAACATAGTCTTTACCGGCAGACACACGGAGCCGAAGTCGTAGCGAAGTTCGGGGTGGGCAACAGCTCGTCGGGACCGCTGCCCCGTCAGAGAACGGGAAGTCATTTATAGAAGCCTGACCCCAGCCGACACAATCACTGTAAGACGGGGCGGTTGTCAATCCTGTGGCGAGCTCTGGAGCCAGTCGTCCGTGGCTTGCACCGACTTCTCCTTCTCGGTCAGCTAGGGCCATGTGGCCCATGTCTCTTGGATCCCTGGCTTTGGAGACGGTCTTATACGGCCCTTGTTGATGTCTAGTCACTGGGCGTCGTGCTAGCCGAGCTTCTGTGCGGACGTCCCAAACACGGAGGGCAGCAGGGCATGGGAGCGAAATGGTGCAAGAGTGCCCGCCAGAGGGCGGATAATGGTGCTTGGGCCCGAGGGAGATGGCTTCTTGCCGTCTGTTCTGGAATCGATGCTCTGCCTACGGCCAGACGGACGAAAGGACGGATTCCCTTGCTTGACCGTACCCAGGAGTCGGACAGATTCCTCGGAGAGCATATTGAGCCCGTTGTCGTGCAGAAGAAGCCGTTCCGAGAGACTGCGATACCGGGTTGTAAGTTAATGAAGTGGCTCTCTCGAAAAATCGCTTGCAGGTGCTCGAGAGGTAGATGTTCGGCAGTGTCAATGTCTACTTTCTCCGGCGTTCAAGAGGGTTCCGGCGTCCAAAGAGGTTACTGGGGCTCAGGGGGACGGTCCCCTAAGTCTACGTTCCCTAGCGACCTACAGTGAAGACTGAACAGTTTGGCAAAGAACGAAGTAAGCTATAAGTTAGGTCATAACATTCGAACTGCCACTCAGAGTAAGGTCCTTCGGGTAACACGCCCCTGGGCGATTAGGTAGGGTGCAGCCGCTAAGCCCCGAGGAAACCTACGCCACATCACTCCGGAGACCAGGCAACACATCGTACCTCAATACTCTCCCGCATCTCACGTACGACGCCAGTTTCTTTCCAGGGGAAACCAGCGTGCGCACAATCTTTACCGACAGTCAGAAGATACACATCTCATGGAAAGAAGAAAGGAACAGCAGGTGAAATAGAGGGCGTTCATAACTCACAGTCGGCGGCATCTGAGCGCGAATCCATCTGTTTGAGCAGCAACGCCTCGTGTGGCATCTGGTCACTCACGAAGTACCAGCGATGCTTCGGATTGAAATAAATGTTGCAACCCTCGCCAATGGCGTCGGGATACACCTGGTCGACGTCGACGATGTCGTCGGTGCTGCAGCTGCGGTAGTCACAGACGGCGAGGGGCCAGTCCCGGACGGGTCCGTTAAGGGGCTTCCAGACACTGCCGATTGGTTAGTGCTCCGTGGAGCAATGCAAGGCCTTGAACCTAGGTAGTTGTTGGTGGGTTCTAGAGATCGACTCGCCCAAACATCTGAGTCCGGCCCGTGTTCGGGTCGATGCCAGCCTTCTCAAGCGAGTCTATTGCCTGTCTGATTCTCTCGGCGCGGGAAGAATCTCAAAGAAGTGTTTGTGGTTAGCGGTGTGGAGAGGCTACAAATGCAGTGCAAAGACGTACTCACCGACATGGACAGCTCTGATGGGTTGAATGTGCTTTTCCTGAAACTGAGCAGCTGGGAACTGGGATGTCCTTCTCCGAATCTTGACGAATGCTGAATTAGAATGACGGCCAACAGGACAGGCCGTGCAGCAGTGATGACTTACCAGAAGGTCATAGACCTCCACGAAGGCAAAGCCCATCTTTCTCTTGAGGAAGTCCTCGATTTCCTTGGTGTAGACCTCTTGCTTGTCACGGAAATCATTGAAGTCGTCGTGTTTGAGTTTGGAATTGAACTCGATGAGTTCAAAGCCATGGACATCGAACTTGAACTGGTCCCTCTAGTCGTCGACGGGGAAGCGGACGGAGAAGGGCTTCTCGTGCTCAAAGATTGGGTCGTACTTGAGATAGCACAGGCTTCCTGGCGCTTGGTATGGGCGAGCGAGAGACATCTTTACTGCGTGACTTCTTCTGAGCCGGAGTTACTCGGTGAGAGGAACGGGGTTTTGCGAAGAGTCGACAGGGGAGCAGTGTCGCTCACACCTGGACACAGATAGGAAAGTGTATAGCGTCTTGAGGATCAGAGATGTCTTTTTCTGCTTTTTCACTTTGGAGCTTCCACATCACAAGGCTCCGGGTCCGCGCGATGTAGCAGAGGCTGCAGAGCGTCCTGCTGCCTCATAAATGAAGCATTTGAGTGTCACAGTGTTCCGATACTGTGTAGACATATGCCGGGCACTGAGCGAGGCTCGCATAGACCTGGGCAAATGCGAACGTCCCTGCCGCGAATACCTGTCCGTGTGCCGTCTCGGCAATTCTATCTGCCCCGCCGTCTTCTTGTAGCACGGCGACGCGGGGATGCAGTTCAGGGGCCCAGTAAACAGAAAATCTTGGCAAGAAAGGGTCACGTGGGAGACTCTTACAGTATTTAGACGGAGTCTCACACACGAGGTAGAACTTAGGAGGGATGTCACACTTCTGGCTGATTAGCGAGCCCTTAATATCAATATACGCTCTTTTCTTACCAATTGGTATACCGTACCTTTGCAAATATGTGACCTTGTACTACCTATATTTCACTACCTTACCTTTAGCCTACCTCGCGACCTTCAGATCTGCCTGATCAGGCTGTTCCAGGCGTATAAACGCCCAACACGTCTCGCAGGCTCACCTTCAGACTAGAATACCTATTCTGTCTTGGGTTGGGTTTGGCGTCCCGTCTTTAACGGCAGTCTCAAACAGCAGTCTTCGAGCACTACCGTGACGCTTTCGGCAATTCGATGAGACTGCGAGACTATCTAGCGGCCTTGTATTAGTGACGCACCTGACAGAGCCCCAGACCGGACAGGCGATAGCCGGATTCGTTTGAACAAAAACGTCGACGGCGGCCTTAAAAGGGCGCAAGCTGTCGATGATGTGATTGCACCTCGTCAAGAAGCGCGGCAGTGAACCTTTGCGATAGCTGTCGGCGAGATTGTCGACAAGCTGCTTTACGACTTCGGGTGATGCAACGTTCCAGTGAAGCGCGTGCGACGCTTCAACACGTGAATTTGCTTCAAAAGGCCAAGCCAGGTGCAGAGAATGTTAGATGATGTGGCTGATTCTCCCCCCGAACTCTTTTTTGTTTTACAACTAAACACTACATAGCCCAACTCTAGGACAAGGGAAACCTCAAGTCAGTTTCTCATCGCACTATCTCAACAACTCCAGTCGCGACATGCTTGAACGACCAGACTGGAAGCCTCAGCCCGAGCGCCAGCAACCATGGCGCCAATGGTATCACCACGTGGATGAGCAGAAGAAGGTCGCGACTGCCGACGAGCTCGTAGCCAAGCCTTGGCTCAAAGCTCAAGACTCTGCCATTCCCCATAATGTCGCCTTCATCCAGAACAACGACTTCTATAAGTGGATGTCGGCAGAGTCGACCAAGAACTTGTACCTATGCAACCAAGGCCGCTAGACTCGCGGTATGGACCAGACTCTTGGCGTGCGCCTCGTATAAAAGATACTGATATCAATCTCGTCTTAGACTCCTCTACCGCTCATTCTTCCTTTGCAACTGTCAGTCGTTACATGCTCACATGGAGCCACTCCGGATGATGCAAAGTGCAGCAGCTCCCCTATGGACATGGTCCCAACAGAGGGACCACTGACCCGTTACATTCATTACTCCATTCTTTGCCCAACATGCCCTCGGACAGCGACATCTTTAGGTGGAGATTCATAGCACTGCCTGTGTCAAGTCGTATAAATACGGTATACCAACCTTCGTTGTGAGACCCTACGTTTTAGATGATACATACGTGTCTCACAGGATATACATTGATCACCCAATCGCTTTCATCTTCAACTCGATGAGATCTGGATTCGTTGCTAAAGAATATCTCGCGAAACAGAGTCCGACTGACTCCGGACTCTAGTTTGGAAAGGGCACACTTCCAGTTTGAACCGAGGCGTGGAGTCCCTTCACTGCTCCTAGGAATTCCTCCACCATTTGCAATAAGGCGACTTCCGATCCTATGATCTGTTAGTACGAGGAGCCGCCAACAAATGCAATCTACTGATTGCGGCTCACCTTTCGGGCCAACAAGGGCGATATCGCCTGGCAAGAGTTCTGTCAACCCCGAGACTGCTGACTCGTACGGGAATTGAGTGACTGTAGGCAGACGCGGTAAGCTTTTACATCGGATAATGACGAGCAAGGATACTTACTAGGTATGTTGATGAAGGGTAGACCAAGGAGCACGACTAGGGTCGTGTCCTTGAAGCCGAACCCTTGCTTTCGCCGGGCTCCTTCCTCGAGCGTCCGCCTGCTTGGGGATACGCGTCAGTGACAGTCCGATAACCGCGACAATTGCTGCGAGGTCTTCCACTCACCCATCATATTCGTGGCGGTAAAAAGGATCCATGTAACCGCTTGGCATGACCAGGATCCTGTCGAAGTCCTGTCCTCCGGGGGCTTGAGGAAGTACCTGGGTGAGCATCCAGTCCCTGAAGCTGTCTCTCTGATGGATTGCTTCCGCATATTGCTCGTCAGTGAGCTCGCGCCCGAGCTTCCTACAGCCAGAATGATAAGCCAAATCTTTGCGAGATGATCCAAGAGTAAACGGGGGAGCGATACCATTTGTATTGGATATATGGATCCGCGAATGCTGATTTGCCTAATTTCACTTTGTATTCCTCTAGAAGCGGGAGGCAGTTGCGATAACAGTCGTACAGCTGACTATGGGCCGTGGTCTTGGGTGTAAATCTGTATGACACTCAGGTGACGCCGGTGCGCAGAAGATCACTCACGGTTTCGAGATACGCTTGCATAGAATCCTTGTTTCCCACTCCGTCGGGCTATGAATTTGCTTCCGACGTCGATGGGGGATCTCTTGGCATGCAGAAATGTCTCCAGCTCCTGGACGAAGCGATCTGTCACAGACAGGTACTCGGGAGGCCAGCCAGAAAAGATGTCGGTTGGGTACAGTAACGTTACATTGGCAGCACAAAACCGTTTTGAGACGTCGACACTTGTCATTGCCTTGACTGTTGCGGTAGCTGCCCGAGCAGTTCTGCTGAAGAGGCCCACAGTGTCGAGCTCTCTATGGCAAAGGATTAGCATACGGGCTTTGAATCTCGGTCGGAAAAGCCGGACCTGGATTGAGGAACAACGCCCATGGTCGAGATGCTCCCTAGAGAAGTCCGTAAACCAAAGACACCGTGTTAGGATGCTGGACCGATTACGCTGCCAAACGCTGTGGGATGATTTAGTATAGCGCATTACGAAATCAACCTCAGAGTAGACTCACCATCCGTTCCCAAGGCAACATCCAAAGTGAGGCAGGGCTTGGGGGTTAAGCCCTTGGTGTCGGCTTCTCGTTTCCGGCGTTGAGCTGGAAGACGATGCGGCTTTTGAAAGGCTCGAAAAGCGGATTTGTTGGGAGGTAGTATGGTAGGCCAGCAACGCTGGCTAGCGACGCATTAGGCAGTGTAGCCATGGCCGCACAACTAGAGCTGTTCGCAGTCGACCTCGAGAACGACTGCTTGTTGCTGCAGAGGTTGGTAAGAAATGTACTTGAAGAAACCTCAATCCTTCGCTGTTGGATCTCTTTCCAATGGCTCCCAACTTGGAACGTGCCCTCATCGACATGTACAAAAGTTTCCTGGAGCTCACCGCCTTCATTATCAAACATTTCAAGAATAACCCAATCGGTGAGTGAATAGCACTTGGCTTCCTTACCATGCAATTATCGGGCAAGGTTGGCTGACACCATCTGATACTGCGATAGTCAATTATGGCCAGGCCCTCCTAGGCAAGCTCCGGGATTCGCTCTCCGGGATTCGCTCTCCGGTTTCCGAACTCGGATAACACTCCAGATATCTCAGATCGAGCAGGAGGAACGTATTGCGGATCTCGAGGTACAGAAAAGGTGGGTTGAGTTCATTGAGAAAATTCTCAAGGGTCGTTCAGATGATTTCACCCATGTCAAGCCGGCTCATCATGTTCCGTATTCACGGAATCCGCATTTCGAGGGACGAACAGAAGAACTTCGGACCATCGGCGAAGCACTCAATTTACCCCAGGCGAGGACGGCCGCAAGCCACCAACGCGCCGTTGTCGTCCATGGTCTCGGTGGCATGGGCAAGACGGAGATTGCCCTCGAATATGCCCGTCGCGCCACTGTCCTGTTGATGCAGTCCTTTGGGTCACGGCCGAGACAGAACAGAAAGTAGAGACCTCGTTTTTCGAGATTGCTGCGGCTCTCAACATGACTCAGCCAGAGCAAAATGTCAGGGCCAAGGACCAAGTGCTCGGATGGCTCAAGACCAATGCCACATCGTGGCTTGTCGTGTTCGACAACGCTCCGGACCATGACGCTAGGTTTCTCCGTGACTTCTGTCCCACTGGGAAAGGGGGATCGATCCTGGTGACAACAAGGAACGCCTGTCTTGCGCGGGACTTTAGCGTTCCTGTCGACCTATCTCTTGGCCCAATCGACGAAGATTCATCCATCAATATTGTTACCAGCCGCCTGACCGATGCCCCGACGCCAGATGCCCATCAACAAGCACGGGCCATATGTCGCCAGTTGGGCCACCTGCCATTGGCGTTGAGCCAGACAGCTGGTTATCTTTGCGAGAGCGGATGTGACCTCTCCGACTTCCTAACAACGTACAGGGACTTCGAGAACCTTGGCGAGCTTCATGCAACGTCTAATACAAGCTCCACGACAGGTTATCAACATAACCTCTCGACAGTGTGGGCCATGACTATGTCACTGTTAGAGCAAAAGTCACCGACTGCCTTAAAGACCTTGGGCATTCTTGCCTTTCTAGATCCTGACGGTTTGTTCCGAAAGTCCTTCGGGCCTACAGCTGCCACTGGTCCAAAAGATGAAGTCTTCTAAACGCTCTAGAACAGGATTCCCTCAGAAGAGCCTCGAGGAAGCCAGCTCTGCCGCATCCCTAGCTGCTTGCTATGCGTACATGAAGAAGCCGTTCACACTGCAGCAGAGTCTTCGACATCTCCAGAACCACAATCTCATCATCATTGACCGGCTCAATCATCGAATCAAGATTCACAGAGTGCTGCAGGACTCGGTCATGACGCGCCTAGACAGCACTCAGAGGGCCGAAGCTTTCGATGCCACTATTCAGATTCTCTACGAGCTGTTCCCTACGCAAGAACATGCTCAAAGCCTAGGTTTCCGGAAAGTGTCGGAGCACGGTGATACATTCTACCCCGATGTTATTGCAGCGCTCGCGCGATTTGACAACCAGGAAGCAAGTATCGCTCCGAGTCTGACTCCAAAGCTATACGATTAAATTCAGCGTTTCTTTTGGTTAGTGCTTGCACTACTTGTGCCATTTCCTGGGTCATCCCAACCTGTCCAAACCCTATCATTCCTGCCTCATATTGAGTCGTGCGCTTGCTAAATGTCTCAGGTATCTACATCATCGTGGGCTTTACGAGACAGCTCTGCCGTACTTCGATATCGCCATCAAGATCTACAAGGGGAGAGGGAATAACCTCAAGTACCTTGCTTTCCTTCAAGGTACGGCGGGAACGATATATAGGAACTCAGACAACGCAGCCACGGCGGTAGACTACTTTCGGGAGGAGATCAATTTGCTTGAAGAAGCCGTGAATGCCGGCCAGATTGAGGAGAACCCTGAGCGTCTGGCCTACGCTTACGAGCACATGGCAGTGGCAATGCAGCAGCTCGGAGACTACGAGACGGCGTTTGCCTGCCACGGGAAATCCCTCCACATCCTCGAGAACTTCCATGCGGCAGACAGGTCGGGGATCTTGCTCGGCTATGTTAACAAAAACTGGGCCCTATGGAAATCCGGGGCATTGGACGAGGCGTCGCGACTACTCGAGCCGGTCCTCGTGGAAGCTCAGCAGATACTGGAGGAAAACAGCGAAGACTTCCAAGCTGGTCGAGTGTGAGTTACTTCCAGGAACCTGCCCGGTCGGAGTCAAGTTAACAGCTTACAGACTTAACTACGGGATGAGGGCATTGTGAAACGTCCGCATCGATCAAGGACGCGGGGAAGACGCCTTCAAATTGCATCGTCGTGCCTGGGAGCTTCAGCTGCGCACTTGGGGGGAAACGCATTTCGAGACCGGCGTCAGTTGTTACAAGATGGGTTGCCATCACGAGAAGATGGGCCAGAATGACACTGCATTGTGAGCTTGCGCCCCCCCCCCCCCCCCTCCCGCTCCCTTTTCCTTCGCCTGCACGTCTTTGAAGCCGATTCGCATGGGGCCTTGTGGCTTACACCTCTTCACACAGAGACTTTTTCCGCTCTGCTCTGGTCATCTTCACCAACAACAAGGTCCCCACGGAATCTTTGCTCATCCGTACCCAATACAAACTGGGTCGCTTTTTAGTTACCCACGGTCATGGATGCGATGACGTACATGTACAAGAAGGCCTTGCGATGGTTCAAGCCGCCCAACAGGCAAGACTTGCGCTCAAGGGCATCCCGCTTGATGTCGATGATTGTATGGAAGCTTACGACAAGTTGGTCCCTTATTGGGCTTGGTAGCTAAGTTTAGGGCTGGCTCAACAAGCTGTTTCGGACGGGCCACCAAACGTCGCCACGGCTGAGACTGGTACCCTGACTCCGTGTCTGCAGCCTTGACCTGCCTATGAGGGGTGCGGAACTGACCACAGAGCCGTGAACCAGTTCATGTGGTGAGGGAGCGGGTTGAAGGTGCAGCAGCTGGAAAAGAATGCGGCCAGAAATGGCGGTGATACTAGATGAAGTGATAGGGATACTCAACGAGACGTTGGAGATATATCGGCTGCCCAAGGGTATTGTAGTTAAGGGATTCGTTGGTACAGGACTATAACCCTGGGAGAGAAAACAATCGATCGGAAGAGCTATGAATAGCAACAGGGTAAACTTTTCATAATTGTACACAGAGCCGCGTCGAGCAGGACAAGATCTCGAGGGGCGGATGAATCAAGAAAGAGTGTGCCAAACTCCTATGCCCTCCTCTATCGTTAGATGCGAGGAACTCCCATGTAACCATGCAGGATAACTCCTCCTCCTTGCCTGCTTACGACACCGCTTGGTTTCTCGTTACAACGACACACATAACGGGATACTCGCAGCACACCACATCACACCACAGACACAGGGCAACCTCTGACTTCAGAACAACCGATTGGTAGCCATCGAACAACAATCTGCCACCGCCATAGCCGGAGCAACATGACAGACCAGGACGAGAGCAAAAATGAGGTAAAAATACAGGGCAAAAGAAAACGTACAACATCAGGGATTCCCCGGTGGTCACCCACCCGAGTACTAGTCTGACGATTACCGGCTTGTCTATGGGAGAGCGGACGGGATCCCGAATTCTCCGGTATCTGTGGTCGTACGTGGTAGGCGAGAGGCAATTCGTGGGCTATATGTGTTTGCTTCTCGTCAGGGATCTCATGGGCCCTGAAGTTGGTTATTGGAGTGCTGTTTCTCTCCTGACAGTCCCCTCTGGCCTCATCCGCCAGAAGTTCATGGCTTCATGGAGTTAAAGGCCAGACGGTATGGGATGCTGGCGGACGTTCGAAGGTCGATAGAATGGTAAGCTGCGGGGCGAAACATAGTAGCAGGGAGTGCCCGTGTCTGTGTCCTGCCGGGTTGGGTTCAATATGTGAAGACACTAACCACGAGCAGTCAGCTCCTCAGCGTCAAAAAGCATACGTATAAATAACCCCGGGATTGATGTCACATCTTGAGTCAATAAAATGAAAGAGTACTCGATCGTAATAATCAAGCTATGTTAGGGTTCGAGAAAACCTTTGAGCTACCCTATAACCACACTAACACAGAAATCAACACCACAGCACCCATCACTAAAACCAGAAAGCCAACAAAATTGTTGGGGGAAAAAAGAGAACACGACCTCACGGTCTTGCCCGCTACCAGAATTGAACTGGCGACCTCATCATACCCGGAGGAGTTACTAGTGATGCGCTCTACCACTGAGCTAAGCGGGCTGTTGCTGTGTGTTACTTGGCATAAGAGTGGTGGGAAGGGTAGATCAAGTGAGCCAGGAGAAAAGGGAGAGATGAGATGGAATTGTGCATGAGAAAATGTTTTGGAAGTGGGTTCGAGTGAAGAGTGGAGGCGGCATGACTCGTGCTGGATTGGGGCGCGGAGGGGGGGGGGGGGGGTTGTTGACTTTCCCCCTGAACGGGACGGGAGTGTCAGGACGCAGAGAGAACGGGATATATGTCTACCTTGCAGACGACGGAACCATGTCGGAGCGGAGAGACAAGGGCCCAGGGGCAGATGTACAATAACGGCCTAATCAATCAACTCCTAATGCACAACGGCCTCCTCAATGACTCCGTCATTCCATCGCCCTCATTACTCCCTGGCTCCCTCGTACTCCCTCCTCAGCCGTTCAAGCTCCCAGTTCCTGTCCACCCTCCTCTTCTCCGCCCTCCGTCGTTTAGCTAGTCGTTCATCCCGCTCTTTTTTCCGGTCTGCGCGCTCAGCTTCATCATCACCTAGCTGTCCTTCCTCACCCTCCCGGTCGTCCTGTTCATCTGCCCCGTCTCGACCAGCTTTTGGCCCCGCCGCCTTGCCCTTTCCTTTATCCGCCACTCTGGTCCTCTCCGTCTTTTCCGATATCGTGCCCAGCTTACTACCGCCACCGCCAACAGGTTTCCCTTCCATCACATGCTCACCATCCTGATGTCTTTCCAGTGGGTCAACGTTTAAGAGATCGAGATGTGAGGCATCAAGATCCTCGAAGGTCTTCAGATCGGCCAGGAACCTGCGCAGCCGCAACCCCGTGCGCTGCCGGATCCAGAAGTCGAGGTTCTCGTTGCAGGCGGCTGCTACTGCTAGCTTTAGCCCCTTGAGGATATCGCTGTCTGGGATGTCGGTGTCTTTGTTGGCAAGGGCGGTGGACTTGGTTGTTGTGCGGGAGGAGGACTTGGGAGGGGTATATGGAGCGGCTTTTGGGGCGGCTGCCGGTGCTCGGTGGTGTGGTTTAGGCTGTTGGAGCTTGGGCGTGTTGAGTGAGGACTTGGACGGGACTCTGGTGTCTTCCTTCGGCTCGGTTGCATCCGGCTGTGCTGCGGCAGGTGCAGGCATTGGAGAAGCGGGTTTTGCTGGAGCAGAGTTGGCAGACACAGCTTCAGCTTTGGGAGCCTCCTTCTCCTCATCCCTCCGTCCCCGTCTCATGGCCATAGCCCGGTGGAGCTTACTGCCCGGGGACAGCGGAGCCTTGGGAGCAGGCGGCTTGTGAAGCTTATCGTGGACCTTTTGAGCGGTGGTTTCAAGAAGACCGCTCGCTTTGGCAGGTGCCTTTTGCAGCTCAGCAGTGATTTCGCAAGCGGCTGCTCCGAGGATGTCGGTCACTTTTGCGGATAGCTTATCCAGTGTAGATCGAGGCTCGAGTTGGGGTCGGGGGACTCCAGGAGGTTGCTTTGGACGTTCACCTTGAGGTGCTGCTTGAATTTCTTCTGCGGCTCTTAGGTTTTCGGTTGTCAACGGCTTCGGCTTTGGCTCCATCTCGTCCAGCTTCCGGACGACATTATCGAGTGCTTGTTCGAAGGATGAGGGAGTACCGACGGCATATTTCCAGGTCACTGGGAGCTCAGGAGCCGAGCCGCCGGTGTGCTTCACGATGATTGGCGGAGTTAGAGAGATGCTGTTGGACTCGTCTCGCAGGGTGGCAGGCTCTTGGACAAGAGTAGGTCCGTGACGTCCAGGGTGACCGGCTTGAAGCATCAGGGTGTCGGTTGGCTGTTCGACAATGTGGTCCACGATGGCCGTCGGTAGAGGTTTGGCGATATCCCCCTCATCTCGGAGCACCTTGCTCCTTTTGATAGTCTTGTCCGCAGGAGGTCCATGATGGCTGGGATGACCAGCAGCGAGCATAAGCTCTTCGGTCGGCTGCACGAAAGGGGCGGACAACTCCCATCTCGATACGGGCTTTTCCAGCGGAACATGCCTGTTTCTAACGTGCGAAGGTGCCTTCTTTCGGGGCGGGGCGGCGACAGTACTCCCAGCAGGCCTGATACCGCTGGGTTTGTGCGTATGGATGCGAGAAGAGGTTGGCTTCTCGTTCGAGATAGTGACTTTAGGCGGGACTGGTGGTGCCCTATCTGGTTGTTTCGGGCTTCGCCACTGAATATCCTCTGGCAGCTCTGGCAGTTCACCAGCTTTCTTCGACTCTGGAGGTCGACTTGGCCGTCGTGGACGTGCTGGAACAGGGGCAGATTGACCGGTACCTTCCAGCACTTTGGTGTCCCTTTGCCTAGACCTTTCCGGAAGCTGAGGTGCGGTGTGAGACCTAGGTCTCGTCGGCGAGGTTGGCTGACGATCTGACGGTTTCTTTCTCTCAGGGAAAACAAAGTCCGCGGGCCCCCCTATCGCACCGTAATTCTTCTGCCTGTGGAACCACCTTGACCGTGTATTTTCCCTCGGGTGCTTCACTGTCTGTTTCTTATCCGGTAGCTCCTCTATCAGCGCGAGAGCGACTGGATCAGGGTTGTCGTTGAAGTGGATCAAGGTTTCACCGCTGGAAGGCGAACTGCTGGTCGTAGGGGCTCTGCCCCTTGGACTTCCATCAAGCTGCGCGTGAACGGGCCTCCGTGGAACACCATTGTCGGGCTCGAGAACCACCTGGCCCTTCCCTTTTGGTGATTTCTGATCAGTCGACGTAACAGCCAGGCCAGCAGCTAAGAACTCGTCGCGATACGGCAGCAGTGCTTCGACAGTGTGTAGTGATAACGGCGTATGACTAATTGTTGTTGGCGAAAAGTCCGCTCTTTTGCCCGGAGCGCTCGTAATATCTGCAGATCTCTGAAGCTCCTTAGCGAAATAATTGAGAGCCTTCTTCTGACTCGATGTCCGAGAAGGAGGTTTGATATAAGAAGGATGGTCGCTGTCTTTCGATACCACTGTTGGGACGGATTTCGCAGGCAGGGGCGGACCAGGCTGATCCGATGGCGGAGAGTTATGCGGCGCTGCCAGGCTGGATAGGCGCTTCTGCTGGGACAGACTCCTCCGAATGGATTCCTAAACTTCGGGATCGGCAATTCCGCATCGTTTCGAGTTCGGCGGCGTCGGCTCACGCTCTTGTGGTCTGTAAAATGCTGCCGGTGTCTGAACGAAGGACAGGGGGTTGTCTGGCGGCTGTTCCTGGACTGGTGGCGCGGCGGTTCTAACGGGCCTGACTGGCCTGTGCTGATGTCGAGATGTCCTCCTATGTTGTCCCCTTTTAACATATGGTGCGCGGTATCCAACAATCTGTCGAGGTGGCTGATGCCGGGCATTTGAAGGCAACGGAGCTGGTCGTGCGGACGGTCTAGCGTGAACTGGCGGCGCCATGGGACGTTGTTGTTGGGGCATGTTGCCCCAGTACCGATGGTCATTGGCCTCTTCGAAGGAGTCATCGCAGCAACCGTCATCTTGTGGCACGGGATACGGCGTGGGGTTGCGAGGTGCTTGTCGAGGTGGGCGGGTCTGATACTGCGGGTGAGGCTCATCAACCCATTGCACTGGGGGAGCGTTCACATGATGATGGCGTGGGATGCCCATAGGCTCGTCATATGGTCTCCGTATCCATGGCGGATCACTCCGAGGAGGTCGGCCATATGCAGCATCTTTCTCGGCAGATCGCTGCTGTCTCAGGAGAACAATAGCGGGCTGTCGATGCGAGAACGAGACCCTGACTTTGCTGCCGCGCTTCCGACGGATGAGGGAGCGCTGGGCTCGACGCAGCTTTTCGAGAGACTCGCTGAGAGGCTTCCGTATGCACTCCTCAGCAGCACGTGTCGACAAGCTGGGTTCGGCAGCTTTGGTGGGATGTTGTTGTTGGGGAGTCGACCGGCCATACCGACTTCCTTTCCAAGATAAGTTGAATGGCATGGTCCATATTCCAAAAGAACCAAAAAGGGGGAGAACTTCTGCTTGGTAGAATTATGTTTGTTGTTTGTCCGCAGAGAGATGTCGAGACTCGAGAGCTCCCAAGGCCGTGGGAGAATGCAGTCATGGATCCACATGACGAGGGATACTCGGAGTGGGCGGCCAGGTTGTGCCTTCGGTGCTGAGCACTCTGGAGAAGTGGCAGACATGATATACCGAGAATGACGGGAGTAGAGAGAATGGCAGGTGCTTCCCCCGGTGGGAAGCACCTCACCGGATGTCCTTTATGCCGGGCGAGGAATAAACCTCCAGCTGTCGTTTCCCCTTCCGAACCAAGAACTCGACAGCTGCAAAATCTTTCTTGTTGATGTGAATGTTCTTCTCGAACTCGGTCCTCGCGTACTTCTCGAAGTGCGGCCGTGTCTCCTATGATGGTCAACATGTCAATAAACACTCCCTACTTCTCTAATAGCTTTGAGTTATGACACAAACATCCTACCTTTGGCTTCTTCCGACTAGCCCGAAGGCATGAGCGATAGAGAGATAAGACCTCTCTTTGCAGGCCTGACAGACGCATGATGGGCAAGCCAAGATTATGTTCTATAAGTTAATCGGTGTGTTCTGGAAGGGACTGTTGAAATGCTAGGGAAAGCGACTGCGAGACTGCCTCTTGAGGAAATAGTTGTATGGAAGCTTCGGTCTCCGACAAAAAACAATGACGGAAACCATTCCGGAGCCTCGGTCCAATGCCGTCCGGCATCGCCCACAGATTTCCCCAATTGACAGGGGTAGCTCAGTTAGCTCCACGGCCAATTCAACCGCCATGGCACTCCCCGCATCTTGAATTAAGTCCGACCAATTGATCTTACAGCGCAACCAAAGCCATCGGCGACAACTCCGAGATAAAATCAAACACTGGCTCCTCCGCTGCCGCTTCCTGTAAAGATAAATAACCACAGCTTGCCTACTCTGTATACTTATCAATAGCATCTTGTGTCTCTAATATTGACTTATTCCTACCAATTGATATATATCGCCATAATGCCTGCCTTTTCCGTGAGTCCAAATACTATGACGATGAGCCCCTCATTCGTCATCCCGACATTGCCCCGACTAACATCACCGCAGCGCCTCGTCCGCTTCCTCGCCAGAGATGGCCGCACCTACTACGGCGACGCCATCCTGCCCAAGGGCGTAACCGACGCCATCAAGGCCAAGCAAGCCCGCATCATCAAGGGCGACATCTTCGGCAAGCACGAAGTGACCGACGAAGTGGCCGAGATAAGGCACCTCCTCGCCCCCCTCGCCGCCGAGGACGTCAAAACTGTGCGCTGCCTGGGTCTGAACTTTGCCCTCCACGCCAAAGAGGTAACCCTCCCCTTTTCCCTCCCACTGTAGGGTAACCCACCAACTAACTAACCCTGTCTCACCAGTCCAACCTCCCCATCCCGTCCTACCCAGTCCTCTTCTACAAGCCCATCACATCCCTCGCCGGCCCCACGGACCCCGTCCCCATCCATCCCATAGCCCAGGACGGCACTCTCGACTACGAGTGCGAGCTCGTCGCCGTGATAGGAAAGACATGCCGCGACGTCCCCGAGTCCTCGGCGCTGGATTACGTCCTGGGCTACGCCATCGGCAACGACGTCTCGCACCGCGACTGGCAGCTCAAGCGAGGCGGCGGGCAGTGGTCCCTCGGCAAGGGCCACGACGGCTGGGCGCCGTTCGGACCCGCGATTGTCTCTGCTGATCTTATCAAGGACCCGCAGACGCTGAGAATCACGACCAAGCTGAACGGGCGGACGATGCAGGATAGTAACACGGCGGATATGATCTTTAGTGTCAAGAAGACGATTGCTTTCCTGAGTCAGGGGACGACGTTGTTGCCCGGGGATGTTATTTTTACCGGAACGTGAGTTTTACCATGCCCCTTTTTCTTGGTGATGATGGTGTGGGATAGAACTGACGTGTTATAGGCCTTCTGGTGTTGGCATGGGCCGCAAGCCCCAGGTTTGGATGAAGGACGGTGATGTGGTCGAGGTTGAGCTCGAGAAGGTCGGCACTTGCGTCAACAAGATCGAGTATACCAAGAAGGAGACGGCGAAGCTGTGAGGAGGTTGATGTTTGCTAAATAAGGGGGCTCGTGTTGAACTGTGCCTGCAAATGTTCTTTTGTAAATAGTGTCGTATATCACTGTACTTGAGCCTGAACCTTGAATGAATTCACAAGTTATCCAGGAGATCTGTATAAACGGAATGGTGATTATTGACTCTCACAGTCGACCTCTTCAAAGGATAATATCATGAGGAGGTCCGGGCTGCAGTGTCTGGTCAAGCAGCCATGGGGAGTCCGTTCTGGAGACGGGACCAGGGCTCATCAGTTGCTAGGGCACATGTGAATAGGGGTCAATTTCCTCTTGCGTGGGATAACATTCCCGCAACGTATATGTACCTGGGATTAGTAGGACAGAATACACACACAGAGGAGCAAGGATAGACTGGGCCTTTATGTTCGGAGCCATCTATACAACTACTAGGTAGTGGACAGTCATGGAGGAACTTCACCTCTGAAGTAATCCACCCCAACGGCCCCCTCCGCACCCAAGCACCCAAACCCTACGCAGGCATATCGACACAATCAGGGCTTCAACAGTCACGTACGACCACAGATACCGGAGAATTCGGGATCCCGTCCGCTCTCCCATAGACAAGCCGGTAATCGTCAGACTAGTACTCGGGTGGGTGACCACCGGGGAATCCCTGATGTTGTACGTCTTTTGCTCCATTTTTGCCCGTATACTACTGCTCCGCCAGTGTCTGCTTGGATTCCTTTCTGTCGACTAGGAGCGATATTGCTTGATAGACACCCGAGGAGCAGGAGAAAAGACGCCACGTGCCGAGTCTCGGTCACTTCTTGAAAGCGGGTGATGCTTTCGGCATTGCCAAACACTTATTTTTTTTTTTATGTGACAGTGTTCGGTAAGATATGCAAAGTACCGGTAAACATCTACAGCAACACTTCTATAGCACTGACATAATCAACTTCATCATCAGTCTCCCACTCCATCTCACTCTCCCCATCACCACTCCCCTCCCCTTCCTCCCCACCATTCTCCCGTTCCACCATCTCAACTTCAACAAGCAGTCTCTTCCTCTCCTCAACAACTAGCTCAAACCACCTCCCCTCGGCCCTCAGTCTCCGTCCAGCCTCAACCTGCTCCTGCTCCAATCTTTCCTCAAGTCTCCGTTTGGCTTCCTCCATCAGCTCCTCCCGGATAGCCACCTCGTCCTCTGCCAGGTACCGCGCCTTCTCCATCTCCCTATCCCTCCACTTCATCCACGCGTCCATCCTCTCATCGTTCTTGAGCATGTACGCCTTCATCGCGGCCTGCAGCTTCGACTGGCCGCCGATGACGTCCGCCCAGAACAAGGACTGGGCCGTCGCGAATTCGGATTCCAGCCTCCTCTCCCAATCCACACGAACACGGTATTCGGCGTAGAACCCCATCTCCAGCTCTTTTAATTTAGCGTCCGTTTCCGCCCTCAGCCCCGTTCTTTGCGTCTCTTGCTTCACGACGAGATCTTCCCTCTCTTTCTTCGCCTTCTCGCCCGCGGCCTCGACGGCCCGGTCGTGCGAGTACTCGAGCACCATCCTCTGCACCCCCTCGATCCTCATCAACGACCCCCTTAAATCCTCGTACTTTTTATCCAGCTCCACCCTCCTCTCTTGTTCTCGTCTAGCTCTCTCCTCCGCCTCGCGTCTCCTCCTCTCCTTCCTTTTCCGTCGAGCTTCTTCCCTTCTCAGCTCATCCTTCCTCGCCTCCTCCCTTTCAAACTCCTCCACCAACCGCAACGCAGCAGCAAGCTCCCTCGCCTCCGCCTCCTCCTCCGCCGTCCGCTCCGCCCTCCGCCTCGCGGCCCGCTCTTTAATCTCGTTGAGCTGTTCGAGCGTGCACGCGCAGGAGCGCCACGTGAGGCCGCAGACATAGCAAAACTCCGCCCCGCACCGACAAGTCATGTGCTGGCACGCTTCTTTGTGTTCGACCAACACGTGACACCTATTACACCTCCTCCACCCTTCCTCCTCCGCCAGCCGGTCGGCGAGCAGCGTATCCCTGTCCTGCGGACAGGCCTCCTCCGCCGGGTGGCTCGGGCCGCGGCACATGGTGCACACCACATGGCCCGACGCGCAAGTCGCCGTGCGCAGCGCGAGGTCGACCCTGTCCTGCCGGATCCACAGCCCGCAGTCTGGCTGGGAGCAGTACAGCCGCCTCTCGACGGGCGTCTTGAATTCCTCGTCCTTGAGGTGGTACGACGCCAGGAGGGCGCGGGGCGCGTGTTTCTTGATCGTGCGGAGGGGGATGGTGTTGAGACAGCATTTGGGCGGCCACTGAGCTTCGTTGTCGACGGCCGTCTGGATCAGCCGGAGGAAGCAGTCGGCGCAGTAGTGGTGGCAGACTGTCTTGATCGCAGATTTGGCGGGGATGTCATCTAGGCAGGAGACGCATTCTACTACTTCTTCTTTCCGCTTTTGTGAGGATGAGGAGGCGGATGGCTTAGTTTGCTTGTAGACGAAGTGGGTGAAGGGTGTTGGAACGGGAGGCGTGTGTGTGCCGTTGGTTACGCGCGTATGGAGGGGGATGAAGGCGAGACTGTGACTGTGCCGGCTGCTGCTTGCACTGGCGCCGGCGCTGCCCTCGCTCTTGGACTCCGAGTTACCGCGGACGTGCCGGAGGATGCGGGTTATGCCACCGAACCGGGAGCGTTTGGGCAATGGGAGGGGTTGGCGGAGGGTGAAATCGCGGGAGTTTCGGGGGGTGGGCAGATTGGCTGCGTGGTCGACGGGTTCGGAGATGGAGATGGCGCTGTCGAAGCGCTCTACTTCTTTGCCTTTGCCTTTTCTGTCGACTTCTTCCGCCTCGTCGATGGCTGCTGCTGCGGCCTCGGACTCGGCTTCTTCTTGGATGGCGTGCTGTCGTTCCTCAGCCCGAACTTTCTCGGCATGGATCTGGGTTTTGACGTTTTCTAGGGCGGATTGCACGACGGCGAGTACGGTTTCTGAAGTGAGGCCGGGCAGCTTGCTCAGGGCTTCTGGCGGGTCGTACTTGGACCAGTCGACTTCCTCGTCGAATTCCCCGCTCATCATGGACGACCGCTGCTCCATGATCTGCCTCCTGCGCGCCTTGACCTGCTGGGCGAAGTTGAAGCTCTCTCTGTCGTCGCGGTTGAGGGTTCGGCGGCGGCGGCGACTGCTTGTGATAGGTGGATGGATGCTCGGCTGGCCGTGGATGGATATGGGTGGGAAGTCTCTGTTTATATACGGTGGTGGCTCCGCGTCGGGGCGCGACTCTGGTGACTCCTCGAGGGGAGATACGGCCGCAACGCCTTCCTAGAGAGGCTGCAGCATGGTGGAGAAATGCTCGCGAAGGTTTAAGGTGAGTGAGTTAGTGAGGTATGACGCTGTAGCGCAGATAGAGTTGAAGCTGGCCTAGTCTGAGGACCAAGGGGAGGTAACTCTACAAGAATATACACATAAGGGTGGTAGGAGAAACGTAGGTAGTGCGAGAGACACGAAGGAGCGGATGCCGTAGGAGGTATGGAGAATGATACGGGATATCAGGTCTTGAAAGGGCGCTAGAGAGAATTAGATAGACAGACAGAAGTGAGAGAAAATGCAAGGCAGGGACCGTCGACATAAGTCAACATGGCGGAAGGAGATCTGAGGCTCTGCCTTCGTCGAAGGCATATAGCCGTCTTAGCTTGCCTCTTGCCTTTCAGCTGTAGGTTTGGCCATGCTGGAAACGATCACCGAGGAAGCCTCGCGGAGCACCTGACCTTCCAGTGTCCACTTGAAGCACATGTCAATCTCAAGGTTGGCCGCTGTTTGGAGTCCTTCCCGTGGGGTCGACCATGCCGGCGTCAAGGCTGCCATGCAACGGTGGCCGTGGCGTTTCGTTGAGGATTTCAGGAGATCGGCCACTAGCTGCACTTTTAGCTACACGCTTGAGCAATACGTTGACGAATCAGATGCTGATATGGTCATGACTTCAGACTCTGTGACTCTGGCTCGGAGTTAGTCTCGAGTGGTTCGGTAGAGAAAGCATGGCGGAGAAAGGGGCTGAGCTTAAAGAGCTTCGGGCTGTGCTTGACAGCTTCCCCGCCATTGCCTACGGAGCTGGTGTGATACAGCGGCGAGAGGCAATGAGTGCGAGGCTGACTGGTAACAGCGGCATTGGTCCCTACGATCAGCAGTATTGGGGGACACGGGTTCTCAATCTTCGGTATGTCAGTGGTGCAGAAGCCAGGTTGGAACCTTGACTTGTTGACCCGACAGGGAAGCTCACGCATGTTTGCCATGGAAGGAGGAGATCGAGTGTCCCATCTGAGAAATTGACTAAGTCAGGAGAAGTGTAATCAACGATCCGATATTCTGACCAACACATGGAACTCTTGCGGCGAGATCACCGGGCCCTACGATGTAAATACGGAGTGGATGAATTGACAGTGTCAGTCTTTCGGGTTCCCCTTCGATATCAAAGCCACTAAAACCCTAACCCTCGGACATGTGTCAGACCCACATCCCGCACGTCATTGGACAGCCAGCCGCAGCTACGTACCTCGAACTTGACAACATCGCCAGCTGTTGACCCAGAGACTCGACCATCCAAACCACAACCTCGAAACAAACGACCACCACAGCAGCAGCCCAAGATGTTGTTCTTCGGCGGCCTAATCTACAGTGATTCCCCCCTCCCCTTCTCTTCCCCCAGACATTTTGGCGCCGAGCTAACAATCTCTCTCCCCAGTATCCTGCCTCCTCGTCAACGCGATAGCCATCCTCTCCGAAGATCGATTCCTGGCGAGAAGTACGTTCTTCTGCCCCGAGCCGCAACACTCCGACCACCGTTGTCTTTGCTCCCCGGGAGAGGAGCATACCATGCCGTGGAACAGCAAGCTAACAAGTGAAAAACACAGTCGGCCTCTCCCCCTCCTCCTACGACCCGGCCTTCGGCCAGAGCGGCGACACGAGCATCAGGGCCAAGGTCGTGCAGTTGATTGCCAGCGTGCGGACATTGATGAGGAGTACGCTTGCCCCCCCATGCCCTAACCCCCCCGGCCATTGAAGAAATGTTCGAAGAGAGACAGAAAGATAGGGGTGCGAAGGAGCGAAAAGGAGACGAGAATGATGAGGGAAGATGGACATGAAGAGGCATACATACACAAGGAAGAAATACGATGCTAACTGGCCCTTGCGTTCTCTGCAGTACCCCTAATTGTACTCAACACGCTCATCATAGTGTACGAACTGGTGCTCGGATGAAGACGTGGAACGACACGGGAAGAAAAAAGACGGTGTACTATATTCGGCGAAGGAGGGACGAGTCTATGGAGCAAACAAAATCCGGTTGGGCGTGAGGTGGTTTGGCATAGGGTATCGCATCGACGGAGGGCTGGCTGACAGGACGTGGTGAAGAGGAACTTCGCGGTCAACGTCCCTCCATTGGAAGAGCATTTTGTGGCGAGCACCGCAACAGCAAAGTTGCACACGTGGGAATCTCAGCATGGCAGGACTCCGGCCGTTTGAGGTGGCAGGCCCCTCAGCCCCGCACGCATCGTTTTAAACCCAAAAGCTGTTCGGCTCTCTGGGGCAAGCAAGGAAGGTGGCACAAATGCCACACACATAGATCAACGGGCCGGATTGTAGCACAATCGAGACGATATAAGTAAGCATGGACAACCGGTTTCATAGGTAGCATCAGATGCTCATCATCATCCAACAATGCCATTAACAACCGCTCTGCTGTCCATTGAATACTCCAATAAGGCGCCTTTCCACAATGCAAAGCAGCTATCCAAAATCGTTCCAAGACATCGTACAGTACAGTCCATCCAATCCCACTTCACTCCTGGATAACAATCCCCGATTTTTGGCACCATCACAACACCTCGCCTGCTCCGCTCATCATATCCAACACCAACAAACACCCTATCCAAATCAAAGTATCAAGGTGGTATCACAACCCACGGACTTCCCAACCGCAGCCCCAACATCATCCAACTCCTCACAAAAAGCTCGCTCTAGTCAATCCTAGCAAACTTCCCGCTCTTCTTTCGCCCAATATTGAAACTGAACCGGTCCTTCAACTTCCCCCCTCCCCCCGCATCGCTCTTCCTCCCTTCCGCCGTGTCGTCCTCCGGTATAGGCGGGACCGGCACACTCCCGTTAGCATTAATAGGCCTCCCGCCCTCCGACAGCTGGGTAGTCGTACTCCCGCTCCCGCTATCTCCCCCCGTGTTGTGGTGCACAGCCTTCTCCGCCCTCTCCTTGTCCTTCCCCAGGAAGGCGAAGCTCTTCCTGCTCAGGGACTTGGACCCTCTATTTGCCCTGCCCAAGAGACCGCCCAACTTGGGTTCGTCGTTGATAGGGGTGTCCTTGCGGAGTTTGGCCTCCTCCGCTGCCAGGGCTTTACTCTCCTGCAGCGCCTTTTGCAACTCCTCCTCCTCCTTCCGCCGCACCTCGCGCAGGCGGGCGGTGCGCTCCTGTCTGGCCTCGAACTCGCGCTTGTCGCGCTCGACTTTCTCCTGGGCTTGGAGCTTGGCTTGTTCCTTCTCCCACGCCTTCTTGGCCTTTTCCGCGGCTTTGACTTCCTCCTTCTCGCGCCTGCGGGATTCTTTGTCTTTGGCGGCGGAGGATGATGAGGCCTTGGTCTTGGTGGATTCCTTGGTTTTCTGGGGGGTGATGACGACGTCCTTCTGCTCCGGGATGGGGAGGGGAGGGTTGATGGCTTGCTTGTCGGCCTGGGCCATGACCGACGGTTCGGGGGGCGGGGCGGCGACGAGCGGGTGGGAGAAGGGTGGTGGCGGTGGGAGGGCGGGTTCGGGTTCGGGTGCGGTGGAGGGGCTGAAGCCCGGTGCCGTCTGGGCGTGGTTGAGGCTCGCCATTGGGGGTTCGGTGTCGGTGTCGGTAGGGGACACGGGCTGGGTGTAGAGTTTCGACAGAGGCGACGTGCCGACGCCGTTTAACTGGTCGTTGTTGTTGTTGCCCAGGGCTATGTCCGCCTTTTCGCTCGCCAGACGCACCTCGTCTAAACCCTCGGCGTCTTGCTCCTCACGGACCTTCTCGAACGTCGTCTCCTGGTAGAACAGCACGTACGCGCACGCCATACCCGGCTTGTCGCCGAAGAAGTTGCGCACGAAGTGCTTGTCGACGGGCTCCACCATCTCGTCGTCGAACAGCAGCCAGCCGCGGTCAGGCGTCTTGATGACGGCCACGTAATGCCCGTGGTACGCGTTGCCGCCGATGTGCACGACGACGGCGTACAGCTCGTACATGCGGTCGGGGTCCTCGGCGTCGTCCGTTGTGTTGAACATGCGCAGGTGGTAGGGGTAGACGACGCGGTGGAACAGCTTGTGCAGCCGGCTGTAGTCCTCCGTATACTTGAAGCGCTTGAGGTGAAGGGCCAGGACTTTTGGGAGGCGCTTGATCTTCATGCGCTTCTCGGCCTCCTGCAGGCCGCCGCAGTGGTCGCAGTGGAACTTGTTGCGCTCGCAGAGCATCTCTTCGGCGGAGAACTTGCGGAGGCAGGACGTTACCGACGAGTGCTCCTCGAGATCGATGGAGAGGTCGAGGAAGGTCTCGTCTCTTTGCGATGCCGTCTCGCAGGTTAGACACTTCGTCTCGGAGGTCAAGACGCCCTCGAATATGTCGTGTACCCAGCCCGTGCCGGGAGACCTCGTTCCCGGCGCGGCCAGACTGTTCCCGCCCAGCGCGCTCTGCACCGACTGCGCGAGCCCGTCCTTGGTGCTCGCCTGTTCCTTTTCTTGTATCCTCCTGGCGTTTGCCTCCACATTAGAGATGACGTCGTTCAGTACCAGTCCGTAGAACTCGTGCGCGTCTTGGTGCATCGAGTTGCGGAACATTTCGTTGTCGCGCTTGAATATCTCCAGGAACCGCTGCGGGCTGAGCACGCCCGTCCTGGTGTTACTTTCGATCAGGGCCGTGAAGATGTCCTTGAGGCCCGTAAAGGTGCATTCCTGCATGCCGTAGGCTTCCGAGTTCTGCTGAGCCAGCTCCAGCACCGGCCCCTTGATCATTGCCTGCTTCTTCTTGTATTCAGGCGAGTCCGGCTTGTCCTCTGGCCTAACGGGTTGTCCGGGCACCGGCGCACTTGGTTTCGAGAGCTGCCCTGGTTTGATGAGGGCCGGGGAGCCTTGCGCGCCCTTCTTGCCCTTGTCTGGTCCGGTGGCGCCACCGTTCGCGGCGGCCGTCATTGGCGGGCGGATGGTGACGTTGACTTTGGGAGTCTTGCCATTGGGAGTGTGCGAGGGTGTGAATGGCGGGTAGTTCACGACGTTTTGTCTGAAGGATTCGGAGTAGTATAGGGCCTGGACGATCGAGTTACAGTAGCTGTTTCGCCATTGGTTAGTTTCGCTTCTTCCACGTTGCGCAATCATTATGACATACCATGTATTTCCGAACTGCGGGCGAGATATATGTTAGCATGTGTCCGGGCAGTCAAAGAGGGGAGTATAGTGGCTTGGGGGAGTCATACATTCTCGAGGCCGAAGAACTTGTCGCTTCCATCTTCTCGAACAGCACCGGCATTTTGAAGTATCTTTTCGAGCGGCGTGAGTTCGGGGGCGGGCTCTTCCTTCTTGTTCTTGGGCGAGGCGTTGCCAGCGGTACCGGTGATGCTCTGGGAAGATGACAAGTCAGTACGAGGCCAATGTTATAAAGAGCGCAGCCATAGCAGCGCGCAACGAGCGCAGGGTGAGCCAGGAGACTTACAACGCCAGCCCCTTTCCACTTCTTGTTGAAGAAACTCATCGTGCCTCGAGGTCGGTCTCGGTATTATGCTATGGTCGGGAGGCGGCAGTTAAGGGGCTCCAACTCCTTCCAGGTAGCGCGGTACAGGCTCGCGACAGCAAACGAGAGCTCGAAGCGAAGACCATCCGTGGTAGAGTATTTGACGACGGAGCTCTTGTGGTCTATAGTCTTGGTAATCGAGATATATAGTACACGATGATGGATAGCAGGGAGAGAATGCGCGAGCAAGGAGAGAATGCGCGAGCGCGGCGTGGGCGTTTCGACTCTACCGATGTGTCGCTTGTTGCAGTACAAGGGGGAGATGAAGCTCAAATCGCCAAGGACGAGGACATGAAGCCAATGTAGGGGTCAAAAGATGCGCGCGCGCTCCAAGTTCGGATTGCAAGATCGATCTCACAGCACAAGACGAGGGGAAAGTCGGCGGAGTTAGGAGGCAATGCGGAGGAGAGGAGGACTTCGGAAGGGCGTCGCACTAAGGTCCTCGTCCAACAAAGTGTGCTGTCGCTGAGTCGAGGGTTCAAGGAAGGACGACAGTGGTGCATGTTGGGAAAGAGAGGACAACCTTGTCTTCTGTTGTACCCTTGTACCCCGTAATACTACTAGTTTACCTTCCATGTCGCCTATTTTCAGTGCTGGGTGTCGAAGCAGCCAATGACCCATATGGTTTAGTTCCAGGCAGGCGGTTCACTTCGTTTGAAGGTGCGGGGGGTGGTTGCGCGGTTAATTCGACTAGCACTGCATGAACATGTTCGACGACTCAAAATGCCACGAGGAGGCGTTGGATAGTCGGTACTTCAACAGATGCCATGGAAGGAACCGACCTTACGTACAACTCTTCTCTGCACTGAAGCACGCGTACCGCCAACTTGGCATCGATTTGGCTGGAAGGGCAAGTGCGTACGAGCAGTACGATATCGTACAGTCAGACGGGATGTCATGTCCAACATCGACCGGGTCGCTCCTTCCTCCAGAGTTTCCAAGTTTCGCTTCAGTGTGGATTGTTAAGCAGTGACGCAAAGTATGGGGAACCTTCGGCCGACTTACTCGGGTTCGACTTTCTCTTTCTGATTCTTTACCAGCAACAACCTTGTCTATTCCTTACCTTATTCTCCCCTACGAGGAATACAACCGCAACACGAGTGTGAGACGACAAGGCCAGATGCTGTAGCACTGCAGCACGGCAGGGTGTGTATCGTGCACCGACAGGGAACGACATACCTGCCCTTCAGGGCTTAACGTTTCCCTAGGTTCCTTCCCCGTCCCATCTCCTGCAGTATCGCGGTGTAATCCGGGGTCGAGCTCTGTGGATCCCGCTAGAACCGTTGGGGCGAGTCAGATATCGCCATTCCAGTCGATTCCAGTTCTCAAGCACACTAACAAAGTGTCCCTAGCATCATCCCCCAAAGTCTCACGAGAGACACGGCGGCCGGAAGGGGAAGGCTTCCAGATTCCAAGAAACGAGAGACACGTGGTCTGCACGAATCATCACCGCCTTGAGAGAGCTGCAACCAGGGTTGCAATATCAGGTTCGCTTCAGCTGGGCGGTCGAACCAGATTTCACTGATGGCTGGGTTTCTGGCAGCACATTTTCTCTCAGGGCCTGTCCCGTCTCCGCGAACTCACTCCGCACCGGAAAAGCCATCCAATTGCTGACGTGCTGTCTTGGGCTGTTCGGTTTTTGCGGGGTTGGGAATTGGATGTTGGTCATTGACAATCATTCTTCAACAATCCACGACTCAATTCTCTCAAACGGCTTCTTTAACCGAGTCCACCAGCACTGTCCTGATATTCTTCCAATCAGTCAGTTGTGCGAAGGTAGGTCGTCACATCTCAACTTCCCCAAAATACTTCCAATGGGGATCTTCCACAAACCACCTCCCGTCCCGGCCATCCCACCCCCGAGCCAACGGCCACCAGACCAAGGCCCCTGATTTGACCGACACCACTCACACACCTCAAACCCCCGCCGCCCTTTCGGCTTGCAGGACCGAGAAAAGCGCCGCTCCGGTGTGCGAGGCATCAATTCATGATTCACCCAGCCCAACCCCCAGCAACCAATGTTCCAAAGGCTAACCAAACGCCTCAACCCTCCTTAGCCTCATGCGACCTCGCTCCTGCAATGACGACATGTCGCTAGTTTGCGAAGCTTGTGAACCCCTCACGAGGGGGGTCAAGTCGTTACTATTTGCTGCCAGAGCTAACTACATGTGTCATGGGCAAAGCGGGCGTAGGTATCGGCAGATATTATCGCGATGGATGCACACATGTCGGTGCACCTACTCGAACTGTCTCGAACGAACAGACCACTGGAAGACTTGGCTATTGACGGCGGCACGACGACGCGCTGCAATGATACGGCACACTTATGAAGGTAAGGAACTGAAATGGTAGACCAACTAACGAGCCCAGAGTACATGTCAGACGAGGAATCACGAGAATCAAGCAACTGAGCCAAACAAACCCCGAGTGTAAGGATACAACCTTCATACCGCACCCAACCATCATCGCCATCATCCACTTGGCACCTTATGCTCAGGCCTTGATCTTCTCGGGGGGAGGAGCAGGGCCGCCGGTGGTCGGCAGGCCCATGAAGATCTTGAAGTAATCCTGTCCAGGTGTCAGTCAAAAACTCACTCAAACAACAGAAACAACACAATCATCGCCCAGAATGAAGATCGTGGCACTCACGTAAATCATCCACTGCAACCCAGTCAAAGTACCAATCATGACAATCCTCAGCGGCAGGCCATTCCACAGTCCCCTGAAACCAATGTCGCCATAAATCCTCGACAGGACAGCACCAAACGCCTCGCCCGGGTTGCGGTACGCGTTCAGCTTGCTGACCATCACATCGGCAGGGTGCGAGACGATGGCACAGAGGATACCAGCCAGATAACCGCCTACGAACGAGACACCCGTCTGCTGCGCCTTGCTGTAGTCCGCCTTGGTGCCGGGGAGGCGGTCGTAGATCATCTCCACGATGGTCTCGAACGAAGCGAACTTCATCATGGTATAAGGAATCTGCCGTCCCCAAAGCGGGTAGAGACCCTTATACAGACCGGCCACACCCTCCTTTCCAACAATGGTGCTGATACCGTTGACCGTGCCGGTGTAGCTGCCCGGGCTACCCTGCATGCGCACCTTGACGGCCTCGAACGGGCAGAGCGCAATGTCGGCGAGGAACTCGGCCGAGGCCGAAGCACTGAGGTAGAGCACCGTCTTGTACTTGTGCGCCGCCTCGGGGCCCGCGAGGTCGCTGTACTTCTTCTTGAAGAACTCGTACCAGCCGTACTTGAACGCGCCCTGGGCGGAGTAGCCGAACAGGGTCGGCGACCAGCCGGTGAAGATGCCGCGCAGCCCTTGGCCGCGGTAGATCATCTTCCAGCCCTGGATGTTGGACTTGTAGATCTTGGAGTCGACCTGGCGGCGCGTCTTGACGAAGTCGAGCGGGGTGACGGCCGCGTGGGTGAGGCCCTGGTCCCAGCGTCAGTTGACTGATCCCATCAAGTGAGGACTTCGTGTGTAATGTGGTTGTAACTCACGCAGGCCATCAGCCCGCCGAAGGTGCAGGTGGCATAGTACTTCCCCGAGTACAGCGGGATGCCGCCGACGGTGGCCTGGGCCTTCTGGCTGGCGGCGTTGAGCTCCCTGGTGGCCTCGTCGCTCAGCTTGTGCGCCTTGTTCTTGGCGTCGTCGACGATGGAGTAGGCGCCGTAGAGCTCCGGGCGGGCCTGATAGGGGGTCGGCTTGTCGTGAGACCGCCGGAAGAGGGCGGGGTTGCCGAAGGTGTGCTGGAGCACCTCCTGTCTAGGATACAGGGACATGATGATGCCTGGTTGTCAGTCTTGCTGGACTGTGCCTGAGCGGTGGTGTGTTAGCATTCGTTGCTTTGCTTGCGAGGCCCGAGGCATTGGTATTTGTTGATGCTGTAAGTCGAGGCGAAGCATCGCTTGGGCCGCCATTGACCATGCCCACCGCAGGTCCATCATTGCATTGCGACTGGCTTCATGTCCGCGAAAGCGGGATGTTTGTGAATCAAATGACCGTGAATCTACACGACTTCTCCCAGGTTGACGCACCGCAAGACAAAATACGTCAATCGGGCAGATGACAGCTCAAGACACTGATAAAGCGAAATGAGAGCTTACCTCGAAGGGGTCATCCAATTGTTCGCTTTGTTAACTGCTGCCTCAATGACAGAGGCAAGACTAACAGCAATGGGTATGTGGTTGAGTTGTCAAGGGCAGGAATAGGGACGATGAAGAGAAGAGAAGATAGGATGATGAAATGAGGTCGGGCGGAGATAAGAGACATCCAGCGATCCCGAGTGGTTATTAAAACTGCGACACAGCAGGTTCACGGCTCAGCGGCCAAACGGCAAGCAGCCACCAATCGCATCATCATTCACACCATCCCGAGTTGCTTTGACTAGAAGGAGCTCTGCAACGAGGTGACGTCGCTGGTGGGGGTGGGGCTGATTCGACTCACCAGCTCACCTTGAGCTTGACGATCATGAACTGAGGCCTTTTATTACCTACCTTACTGTACACTGGTGACGATTGAGATGCAGTGTATACAGAATGGTACGGTCAATGATTGCCTGTCATGGATGTTCGGTGATGCCCTCAAGCCTCAAGGTTCTCATTCCAGGCCAATCCACTTGGACAGAGCTTCGCCGGAGTCAGGGCTTGGGAGCGTATACCGGGTCATATCGGGGCTACCATACGCAATGTCACAGTGTCTTGATATGCATTTGGCCCCAGACCTGAAACAGTAGGTGAATTACAGCCCATCACGGTGTCTCAAAATGAATGTGATAATAGCCATCATTTGAGTTGACATCCGAATAACACGTGCAACTCAAGGTGTAAGTCTCGGTGAAGCTGAGTGATATGCATGCCTACCTTTACGCAGGCTCACCGAAATACCCCACCGCAAAGTCACCATGTGATTGGCGACAACTTTCGACCTTTTGTCACCACCACACCCCGTCATACCCTCTGACCGAAACGTCCAAACTCACAACTCCACGACTCTGACCACCACCTACCATATTCCTGCATCCTATCTTGATCTATACCAAACCACTTCAGCCTAGAGAACCAACACACACAAACATGACAAGCATAATGAAGCCAACAACTTCCTCACCGCTCGCCCAGCAACCCTTCGTCTCGAAGTGGGCATCACGATACCGCGGGGTACGTTTCCCCCCCTCTTTCACCAACCTCACCTGCTCCGGCTTGCACGGGCTCCCCTTTTCATTCCACTAACCCGACCCCCTTCCTTACAGGCAACAGTAGAAGACCTCGACCCCCCAGCCGCCCTCTCCGTGCACCCCCACGACCCGGTGTCTCTAGCCCTCATCTCCGCCTTCGAGCGCGAGTACACGCACCTCACCGTCGTCGATGCCGAGACGCGGTCCCTCCTGGGGTACATCTCCATCCCGACCCTGCAGTCGCTCCTCGACGCGGGGAAGGTAAAGCCCGACGACGAGCTCAAGACGGCCATGGTCACGTTCCAGCGCAGGGGAAAAAAGTACAAGGTCATCACCATGCAGACGCCCCTCGAGGAGCTGGAGGAGTTCTTCGAGGGCGGCGCGACGGGCGGGCAGAAGCAGGAGTTTGCGGTCATTACGGATGAGAGGAGACGGTTTGTCTTGGGCGTGGCGACGAAGGGGGATTTGGAGGAGTTTGTTAAGAGGAGGCCCGCGTGATGGATAGATGTGGACGGGAGGGAGGTAGAGGAAGAGAGGGGAGGGGGAGAAGGCAGAGGGGAGAAAGGCTGAAAATCCGCATGAAAGGGGGATACGACGGTATTGAAAGGACATCATTTTCAGGGCGTCAAGGTGTTTTCATCGAATGTTTTCTATTAGGTGGCCATTAGGATGGTTCGTCACCAGACGGCCGGTATTGCCTCATCGCCGGCACAAGGGGGGCTTGGAGCATCAACTGCGAAGAGACATTCGGAGCCGGTGGGAATGAAATCACTGGTCGGCGAAGACATTGCGCCAAACCAGGTGACGAACAAGAGGTGCGGGTTGAGAAGGCTTAGTTTACCGAGACGCGGGCAGAGGACTTGATTTCTCTGTCAACTCGTCCGCTTCATGGCAGGCACGAGACCTGTTCTGCCGTGGCTATTCCAGCATAATCGGCGTACGCTTTTAGCTCCGGCCTTGATGTGGACTTGGGAGGTTGGCCATGCCGGTTGACCATATGGATAGGCAGATTTAGACAATAGACTGATTTTGACGAGTATATATGCTTACAATGCTAGTGTCTACTGGCCTGTCGTGTGTTGTCCATTGGAATCGTCTCAGAACGGACATGGCATGGGGACTTGTCACACTTATACTCCGCCGAGACGGCAGCACAGCAAGACAATATCAATATCGATATCACGAATTTGTACCGTGACAACTGCAAGTTCCTGCTGCATGTGATAGTAAATGATTCGTCGTATCTTGGTATCAACTCTTCCCCTACTGAACAGACAGATGGTGCTATATAAACTCGCTCGGGTATGACACTCCTCCCCATCTCCCATCCCTCCCCCAGTCTACTCCAAAAAGTCATAAACAAGCTTAATCTCGACCCTCTCCGCCCCCTTCTCCACGACGATATTCCGACAATACCTCCTCACCCCCTCGATCTCCTGAAACCCCCAGACCTGCCTGGCCGTCCACCCGCTCTCCAAGCTCTCGACATAACTCTCAATGTGACTCTCCCCGCCGGGTCCCTTATTCTCCCCCTCCCCCTCCAACCACCCCTTCTTCAGGTACTCGTCCGTGACCTCCTCCGCCTTCAAGAACTTGGTCTGCCCCTTGACGTGCCCGAACATCCAGTCGGTGTGCTCGCGCCACTGGTGGTCGAGGCACCGCTTCTCGGTGGTGCCCTTGAGACCGCCCGTGCCCGTCTGCTCGATCTCGACGTGCACGACGGCGTCGGGGGACGAGTTCGGCGGCGAGGGGGGAGCGGTGTACTGCTTGATGTCGAGGGTTAGGGTCGCGAAGCCGACTGCCTTACGCGTCATCCAGCCGATGCCTTGGAGGGCTAGGGCGGGCTCGGCAGAGTCGGAGAGGGACTTGTTCTAAGGCGAGGAGATGGGTAGTTAGTAGGGGGAATGAGGAAGGGGGAGGTATGAGGGAAGGGCGGAAGAGAAAGGGGGCAAGTTGACATACCATCACCCACTTGCCGGTGAGGTCGCCGACGGTTTTGGAGGGTGGGGCGGCCATGATCGCTGTAGGTACGGTATGAGTGAAGGTCGGTAAGGTAGTTTGAGTTTGGAGTTAGATTGTCGTAAGTTGAAGGAGTAGGGTAAACAGAGGAGAGGAAAGGTAAAGCAACAAAAGAGATCCGGCGAAAGGTGGTAGGTAGGTAAGGTATTAATAACCCCTTCCCCGTCCCCGTCCCCTCTAGATTAAGGTAGTGTTACGGTTCCAGATCGCTTGCTAGCTTGAAGCATGTGGGTGACGTCCACGCTCGGCGCATTTTGTTGGAGCTCCCGCCCGCTACACTACGAATTTCCACCCACTTAAATCGGCGGAGGAGCAAGTGTCACAAGAAAGGGAAGGAACGGCACGCAGTCGGCCGAGGTACGCGCAATTGCACCTGCATGCTCGCTACGTCAACAGACAGATCTGATCTCAAATACTGAGGTGAGATTACGCGAGTTACGCGACCTCTGTCTTTCACGAGGAAAGAGCGAGTGCAATCAGACATGCCAACGAGCCTGTAGCAATGCTTGCCCCCCAGGTTTCCCCAGCATATTGGACACACACATGATACGTTCACCGCGGGGAAGAAACATGCTCCAAGAGGCTTCTTTCCCGTTGCAGAGCGCGAGTCCGAGTCTAGTTGCAGGCCGATACTGCATGCGACACTGCACTTTCCATGGCGAATCAATGCCAATCACTTGGCTCTGAGGGCAGCGAGGAATTGACTTTCGGCAACAGTCCGAGGATGACATGTGAACACGAGCTAGCACATATCCGTTCAAGGTAAAACTGTATGCAAAGGTCTCATCTCACCGCCTGTCATTGGAACATCGTCAACAAGCAGCATCCGAATGCTGAGATATCGCAGCTTTGACAACTATAAACTCCCTTGGATTCCGAAATCCCAAATACCTGATAAGATAGCCACCGCAGTTATTACCCAGTCCCGGCATATAATCTACAAGATCCGCCTGACCCGGCAAGACGAATGTATCTGTCACCACCCTCTCCTAGGTGTTGACCACCACCACCCTCTCCTAGGTGTTGACCACCACCACCTTATATATATTAGTTTCAACCCGCCAATCAACCAAGCCCAAGCACGCACGCTCTATCTCGCTTGCTGTTTGTTCATATCAGTCGTTAAGACACCCTCTCCCCCCTTCCCTTCCATTCCTCCCCGTCCTTTCATCCTCCTCAAGGCCACCAATTCATCTTCTTGTAACTCTCAATAACCTCCTCCACAAGCTCCTTCGTAATCTTCGGCCTCTCGTACCTGAACCCCACCACCTTCTCCAGCCTGCTTCCATCCATGCTCAAATCCGTATCCTTCAGCAACTCCTTCTCCATAAACGGACTCAGCGGCCCAGGTCTCGTAATCCCCGCCTCGGCCAGCAGATCCGCCCAAGGGCCCAACAACTCGTCATTCACGTCGTCCACCACGCTATCCATGTTCAACCTCGCGAAAGTGCTGACGAGCTGGCCCTGAAACCCCGTCTGGATGCCAAAGATCTGCCCGATGATCTCGGCCACGGCGCCCTGCGTCGTCACGCCTTTGTCGACGATGTTGAACGTCGGCACGTGCGGCTTCCCGTCCCAACCGGGCTTGCCGGACTCGAACCACCCCGCCACGGCCCAGAGGGCCCGCACGACGTCGTGGATGTGCACCGTGTTGGTGCGCAGGTCCTTGGTCCAGAGCCACTTCATCTCCTCGTCGAGGAACTTGTACACGCGCGCCATGCAGAGGGCCGTGGCGACCCACTGCGAGGCGTAGGGCCCGTAGACGTGCGCCAGGCGGACGATAACGAGGTTTAGCCTGCACCACACGACACGGTTTGTTAGCTCTCTCCTATTCTCAAACCAACATGTTGCAGGGTGAAAAGGTAAAAAAAGATATACGCACCCCTCAATCTTGGCCAGCTCCTCCTCGGCCTGCAGCTTGTACACGGCAATCTTGCTCCACGGCTTGAGCTTGTCCGTCTCCTTGCTCGGCGAGCTGTCGGACTTGTACACCATGCCCGTGCTGAGCTCGACAAACACCTTGACCTTGCGCTTCGCGGCCTCGCGCCCCACCGCGAGACTGAGCTGGAGGGAGCGCAGCTTGTACACCTCGTCCTCCTGGCTGTAGCGCGTCTCGCCGCCGCAGTTGAAGACGTAGTCGAACTGCGTGCCGTCGGGTCGGTCGAATATCCTGCTTAGGGCTTCTATATTATGCCATATATCAGAGAACATGCTGGAAGGAGAGAGATGGGAAGCAGAGAAAATGTTGGTGTAGGGGGATAGAGAAACGCACGCTCTCGACTGGCGTCGGCCTGCATGAACTTGTCCCCCGCGCAGGCATCCTCGAACTCGGGCGGCAGCCAGGCCAGCTGCGGCAGCACCTTGTCGACGATGCGCACGTCCGAGGCCAGCCCTTCCCGGTGCAGGTGCACGGCGAGGAAGCGGCCGATGTAGCCCAGCCCGCCGATGATGAGCACCGACGGCTTTTTAGTGCTGCTACTACTCGATTCCGCCATTGTTTCTGTGTGTTTCTGGGTGTGACGTTGGACGGACGGACGGATTGATGACGGAGGGATGGCGGTGGAGGCAAGATAGGAGTTCAAGGCCCGACGACGGCAACCGCAAGCGGGTGGTGAAAACAACTGGAAAGGAGAACAGCGCAAGACGGGACGACAGAGGGTATCTAGAGAAGTAGTAGAAGCAGTTTGGAGAAGAGGGAAACTAGAGATGGAGGAGAATTTGTTTGTTGGAGAGGTCGGAAAGTGAATAGGTCAGCCATACCACAAATAGACCAAGACGATCAATCAATGAATCAATCAATCAATCAGGCAGGGAGTTGTTGGCTTCCAGGTTGTCTTGCAGTAGGAAGGGATGGTGGCAGATCTGATCAAATGACGGAGGGGTAATTTGCGACGGGTTGGTCCTGGTCGCTGGGTTTGGGGCCGATGGAACGTCTGGGCGTTGACTCTTGTGCGTGCGGGGGGGTTCGCTCTTTTAATTCTCTACTGTGTAGACGAGAACTCAATCTATTAAGATGCTTATAGGAGACTGACATACATTGCTTTTTCTTTGCTGCCGGTAAAAGGGGGTGTTTTGGTCTAATATCTTTCTCAGCATGTTCCCAAAGTTAAGGAGTAAACGGCAAGAGCAGAAGAAGCCTATGAGTCGGTCCCGAGATGAGGAGGAAGGAACCACTCTGTTGTTGAGAGAGGCTCTAGCGCAGCCGCCCAGTCCCTGTTTCCTGTTATTGTTCAAGCCACCAACAAGCAATAAACATGCTCATCTATTATCATTTATTTTCCTTCTCAACTAGGTCCTCTCTCCCTCCTCCTGTTGTCCGAGAAGGAGACCACCTGCAATCCTAGGAATGCGGCTCCTTCACCCATCATCGCCGCCGTCGAATCATTGACTTCCATGTTAATTAACCCATCCACCCTCTTTTGCTGTCAACCAGTCCTGCCAGTCTATCGAATGCAGAGCTAGTGCGTGGAAGCAGCGCTAGAAAGCCTAGAAGGATGCAGGAAGTCAGGAGAGAGGGCCCTCCGCTTGCTCTGGAAGGGCTTCCGTTGCATCCCTTACCTCCCCGCTGTCCCTGTTGTGTCCCTTGGCATGTTGTGCACCACATTAGCCTGTCGTGTCGTGTGTGTGTTCCTGTTGGGCATGACAGCTTGCAGCTGCAGCTCTCATGTGGTCCAGGTCTGTCTGACCACCTCCTGCATCTCCCAAACATCCCTCGAAACACGGCAGAAAACTCTTTTTCTATTATAAAATGGAGGATATGAGGTGATCTGGAGAAAAGGAGGAAAGTGGGAACATGACGTTTAGCTGGAACATTGGGATCCAGCAAGATGTCTGGACTTCCGTCCCGATTATGGAATCCAGGCAAGTGCTGCTCTCTCCTGGTTTAGCGCCCGCCCGACCAGCGGCTCCACCCGCCTGTTACCGATCTTCCGAAAAGTGCGGGCCTCTCCCGAGACGAAGAGTTCCAGTGTTCAAGGAACATCCATGGTTTTTGGGTTCATGGAAGATGGAAGACGGAAACGTGGCAGCTTGAGACGGAGACGCGGCCCCCGATGTTACTGTGACTTTCGCTACATGATGGCGTTTGAAACACCGAGGTCTGCGAGATCGGTTTCTCCGTCCATCTCGCTGGAACTGGTGTGAATTCCGAGGTCGTCGTTGTGTTTGCAGGGGCTGAGTATATTGATGAACTGGAATTACTACTCTCCAGAGATGTGTCAAGACCCTATGATGCACGTCTGATCATGACATGGATCACCCTGACCTCTACTCGTCGATATTGGAGAGAGCAGGTCAAACACATGGGTGACCTACTGTGTAGAGACAGTCTTCTGTCTGCTGGAGTCATCCATCTCGTGAAAAGCATGCGATATCCCGCAGTACCTCTCGACGCGTGTGTCCTTCCCCTGAGGCACGAGGCGGCGAGGAGGGAGAAGAAGGCGAGGAGGAGGGAGGGCTGTTGGGAAGCAGTATCTCTTGGAGGAGTGGTGACAGGGGAGTGAAGAAGAGATGCTTGGTGGTTGGTGGAAGTGGCGTCGGCTGTTTCTGAGTGTGAGGGCAGCCTGATATTCCCAGCCTTGGCGGTTATTGGGACATTTTTGCTTATTTACTTGGGTTACACAGCGCGACTCAACTTGTGAGCTTGACAGGAGTTCTATACGTGCCTCACTTTACGTCTCAGAGGTCGAGATCACCTACGGACGACTAACGACCAGACGGTTGCATTGGGCCCGAAATGCACCATGGAACAGCGCCTCTCCAGGTCGACTACGACGGCCCCGAAGCCGAGTCAATCTTTTCGCGAAGCCAGTCACGGTGGCAAGCTGCTCTTCGCTCGGCGAACGCGATAAACCAGCTTCCAGAAAACGGCTTCGACTTGGAAAGGATTCTCTTCCGAACCCCGTCGCTACCCAAAACCATTCCTAGTGATGCCACTTCCATCGAAGGCTATTCTGCGTGGACAAATCGAAATCCATCATGCCATCTGCGGAAGGCTGGGAAGCCCCGGAAATTCGTCCTGAGAAGGACCTATCCTATAACATGTTCCCTCTCTCCGTCGCCCAACTTCTCGGTTTGGGAAGATACACCAAATAATGGCATTGCCCTGCTAGTACTGGGTTGGGCATACATATTGACAGCGGATCTCGCAGAGAGGCAAAACCTCACGATGGAGTATCGTTGGCCACAGGACAACCCTTCCGATGACCAACCTACCGTGCTCCGTCTCGGCTACGCACTGCCAAGAGAACGTGCTTGGTGGAAAGCGATCGTCACCCGGGGTATGGGATGGTCTATCACCGGCGCGCCGGGCGACATGAAGGTCTCTCCATGGGCGGTGGAAGTGGAGGATCTTGGTCTCGATATCGCCGGTGGTGTTGGCACCAGTCAGCGACCGCCAACAGCCAGGGAAGCGGCGTGTTACCTAGCGAGGCTCTGCCGAGTCTTTAGCCTCGGGCGCCAGTGTTCTGCAGCACTGGCAGCAGCCCTTACCTTCCCGCTCCAAGCCAGCTATGCCACCCGCGCGTCCGCCAAGATCGAACTTCCCAGGCTGTCGTTAACGCAGCTCTCGAGGAGCGACAAAAGGCAAGAAGATGGTCCCCCGGCTGAATATCTCCACCTAGGCTTTTACATGTCGCTCAGCATCTGTCCGGGGATTTTCGGTCCTTTGCTATGGAGTATATTTTGGGAGCCGGACGTGCCATGTCACTGTGCAGGAGCGTGGGTGCTGCCCATCGCGACCACTCTGAAGCCGATCATCGAGGACAACAATCTGGAGCTTCTTGTTAGAGTCCTATCCTTCACGCCTGTTGCGCCGCTGTGGCTTGGCCTTGCTCTCTGTGGCCCACGGGGAATCATGAAGTCCGTTATGCGCTCCGTTACCACACTGGCAGCATATCCTCATACAAGGCCCGATATTGATTCTGCTGCGTGGACGGGAATAGCTCAGTCATTCCTACATCTTCACTCCTCTGGACCCTACCTACAGGTTGATGGTACGGTTTCTCGAGCAGATGTTTGGCGCTTACGACACGATTGTTATGACAAGTACGATGCCGTCCATTTCGAGTATACTCCACTACATGGGTGGCCACCATTTGGGAAGATGCAAGAGCAGGATGTCGAGCTTGAAATACGTTCGCATCTGAGTTGCTCACCCGACTGGGCCTATTCACACTGGACTTGGTTACCGGCCAAGGCCACTGGTGTGGAGTTGTCGACCAACACGACTTGTCCAACTCGGCCGCCACCGGAACAGGATGGAATAGATGGCGGCGAATCCAAACGTTGCGAATTCCCAACCGAAGACGTCCGTAGGGTCTCAGAGGAAGCAACGCGAGAGGTTTTCTGGTGGGCTTGTAGCCAGGTTGAGAAGGGTTTTGGTACGCTGGTACCGCGCCTCGTTGGATATAATGGGCCTCTCGGCCGTGCTCAATCTCCTTTATCAACCGAACCTGAAGCTATCGAAAGAGTGGCAAAGTGGCTACAAACGAGAAGCCAGTGGGTTGTACCAGCAAGGCCCACTACATAGCGGCTGTCCCTGAACTGTTAAACCGACCTCATGGGTTTCCACAAGGATCAACTGATTGAGCAGATGCAACAGGAGCGTGAGGAATTGGAAAGTAACTCTCGATGAGATCAAAGCTTACGGCGAGCGGACATCTTACAATACCCGTCTTCAGCCACTGACTAATCGAACTTGGGGCATGATCGTCATAACCAGAAGCATCATCGCCATCATCAAAGTCACGCAAATTCCTGCTCCAGTCCTCCTTTGCACGTTTCTGTTGTGCTGATTGTCCAGTCATGACTTTCCATAATCCTTCTGATATCATCACTTCGGCCCCTCTTCCTTGCCTTACCACGATATCACTATCTCGCCGTGGCAGTGAGGGCTGTCGCCCGGTGCTGGATCGAGTTCCGTGATGCCTGCCGTGACGGATTGTGGGCAGAATAAGGGGCCCAGAACGGTTTGATGTGAGGAGGACTCAGCTTTCGCGTATCGGAAGATCCCCACCGAGATCACAAGCACTCAAAAAGTCCCAGTTCCACCGTTCAATTGGTAGCTAGGGCTGGTGGCCACCTCGAAGTCATAAACCATTGATGAACGAACAAAGCATGCTTAACCCGGGAACAGCTCGCAACTAACCCGATGTAACGCCCTCCCCTTCCGTGCTCTTCGGCCACGCCCCACTGGAACCAGCCTCTCACCTAGCCATACTGCTGATAATCCCCCGATGCGCCTCCCGATCCCTCTGCCCCTCGCTCAAGCTCCCGATCGTCCGCAGGTCGCCCACCACGTCCTTCGCCTTGCCGAAGTAGACCTCCTGCAGCAGGTTCCGCATCTTGAGCTCCATGTCCTCCACCAACCGTCCGATGTTGGCGATGTGGCTCTCGTCCGTGTCGACGGGCAGGTCCTGCTCGATCTGGCGCGTCATGTTGCCGCTGAGGTCCAGCTCCCCCAGGCTATTGCTAGAGGACGAGAGGCTAAGGATGACGGTCGAGGTGAGGCGGTAGTTGGTTGTTCGCCCGCGCTCGCTGGCCTCGAAGACGTGGATCGAGTCCCAGACGCCTTGGCTCGAGCCGCCTTGGGGAGCCGCTGTTTCTCGTATCAGCATCAATCCATGTAGAAAAGTGGGAGGAGGAAAACACACATTTTTTCAACAACACTACCCCGGCAAACCCGTCGTCCAGATTCCAGAAGTACACCGAGCTCACGCCCCCCTCGTAGTACAGCTCGCGGTAGATGTCGAACGCCTCGTTCGCCTTGACCTCCATCTTCCTCACCCTCTCCCCCGGTATGGCGCCCTCACCCGCCCCCTCGCTGCCTCCACCGGCCCCGACACCTCCCGCGCCGCCCTCGTCGAGCGGCGGGTCGAACTGGTTGCTCCAGGGCGAGCGGTACGAGTCGCCGTCGCGGTTGTAGTCGCAGAGGAGATAGTCGCGGCCGGACTGCTTGCACCGCTTGACTGTGAGGGGTTGGTCGACGGAGGAGAGGAGGTCTTCGGCTAGGTCAGGGGCGAGGGTGATGAGGGCGTTGAGGTGGTCAGAGGTGTGTTTTGGGTTGAGGCGGCGGAGGAGGTCGCTGCCGGGGAGGTGGTTAGCATTGCAGCAGCTTCTTTAGATTGAATAGGACATAAACTTACAGTGCGGAATCAAAGGGGTCTGCCATGGTGGGCAATGTGTGAAGGTATGTTTTGCAGGGTATGGTAGAGTAGTGATATCGGGGATAGCTTCAAGTTACAGAAGCGTCGTTGTTGATGGCGGGGTTCAATGGTTGGACTGGGGAACAGGGGACCGCCGGATATAAGGTGTGGACCGTGCGCTTATAGCCGGTTTCATCTGAGACGACAGTTCACAGGCCCAAAGTACCTTTGTACCTTTTCATATTGTGAACTCATCACCACTTTTATAGACGACAACGACTTGCTCTTCACATTCATTTAAGACTTGTGTTCTTTTATCCAGCGGTCTTCTTCTTCTTGTCACGCGGCACTACTATGAGTCCCATATCATCACAAACTTAGCACACTCACTCACCCACTAGCCATCATGGCTCGTCTCACAACCTATCTCATTGGTAAAACCCCCCAATCTCATATCCCATCCCAAACCCTCCCGTTGATATATGTACTAGCCCGCTAACCCAACCCCAGACACCCTCTTCACCCTCCTCATACCCATCTCCATCACCCTCCACCTCCTGCTCGCCCCCTACACAAAAGTAGAGGAATCCTTCTCCCTCCAGGCGACGCACGACATACTTGTCCACGGCATCCCGACATCCAACACCTCCGACCGCCTGCGCGCCACATACGACCACTTCGCCTTCCCCGGCGCCGTGCCGCGGACCTTCGTCGGCCCCTTACTCCTGGCCAGCTTCAGCGAGCCGTTTATACGATGGGTCGGGTTCGAGCATGCCCAGACCGTCGTCCGGCTCGTGCTGGGGATGCTCAACGCCCTGGCGTTGGGCGTGTTGAAGAGGAATTTGGCCAGGGCCCATGGTAAGGGGGTGGGAAGGTGGTTTGCGGTATTGCAGGCGAGCCAGTTCCATGTGCCGTTTTATGCGAGTCGGACGTTGGGGAATATGTTTGCTTTCGGATTGAGTATGTCCTCCCCCCCCCCCCCCCCCCCCTCCCGTCTCTTCCCTTTTCTCTTCCCCCCAAGCTGACTAGATGTAAAGCAACATGGTCCCTCTCCCTCCTCCTCCCCACCCCAACAACCACTACCACTTCCTCCCCCTCAACCACCTTCCGCCGCCAGCGCCTCTCCATAACCCTCCTCGTCTTCGCCGCCGTCATCTTCCGCTCCGAAGTCGCCATCCTCCTCCTCACCACCTCCCTCTACCTCCTCCTCGCGCCCGAAACGCACCTCGCGATCCTCATTCCGCCCTTTCTCGTGTCTTTCCTCATGGCCCTCCTCATCTCCGTGCCCCTCGACACCCTCCTCTGGCAACGGTGGCCCCTGATCTGGCCCGAGCTCTGGGGGTTCTACTACAACGCCGTTTTGGGCTCCGCCTCGAACTGGGGCACCGAGCCGGTGTGGTGGTATTTCACCTCCGCCCTGCCGCGCCTCCTCCTCAACCCGCTATCCTACCTGGTCTTGATCCCCATCGCCTGGCGCGCCGACGCGACGGCCCGCACGACCAAGAAACTGGTCGTCCCCTCCCTCCTCTTCGTGGCCATCTACAGTCTTCAACCGCACAAAGAGGCCCGCTTCATATTCTACGTCGTCCCCGCCCTCACCGCCGCCGCGAGCCTGGGGGCGAACTACGTCTTCGTCCGTCGCGGCAAGTCCCTTCTCTACCAGGTCACTTCTCTCGTCTTGGTGGCATCCGTCCTCCTCTCCTTCGCGGCAAGTCTGGCAATGGGCCTCGTCTCGAGTCTCAACTACCCCGGCGGCGAGGCGCTGGCCTACTTAGGGGGGCGGGGCGTCGAGGACGTGGCCCACCACCTTCCCCCCTCGCAGGTGACCGATCCGGGGGTGGCCGAGGTGGTGGAGGTGCGTGTCCACGCCGACGTGCTGAGCTGCATGACGGGTGTCACGCTGTTTGGGAGCAACACCGGCTGGCCTGTTGCCGCGGGGGTGGATGGAAATAATGATGCGGTTGACGGCAGCAGCGGGGAGAAGAGGGGGTTGTACAGGAGGTTGCTGGTGGATAAGACGGAGGACCCGGAGGTGTTGGCCGACCCCGAGTTTTGGCAGCGGTTCGATTACGTACTCGCCGAAGACCCGGATAACACGGTGAAGGGTGGCGAGTGGGACGAGGTTGCTGTTGTGGAGGGGTATGGGGGCGTGGAGGTTTTGAGACCTGGTATGGAAGTTGAGAAGGAAGATAAGAGGGAGGTGGTGGGTAAGGGGAGGATCGTGGCGGATGTTAGGCACAAGGTTAGGAGGTTGACGGGTGGCTGGTGGGTTGGGCCTAGGATGGTGCCTAAGATACGGGTGCTGAGGCGGGTTAGAAGGGGACGGGGAAGGGACGGGGTGGGAGGCTGATTGGTCACGGGGGATGTGTACGAGTAGATGTAGAGATGTACGAGTGTTAAGGGGCTCAGGAGGGAGTGACAGGCATGAAATGTCGATGACATCTGTTCTCTGTGACTAAGTAGAGCTAGCTGCCTCCATCCCTAAGCTTGCCTGAAAGTCTGCACCCATCCGAGAAAAATAACACAGAAACAAGCCGACGATCGAATGAACGACAAATAATCGTGATTCGCCCGCCCCTCTATGCTCCGAGATTAAAGTCATAACACCAACCCTCAAGGGGAAAAGACCACATCCACCACCAGCCAAACGCATGGATGCTCTCGCCTACTGTTTTGCTGCCTCCTTTCCCAAGTCAAACCCGACAAAACGCATACCCACATACTGGAGTAGCACAGACAACGAACAAGTCGGGTAATTTTCTCATGCAGACACGGTAAAGGACAAACCCTCAAATCGCCACGGAGTTTACACCAGACAACCCTTCCCGTCCTGGTCAAGAGCCCGATCACTCGTAGTACGGACGGATAGCTCACGACAGAGACAGAAAGCTACTCGCTGCGCTTCGTTGCGCGAGCAGACCTGCGGGGCGTCCCCCTAGCCGGTGCGCTCTGAGGCACGACCGGTGGTGGGTTGTTCCTAGTCGAAGAAGAACGCGCGACGGGAGTACGCGGTTCAGTGGGCGGCGGTATGACTGTGGCACGACGGCGAGGTGGACGCCTGGTTGGGGTCTCCTCGGGCGCAAAGAGAGGCCCCTGGTAGCTGAGGGTTGGCTGCGGTGTTGTCGCTGAGGTCGAGCCTGCTGGAGTCCGCGCCGCTGATGGTGTCGAGGGCAGAGGCGCAGTAGTTGGTACGGCGTTAGGGGAACGATGCGCGGGCACGTCTGCTAGGGAACGGTAGATGCCGGAGGGCGACGGCACGGCAGACTGGGACCGGTGTGCGGGTACGTCTGCGAGGCAAGCGTAGAAAACGGGGGTGCCGGGGGGAGTGGTGGTGGTCGGACACCAGGACCGACGGGGTTGTTCGAAAAAGGACCGTGCATTGACCAACCGTTTGGGAGGGATGGGTATGCTAAGGAGCTCGGATGGGACGCGGGAGGCATCTGTAACGTTTGTGGCTGCTGGTTTCTCTATGCTGGCATCCGGGCTTCGTTTGGTACCGCCGAGACATTGGGGTAGGCTCCCAACCACTGTGTCCTCGAACCCTCATTTGCCGGCATCGTCCGCCTTGCTGGCTGCTTCTTCTTCTCCAAAACACGCCTCTCTTGATTAGTGAGCGCCGTCGTGCCATACCCGACAATAATAGTATCAGGGTCGGGCTTCTCGTCAACAGTCAGCCTGGTTCGCCTCGTCCGCCTCGCGGGCCGCTCCTCCTCCTTAGAAACATTGCTCGCTCGATTATGCCGCGCCGGCGCCCCAAACCCGACAGTAATAAAATCGGGGTCGGGCTCCTCCGTAACAGCCACGCTCTCCTCTCCCGCAGGCTCAGCTTCGTCATCCTAAACGATCTGGTCACCGCAGACGAGGCACTTCATAGGCTCGGTCCACTCCTTGTCTCCGCCCGTGACGCCCTCGCGGAGGTCCTTGAAGACGAGCACGGGCTGCGGTTCGGTCACGACTTCCACGTCGAAGAGACCCTCGTACGGCTTGTCGTTGTTCTTAGCCACGCCGTTGGTCTTGGCCTCTCCCTTCTTCGCCCGTCCGCCGCCGCGGGAGGTCCCGGGCACAGGCGTCGCAGAGTCGCGCTTCTCTGACTCGGCGCTCTTCCTGCCGGTGGCAGGAACAGAAGCGTCGCCGTTGGCACCATCGTCCTTGATAGCCGAGGTGTCGACGCTGATGGATTCCGGAGCGGCTGCTCCTGCGCTGCCGGCGGGTTGGCCGTCTGCGTTCGTCTCCGTCTTGACATCCGAAACTTTGGAGATGTGCGGCTTGGATGTTCCAAGCTCGTTGTACACGCGCATGAGGGCGTCGTGCTTGATGCAGGCCATGTGCAGCCACTTGTTGCAGGCCTCGGTACTGCACCCGACTAGCTTCTCGTCGGGGTTGGAAGGTTTGTTGCATTTGCAGATACTGAGAATAGACTGCGAACGGAAGAGTGGTTAGCGCACGCTCAGAAATGCCAGGTGCGATGGAGCTTGAAGCTTACCGATAGCTCCCACGTCCTGATATCAAGCGCCTGGCGCCAGTACTGGTCCTCTGTGGTCCTCTCATCGTCTTCTTCATCAATTTGGTCGACAGCCGCCTTCCCGGTGACGCTAACGACGTTGATGATATCCACTGCAAGGGTGGCAAAGGTCAGATACGGCTTACACAACGGGTCGCATTGAATTGAGAGCGGCCACTTACTGTGGTTGGAAGCGACCAGCTCGCGATTGCCATGGTATGGTTGGCGGCCCTTGATGGCCTTGCCGCCGTCCTTCGTTTCCTTGGGCAGCTCATCGGGCGAGTACATCCAGTAGAGGCGGGCGTATACGTGGTGCTCGTCGCTAGCACGGATCTCTAGAACGCGGGCAGTCCAGTCATCAGACGACCGCTGATAGGACTTTGTCGACTTGCCCTCGGAGCTGGCGAGGGCCTTCTGCCTCGCGATGCTCTCATCGTTCGCGACATATACGTAGTCTTCGGTGAAGTATTTGACGCCGTTGACTAGGAGATTGCGAAAGATCGCAGGTCAGTAGGAGCTCCCGATGAAGGGTGTAGTGCTGAAGAGGCTGGGGGCGTTTGTAGACTTACGGACAAAGCTGTTGTACCGTGTCATGTCGTTCCACCTCTGAGCCGGATCGACGCGGTAGTGGGCGTCCAGGGTCTTGTTTGCTTTGAAGGAACCGGCGGGGTGGAAGGGCGACTGCTGGAACTTCAGGTCCGGGTCGTTGGCTGTACTGCTGGCAGTCCGCCGCCGCTTGTTCTTCTTCTTGAGCTTGTCATCCGCGTGAACGATCTGGGCGGTGAATGGGCATTCTGCCTGCTGGTCGACGGCCTGCTCCGAGGCCTGCTCGGTGGCCGGGGGTTCGGTGGGGGGGGACTCGGACTGCCTTGGCCTCTTGCGGGCAGACATAATGAAGTGTATGAGGGAGGGAGATATGATCGAAGGGCGATGGTGGTACGCGGTGTTGAGATGAAGACGACGTGTCAGAAGCGGGCGTTCTGGCAGACTAAGCTCTGTTACGCGCGGGTAAACGTGATGCGCGGTCAAAAGTCGAGGAAGTGTAGTGTCGAAGCGATCGGAGGAGCACGCAGATCGCGAAGCGCGAGTGGCTTGGGCAAACGCTTTGGTGTCTCTTGGGGTTGACCTCGGCGCACGCTCAAGGGAAGAGCTGCTGGAGAAGTAGAGAAAACGACGAACACTGTCCAAGGGATGCCTGGCAGTAAGGAGTGTCGCAAAAATGTTGTCTGTCGGAAGCAATTGACGACTGAATGGGTGTTGTCGCAAAGGATGAATGATGACAGCGAAATCTTACCAAAGAAGTCGCGTCGGAGCTAGAGAGCTCTGGGCGTCCTGGAAACGACGGGAAGTGGGAAAGCTTCCCCAGCCACGTGATTTTTAAGCTTCTGACCTGAAGCGGGGAAGCAGCAAACACAACGACGCCTGCCTTCACCCGGAATTGCCAAGGAAATGCTGGTGGCTGGGAAGGAGCGTTCCATTTTGGTTCACTTGAGAATGCATCTTTCCGAGAGGACTGCTCACACTAGGTACCTTCCCTTATACTTCCGTCGTGTCTGTAAAATCATGGTCGTAGCTCAGTAAACAAAAGCGCCCCCTTCCGAATCCAACGCCAACGCTATGCTCATCGTTCAGAAGCCAAAGTCCAACACAAAAGGCAAGTACTGCGTAATATCGCCAACTGCTGTGAGACAACAGTTGAGGCTTACAGTCCATACGTGAACCTGAGCATGACCCATCAATCATAGCTCGACCCGGTCAAGCTCATCATGCCTCAACTTGATGATCCTCACCATACCCCCTTCACCTTCACCTTCACCGTCACCCATCATCCTCCCCCCTCCCACTCCCATACTCCTCCCCTCCAAGCATCCCCTCTCTCTCCCCCTCCCGATCCCCCGCGTCCGCCTGCCTATCCTTCTTCCAACCCTCAATCTCCTCCGCCAACAAAATCCCCTCCCTCTTCCCCCGGTCCGCATTAACAAACCAGATAAACACGGCCGGCAACCCGACAACCGCCCCAAGAAACCAAAAGGCGGGCCGTATCTCCCCGCTCTGATCAATGATGTACCCCACAATCGCGGGACCAAACACGCTACTCCCCTTGTCGGTAATCGCGTAGAGGGCGTAAAACGCCGCCTCGCTTCCGGGGGGGATGAGCTCCCCGTACAGAGACCTACAATACCCGCTCAGCCCGCCCAGCACGAACCCGTAGACGGCGGCGAGGGGATACATCTCCCACGGCTGCTGGAGGCCGATGACGCCCCACCGCCGGACAACGGGGAGGTACCCTAGGAGCCCGTAGAGGGGGATCAGTTCGAACAGCGCGATGCAGGCCAGGATCGTCTGGTGGGGGCGGAGGTTGAGGTGGCGGGAGATGAAGGCCCAGGTCAAGGCGCCCGCGACGCCGAAGGCGGTGGAGATGACGTTGATCAGCCCCAGGGCCCAGGGCTTCATGTGCAGCTGGGTCTTTGCGAAGAGGATCGCCGTCGAGGAGGTCGTGGCTATGGCGTCCGATAGCAGGAACCACCCCGCCAAAAAGAGGACAATGTCGATCAGCCGCCGAGCGAGGCGGATGGTGCGGAAGAGCGACTTCCACGCGTAAAGGGTGTAGTGCAGCCATGCCAAAGCTTTCTGCTTGGTGCTGGACGCGGGTAGGGGAGGCCCCGGACGGGGGCGGAGCCAGAGGGCGGCGGGGATGGTGAAGAGGGCCCACCAGCAGCCGATGATGAAGAGGACTATGCGGAGGGACCATTCGGTGTTCTTGGCGAAGAGGATGGAGATGGCGACGATTTGGAGGAAGAGACCCGCCATGTAGCCTATGCCCACGCCTTTAGAGGATATTTGGCTCGAGAGGGTTAGTTCGAGGGAAGTCACGTCCTCGTGGGTCGGTATGCGTTGTAGTTGGGGGTGGCCGGTGAGGACGTCGTCTGCGAGCAGGGCGACGGTCGAGTCTACCATGTGCTCGCTGTCGCCGTCGTCGATAGTTGGGTCGTGGTGCTCGGCCCTCGTTTTATCCACGTATTCGACCAGCGGATGGTTCCTTACCAGCAGAGGGAGGAAGGAGTTGAGGAGCACGAAGGAGGCACCAAACGCCGTGTTGGAGATGATGGCCAGTAATGCGCCCAGCACGTAGACGTCCTTATTGATGAAAATGTAGAGCATGACCGAGGCGCTGCCGATCCAGGCGAATGCGAGCAGCATCTTCTTCCTCAGGTTACCGTGGTCAGCGGCACAGCTTATGCTCACCACGATGAGCGCCTGCAGAAATACGCTGGCGCTGAAGGTGTACATTGCGAAGCTGGCCGTGTTGATTTCCATGCCCAGCACATAGACCACGCACTGGCCGTCGCCGGCGTTCTTGTCCGAGCTCGATCCGCATGGCGTCGTCTTGTCAGAGAGTAGGACGCCGTTTTCCCTGGCCAGTGTTTCCAAGAGGATTGGTATAAATGACCCTGAGGTAGTAGGCCTGTCAGTTCAATTACGCGTTGTGGCCAGTCTCAGCTGCCGTGAAGTGATGCTTCGAGTCACGTACCGATTCCTAGCCATCGTGTTAGTCAAATGCGCCTACACCATTTTCCACATTCAAAAGAACCTCCAACTAACCACATATAACATACACCTCGGCGGCAAAAGCATACGCGTACCACCCCTTGATCTCCTTGTCGCTCGTCGGACGCGTGTCCTCGCCGAGATACCTCGGTGGCGCGCGCCCGTCCTCGTCGAGGCTCGTCTCAGTCATGATATCGTCGTCGTTACTGGACCGCTCGTCATCGGCCTCGAAGGAAGAAGAATGCGACCGGAACGACTTCTTGGACAACTGTGATATCCTCGAGAATAAGCGCGGTGCTGGTGGTGGCCGTGGAGGAGGCTCAACTCGTGGAACCATTTGTTCGAGACAATGAGGCGCGGAGGTCCCGACGGGGGGGTTTTATTGCGTCACGTCAGCTGCTGGGGGCGCTGTCGGATTCAGAGGAACGTGGAGCACTGGCCACAGCTGATGTCTCACGCCCACAGCAGCTAAGTTTAAAGTTTACAGCAGCCTGCGCTACTGGCCCACTATTCCGGATGACGAGAGACAGCGAAACGAAGGCACGTAGTGGAAGAGAGCGAGATGAGGAGGTGATTTAAACAATTCCATGGGGAAAGAGACCTTAAGCGTTTTAAAGATGATTGCAACCAAAGAGCCAGGCGATAGTATAGACGGCAGCTAACCAAACCTGCCCCCACCACGTGCTTGAAGATCTGCAAAAAGGGTCAGGCACGACCCCTAATTCTGGCGGTCAGCATCCGGATTGCCGTTGATTCCTTCCCAGTTTGTGAGTTGAAGAGATCGATTCAGGTCTAGCAGAGAAAGTCTGTCCTGGTTTTAGTTGCTCTCTTGCCTGCACTATCTGCAGTCATCGTGGCCGTACTGGCTGGCTGTTGCCGCTGTCGATGCGGGGTCGAAGAAGTGTGTGGAGTGCATGAGCTTCCATCGTCTCGACATGAACCGATCACAGTCACCCGTCCTTTTTGCTTGGGCAGCTCAAACAAGAAGTACATGTCCCTAGAATGGTTTATTACGGCAGCTAAACTGCAGGTATCATTGAAGCGCAACGAAAACAAATCACCAAAACGAAGAATACCAATGTCATCTCATACCGCAGAACTCACAGCAACAGCAATCGCGGGTATCATTTCGCTTCCTCACCGCTCATCCCTCTACCCCTTCTTCTCCCACTTCTCTCTCTCTCTGTCTCTCTGTCTCTCTCACAACATTCTACTTCTTCCCAAACCCCCCAAAAAGCTTGTGCTTCAGCTTATCCGCCAGCCCCTTGGGACTCACAGCCCCGTCGGCGACCCGCGTGGCGTGCTCCTTGCCCGGGGCATCGCCGTGCGCGAGGTGCTCGTTGCCGGCACCGCCGCGGCCGGTGTGGTAGTCGGTGTTTTCCGAGGACGGGCGCACGGCCGTCTCGGGCACCATGTCAACGTCCTTGCGGGAGGGGGCCGTCTTGCCTGCGTCGCCGATGTTGGCCGCGCCTAGAAGACGTTGCCCTCGTGTTAGCTTCTCTTGTTGCTTGCTCTTCTCACTACTCTTCTGCTGATGACCGCTTTGGAACACAAGACAAGCAGGTGTCCGCTGAGAAAGAAATGCTCTGGCTTGGTTGGTTGGGGTGACAAGGCGTCATTGCTGAACGTGTGATGCCGTTGGTGGCCGGTGACGCCCGCCCAAATAAAACGCCATAAAGAGCAACCTTATCGTAGCTCGGGGGGGTTTCTTGGCGTGCATGTCGCTAGCGACTTTGTTATCGGCCCACCAGCTTCGACGCCGATAAGGGCAGCTCTTTTGTTGGTGATGGTTGTCTGTCCGCTGGAATGGATGTTCCAACAAGAACTGGGCAAAACCCGGCCATGATCTTGTCTCTTGGTCTCGTCCGGTACATGTTGGAAATGGTTATACGTTGTGGTTGTCCATCGCTCCATGACCCTCATCCTCCCTTTCAGAACACGAGAGAGAGACACACACGCTGCTTACCTCCGCGACCGGTGCTGAATGCGCCATCGGCGTGGCTGCCCTCGGGTCCGGCGCGGACGACCTCGCCGTCGCCGTAGGGCGTGTCGTCGGGCTTGATGTTGCCCGCGCCGCCGCGGCCGTGCGAGACCTCTGGAGTTTCGGGTCTGGAGCCTACCATTGCGTCTGGTATTCTCGAAAAGTAAGATGGGTGTTTCCTTCGAGAAGTCTGATGGGCGGACAAAATGAGATCCCACCTCTTGATATAGGGATCACGCCGGGGAAGAGGAGGAGGAGGAGTATTAACGTTCTGACTACCAAGATCTCCTGTCGTTGTGTCGTGACTCGGATTGTGGAGCGGTGTAAGTGGAAGTGAGTGAGTGAGTAAGTGAATTGGAATCAGGAGACCGAAAGAACGGGATTGACGAACGGACGGACTGTCTTATACTCAAGCCAAGAAGTAAGGTTAAGCCACAAGCCGCCGTTTCCCAATGCTTGCAGAAAAGAAAAGAGAAGATTGCGGAATCTCTGACAAAAGAATTTCTCGTGTCAAAAGTCACTTTGGCATCATGATACTGCGTGCGGGATATATCGCCAAGACACGCAGCCCAGTCACGGCGGGAGATCCCCAGGCCACCCGCTGAACCACTCAGCGACGGCTGGGCATGATGGTGACAGCAAACTACATTACGTACGGCTATGGGATTTCTTTAGCTTGGTTAGCACAGCCTGGGGGCATGGTGGTGTGGTGACAACCTGGAGCCAAGGTACCTTACAGAAAGTACAGACATGTGAAATATTGTTGCCAGTCTCTCTGGCCCGACTTACCCAATAACTCCTCAGCTCTATCGAACATCACCACAGCGTTTTCAAAGCAACACATGTTCATCTCTCCTCAACACAGCAACAAGTGAGCCAGGACAGAGCACTCCGATATCGTCGCCGTCATGCATACCCAGATAAATCTCCATGACGTCCGCGGTATTCGTACCGACAGCTCAGTTGGGGCGACCCGTCCCTGAGAGATAAGATAGCCGCCTCTCATTGGTCCAGCTTTAAGCGGTACCTGAACATCTCAACCACCCACGTCCTTGCGAACGGTGGGATCCGATGGCGCATAACAGATCATCACCTGTTACAGAGAGATTTCACACCTTTACGGTGGCAGAAAGTTTATACGCACGTCGTTGACTAAACGAGTGAGAGACGCCGAATCTGTAGAGCAGCAGCCCGAGACAAAAACGACCGTGTTTCAACCGATTTTTACATGACCTAGCTACCCTATAGGAAGAGACCTCTCATTGTCACTCTAATCTTGAAGTCGCTTGGATTGTACAAGGTAGGGTACTGCCATGGAACCACATTCATTCAAGTTCACAGAGGGCCCGCGGCGTTATATCTAGGTATGGACGGTAAGGTACCCTATCAAAGGGGTCCTGTCTCTAGAGATGTGGCAGCCCTTCAAGAGTTGCAATGGTTAGGACCAAGCATATCAACATGTCTAGAGAAAGGTGAACAGGAGGATATATCCGAAGTACCTATCCAGCTGAGGCCAAAACCCCTTCATCCAAGATGGCCAGTCTATGCTGCGATACGAGCTGCTCATGCGGGGCATTCCGCAGTGCAAAAAGTAGGATTGAAGAACGATGAGCGTGACATTGATAGCTGGGACTTGGGTCAAATATAGGTCCTCCTTCAATGGTGGTCATGGCTCGCTTGAGCCAGGTCGAGACTGATAGTGGCCATCGCATTTCTTCGCGGCTCTTGGAAAACGGATAGGGAGGCATACCGGATGGTGTCTCCAACATGGTTACTCCACCACCATGACATGTCCATCGTGATCTGCCCTGGTAACTGAAGAGTGAATTCGCATTTCGCTTCCGGACTCTCTCATTAGCATTCGAGCTCATGACGAGCGATGAAGTCATTGCATCCTGGGCGACAAGTTGAAGTGTTCACAGACCGAAGCCGTCAACATGTCATTCGTTACAACTGACATGACGACCTTAAAAACAAAAGAAAATCCCATTGCATGCTATTAAGCACGCCATATATCGAGGCGATGCCCATTGTGCTTTTCATGTTCCGAACAAATGAACACCGTCCGTCCGTAACCTGTCTTTCCCCACCTAGAAACCGGCATCCCGTCTACCTTGCCTTCCACCACCTAGTCAAACACATCTAACTCTTTCGTCCATCCCCCGCCTTATTCTAGATCCGTCACCACTCATTTAGCAAAGTGAAGATCATATCCCAACCACTTCCTCCTCAGCACCTCCTCAACCGACAGCCCCGGGTAACCATACGTAAGCGGCAGGAAGAAGTACCAGCCGCCGGCCACCAGGGACAGAATGACGGCCGCCGCGATCCAGCTCGGCAGCATGCTCTGGCTGCCGAACCGCTCGCGGGCAGTGAGGTGCTTCTTGGGCACCGCGGAGGCGGCGCCGCCCTTCTTGGTGACGCTGGAAGACCGGCCTTCGACGGCGGCCAGTTCGGTCTCGGTCGGCTCGGTCTGGAAGATGAATTCTACGAGCGAGCCGGTGACTAGACAGGATGCTAGATGGGCCGGGAGATAGTGATGCAGGAAGAGCTGGCGACCCATGACGAAGAAGGGGAAGTAATGTGTTGCCCAGGCGAGGAAAAAGAATCCTGTTGAATTGTAGAGGCGGGAGCGGGTGCCTATTGCTTTGTTAAATGACTGTCAGAGATGTATGGAATATGACAGTAGAACTTACGATGATCAAGCGCATCCATGCCCCGGTGAAGGGAGAACTGATCAGCGGCAAGAATGCCGGCATAGATGGCCAACACGCTGCTGGCGATCCACCAGCCGATGGGGTTGCCGAGGAAGTAGATCTGCTGGCGCGTGTCGTTCTGGGTCCAGAAGCTCACGCCGCGCAGAAGGAAAGGCCACTGGTAGGGCAGCGAGGCATAGGGGTGGCTGCTGGTCAGCTGGTTGTTGTGCCAGAACATGGACCGCTGCAGCTCGAACCACTTGCGCAGGAAGGGGAGCGTCTTGACCTGCTTCTCCGGCTTGGCGCGACGCGGGCTGTCGGCCGGCAGGGAGGGGATATCCTCTACCAGCCAGACGTTGGAGCTCGGAGCGATGGCCTTGTTGCCGTTGATCTCCTGCTGCTTGAAGGCCCAGTCCGGTAGCGGGGTGGTGTGAGTCCACATGGCGACTTTGCTGGGGTTGTGGATGAACTTGAAGTGGCTGGACACACTCTTGAACTCCTGATTCTGTTTTCCACCTTCAATGCGAACCTCAAACAGAGTGTCCTGCAGGCGATCGCCATAGGCCTGGTCCAGGGGAACGGTCGTGAATTCCTGGTTGGTAGGGTAGTAAGGGGATGCGACATCGTGAGATAGAAGGATGCTGTCAGTCACAACGTGCCTGAGGCGGACGAGATCGTGGTTGCGGACAACGTGGCCGAGTTTCTTGTCGTCCTCGACGGGAATGATCTCCCAGTGGTTGTTCGTGTCGTTGTAGGGGTAGCCGGTGACCTGCTGGCCTTGGCTGGAAACGCGACCGTCGTCGTAGCGAAGGGGGTACTTGTCGGGGTGGCTGTGCAGGTAGGCCTTGGTCTCCTTGTGCTTGAGCACAATCTGGTCGTAGTACTCGATCGTGACGGCGTTCTGGAGCATGACGTTGTCGCTAAGCGTCTCCTGGAACTCAGGAGACATGAAGTCATCGCCCGGCCCGGAGCGGGAAAGGATCGCAAAGTGCACCTGGAACCAAAAGAGGTAGAAGATGAAGGGCATAATGATGAGGCCGAATGCTCGTGCTGCAAAGTGCTTGCCGAACTCGGTCAAGGTCAGAGCACCACCGGGCCTCTTGTAATCCAGTAACTCCCAGAGGTCAATAGCCACGGCCGAGCCGATGGTGACAAAGGCAAAGAGACCAACATATTTGGTCGAGATGTCGCAGGACAGAGCGAAACCGGTGAGGATCAGCCACTTCCACCACTTGCGGGAGAAGGGCTCGTGTCGGAGCTTGTAAAACTTGATGTAGGCCAGCAAGCTGCACGCCATGGCGAAGACCAGGGTGGCATCCAACAGAATGAGCCTGGTCTGGCCGATGTGGGCGTTGTCGAGAAGAATGAGGCCGGCGGCAATGACGCATGCGGGCAGGCTGTAGCCGGACTCCCACATGATTAGGTAGACGACCGAGACGGTCAATGCACCGAGGAGAGCTGGCAGAGATCGGAAGGCCACGTATGGCACCTTGTTGGAGATGTATGAGTCGCCGATGTTCTCGAAGTGGAAGTGGCCGTCGTAGCCGACCAACCAGCCCATGAGGGCGAAGAGGAGCTTGCCGAATGGCGGGTGGACATCAAAGAAGTACGTCTTTTCGAGGTAGTACGAGGCGAACTGGTATTGAGCTCCATGTCAGCTGGTCGCCCCGAGTCTGTGTAAAGGGAGGGCATAATCATACCTTGCCGAAGTGGACTTCGTCAAAGACGACCTCGTTGGGATGGCTGATGCCCCAGAATCTGGTGACGAAGGCAAGAATCGTCATGAGGACGAAGGTGGCCTTGTACTCGCGTTCATTGCCAGCTCCGACCTTCTTCGTCTTGTCCTTCCCGTTGATGTATTCGAACTCGACATCGGAGATGGCGCCGGCGTCCTTTTTCTTGCTCGAGCCGGGCACATTGCGCTGGCGTACGCTTCCTTGCGGCGTGGAAGTCGCAGCCATGCTGGGCAGACTAGGTTCGACGCAACTGTTGTGAGCGGCGGTGGTTAGTACGCTGGTGTTTAGGTTGGAGATGGAATCGGACCAGCTGTCTTTAACTGCAAAGGCGGAGGAGTGGATAGGGAAGTGACGACAGATCGCGTCTACTGGCCAACATGGGAACTCACAACTGAATCAGGTGACACAGAGAGCCGCAGGGGCAGTGTAACACTCGTTTGGGAAAAAAACAAATTAAAAAAACAAGTGAAATAAGGTAAACGAGGGCGGGAAGCTAGAATCGGAATGTGTATATTAAAAACGTGTCATGAGCTAGAAGTGGTAAACAGGTTCTCGGATTTCAGCCCCTTTAGCAGCTGTGCTGAGGCGTCTTTTTGGTGAAGGTGTTCATCAGCTCCAACTTGAACGTGGCACGGTTCATCCCTTGACAGGGGTCCACCACTTTTTCTCTTGACACTTGGCAAGAACGCGCCAAAAGGATTCACGAGGATGCTGGTCCAAGCTCCCTTTCTTCGGGCCCCACTTGCCGTCCGATAACGATAAGGAGCTGTTCACGTCAAGAACGGGGAAAGTCCGTATCGCACTGTTGGTCCTGGTGGACGGAAGACCATTTCCTGCCTTAAAGCCTCAGTTAAGAGCTTTTGAAACTGCAATCACTCCCAGGTCGTAGAAAATCACAAAGAAGCCTCGTTGCAGTGTAGCTCCAGTGATCGCCGTTCAATGTGCAACTAACGTTGAGAACCCCTCCCCCTTACGAGATGCCCAATGCGGGGTCGGATCTTACTCCGTCGCTACCCGCATGCTTCAGTGGTCAATCGACAGGCTTCCGCTTCCGAAGAACGGAGACTCCATCTCAGGCTGCCCGCTCGTACATAAGTCAATTGTAATCCAAACAAACCAATGCTCGCAAGAAGACGTCTCCTGCCCATAGCCCTTCGCTCTACCACCCGTCTATCCATCCAACGCTTTTCCAGATCCTTCTCAACCACATCCACAGCCATGTCTTTCGAAACCGTCACCTCCAAGGCCATCGCCGCCCGTAAGCTTCCATCCCCCCCTGACAATCCGCCTCCAGACCCTCCCATTGTACCGCCATTCTATCCCGTCCCGAGCCCTCAGCTAACACACCCCCCACAGCCGCCGGCCCCTACTCCCACGCCATCAAGACGCCCACGACCATCTACTGCTCGGGCCAGATCCCCTCGGACAAGGACGGCAAGCTCGTCGAGGGCACCATCCAGGAGAAGACGGCGCAATGCATCAAGAACCTCAAGGCCGTGCTCGAGGAGGCCGGGTCCGGTATCGAGAAGGTAGTCAAGGTCAATGTGTTCATCACCGATATGGGTAACTTTGCTGTAAGTCCTACCTGCTACCCTCCGCGGCGAAGAAAAGTGAGCGGAAGTGGCCCGTAGGGAGAGAGGGAAACACTTCAGAGAAGAGTGAGTGAGAGAGAGAGAGATTATATGCTGACATAGAACTTGGTGATGCATAGACCATGAACGAGGAGTACTCCAAGTGGTTCACCCACAAGCCCGCCCGCAGCTGCGTGGCCGTCAAGACGCTGCCCAAGAACGTCGACGTCGAGATTGAGTGCATTGCTCTGCCTTAGATAGGGAGATGTACACAGCGGGCACGGAGTAGGTGGTGGGTATTGCTCCAACACAGTACGGTAGTGGATATCTGCCTTATACGAGCGTCTACAAAAAGCATATCACAAGTCTCACATTTGCAATCTGTCCATAACCTAGACATAACTTGAAAGTAAACGCCTTGACATGCTATCCTTACTTGAACAATCTACATCTTCCCCCTTTTCCGCGGACCCCCAGACTTAGTTATGATTAGGCATAGCAACATCAGCCTGCTTGCTAATCGCATCCGTAGCGCTCCACATAGCCGTAACAGTCTTCAGTTGCGTATAAAAGTTGATCCCCGGCTTTCCGTAGAAAGTATTTGCCCCCCCTCCGGCAACGCTCTTCTTGTTGCCCGTAAAGCTGAACATGGGAAGGGGGACGGGAATGGGGACGTTGATACCCACCTGTCCGGCCTCGATCTTGCGCCTGAACGACTCGGCCGTGGGGCCGCTCTTCGTGAAGATGGCGACGCCGTTGCCGTATTCGTTGGCGTTGATGAGGTCGATGGCCTCGTCGAGGGTGTCGACGTTGAGGCAGACCAGGACGGGGCCGAAAATCTCTTCCCTGTAGCACTTCATGTCCTTGGTCACGTTGGTGATGATCGTGGGAGCGATCCAGTTGCCGTTGGGGTACTTCTCGGGCGTAAAGCCGCGGCCGTCGAGGAGGATCGTGGCGCCCTCTTCCTCAGCCGAGGCGATGAGCCCTTCGATACGCGCCTTGCTGTGCGGGCTGATGACGGGGCCGAGGTCGGCTCCTTCTTCGAAGCCGCCGTTGACGGAGAGGTTCTTCGCGCGCTCAGCGAGCTCGGGGAGCCACTCCTTGGACTCGCCGATCATGACCAAAGTAGAAAGGGCCATGCACCGCTGGCCGGCGGCACCGAAGGCGGCGCCGACGACGGCGTTGAGGAACTGGTTCTTGTTGCAGTCCGGCAGCACAGCGGCGTGGTTCTTGGCGCCCAGGTTGGCCTGCACGCGCTTGCCGTTGGCGCTGCCGCGGGAGAAGATGTACTCGCCCGCCTTGTTGCCGCCGACGAAGGACACGGCCTTGATGGCGGGCTCGTCGAGGATGAAGTCCACCGTCCGGTGGGCGCCGTGGATGACGTTCACCACTCCCTCGGGGAAGCCGGCCTTCTGCACCAGCTCGGCGAGGATCATGGCCGCGCCGGGATCACGCTCGGAGGGCTTGAGGATGAGGGTGTTGCCCGTAATCGTAGCAACCGGAATAGACCACAGCGGGATCATGGCGGGGAAGTTGAACGGGCAAATGGCCGCCACAACACCGAGCGGCTCGCGGTAGGTGCGCGTCTCCATGTCCTTCGCCACCTCGAGGACCTCGCCCTTGAGGAGTTCCGGCGCTCCGCACGCGGCCTCGGCCACCTGCAGACCACGAAGAACATCGCCCTTGGCATCGGCGAAGGTCTTGCCCTGCTCCAGCGTGATGCTGGCGGCGAGGCGGTCCCAGTTCTCCCGGATCAGCGCGACGAACTTGAACATGATCTGCTGCCTGGCCAGGACGGACGTCTGCGACCACGTCTCGAACGCCTTGGAGGCCGAGTCGACGGCGGCCTTGAGCTCGGCATCGGTGTTCTGCGGCACACGGGTGACGAGGTTGTTGGTCGCCGGGTCGTGGAGGTCGATGAACTTGTCGGTGCTGCTGGCGACGAACTTGTTGTCCATGAAGAAGGGCGTGTCCTGCACCTTGGCAATCTTGTCGTGCGTGGTAGGGTAGCTGGTTGCCGAGGGGGAGTTGGCCAGACCCGCTGCCGCTGATGCGGGACGGAGGTGCTGTGCTGTGGCATGTATCCGGCGCGCGGCGACGGACCCCGAGTTGGAGGGCGCCATCTTGGAGGATGCGGAGAGGAGAATAGGACGGGAAGTTGATGCTGTGGAGGAAACCGACCGACGGGAAGTGGTGGATATGCCTCTTGACAAGAGACGACGCATCGTGGTGAGGAGGGAAGAGGAAGGGACTCCTCAGTACAATAAGTTGGGGATGAAATATGCCCCTGTAGGTGACTCTGTCTTACAGGATCAGGCTAATGTGCCCTATGTTCTGTTATGCATGAGACCACAGCTATTCCTGGGCTCGTCCTTCGGGAGAAAAACAGGACGCGATAACCGCCGGTGAGCAATTGGGTGCTGTCCTGCCCTTATAAACGGTCGGAAAGGAAGTGCCGACCCTTCATCCACGGCAAAGGCGCACCGGAGACAAGACCGTGGAGTAAAGAGAGGCGAAATGAGGGGAAAGCTACCTCTATGCCAGATCTCCGAGGGAGTCTAGAGCCGTCAATTGCCGGGAGCCAATCGTCATGCTGGGAATCGTTACGCGGGGGACAGCTTTCCATACGTAAGACCGTAGGACGGGCTAAGGGACACCCTTGATGGAGATAAGTAGGGGTTTAGTAAGCACACTGAATGGCGATAGGGAACTACTTCAGCCTCCGAAGACGGACTTCATATTGAATCCCAACCAAGCCCCCAATATCACGACATCTTCAGAAGTTCACAGGGAGATAGATGCACGCAGTCAGCACGCACATAGAGACCGAAGCGATATAATTAGCACGCCTAAAAGTACATTCGCGCCCTTTGACTCCGTCCGCCCTATAACTGAGAGCAAAAAACGATCAAAATAGAACGTCGCAAGAAAGGAGATGCCATTGTGTATCGGAGCGGGATAAGAAACCCGAAAAGTTCAACCCATGCACGGATAGTATCTTCAGCCCCATTTTGTGTGTTTCATTACCACCAGATCCCAGAACCGCATCGCACCAGACACGATATCTCACCATTCACACTCACGCTGACACCGTGCTTAAGAGCTGCGGGTCGTGCGCTTGTTGACCTCACCCTTCACGGTCTCGGCGCCGGAAGCAGCGGCCTTGGTGGCCTTGTCTGCGACCTCCTTGGCCTTCTCCTTGACATCCGTGGCAGCCTTCTTGGCAGCCGGGGCGGAAGCACCGAGGCCGAGGAGGCTGACGAGGATGGCAATGACAGTAACGACGACGGCACCAATACCGGCAGCAGCCTCGGGAACGAAGCGGATGGCCTCAATGGGGTCCTTGGCGGCGATGGTAAGGAAGAGGTCAAGCTTCTCCTTGATGTAAAGGACAGGGTCATCGAGGAACTTGAGGTCGGAAGGAGACTTGGGCTTGGGCTTATCCTCCTCCTTGGGCTTGTCGGCAAGCTCAGCGAGCTCCTCAAGAGGGTGCTTCTGGTCGAAGGTCTCCTCAGCGAACTTCTTGGCATCCTCAACGGAGTGACCGATGTAGATGTTATCGAAGAGGATGTCGTTTTGCATGGTCCAGATCTCGAAACCGATAGCACCCATGGGCTCGAAGTTGGCAGGGTTCTTGTCCTCGAAGTATTCGGGGTTCTTGATCTTGCGAGGAGCCCAGACACCCTTGTAGGCAGGGTTGTCGATGAGAGGTGCGGTCCACTTGCCCTTGTAGTCGGGGTTGTTCTTCATGGGCTTAGTCCAGGGGCCGCAACCAGCAGCTTCGTCGCACTTGGGGTTGGGGACGGTGGGAGGGATCCAGTCACCATCCTCCTCGTCATCCCAGTCCTCGGGCTTCTGGGCCTCAGGGTCAGGGATGGTGAGGGGCTCATCAACAAGCCAGTCATCGGGCATGGTTGCCTCCTCATCAACGATCTCGAAAGGCGCGTCCTCATCCCAATCCTCGGGCTTCTTAGCCTCGGGGTCAGCGATCTTGGCCTCATCAACCCAGTCATCGGGCTTAGTGTCCTTGGGGTCATCAATCTCCGGGGGGGGGTTGACAGCGGGGGTGAAGTCCTCGAGAAGGCTGCCGGTCTTGACCTGCTCGCCGTTCTGCTGGATGATGTATGTGTTGTTGGGATGGACAATGAGGGTGTAAAGCTCGGTCGTCTTGACGATGCGGGCGGTCGGGGGAGCGTTGAGGTGCTTCTCCTCGTACTTGCCGGTTTTGGGGTTCTTGTGGTTGAAGATGAAGTGGACCTTGTTGGTGTGGCCGCACTTGTCGGGTCCGAACATGATAACGTAAGGAGTGGTGTTGGAGAACTCCTCCTGGTGGAGGGCCTTGTTCTCACGGAGGAGCTTGAGGTAAGCGCCACCGCACTCGAGGCCATCTGCACAAACTTGGTTAGCAACTGCCAGATCGTGATCATTGTGTGTGAAAGGGGCCAGCTTACTCTGAAGCTTGACCTCGTACTGGACGACCAGGGGCTTGCCCTTGGGGTCAATCTTCTTAGGGAACTTGGCCGAGATGGCGTGATGGGCAGCCGCGTTCTTCACGACCAGACCCTTATCGCCCTCCATGCCCTTGTAGACAATGGGCTCCTCAACAGCCCACTCGCCGACGTAGGCCCATTCCTCCTCGCCAGTGTTATCCTTCTTTGCGTGCGAGGGCTTCCACCTTGTCTCCCAATCATCGGTGAACTGCTCGAGGAAGGGGGCCTTGAGCTTAGTGGGCTATGGAGTCGTCAGCATCTTTGTTTGATTTCTGCTGCACGCAGGACGCATCGCAGGTGTGTTTTTTTTAGTGTGATCCGCTTTTAGCAGGGACGCAGACTTACTGTGAAAGTTGGGAGCTCCGGTGAGACGGGGCTGCTCGACTCCGGGTCGGCGGGGGACGAACCATCGTCAGCGAGGACCTTCTGATCATCGGCATAGGCGGTGCCGGCGAGGAGTGCCGTGCCGAAGACGGCGGCGACCTTGTTAAACCTCATGTTGAAGTCGACGACTCTTCTCAGACAACTAAGATGATCGGAGTGGACGAAATCGATAGAAGCGACAGGCTAGCTATTTGCGGAGAACAGCAAAAGTGCACAGTCGTCAGCGTTCTGCAAGCAAAGGGATTTGGCTTTGAGAGTTTAGGAGGGTGAAAAGGGATCGTTGCTCTCAGAGCTTCGAGACGAGGAAAGGGAACAAGACAAAAGATTCCAGATCAGGATTCTTGGAATGGGAATGCGGGTGGATGGCTTACTTTTCTAGTTGGACGGTTTGTTGGTGAAGTGCTCAACGTGTCCTCTTTTTCAGAGCTTCCGGGAAGAATATGGAAGCTGCCCCCGAATTGACCAGGTGGTCAATTGAAGACGGGGTCGTCGGAGCTCGAGTGGGGTTCGCCAAGACCTGGTCGGTGCGGGTAAGACGCGGGGTTTCTCCGAATGCTGTGTTGTGGGTCGGGCATGCGGTTCGATGATTCGATGGATTTCCATGGAAGGCACTTGTCGTTAACCATTCATGCTAAGAGCTCACCGGTGGCATGCTCTGCTGCATCACTATGAAAGCCCTTTCCCTTGGGCTTTGAAGACACATTGGGAGGCGAGGGAATCACTGACTGGGTTGGCGTTGCTCGTTTATCTGCCTCTTCTATTATGTCCCGGCCAACAAACCTTCCAACAGCAGCAACAACATATCAGCTGAACTCTTCTTTCACAACCAACTATAGCAGCTTCGGATGCAGCTAGGACGGCTTATGAAATCCAACGCTAATATTGGTCGCATTGAAAGATAAAATGCCCGGTTTCAGAGCAGATTCAGCAGTCCATATCTACACTACATGTAGTATCCAGTGCATGACCAGCCTCAAGAAGTGAAGAGCACCGAACACTCTCACTCTGCTGGGCTTGCACTTCTTACTTCCGGGTTCATACCTGTAGAGGTATGTTAATGTGTAACAAAGTATAACGATCAGATTCCAAGAAGTCGCTCCCCAAACTATAAGGGAAGTTGTCGTGCACATTGTTGACTACCCCTGAGAGGAGCAACCATCTTACACGTGGCTTGAGAGCGAAACTTGAGTGGACATAGCTACCTTACCTACCCTTTAGTTTATGGCCTACCAGGTACCTTACTGTTAGACATCTTCATCGATGATTAGCTTCTCCAGCACGGCTAACATCTGTCAAGACACTGTGTCAAACTAGAAGCTCATTTTTGAAGGAAGCTGGAAGATCCGAAGTTACACCCGCAGTGTGTAGTGTGTAATGCCGCCTCCCCTTCCAGAGCATCAGTCCGTCTCCGGCAGGCATTTAGCCTCATCTTAAGCATAGCCGCCCATATTGCACAGTGAGCCCTAACCGTACGACTGTGTTTCCAGGCCTCTCAACCGTTATACTCCAACCTCCCACTGGACTTTAGTTGAAGCCACAGTTTCCTCTTTGGAACCCTCACCGCCGGCACCAGCCGATTACTTGTGTCCTTCCGGCCCGGCCAAGGACCGGCAGGCCCACTTTGTGTCAATCCCGTCATCCGGAGCCCAGGGCACCTGCAACCCCTCCACCCCGCCAAACCTTTTCTTATCCTCGCCCTTATCTTTCTGCCATCGCCCGAACACAACCCAACCTCTGACAATGTCCGCGTCAAACGACCACCTCGTCACCTCCACCGACCCCTCCCACCCAGCCAACCTCATCCCCTCCCTCTGCGCCAAATTCTGGCACCTGGGCTGGGTGACCGGCACGGGAGGCGGCTGCTCCATCCGCGACGATGACCTGGTCTACATCGCGCCCTCGGGCGTGCAAAAAGAACTCATGAAGCCGTCCGACCTCTACGTCCTCTCCCTCGCCGCGCAACAGTCAGCATCCCTTTCAAAGCGACAGCGCGTCTACCTCCGCCACCCCGAGGGTTTCAAGCCCTCGCAATGCACGCCCCTTTTCCTAGCCGCGTTTACGAAGAGGAAGGCCGGGTGCTGTATACACACCCACTCCCAGTGGGCCGTGTTGGTAACGCTGCTGCTGGAGGCGGAGGGGAAGAAGGAGTTCAGGATCAACAATATCGAGCAGATCAAGGGGTTCGGCCGCGGGTTCGGGAAGACGGGGAACCTGGGGTATCACGACGAGTTGGTCATCCCTGTGATAGAGAATACGGCGCACGAGGAGGACCTCACGGAGTTTCTGGAGGAGGCGATGGATCGGTATCCGGACAGTTACGCCGTGCTCGTTAGGCGGCACGGGGTGTATGTTTGGGGGGATGATGTTGTGAAGGCTAAGACGCAGTGTGAGAGGTATGTTTCCCTCTTACTTTTTCCTTTCGAGTCCCATGTTCGAAGCGTTCCCGATTTCCTTCGTCTCGTCTCTATTGTTTCTCGGGCCTAAGGTACCGGGAAAGGAGGAATTGGAGATTGGAGACCGGAGATTTGGAGGCGAGGTTCTTGGCGAAGGAATGCCTATGCTGACAACAATTTTCTTAGTTTGGACTATCTTTTCCAGCTCGCCGTTGAGATGAAGAAGCTCGGATTGCCGTGGATAACCCAGATCGAGCCTGTCGTACCGACGAGGATGGAGTGAATGGGACACGAGGGACCACTTCACGATATAAACAACTAGACGGGCGCGCGTAATCCGTCGCACGGTAGTCGACCAAACTGGCCGGCTCGTAGTGAGCTTAGATTAGGCTTCAGGGAAAATGACAGAAATTCCAGGAGCAGCCGGAAACGGGCTTGCTCGGCCGAGCTAGAAGCGAGGACGCTCGAGTCTGCCCTGTTGCCAGTGTCTGGGGCGAGCAAACGTCAATTGGGAGACAGGATGAGGGTATCACGATGGCTTCGTGTAAACGTCCCGGGAGTACGAGGTATATCCTGTAATTGGGTCAAAAGCCGTCTCGATTTATCTCGCGGCCCCCAAATCAATATAAGCATAAATCCTTTCTAAAGCTTCAACGGACATGGCTGTAGCAACCCCAATTCGACTGCGATAATCGTGACACAAAAGCGGCCGCTTGTAACACGGCGGCGGCCCCCAAAGGAAACTCCCAAGCGCCCTGTACCTTTGTCGTAATTCTATTCCGACGACCATACCTAACCCCAAGGCTAGAGCCTTAAATGCCTCGATAAACCCAATTAACGCCGCGTCTCATCTAAAGCGCACGGCGGCCCAGGAGCATCCTGACTTCGGGACACCACGCCTCAATCTCCTTCATCTGGTCCTTACGCCACCGCTCAGGCTGGTGATATCCCAGCGGCCGCGGGTAGTCGATCGTCTCGACGGCGAACTGCTTCGCGACGTCCACCTCGGGCAGGTTCACCCCCTGCCCCTTGTCCGCCCTCGCCTTCGCCTCCTTGTAGAACCACTGGTCCTCGAACTCGTCGCCGCTCTTCTCAAAGTCCGTCTCCCGCGTGATCCTGAGGAAGAGGCTCGGGTTGCGAATCGAGAGGCCGCCGTTGTACCCCTGGCCGTAGTGCGCGTCTATCGGGGCGCCGACGAGGTCGTACTCGACAAAGTCGTCTACCGTCATCTCCGCGCCCGCGCAGAGGATGCTGTCGGCCTGGAACATGAGGATGCGCTCCGCCCAGGCGAGCTGCTCCCACAGCCAGGGCTTGGCGAGGAAGCGGGAGACGGAGCCGCTGTTGGTGAGCTTTGTGTCTGCAGGCAGAAATTTGATCGAAAGTTTTCCCGTCTCGACGGCGCGGCGGAAGGTGGCGGACGGCGGCATTTTCCAGTTGTCCTCCAGGGTGTAGAGGATGAGCGTCCACCAGGGAGCCAGGACGGATGCGAAGTGCAGTATTATGGGCACCACGTGGGGGTCGAGGTTCGTCTCGATCATGACGGCGGTGTATTTTGCGCCCGAGGGGCTACTTGGTATTTGGCATGACGAAGATGGGGATGACGGTGAGTCGGAGATGATGCTGGATTCTGTCGACCAGGTGTTGAGTGGATAGAGGGTGTAGATGGCGCCGAGGAGGACGAAGGCCAGCACGACGGTAATTTTCCAAGGGGACCGCATCGCCGCCCGCTGCCAGGATATATCTGGCATCGCGGGGAACGAAAGAGCAAAACAAACTGAGAGAAGAAAAGAGGGTGGTGTTATAATACGAGCCAAGGAACTTGCCTCAACTCTTGTCCGGCTTAAGATGGGCAACAAGATCAGATCAGTTCGAAACAAGAGAGAGAGAGAGATAAGAACCAGGGAAGGAGAACTGCATTGCATCCATTGATGAGGTAACTCTACCGCACGGCTGGGATTCCTGGGGAAAAAGAAAAACAGCGTCCATCCAATACCGACCCTCTTAGGACCGAACGGGAATGGAGAGTCATGCCATCCCACACGGCTACGCGATGGCGTTAGCAGACCGAAGCGCAGGGGGTATTGACTCTTTCACGATTACGAGGCCCTCCTGTGGGAGAAACAGCCAGCCTTATTTAGGGTGGGCTCCATATCTTCTGCCTTTTTGAGCTTTAGACCGCTATAAGGTCTTACACTACTTTCTTTCCCATGGGTGCTATTTTCCCCCATCCCTATATCCCTTGGCTTGACATTTAGGTTGCCTTCTCTTTCCTCCCTTCTTTGTGTCGCCCCGTCGAGCAAGTGTGTGCTGCCTGCCAGGACTGCTCACACTTCAGTCAATGATCAGCCGGTAGCCATCAATAATTCAGAAAGAGATGCAAGGTGTGGGACTGTTGGTGCGGAATTAGGAATTGATAGTCTGAGAGTCCGAGAATCGACCAGTGGAAGATTTGCGGATGGCCGAATCACATGCGAGCAGGTGGATGTCTCATCTCATCACCGCCGCAGTGGCGCTTAGCCGCGTCCAGTCGTGTTTCAGCGTGTTGAAATGCTTTCATGTTGCTTGCCCTGCCCGCTCTGAGCCCCTGGGCAGTGTGCTGTCAGAGTTGTCTGTCAGGCGTTGAGAACCGGCCGGGCCGGAACCTGTTGCCGCCAGCTGTGGGGTGTTCTGATTGGGCCAAGTCACCGCAAGCGCGGGTTTGCCTTTTGCTATGCTATTGGTGGTTCGTCGATATCATGCCGTTTCTTAGCCTCTTGGGTGGTACTTTCTGCACCATCAGTAGCGCGCTTCGAACTCTTTTGATCAGACTTGTTGAGAGATTTCTCACCATTTTTCGGGCCGCATTCTTGACAGCACTCCCGTCTTTGGCTGCTTGGCACTTGGCCGCCTGTCTTTCTCCATAGTTGCGGTGTAGACGCGCGCGGCATCATCATCTCTGAACTTCGCACGAATCAAGTGATTCTGTTCTAGAGAGGCGTGGTGACGTTCCAACTTCCAATGGACTGTTGGTTATGCCTTCGCCTGGCGCTACAATGGAGGTCCTGTCGGTGTGGCTTGGACACACCAGCTTGCATGCAGGATAGAGCCTGGTTTCACTCAGTTGACCAGGCCGGAAGACCATGTCCTGCTACTGTGGTAGACCTCATCTCGCCCATGCTCCGTTAAAATAGATTGAGTGTCAGTGCGGTATGAGAGTGTGCTGTTGGTTCCAGATGAGACTCACATTGCCTGGACCACCGCTCACTCGGTACCAGTAATGTGGTATCCTTATCTGCGGCGCCTGTAGTTCCTCGCCCCGTCGCCATGGAGTATGAGAGCAACGAGCTTGATATGGACGCCCGTTCTCATGAAAGGCGTGGCGTGTGTTTGTGAGCTCACCGTGTCACCACAACTGCCGCCCGAAGTAATACAGACCGTACAGATGGCGACAGCTTCAATTCCTCAACAATGGGGACCACGGCATTATGAGCCTGCTGGGCTTGAAGTGGTCCTCTCAGAGTCTGGTTTAGAATACGACAGCCCAGCATTCCAAGAGAAGATCGGATACGGCCAAGCCAGCGCAATACCACAAATGACCGGAGAGCCTACGAAGACGATACACGACGTCCCCGGGCCAACACCTGAGTCCAGCGGTAGGACGAGGACCGTCTGCTTCCCTAGGACACGGCGACAACGGCTTATATGTCTCGTGGTTGGCATTGCTCTAGTTGCGATCGTTGTGGGTGCAGCAGTTGGTGGTACAATCGCAAGCAAGAGGGCGAAGGAGACGAGTACCAGTTCATTTCCGGCGACGAGCACCACCACGAGCACCTCTTCGCCCACACCGTCGGCATCATCAAGTTCGGCACCAACTCCCCCAAAGTCCATCAAAAAGAACTCGTCTCTTGCCGTAACCGCCTACCGAAAGGTCAATGGCGTGGAGGTTCATCTCTTTTTCCAAGGCCCTGACAACGTCGTGTACCAGTCAGTGTACGACAGCAGTAAGGGCCCGTCGACTGCGAACTCGTCAAGTCTATGGCAACCCCCTGTGGGAGCGACTACCCAACCGGCTGCGACTTCGCCATTATGCGCCACTACCACTATCTGGGACCAGTACTTTCAGGTGAGCGAATCTGCAAACACTCTCAAGACTGCGGCGACTGACTCTTCATCGCAGGGGCAAATAGGACTCTACCACTTCTCCCCTCCCGACAACCTCCTAACGGGGACCAACTTCAACGACCAGCTTAAACCGCCCATTCAAGCCGATGGTATCTTTACTTTCAGCCTCACCTCTCATCCAGCAAGCCGGATATCGTGCTATTGGCCCTACATCGTCTACCACGACGTAAACAACAACTTCGTAGAGATGCGCAACGACCTCGACGGGTTTGGTAAGGGTACATTCAGCCCTTCCTCTGGCTACACCGCCCGCAGCCTCAAAACCCCCGGCGCACAAGGGTCAAGTGTCGCGGTCGTGCCGTTGTCCACAGTCATGAGCATTAGCGCTTCGAGAGGCGGCTACGGAGTCATTGGGCAGTCGCCCGGAGGGGATTTGGTAGCTTTCATACCCGATGAGCAGCAAACCGCCAACGTGACTCGGTCTTGGTCGACAGGTTAGTCAAGCCTATTCCTCCCACCTCCTCCTTCTTCCCTTGCCAATCAGTCCCTAACAACGCACTTTCCCTAGGCGCCAACTTCCCATCCATCAACCTTCCCCAAGGCTCGTCCTTCGCAGCATTCGCCACGGCCAGACCAGGCGACAGGAACAACAGGACCGACACGTACGTGCTCTACCAGACCGCCGGGGGAGCCATAGAGATGGTCTACCGGGACGACGAGTCCGACTGGAAGACGGCGCAGCCGGCCGATCCTCCTGCTGCCCTTGCCGAGGCGGACGTGGGCACGGATATCGCGTGCGTGACCATGCCCGAGTCGATGAGGGATAACGTCGGGCGCGCGGTGACGCTCGAGGCCGCGTCGACGGAGACGCGGTGCTATTTCCAGAGGGGAGGCGGGGTGGTCGAGGTCCAGCTCAGGCAGGGGGGTTGGGTCGAGTTGGGGGTTGTGCCTATGCCGTGATCTTGTTCAAGGTTGTTGTACATTGATACCCAGCGGAGCCATTCCTTGATTTCTGACGGCGCTATGGGCATTTTTCTTGTTCACCTTCTCTTCGATCGACATATAACTTCAACATCTTCATGGTGTAACGTCATGAACAAAGGCTTAGCTTTCTGGCTGACCAATTTCATCGGATTAAGGACATCTACGCCCTACCTTAAGCTTGACCTTGCATTATGTCCATATCTGTGTTATCTACACCAAGTACGCGCCCTCAGTACCATTCGAAGTCACATTCCAAATCTAAACATTACACCAACATGTTTCCGCAATCACAGGCCTGCAAACAACCAACATCATATCCAACATTATACACTTCCCCCATCATCATACCCGTATCTCCCGACCTTATCCCCTTCCCTACAAAGCAACCATCCCAGCCACCACCCCAACCAACCCAACCGCCGCGCCCATGCCCATGTCCATGCCCATCCTCACCGCCCCATTCCCCGTAGCAGTAGGCGCCGCACTCCCGGAACCCGTACCGCTCCCTCCATTCCCGGCGCCTCCCGTCGTTCCAGCAGCACCCCGGCTGGAACTAGTAGAAGTAACAGTAGCCCCGCTCCCGTCCGTCGTGGTAACAACCACCACCCCGCCTGTTGTCTGGGGGGAGGTGCCGCCGGTGGGGGAGCCACCCGTGGTGGCGGTGAAGTAGTACTTCCCGATGCACGCGTCGACGCATTCCTGGTACGCCAGGTTGTCGGCGGCCGTGCCGTTGCCCTTGGGGCAGGCGGCGACGCAGTCGTTCGTCGCGGTTACGGCTGCTGGGTCGGGGTTGGGGACCTGTGACGCGGGGTTGTTAGAAAGGGGGTTCAGGGAGAGGGACAGGAGGATGTTGGGGGGGGGTTGATCTAGGGGCCGGGAAGGTGAAGAGCAAGTAGGAAGAAAGGTCAAGGATAGGCGGGAGGATGTGGGATGGAGGTGAACTGGGAGGGCGGAGGCAGAAGGGGGGAGACATACAGCAATGCACTTCGCCGTGCAGCCCACGTCACCTGGGGTGCAGGCATCGATGCACTTTGTGATCTCGGACTGGGATGTCTCGGCCGGTGCCTCGTCGGCGGTAGTTGAGGGTGATAGAGTCGTGGGTGTAGTGGTGGTGACGGTTGCCGACTCCGTCGTCTGGGCGCTCGCCAGGGCGGCAGCCAGGCCGGTGAGGAGGATGGTCGTGAATCTCATGTTGTTATACTAGATTCTCGCAGAAACTAAAGGTAGTTGGGTAAAGGCAGATATTAAACTTGGAAGATATAACGACAGTCTGTGTGAAATAGTGACAGTGAGGACGGCGAATGTAACTGAGCGGCAACAAGAACGGGAAAGCTGGAGCGAGAGCAGAGAGCAACTAAGGAGAACAAGAGGTTGAGGTGAGGAGTTGTCTTGTTGGGGAAGCTGGGTATATAAGTTCATGAGGTCGTCACACACCCAAGAAATCAGCGGGCGTTTCTATGGCGTTCCGCTACCTACCTACCCCTTGTCGCATCTCGATTGCATTCATGGTTTCCCCATGTTTCTTGTTCTTGTGTTTGGCGCGTGAAAGGCCCACAGCACCACGCTCATGTGCTGCGACTTCGTGTTCGAAGGCACACAGTAGATCTGGAGACCTGGCGCACACGTAACGTCAGAAGTTTACCTTGACGGCTGTTACTCTAGTGGTGCCGTGATAGCCGTTCCTTGCTTCTTCTTCTCATCGATTCGGGCGAGCGTGATGGTTGAGCAGCTCGAAGGACAACAAGAGCGACGTAGCACCAACCTCAAATTTTGAGTTTAATGAAGCATGACCAACTCAAGTGGTGAAGCCAGGGGAGACTGGGGAGCTCTCCCGATCTGGCAGTGTGGCCTGCGCCATTGGTCCACCGAACCAACCAGAAGACGGCGGGATGAAATAGCGTTTTCTGGGGGACATTTTGCCAAGACGATCATCCCCTTGTTCGCCTGAGGAGGTCCATCTGCAGGCTGTTCAGCTGTTGAGATGGCATGAGAAGCTCGATTTCCATTCTTGTCCGAAGACTTCAGTCGAACGCAAGAATTTTGCTTTTCCAGTCGGGATGCATCGAGTAGAAAGCAAGATTGAGGTGTCTTCCGGACGAATGCGTATCACAGGTGCATAGATACACTGCTTAGAGTTTAATGCGCATAAGCATGTTCGTCGATTGTATTTTTGCGTCTGATGTTTCGAGCTAGAGTATGCAGTGACCGAAGCAAGATCATACCACAGCTTTGAATACGAGACATACTTTCTGTACTCCATCGCACCAGCCTCCCTTCCACCAGCCAGTCTCGCGTCTTCGCCATCTACCTGTCTACCAAGGCACAGTCCCATGCCGATTCGTAAACGTGCCCGTCTCCCCTTGCCTCCCCACCGTCGCCAGCCTCACGGCATTGATAGCCCCCATCTCGGGCGGCTCCATGCCCTGGCCGGCGTTCAGGTTCGTCGCGCAGTGTCCCGGGCAGCAGACGTTGATCTTCCAGCTGGGATCGTCGTCGTACTGGACGGCGTACTGCATCATCAGCATGTTCAGCGCCGCCTTGCTGCTGCTGTAGATGCGGAAGTTCTCCTTGCGCCAGGGGCAGGACTTGTCGGCCAGGGACCCGATGCTGCTGAGGGACGAAGTCATGAAGATGATGTGCTTCGCCTCGGACTGCGACTTCTCGAGCAGCGGGATGAAGGCGTCGGTGACGAGGGCGCTGCCGAAGACGTTGACCTGGAAGACCATGTTCCACTTCTCGCGCGAGAAGTCGAGCTCGTCGTGCCCATTGCCCGAGGTCAGGCCGGCGTTGTTGATGAGCACGTCGAGACGGCCGTGTTTCTCAGATATGGACTTGGCGGCGGCGGCGATGGAGCCGTCGGACGAGACGTCGAGCACGAGGGACTCGGTATTGGTTAGCCCTTGGGATTGGAGGTCCGACACGCCCTTCTCAATGGCATCCTTGTTGCGGCCGCTCATGATGATGTGGTAGTCTCTGCGCTCCGTCGCGAGCTTCTTGGAGATCTGCCAGCCGAGGCCGGTGTTGGCGCCCGTGATCAAAACTTTGGTCGTGTAGGCGGTCGAAGCCATGATGGCGGCTTGATCTGGTTCGAATTGATGAGTTCGAGAAATGCAGAGTCCAATTAGGTTTGTGGCTCAATACGACGCAAATGTCAAATCAGGAGCTCTCGTGATTTAAGTAGTATTCCATTGTTGACTCCGATCCAGTCCCCAAGTCGTCGTCGAACCCTCGATCGTAGCTTCGATCTCAAAGTGACATAATCGATAGAGCGCCATTGTCGCGAGCTATGCTTAAGTCCGCCTGGTCTCGTGACCTTTGCGTGGAATTGCTGTCGCGCGTATAAGGAGGTCCGTTTTGGGGAGAGCCAGAGCCGACCGCTGGCGTCTATAGAACAGCGAGGTATCGGATTTGCGTGGTCTCTTGGCAGGGTCCTGGAGTTAACGCCCGGAAGTAACGGACTTTTCGCGCCAAAGTCCAACGACTGCCCAAAGTAGTCAGAGGTGTCGTTCATTATGGTTGTTTGGCCTTGAATGTCGATCGCCGAGTTGTCGGACCCTAATAGCGCCATGTTGAAGATTCATTATCGGAAGCCATATTAGCCGTCATCCTGGCTTGAGGCATCGAATCCATGTCGAGGCACTGTACCTGATCGCAGGTGAGCGGCCTCCTGTGTCATGCGGCATGGATGGTGCTGGTTGTCTGGGTTCAACTGCCCGCTTCCTCAACCAGAGGGCGACTGAGTGTGGAGATCCCGTGTCAACGTGGAGCAGACCGGTTTCCGCCGCAAGCAAGGCTCGGGAGGCCAATGGCTCTCCAACTCGTCGCGGTATGTCACAGACGGCCCAGTCGCACTGGCTTGACCTTCGAAATGTTGGCCACATCCTCAGACGAGCTCGGCATCGCCTCGGTCGACCAACGGCTTAGCATCCGACCATCGCAGGATAATGATCGACCCGTCTTTTGCCTCGGAGGAGTCGTCGGCGTCAATGCCTTTGCTCTCGACCATGGTGTCGCGCAGTAACCGCACGAACACGGCTGTGTCGAGGTCCGGCGAGTCGATCATGTTGATGTTGGCCGAGCTGTCGTTCAGGTTCTGCAGACGCGCCGGGAAGGAGGCGAGGAAGGAGGAGAGGTAGTGGTTGTGGAGCAGGGCCTGGTGTCGCGTCGCGTAGGCGAGCTCGACCTCGGAGAGGCGGGATCGCAGGGCATCTGTTGAGAGGTAGTGGAGGGTGTGCTTGTCGATCTGTAGCCCGCCGTATTGTTAGTAACCTGTGCGTGTAACTGCCTCTATATCAAGTGCTGTGAAGTATAGAGAGGGCTTGTAGTACCTTTGCTATCCTCGCCCGGAGGTAGCTCCTGACGAGGTACCTGTATCTCTCGAGCTCCGTCTGGATGACAATAAGAGCAAAGTTGGTCTTTGGGTCCATGTCACCCGTCATCTCCTCCACTTTCTCGATCTGGTTCTTTATGCGGTCGTTGATGCGCTCGAATAGGCCGTCGGAGGGCCATCTTAGCAGTTCCGGCGCAGACCTCTCGGCCACCCAAGCACGCGTCAAGGCTTGGAGGTCGCGCGTTTCTTGCGGTACCGCGTTGGAGGACGGGTCGACCTCGCGGAGGATGTCGTCGATATCCATTGTGAGTGCGGGGTCGCAGCTCTGGGAGGAGGATATGTCTTTGCTTGGGGGAGAAGGTTCAGAATCTTAGTGGGCTGCTCTCACACTGTCGGATTTCCAGATCTGACATGCGTATCCCATTGAAGCTTCCATCAGATTTCCAGACTTGAGGTCGCGGAGGACCGTGCCTCTCCCGTGGTGGGGTCCCGTTGTGGAGCGGCCAATACAAAGTGGAGTTCGTGCCATGGGCGCGCAGTCTTTCCAGGGTCTCTTTCTTTCCCGGTCGGGGGAATTGAGTTTTGGCACTTTCCCGGTTACCTTGGAGGCATGTAATACACCTGTAATCGATATCATTTGAGGGACCATCCTCATCCTCTATTCTCTTCTGCGGCATTTATTCGTGTTGGAAACGGCATATCCGGCACCTTTTTTGAAGTTACCCACGGACAAAGACGCTGACTCGGCGTTTGACGGTTCAGAATGTCATCGGCCCACGATTTTCAGCCCTAGGCTCTGACTGGCCCCTTGTCAGCTCGTATCCCCTTCCTTCCGGAATTGACGGTCCCAGGGGTATCCGTATCCCTCCCTGGCTCTTCCCACGGCGATCGATTGGCCAGGGGCATCTGTTTTGATCGGAGGAGGGGACACGTCACGTCTGTCTCTCTGTCATCATCGCGTTCTTCAGCTCTGAGGTGGTCTGGAACATGTCGCATTTCTGCTGTTGTTGGTGATGGACATGTTGAATCATGGACAACTCGTGTTCTGTGCTGATGGATGGTCTTAGGCTGGATTGGATGGTCCCTTTCTTTTTTCAGTGTCTTGCCCAGAGACGGAGCCATCTCTGCCAAGAAGTCAGTTGTAGCTAGACCTGCTAGACCACTTTGCGATCATCACGAGCCAGGAAACCCAGTCATTCCCACCGAACGGGCGACGGCAATGCCACTCATTGCTCCATGTCTTATTGGCTTGTGCAACGCCGTCGCCTCTTCTTGAGATTTTCTCTCTCTCAAACGAAGTCGTTGTTCAATCCCTCGTCATCCTTCCTTTTTTCTTGCCAATTCTTCTTCATTCAATCGTTTATTATTTCACTTATTTTCCCAAATGCCCCTGCCATGTTATTAATTCCCAGTCGCCGGTCCCCAACCTGGGCGCTCGGCTTACTCGGCTGTCTCCTATTATTTTTCGTCTGCGGCGTCTCGGCAGCACCCAGGGACGAAGCCTCGACGAACGATGTCGCCGAGCCAGCAGCAGATTGGCTGGCAGCTGTGCCCATCGCCGGTTTCAAACCTCTCTACGGCGAGCCGGTAGTGTTGGACAAGCGCCAGAGTACTTGTTCTAGCAACGGCTCCAACTTCTGCTTCGGCGATAACGTCAACTTCTGCGCGACCTGTGGGATATGCTGCGGATCGAGCGCGTCGGGATACTGCTGCGGCGCCGACCAGCTATGTTGCGGCACCGCTTGCTGCGCTTCCGGCCAGACGTGCAACAACGGTGAATGCTTCCTGCCACTGTTTGTCGACCCCGTCCTGTGCACAGGCGTGAACCGTGTTCTGACATTGCAATAGTGAAACTGTCATCGTGACGAGCGCTGCAGTGGTAACTGTCTCTCACGTGGCCACCCAGATCGTGACCGTCGAACAAGCCGTCGTCTCGACCTCGACCATCTTCTCCACGACCGTGGTGACGGTATCCAATGGCGAGACCGAGACGGACATCGTATATGTCACCGTTACTGCCGCGCCCGCAACCAAGAGAGCTGTCGTCGTGAAGGATCTCAAGCGCAGAGAAGAAGAAGGCCTCTGGGGCACTCTCAACCTCTTCGCCAAGCGCTTCTCCTTCCCCTGGACCTCCTCCGTCAACGCTCGCTCGGCACCCATCCAACGACGCGCCGTCCGTCCCACCCAGGCACCGCTCGACGCCGCGGCCTCCACGACCAGCATAACGACCAGCATAACCCAAACAAGCGACGTGACCTCCTTCGTCAGCCAGACAACCACCGTGCCCACCTCCTCCATCGTCCGCACCACAGTAATGCAGACGAGAACGCGTGTCGTTGGCGCCACAACAACCATAACCACCACCTCGACCCTAACCGTGACGCCCCGCCCCCCTCAAACCGAAACCATCACCAAGACCCTCCCCCCTTCTAACACCCCCTCCGACAAGCCCTCCAACACCGACTCAACCCCGGGTCCTTCCGACTCGAATAATCCCCCGGCATCCGGCGGTTCATCCGGCCTATCTGCCGGCGCCAAAGCCGGGATAGGCGGCGGCATAGGCGGTGCGGCGGCCTTACTCATCGTAATAGCCATGTTCTGGTGGTACCGCCGGCGCCGCGCCCGCGGCCCTCCTCACCAGGACCCGTCCTCCTACCTCGAGCCCTATATCCCCGACATGTCGGAGCCCCTGCCCCCTCCCCGCACCTCCCCCCCAAACCGCTTCGGCGCCGTCGCGCCGCACCACGACGCCCCCGTCGCCAATCTGGACCGGTACTCCAACATCTCCGGCGGCCCGAAGAAGCCCCTTTCCCCCCGTCTCCCGGCAGACATAGCAGAAGCACCGGGCGGCGAGGTCTACGAAGCAGACGGCACGAGCCGCCCACCGCCCGCGGGGGCGATATACGAGGCCGACAGCGGGAGCCCGAGGTTAAACCACACACAACCGAACAACAACCCGCTGTACCCGGTGGACAGGAACGAGATGGACGACACCGGCCACATAGTCTCCCCCCTCACGGCGGGTGGCGCGGGCGATGGAGGGCTGCACCAGAGGAGTAACAGTGAGGGCAGCAGTCGCTACGGCTCGCAGGCCGGGGGCGATCTGGGCTTCAGCCCCGTGGACGCGCCTTCGCACATGGGCGAGGGCGCCGAGAGGATCAGGAACACGAATCCTTACCGGACGCCGGGGGCGTATCGGGATTTCTGAAAGCGATACGTGAGAAGGTCAAGAGAGTGAGGTGTGAGGATAGTAATGGGTTGTTGTTGTTGTTGAGGTTCAATGAAACCTGTGGACGTTCAGCCAGCGTCTGATTGCCATTTTCTTATGGTTTTAATCCCATGCCACGGGTCCGAGTGGGATCAGGCGTCGAAGAGTATTATGTACAGGGATAATGGTGGCATAGCATATACGGGACAGCAAAGATCTTGGTTTACGGCCTTTTACAGCGGTGAAGTAATGGTATTTGTGTGATTTGATTTGTAGGGATATCTGTCATCGGGCTCTCCTGAGTGTATGAGCAGGTACGGCTCCATCGTAACCTAGCATCGAGCCGATACCTTTCGTCCCTGGCTTTCTTCGAGCAGCAGCATGCCACCCAGTGCCCAGTCTGTCACAATATACCCTCCTCCCTTTCTGATTGCCTCTCAACAGACCAGAAAGATCGCCACGTCATGCCTCTTTACAAGCCGGCCCCAGCATCCCGAACCTAGGTACATAGTCTAATACCGGCCGGTTTGCATGTCCTTCCCCAGCTTGCTACTCTTTTCCTCTTGCCCCCAATCCCTTAACCACTCTCAAACCGGACAGGTCTCCCTCCCCCAGGTAAACGTGAGGCGTCCTCTCTGCGGTGACGCTCTTGAGCTTGCCCTCCATCTCGTAGAGTTTGGGTTGCCGCCAGCAGCAAGAACACCTCAAGTCTTCACACGCCACCCTGCCAGCCGTCGGATAGAGACAGACACCGACGCAAGACTTCCTCTTATTAACGCCGCTCGAACTCGTTGCAATCTCAACCACACACCCAAACCCAAACCAGAAATCCTGCGCCTTCGCATTCATCAGAAATCCCCCCACACACCGCTCTCAATGTGCCCCTGAAAACCCCGCATCCCATCCCTCCCTCTCACTCTACCGACCTACCCCCGGAAGCACTAGGAAAAGCCGAAGACACAGGCAAAGGCATCCTCGGCGTAGGCCAGTCGTCTTTTCCCTCCCGCACGTCAACGGGTGGGGCGGGGATCTGCGGGATGGGAGGGGCGGGGAAGGGGACGGGGGTTGGGAAGTCCCTTTTTTGCTCGTAGGATGATGATGGAGTGTGGTGGAGTAGGCACCAAGGGGGGTAAGGGGAGGATGGTTGGTGGTTCCGTTGGTACTGGTGTTGTGGGGACGGGGAGTTGTTGTTGTTGTTGTTGTTGTTGTTGTTGCTGGTTAGGCTCGCGGCTGGCTGCTTGGTTGAAGTCTGGAGGAGGAGGCCCTCCTCTTCAGGAGGAGGGCCTCCGACATAGACGCTTTCCTCCTTCTCGGTTAGGTGGAGGATGCAGCTGTAGTCTGTTGGGATTGGTGTGGGGGGGATGGTTAGCGATAACTGGAGGGGAGGGTGGTTAGTAGGATGGGGAGAAGGGGAGGTAGGGAGAAGGGGAGGTAGGGAGAGGGGAAATGACTTACTGCGAGCTGGAGGGTGGTGAAGATGATGAAGAAGAAGACTGGGATGTGCATGTTGCTGGGCTTTTGGTGGTTCTTCGGTTACGATGGTGAGGCTGGTGGAGATGGAGAGGGATATTGGAAGCGAGAGACGATGGTTGCAAGACCTTGAGGAGGCTGCGGTGGTGACTGGCTGGTGGTTTGTTGAAGCTGGAGCTTGGGTGACTAAGTGGTAATGAGTTTGAGTACCGGATGCTTTAACCTAAAGCGAGGGAGGTGTAAGACTGCTGGTGGTGATGTTGATGCCGGTGGGTTTGACGATGTTGTCGGTTTGTTGCCACGAGATGATGGCGATGGGTGACCGAAGACATCCATTTGGCTGCTAGACTGAATTGCCCAGTCTTCCTTGCATCGTCTGGTTCAGGCAATCTTGACCTCCAGCAACATAGGCTGAGTGGCGCCTGCTCTTTCTCCTCAGGGTTCACTCCCATGCACCTGGCGAGTTGCTACTGCCATCATAGAAACACGTCTTCTGTTTTTTTTCTCTCTGAAGGGTGGCACTGTTGTCGAGAACCCTCAGACAACGTACGTTAGTTTTACCCCTTTTCAATCAAAGGCCGACTAGACTACAGCATCGCCATATTGCAACTTCCCACAAAAACATCATCTTGCGCAAAAGGCGATGCAACTTCTCAAGCACCACGAGCCCGACAGCATAATGATGCCGAGATTGCTTGCAGTTCTAATTTGCGGCACGTCTGATCTTGAGTCGAGCAAGCACCCCAATTTCCTTGCAGCGAAGTTCATTCGAGAATCAGACTTGGAACTGGAGGCCATGACTTCAGGAAGGACGGACAACCTCACTGCCATGGCCGAGTCTGGACCTTTTATCACGATAGAGAAATGGTCAAAGCATCAAACCCAAATGACCTTCAGAGGACATATCAAAAGCCTGTCTTCTCGCACAAAATCGAAATGAATTTCCTCATCCTTCTTCATCAACATTTCCACCTTCGACATCCAACGAACTCAACATGCGGGTTCGAGTGCTGCAGACACCACGCCTTCGACAGGCCAGTGTGCTATATGGCCGCTTGTCTGGAGATGACGTGCGTCGAGGTCGACGAGGCGGCGCAGTTTGCTGCGCATTTGTCGGCCGTCATGGCATTATGATGATGGGGACCGGGAGGTGGTTACTACGGCGCACGCTGCGGGCATTCGGGGGGCGACGCGTCGGCTGGCGAGCGCGAGGGATGTGAGCACGCGGGAGATGGGCATTAGGAGACGGGGCCTGATGGGGGTGACTGGGAATGTTGTTGGGGCTGTTTGAGGGGGAATTGCTTCCGGGAGGGTAGCTTGGTACTGCCATTGGGAGAGTCGGGAGCAAACAGTTGGAGCAATGCGCAGGCGCGGGCTTTGTATGTCTGATCGCATGTCCCGATAGATCTTGACAGGAGTGAGTCTGGCCTGCCGGCTAGGGTCCTATATAGCATTTGTTCTCACGGGAAACGGAGAAGGGGTTTACAGTGTTTGATCGGGTGGCGGCGCCAGAAGAGCCAGGTGCTACTGGGACCGCATATCGGCTCGACGGAATATGCAAGAGATTTGGCCAGACATCCTGCCATGGGGAACAGTGTGTTAGTGATTAGTGATCTAAACGAGCACGATCTCTTGATAACTTTCAATGCAACATCATGGCAACAATTTATCGGGTCTGGCCCCTTTCTTTGGTGACAGAGATCAGATTGTTGTACTATCTCGACCCTAGAGTCTGTCCTAGAACAACAGACCATCAACCCCTCTGTAATGTGCCAGTGTGTGCTCCCAGTAGTATTGTACAAATCCGAAAGGGGGTATCGCTAGTGACCAGTGAACTCCAACGTAACGCAACAGAAAGTCAGAACGGAAGCAGACACACGATCTCTGAGCCCCTACGCGTCCCCATCTGGCTAGTCCTCGAGCCTCAGTCCGGCCATGCCACCGACGAGAGCATCTATCGGCATCTTCTTGGCATCACCCTCCTTGACTTTCTTCATGAACTCCTCCCTGTCAACCGTCTTGTCCACCTTCTTGTTCTCCATGGCGCCGGGGGCTGGCATGGCGATGTTGTCGTTGTTAGCTTGCTGGACGACCGGCCAGTTGAGGTTGACGTCCTGCTGATGGTCGAACCCCATCAAGATGTTGTGGTTCTGTAACTTCTGATGAGTAATCGGCATGGTGGTGTAGTTCTTCTCGACCTCATCGTCGCTCACCTCTTCGTCATCGACCTCGTCCTTCTTGGCCTCCTTCTTCCAGGGGGGGTTCTTGAGCGCCTCAGCCTGCTCGAACCAGACAGGGGCGCCGAGCTTCAGGAGCTGCTCGCCGAACTCCGCGATGATATTGTCGACCCCCTTGCCGGCGATGATAATATCCTCGATGCCCCTGGAGTTTGGCATGTCGAACATCAGGCGCTGCCAAGTCTTCTTCCACTTGTTGACGGCATCCTGGGCAGTAGAGCTCTTGGGCTTGACCTCCTTAGCGACGAGGTAGAAGGTCTTGTACATCCGGTCCACTCCGCGCGGCTTGAAGAGATTGATCTTGGCGAACTTGCTGATCATGTAGATCAGCTGGCAGGTGATCCAAGTCTCCGGGCGGTGGAGGAGGACGACCATAGTGCCACCTTCAGAGATGCGGTTCGTGGCGATGAGAAGCTGACTCAGGGTAAGCTGGAGACAGTCCGTAACCGAGTCGGAGGTGGGCCTCTCATGGTCCTGGTCGTGCTTGGTGGCGCCGCCGCAGAAGACCAGGTCGAATTCGGGGATACGGGGGAACTTCTGGCCAAAGATGAAGTTCTCAGTGTCAAGATAGTCGGGATCTATCTCTTCCTTCTTAAAGCCCATGGCTCCGACTAGCGTGTTAACGTCGTGGAAATCCAATGTGACGTTTGCGTTGGTGTAGTTGCGATGATAGGTCATGATGTCGGTGCCGCCGAAAAGGGTGATGCCACACATGTACGCCTGGGGGTTGGCCTTCATGGCGGTGACGGCGAGGCCGCCGGGAGCGAAGCACAGATCGAGGATGGCCTCGATCTTCGGTTCTTTGAGTGCCTTACGGACCGGCTGGCCGGCAATGGTCATGCACCGGGCCGCGCGGTCCAGCTCCTCGGCGGCCTCGCAACGTTGCTCGAAGTACTCCAACTTGGTTCCGGGGTTGTTTGCGGCGGTCAGGGCGCGCTGCTCGGCGTAGTACTCGTCGGCAGCAGGGTCGCGCCAGCCCTACGTGCGGAGAATGGTTAGCTGCTGTTGAAATAACTTCTTCGGGAAGTACCGTACCTGCTGGCGCAGCACCTTCAAGGACGAGAAGTCCTTGTTACGGGGGGAGATGTGGTCGCGCAGGCGAGCGTTGGGGCGGGCGGCTCTTCGGTCTTGACCCACAGGAGGCCTCGGGCTCGGAGCGGGAGGTGGAGCGGCTGCGCCGTTGGTGGACGGGCCGTCCAAGAGATCGATGAGGTCCTCCTCCATCTTGCTGGGATGGGGGTGGGGCGGTGGCTGTGAGGTTGGCTGTTAGGTACATGTCAGTACAGGTACGGTCGAACATGCTGTAGAAGGTAAGTGGCTTGTGGTTTCGAATTTGGACTGCCCCAGTTCAAGGGCAGAGATCAAGACGAGAAAGCCACAGAGGGAGAAAGCAAGGAAGGAGACGAGGCAGGAGACAACCTGGAAGCCAAGGAGATGAGCCAGGAGAGGAGGGAGATGAGGACGAAGGGGAGGACGAAGGAGAAAGGGTCCATATTGTGGAAACGACGGACAGGTGATTGTCGCAGGCCGGCGGGCTGGGGGGACGACTGGACAACGACTCCGCGACTTGAGGGATCACAGGAGGAACTCGAAGAAGCAAAGTCAAGCTCTGACCAGGTTTAAAAGGTATGGAAGTAAAAACAAGAACTCACTGAGGGTTGGGAGTGGTTGTGGCTTAAAAAAGAATAGGTTAGCGACCAAGGTCTTGAAGGAATGCCTTAGGACATTTGATGGCGACGAGGAGAAGGCTACATACCGGGACACTAAACAAAAAAAGGGAGTCTTTACCGATGATCTAAGACTTCAAAAACAACAGAGTTAGTAAATCGACCACGAAAGAAAGCCGTACTCAAGTTGTATCGAGGATTGGAGGTTGTGTTGTGGTATCCTACCTCTGTCTTTGGTGTGGCGGTTGTGGTGGTGAGAAATTGGGATTTCCGGAGGAGCAGAAATTCTGAAGATCTAGGGAGCGAATTGTGCCAAAGACGCTAACACTGCGGTACGGACTCACTCTTGCACTGGGCTGTCTTTGGTTCTTCGGACACTCCTTCTACTGGCTATTACTCGCTTGAGCTGCCCAGGGCAGTTGTCCCTTCCACAGTTGATCATCCACCGCGGCTTAGCTTTGGTTTTCTCAATTTGGAAGGCGCAAGCAGGAACTGGACCTGATATTTCTCATACGGGAGATCATACATGTAACAGTCACTGGCAGTGTCCCAGAATGCCTCCTGCGGCCTGCCCAGGAGACTGTGTCGACGCACTTTCCTGCCGTGTGAGTACTGTGGTGTGACTCGACGATGCCTCCCTTTACCATAATATTCAGCCATTTCATCACGACTTTGGCCTCCCGTAACAGTCAAAGCACTGGGAGATCGTCAGATAATATAGACATGAACATACTCAAAGTCGACGCATCGACGGGCACACATGTTGTTGCCATAGCCACATGTGAATGTGATCATCACTAGTATTTCTCTCATTCATTAAACTACCATTAAGCGGACAAGAGCCTCTCAATAATAGAATCAGTCACGAATACACCTCTTAGCACACACTAACATTAATACACTGTCAGGTCCGCATTACTTCTTTGGCTCAAAGCTTGCTAGCTAGGTCTACAGGTCTACGACACCTCCAAGTAGATCCTCGTGCCTCAGGTCTACTGTTTCTGTGCAACAGTCGTCGATTAATAGGTGCTGTCCACACCTTTTCCACAATGAAGCCCTGCTTAAAAGACCCTACAGTCTTAGAAACTATTGGACGCCTGTTGTGTTTATACGCTTATCGGCGACACACGTGCTCGAGATAAACTTGTACTGTCTTGCATTGTGCATGTTCATCCCATGGCTCGCCTCAAGTGATTCATGCGGCCTATTAGCAAACTCCCGTCTCCTGGTTCCACCTGTGACGGGCCTCAACCGATAACGCAAATACACGTGGATCCTGCCATCAATCAACAGCTGCGTGGCGCAGTGGAAGCGCGGTAAGTCACCAAAACCCACTGATAAAAAGTCGGGTCCCATTGTACTAACAACAAAATAACAGCCGGGCTCATAACCCGGAGGTCCTCCGATCGAAACGGAGCGCAGCTAATCTCCTTTTCTTTTGTTTTCTCATGACACCCACCTTCTTTTTGGCATTGTGTTCTTAGACTCAGCCAGCCATGTCTTTCTGTTCCATTTTGTCAGTGTCGAACAAGAAGCTCACCGCCAATGTTCGTATGCCACAAACATCCATTGAATCTGAATACCTCACCAAGTCGCATCGAAGTATATTGCAAACCAAGTTCGTTGCTAAGACTCGAGGCAAACACTGCAGGAATCCTACCAAGTACAGAATGGCGGTTACCGGCGTTACATCGCCATGCCTCGCTTGCTTGCATAGGAAGTGGTTGGACCTATCACCTCGGCCGCTCTATAGTGGCATAAGAATATAGCCTGTGATCAACGGAATACGAGAGACATTGATCTGCCCACCACACGTCATCTGCTCCGAATTCCTATTCTTGGACAGTTTGTCCTGAGCTTGTTTCCCTTGAACTGACAGCGATGACAGGTTGTACCCGATGACTTTGTTTGCCCTGTCAACGGGCCGTGATCGGATCTGGCTCTGGGCATGTCGTACTCGAGCTGACCTTGCATAGGCAGAAGGGTGTGTGCAGATCCTATAAGGCCTACGCCGCAGCAGGATTCAACCGGATCCCTTTGCGGCCCTCAAACTCATTTTATGCCGACTAATACAAGGCAACTTCTCAGCTTACGACCAACACCTAAGCATACCAACCTCACAACCTCACAACCTGTTACCTCACAACCTGTTACCTCACAACCTCACAACCTCACAACAACACATCCAACCTACAAAAAAAAAAGCCATGATCCTCCTATCCTCTCTAAACCTCCTCTCCTTCGCTCTCCTCCTCTCCCCCTCCACCGCATCGACCCTCCCCCTCCTCCAACAACGCGACAACTGCACCGTCTCCACGGGCAAATGCGGCTGCGCCCGCGCCTCCTTCTCGGACTGGAAGTGGCAGCTGACCAACTTCGACTTCCACTCCTCCATCATCTTCAGCACGCCCTCGCACCAGATCGACGGCGGATGGGTGTCCTTCTCCCTCAAACACCCGGCCGTCCCAGGCGTGGACTTGGACTGCGAGGCGAGCAGCACCCAGCTGCAGGATTTCTTTTACGGCGGCGGGGTGTGGTATCCGTGCGAGGCCAATCCTAGCGAGACCGCGGGGGAAGGGTTGGGGAAGACGAAGGCGAGTTTCATGTTTGATCGGAGTACCGGGATGGTGAATGTTAGTCAGAGCTGGGTTTGTCGGGATCAGGACCCGAGGTATCCGTGAGTGCCAACCTTTTTCATTGTGAGGCGCGAGGTCGGAGATGGTGTTACTGACTGTCGAACAGGATATCCTTCAAGGCCCTGGGAGGGGGCCATGTGAAGCTCTCGTGCAACGAGACCAAATTCCAGAATTTGGATTGGACTCTGGGTCAGACGTACTCGAGCGACATAGTCCAGTGCGCGTTGGCGAATGCGACGATACCACCTAGCGAACAGTCGGCTGTTGCGTGACGGGAGTTTGAGAGAGGGACGTCTTGTTGAGGAGGTTGATTGATACAAAGGCCTTGGGTTAACTTAGCAGGCAGATTCCAGTTAATCTAGCGGGAAGACTCTCTTCGACTGTTGATCTCAGTTTTAAGGGGTCGTTGTCCCCGGCCCCAGGAGAAGACGATGCACCATGTCCTCGAGCTCCTGGCAAGGTTCTGTATGAATGTACATCCGTCGGTATGCAAGGTCTATATAACTCATCTGCCAGACAGATTTTTGGCACCGGACATCGGCCACTAGCAGCAGGCTGATGCGTTGACCGTATGCTAACAAGTTGGTTCTGTCACACGCCTGTGCATCTAACATCGACAATTTCACATCCTCTGACATATAAACTTTTCAACCCCCTTTGTTGCCCCCATGTATAAGCTCAACTCATGCTGGGCAACGGTGCTGAAAGAGTGTGAGGAGTTCTCACCGTCGAACTGCCCTTCATCTTCCATCGTCTTTCCCCCTCCCGACGTCACACACAAGGGACAGCACGAACGCTCCCGAATGTCAAAAGCCAAAGATGGACGAGATAATGTAAATCAACTTCTTGCCCAGGTCTCTGTACAAACACAGCCTTCTAAACCTATAATGTCCGACAGGAGAACCTTAGCTCCCCACACCCCCATGATAGAAAGCACGAGCAACTGGCGATCGAGGTGAGTCAGCCCGAAACAGTCAACCACCTTCCTACCGGTTGCTCCATCGGCTGGTTCGGACCCAGGACAGCGACCAAAGTCATGGGTTACGTACCCGACGGAGGCGCCGTCTCCCATGCCTCCAAGGGACAGATCAACCTTGCCTACCACGTGTACCAGAGCGCACAGAAGGTTGACGCCGATGTAACTCTCGCAGTGCTCTCTTATAGTAGGCCACGACTGGGAAGGTATGGTCTGAATACTAATCATTGGTTACCAGATAATGTTGGAACATGCTGTGCGATCAATTTGTCTGCTCTCATACATCATCTATTCCAGGAAGAACGTCGTCATCGATCTCGGCGGCACCCTAGCCACAAACCTCGCCCCGTTGATCCCGAAGCTGTCCACTGACATGGTGTTGTTATGCTCGTTATCCGCCAGATACACCGTCGCCTTTGTAACGCTGAGATCGCTCCCAGCAAAACTGACGGAAATACGGCGCTCAAAGTGCGCCTCGTTGATAACCGGCACGGCAACAGTCCCGTTGGTGTTGACAAAGGCGCTGACGTACATGTTCTCGGCACTGCTCGTGGCTTTGACACGTACAGCTCCCGGACGAGCGAATCGGAAATAGCCCGCGAAAGCCCACAACCGTGCGGAAACGTCAAAGCTGTCGTTCATAAGCCGTATCAACACCGCGTCGCTGCCAGTGCCGCCGGTGTTATTCTGCGAGCACCACCAGTGGAGGTAACCTGCCGTGTTGCTGTTGACTACGGCGTTGTGGCTATCGGGCCATTAGTACCTGCATGTTCTGACGGTAATGGGGAGCAACTCACATGTACATCGCCCACTGAAACCCCTCCGCCAACTGTCCCGTCGTGTCCCAGGTGTTATTCCACCCGCCGCTCCCATCGGACCACTCAGTCTGCATATTCGGCTGCCTGTCGCCCACATTAAACGACCTCTCCGGGTTGCTCTGGTAGTTATGCCACGTCGCGACATCGTACAGCCTATCCCCTCCGGCCTGCCCTAATTCATACAGAATGTTCCTCTCCTGCCTCGCGCCCGTCGCGTCGCAGCAGGCCACGAGCAGGTCCTTCCTGTACCTCTTCACCGTGGGGTAGAGGACCTTAAGAAAATCGTACGCCTGGTAGCCGTCCGACTCCATGCTCGCGTAGGTGACGGGGTTGAAGTCCGGCTCGTTGTACGCGCCCAGCATGGAGATGTTGATGCCCCTCTCCTCGTAGAATTTGACGTACTGCACCAGGTAGTCGGCGTATCCCTCCCGCCAGTCCTGAGTGCAGTTGCTCCCGCGCACGCCGCAGATGAAACCGCCGTTGATGTCTGTGGCGTCCGTCTTGAAGCACCCCGGGGCAGACCAGGCGTCGGCGTAGATGAACAGATCCGGGTTGGACTTCAGGGCCTGCCGCGTCATCTTTAGCTGGCAGCTGTCGGCTGTCGACTCGTTGCTGGAGAAGGTGTAGTTGAACGTCGACGACGGGGTCGAGGGGCAGCTCCCCAGGATACCGTCCGTCGGACTGGAGCCGACGCGGTTGCGGAGGATAGTGAGACCGCCTATGTTCTCGTTGAAGAGGTAGCCGGATACTAGCTGCTGATTGGCGGGTGAGAGGCCGTGGGCCCCCGTCTGGTCGCAAGCTACGCCGAAAGCGCCTGAGCAGCCGCCACCGAACATCGTTTGGTGCTTTATGCTGGTGTCGATGGAGATCTGCACGGCGGACTCGTTTTGGGCGTAGGACCAGGGGATGGGGATGTACTGCGCTGAGACTGCCGCAGCGCCGGCGAGGAGTAGGAGGGATGACATATTGGACAGTTAGTTGGCCTCACTGCTTTGAGGTACTTCTCTTACCTCTTTGGGCCGGGCGTGGAGAGGTCGCTCTCTTATATGCCAAGACAACGGTGTTGTTCTTCATTGTGACGATATCCAGTGCTTCAGGGCGCGACGGAGTGAAACGCATTTAGCCAGAGAAATGGTTAAGATGCGGAGACATGAGCTGCCAAAAGTAAGCTCTCTGGGTACAGAAACCAGTGACAACACACGGAGTGGGGAAATCGTCGTCACGTCGATCTATGACGACCGATCTCCGCAGCCTGCATTATATCCGCAGAACAGTATGCCGTGAGCCGACTCTTATCAAGATGGATGTGTTGGAACTGCGTGCACATCGGCAAGAACACCGAGAGGGGGAGTTACCTAGCTGGGGATCCCGAATCATCAACTCGTAAAGGTCAAATAAGAAAACATCAGAATTTGGGAATGGTATGCGCGAACATCACCGGGTCTTGGCAGGGGTTTGTTTACTCGGCAAATCAGCCAGGGCTAAGGTAAGGTAGGTAAGGTAAGGTGCCTTAGCACAAAAGTCTAAGTTCCGAAACCACGACCTCCGCACTTGACCTGGACTATGCTTTGCCAAGCTTAGTTGAGGTATCAATCTAGGACACATTTCCAGTTGCCGCGACATGCAATACGCGTCGCTCGTGGCGAAGTCTAGAACATCTAACATAATGCCAAGGAACGACGTCCAAGTTGAAGACTGCGCCTCTGGAGCATCGTATTTCAGCAGCCATAACTCGGGGCTACCAATTTCCCCTTTCGACATTATGGTCCAGCAAGCCAAACTTTAGGGAACGTGTTGTTCGGTATATAACGAGAGATAACGTCTGCCACTAAGAATGATGAGCTCACAATCACAATACGCCCATCATGAAATCTCACTCTATTCTATCCATCACCATCCTTGCTTTTTCTCACCTTGCTAGAGCTAGAGCTCAAACCGAGGATGATGTTGTCTTACCCGCTCTCCTTGGTCGGCACCCAATCTCCATCTACGACCACGAGATCCAAACCTCCCGTCCAGACCCCCTCGCACCGACACCCCAACTCCGCCGCCTCATGGTAACGATCTACCGGCCCTTCCGCGACAACACCACATGCACGCCCGAGCACCAGTCGCTCATCCCCTACGCCCCGCCCGTCGTCGCAGACGCCCTTCTCAACGCCCTGCTAGGCTCACCAAACGCATCATCCATCCTCGCCCCAGTCAAACTCCTTAACTGTTCCCTCCCCATCTCCCCGTCCTCCTCATCTGGTCCGCTCCTCCTATTCAGCCCCGGGTACGCCGGCACCCACCACGGCTATGCCTCCACCCTCCAAGCCGCCGCCAGCGCGGGTTACACCGTCGTCGCAATCGACCACACCTACGAGTCCGCCGCCGTCGTCTTCCCTTCCGACGGCAAGGTCGCGTACTACTCCGCCGTCACGGACGAGTACAATAACTCCACCGCCGGGCAGAACTTCCTGCAGTCCGTCCGCATCGCCGACGCCATCTCCGTCCTAGACGCCATCGAGCGCCGCGACGTGCCCGGTCTAGGTCGGTACTCCAACTCCAGTTGCACTTCCTCTCCTCCACAGCTCCGCGCCATCATGTACGGCCACTCCTTCGGCGGCAGCACAGCCGTCAACGTCGCCGCCCTCGACGACCGAGTGGTAGCGGCAGCCAACATCGACGGGCCGCACTACAACCCTGTCGCCAACGGCACCGTGCCCGTAACCAAGCCGCTGCTCATGATGCAGTCCTCCGCCCTGCCGCCGGCTGCAGCGGACTGGCCCGCCTTCTTCAACTCGTCCCACGTAAGCGGTTGGAAGACGTGGGTGCGTCCCAACGGCACGGCGCACTACGGGTACACGGACCTGCCGGTGCTGGCTGACCTGCTGGGGTTGAGGGGGACGGTCATACTCGAGGAGTTGGTTGGGACGGTGGATAGTGGCCGGTTGCAGGAGATTGTGTGGCGGTATACGACGGAGTTCTTCGACTTCGTGTTGAAGGGGGGTGAGGCGCCGGGCTTGTTGGTTGGGCCGAGCGGGGAGTTTGTCGATGTTGAGTTTGTGGGACATGAAGAGGCAGAGACGGGAAAATGAAGAACGGAATAGCACATAGGAAATTAGTCAAGAGTGCCATCAGGTACTCACGGTGACTCTGAGCATCCCCCGTGCCTTCATCGAATCATCGTGCAGTGCCTGGCGCCAGGACGTGTATTATCAATGTTAAAAGAAGCCCCTAATGAGCATCCGATATTAACATTGAGTAGCCTATTGGACACCGTAAGATGATGAGCAAAAAGTGCAAAAAGGTTTAGGAAGTAAAAAAGCAAAAAAAGAGCAAAAAGCTCGGTCAACCCGGTCCGATTCGAACCCCCGTCATCCGGGTGAGGCTGCCTACGAAAAACCCACTAGGGACTTTCACCACGGGGTCTAACCGCTACAACAAAGTGCACCAGCCTGGGGATCCCACGGCCACTGCCCACAGGTCCCCGTCTGATAGTGAGTCCCGGTAATTGGGTATATATACACAGGCTTCTTCCCTTACCTAGGTTGACCTTAACCTTACCTGGCTTTGACGGCTCGATGTCATGACCTGATTGGTAAAGATGGGGGGGTGTGTGCTATCAGACAGTAAATGCCGATCATGATCGTTCATTGATTCCAGTATCAGCAAGATGCACTACCTGGACCACAGTGGACGGATTGTCCGTCATCAAAGGCAGAGAGTCCCGCGACATTGCGCCCTACTCTTCCGACTCTTCCTGTCAAGAGGCCTCCCTGTCCTAGGGTACATACATGGCTTCTCGAGAAACCCCCATCTACACATTCCATAGTCAGAAACTCCCCTGACGCTTCAGACAGGTTCCGACCTCCTCCAAGACTTGGCGGTTTTCCAGCGCGGCTGCTCAGTAGCCACGCCTGACTCTGACGCGCGTTGCTCCTGGTTCCGGAAGGGAGTGTAATGACCAGTTGGTGACTGGCGTTGCTCCGGGTTGCGGAACGGGGACTCGAACCAACCTGGCGTTGTCTGGCGTTGCTGCTTGTTCCAGGGAGCCCTCAGCATGGCGGCGTGCTGGATCTGCCAGACGCCCCTCCCCATGGAGACGAGTGTCTCTCCGTAGTCACGCAGGAGGTCCTCGACCGTGTCGGCGGACAGGTAGACTTCCATCTCGTGAACGTCAGCACCGTCGTGATTGGTCTCCTCCTTAGGCTTCTCGCCCTCGGCATTCGAAACCTTGGTCTTCTGATCCTCAACCTTCACAACCATGGCTTTCATGGTCACCAACTTCCCGTCCTCCAGCTTCTCACCCTTCAGCTTCTCATCCTCCAACTTCTCATTCTCCAGCGTCCCATCCTTAGTCTCATCCTCATCACCCGCAGCTTCCTTGCCCTCAGTCACCGTCAACGGGTTAAACGTAGCCTTCCGCCAAGCATCCATCCACCCCTTCACAGCACGCTCCGCCGCCTCACAATCAGGCCGGACATTCTTAGCCACCAGGTAGAACGAACCCCTCTTGCCCCAAGTGTACTCAGGCTTAAACAGCTCCACATCAGCAACCTTACTCATGGTATACAGCAGCTGAGTGGTAGTCCAGTCCTCCACCCGATGTAGCAGACAAATCATCGTTGCCCCCTCCCTCATCCGCTGGAAGGCGATGACGAGCTGGCTCGTCAGCAGCCGGATGGCCTCGTACTGCTCGCGGTACGACTGTCGCTCCTGAGTCCGCAGGACCTGGCCGTCGCAGAAGACGAGGTCGAACTTCTCCCCCTCGAACGGCTTGTTGTAGCGGAAGTTCTCTGCGTCTGGGTGTCCGGCGGGGATGTCCTCCTTGCCGACGTCCATGACTGCGGCGTACATGGTGATATCGGCGTACTCGCAGACCACGGTCTCCCCATCAACCGGGATGACGACGTCATGGCCGCCTTTGTCCATGGAGAGGGTGATGGCGCGGACTTTGGCGCCCTTGTTGACTTCCATGGCGACGAAAGAGTAGCCTCCGGGCGCCATGCAGAGGTCCAAGACCATGGCTGGACAGTCGGGCATCAGCGACTCGGGGATTGTCAGCGCAGAGGTCTTCTCCTGCATCTCGCGGGCAACCTTGACTGCCATGTTGTGGAATCCCACATTTTGAACCGAGTCGGCCTCATCGGCGCGCTTGCGTTGCTCGGCGAAATGGGCGTCCGCGAGGGGGTTGAGGGCCGTCTGGAGAGGGAGAGGGGTGAGTGAGCTGCGGGCAGGTAACTGGGGTGTGAGTGTGGAGGAGGAAGAGCAAGACTTACGGCAATCTTTATCTTGTGCAGCTCCTGAAAGACGGCGTCCCGGAGGAGGTAAGCATCTAGGATAGCCTGAGGGCTGCCGGGCTTCGCGGAGAGTTTAAGGTAGCTGAGGGCGTCGACGACTGGCTCGGCGGCCGCCTTCTTGTCGGTGGGTGAAATCATGATGCCCTTCTAAGAAAGATTGATTGCTAGATGAGTTTCGTGATCGGCTCCAGACTTCTCTTGGGAATAGAATTCCGAGTTGGAGGTCCTCTGGCGGAAGGAGCGTTGCTGGCTTGTTGTTATGGAAGTCGCTCAGTTTCGTTAGAAGGCTGGCGCGTTGCTAAACCACAAATCTCCCAGAAGCTTTCAGCGGCCCCAAAGCAAGGTAAACCGTGTTTACCTCTTTCATTTACCCTGTGTGTTTCCTCTCTTTAATGAGTGAGAATCACACGGAGCTAACAACCTATGGCTGAGTTCGTTTTATGCAACCTGCTTCGGGCCTGTAAGGATCTCCCAAAGGCTCACAACCTGTGCTTGACAAAGCCTGGCAACTTCATGGCTCGGTCAGGTTGTCAAGACCTAGGATGCATGCTTCGTGTCTTTATCACAGCTCTGGGAATGATGCTTCCATGGTCCAAGTACATCAAACGCACTGCAAGTGGTGGACAGCAAGGGGTTCTCCCATAGTTCCTTTCTCACCACTACGGCATCATGTTAGAGTCTCAGATCCAAGGTGGCATAATTATTCTATGAATGCTGTTTGGGCATAGTTCATGTTGGAGTTTCGTGATCGGGGACATCCGGGGTACCCAACCGCATCCTGGATTCCATGAGGTTGGAGAGAGGGTTAGCACTTGCTAGATAGGCCATGGCTGCTTGGCGGCAGTGATAGGACCGGTCGCTCAGCTTACTCTAAGGTCTAGATAACGTGGGTGGTGTGAGACTGGTCGTTGGCAGCTGACTGTCATCTGCCCGGTGTTGATAGATTTAAGTGACGTGAGTGATTACTCTGATTGCTTTACCGCGGTGTCGATTTGCCCAGCCAAGACCCGAGACCAGAACCAACCCATGGTAAAATTTCAATCCCATTTTCTTGGAAGTGGAAGGGAGATTAATGGTTGTTGATATATTGGGATAGTAGTGCTGATACACCGTGGTTTGAGACTAGGATGTTCGAGCTCACGCTGTTTCTCTTTCTCAAAGCGTGACTTCCTGCTTAGAAGCACCTCAGGATTTCCCATAATGAATGGCGGATGTGGGTACTAGTCCGAAGTAGAAGAGGTAAGGTCCAATGATGTAAGGTACTGATATCATTACCAGAAGTTGCGGCAACATGCAGGAGCAAATGGTCTGAACGAAACACGCGGCATACATCCACCTGTGTGATGCTCTTTCACTCGGTCTTTCCTTTTTTCTCAGGAATCACTGCGTTTGAGTGGACACCTCAGTTACAGCTCGGTCCACACCTAGGGAACGGCTTTCTACTTCCACTGCACCTGCCTCATCCCGTCACTACCAGACAAAACAAGCGCATGCAAGCCACACTGCCAGCAGGCAGCCTCAGGACCCAGTTATTCTACCCTCCTCCCAACATCTACCTTCATTAAATTACAGATTTCCTCCTCCTGAATTCCAACCAGAACAACGAACCTGCCCACCACAACCACCAGGACTCAACACCGTAACACGCCACGATGGAGTCCAGCCCGTACCAGCCCGCTGATACCGGCGGTCAGCTCAAGGATGACCACATTCTCTTGGGCGACCTTGACATCTCGTTCCGCCGGACGTTGAGATTCCCGGATGAGAGCCAAATTCCCAACCCTCCTCCCGACTTCGGCGAGTTCCCGCTTTTCCAAGTATCAGGCCATGTGGCGGGCCTGCCCAACGACATCGTCGCCAAGGGAGGTCTTTCCTTTCCGATGTATCGTAAGTAAATTCGTGAAATATGTTACGTCCCAAATGCTCTGCTAAAAGCATTCCACAGAGCGCGAGGCCTTGTGGATTGCCCTGAAACCCGAGAAGCCATATTGCCGTCAAGATCTACGTCGGAGGCATCAATGCTGTGTCGGGAGAGCCTGCTCCAGAGACAGAGGCGACCTTCAAGAGGCGGGAGTACAAGATGCGCTACTGCGAATCCATTCAGGATTACGTCGTCGTACCAGGGCAGAAGCATCTTGCCAGCTACGCCACAGTCGACCGAGGCGTGCTGCAGTTTGTGGCTATGGCAGCACTGTCTGACGATCCGGTCGGATTGCCGGCCTCCGGCGAAGAGACTCCTGGCAGCATCCAGTTCGAGGTCACACTACTGAAATACCCTGATCAGACAGTGCACATCAGCTCACGATTGGAGGGACATCCGCCTCTCGAGGCCGACGTGCCGCTGCTGCCAGGTAATCACACTGTTCGTGAGCTGAAAGCAGACCTGCTGAAGATGTTCCCGGAGGAGCTGGGAGTTGACGGCGCCGGCGGCCTCCGGGTCTACCTTTCGGGTCATCGACTGAGCGGTATGAAATCTCCAACCTCGCTTCATTTTGCGTTCTGTGGCACTCTGGCTGACTGACGCGGGATTAGATAGTGACAAGCTGCAAGACACTGGCATGCAGCCGGTATGCCAACCCTGAGGAGTTCCCCGCGACACGACCAAGAAGGGCAGAAACTGATCAGTTACCGTGCAGGGTTCATCGTTCACCATCGTACAGCGCGGCTTACAGCCGATGGAAGTGTTCATCAAGACTCTGACTGGGAAAACCATCAAGTTACTGGCAGAGTCCTCCAATACCGTGCTCGACTTGTCGAACCAGCTCCATGACAAGGAGGGTATTCCGCCATACCAGCAGCAACTCATCTTTGCTGGTGCACTACTTGAGCCCAGTCAGGTGCTTTCGGACTGCAACATACAGAATGTAAGGATCCCTGGATACCTGCTAGAATGTGACCGTATGTTAACAATACAGGGGGACACTGTTTTCGTGAGAATCATGATCGGCGGTCATTGCCTGAAGTGCTTGCAGAATGCCTTCCCCTATGAAGAGGTCATACCGGGAACTCGGATTCAGCAACCCTTGGTTTGCGACCCATTCCGGCGTCTGAAATCTAGGTTCAATGCAGAGATTGACACGACTAAGCCGTACTGGGACACAAGCAAGACAATCACCTTCAATGTCCAGATCCTCAACACAGCATCTTTCGCTAGGGCCACGGACCGCCTAGCCCCATCTACACCTGTCTCTTCCGCAGAGTACGCCAGACATGGTCTGCAACCCCCCAACATGCATAAGCCGCACGTCAATGCCGAAGACTTGGGCAATGTCCACTGGTTCGAGGCAACTTACGAGATCGACACGGCGGTCGTCGTCGGAAGAGCCACGTCCGTCTTGGGCCCGACGTCGAGACTCCCCACGCCGTCTGACACAGCACCCGCCATCGGAGCCGATACACGCGTTCTCCACTTCCCTGCGAGGGCCATTCTGGCGCCTGGATTCTTCAATCCATCCGGACCCAAGGAGTCCTTCCGATCCGAGGAAGAGCTGGAGCGGGACACGAAGCGCGGCTTCGTGAAGCTGACGGATAAGGGACAGGATTAGAATCGTGCAAAACGTCTAGGGAGAGCAGAACAGGGGGGAATACTGTCTGATAGCTCCTCCTTTGACAGTCCGTTTCTCAGAGCCGAGGAGGGTAAACTTCAGAGCGGTGTCGTTATGCAGAAATCTGACAGGCGGGTCTCACGGTTATGGCCTCTGGACTGAGCAGTATGTCAACTTGTACAACCTTCATCTTAGCTAAGACACATGAATTCATGGCGGAGGTCTTTTCATTACTCCAAATTTCTTGTGATGTTATCGCGTCGTAACGACAGTTTCCTTCTCCCGTTCTCAGGTGTCTGGACCTGCAGTCGCCGCCCGCCTGGGAGTTTAACTCATTTAACAACATCCGGAATCAAACCTCTTTCTCCCCTTCTCATACGTATTCTAATACCAAGCGGAACTGCAATATCAACATGTCGTATTCTCGCATGTTTAGCTCTAAGCTCCAAGTGTAGGAAGTAACTGCATCCCATATATTGCCAGCGACGTACTGAGCTGGGGATAAAAATCTGTTCATACGCAATGTAGGCGTAGTAAATAATCGTCAAGCTCATCCTACGTGCTTCTCCTCGTATGCATCGAAGATGAGAAACGGCCGGGAATACCACTCTGAGTCTTGTTCTTCCTCATCGTTGTCTCAGCCCACGCAAATACGGCAGCTGGACGTAGTACGAAGGTTGAGGCACAGGGGAAATCTTCTAGGAGAGGAGACGAGTGCTCACAGAACTTGCGCGGTTTGCGAAAGGTGAACCTCGAAGTTGCAAGGACCGTGTCGTGCATACCGCCTGGGGAGAAGCGCTGCGAGCTTGGGCTCTTGTCTATTTTAACATGAACTGGTGTTCTTCTTCGATCATCTTAGGCAGGATGGCCGGCACCAACCTCTCGACTGTTTAAGTCCATCGCAGCGCTGTGAATATCTCACAAATGCCGTTGTCCAGATGGTACAGGATGGTGTATTTGATCATTGGCACATCCCTTTCCTGAGTATGCAGACATTCAGCTCTGTCAGACAAGAATGATGATCATCGAGCTTGTATTCCAACGGGGAGCCATGACATATGGCGGCGAATATGCCCTGTTCTTCTGGTCGGCGCAGTTCACCATACGCTTCCAGGCTGGAAGTGCATGCTTAGCAGCGTTTCCCCCGGCTCCACAGATCGTGACATGGTCTATATACGCTCCATGGGACTAAGTCTCAGAAGAAGGCTTCAGCTTTCGAAGAAGCTGGCCTGTTGCGATAGCGGTGCTGAGACACAGACTCCTCGCAATGGCACTTATCGCGTCTTGGGTGCTATTCCTGGCCTGAATTACCAGAACTGTCCCCCCAGTGGTATCATGGGGAGATAATGGCAGGCAGAGTCTACTGAGTTCCAGGAAGGGTTGTGCTTGTACTTCATTGTCCACCAGAGCCGACAGGGTCTGGATATTGTGGTGTTCTACCGCGGCTTCCAAACACTCACAACGAGTAGCGGTGCTGCAAGAGGCGATCAAAGACATATGTCAGCGCAGCCGCACAATTGAGGATTCAAAATCCTTAAGGTACATCTATTGATGCCTTTGCGTGGCCGCCTTTTGAATCTGGTGCGGATCCACGGCTCGCCAAAGGAGTGTCGAAGGTACAACTTACACGCGCTGCGAAATGTGCAGTGAGTGGACATTTCAGCCACGACACTCCAAGAGTATAGAACGCCAGGCACATTCGAGTCCGTCGTGGATGCAACTTACACGCCCGCTGAGAATTGCGGTAGTTACTCCTCTCCACGAGGACTTTTCCCAGGTACATGGGACAATCTTGGGTCACAAGAGCTGCCTTGTTCTTCACCACCTCACCACCTTGAACAGCCGCATCGACGACATCAATCTGTCTAATATGAGTTGTTCCAGAGACCCACGCGCGGGTCTAGGGCTTCCTTGCCCTCGCTGTCGTCCTCAGGTTGGCAAATCGCGAAGTTGAGAGTGCACTGGCCGCCTGGTAGGTACCTTGTACGTTTTTGCTGCCTTGGTTCCCAGGAACTTATTTCGTGGAGCCCAACCTTGCTCGCCTTTTGAAGGCTTTTTCTGCTTCTTGTTGTCCCCTGTACTTGCTCATCCACATCTATCTGTCTTGGGGCAACCAGAGTCTGTCTGACCTGTTGTTACCTCACTACCTACCACTTGCCTCCCAGCTCTATCACAGGGCAGCAACAAATCTGCAAGCAGGAGAGTGGCTACTGAGAAGGCACTGCTGCCGTGCAATACCGCAGCAGTAACGCCGGCGACGCGGATTATGATCTGGTAAGCGCATCTTTTACCCCAGTCTCTGCTCGCGCTTCCTGCCCTACACTCACTTCATCATCCCTGCCCCTCCGAATCTTCTACCCCTCCGCTGTTTCTCCAACGCAGACGAGTCCTTGTTCAAGTCTACTCCTCTGCTTTGCTTTCATCTTCTTCCTGCTACCTCAGTCTTTTCTTCAATATCCCACTCGTCATACTTCGTATGTTTGGATTGTATCCCTCTGACATTCAAGATTTCCAACTCTACTCCTCATGCCCTCAGAATCCAGCTCTTGACCTCTGGAACTACTCACACTCAGGCTTCCAGTAACCAGCAGAGTCTCTCCATCCAGCTGGTTTTCTCAGGTAAGTCAATATCCCCACCGTGTCCCGCTTGCTTCATCCCTTGCCCTCCCAGCAAGATCCGCGTCTCGTGGCCAAGTCCATCGAGCTGTGTTTTCATCTTCATGTAACCGATTTGACGTACGATCCACGAGTTTCCCATCTTATGGATCCGGCCGTCGGGAGCGAAGAACAACCATACGTCCATCTGGGCGTTGTACTGCGTCAAAGCGCTTCAGGCCGACCTCCTTGCCTGTCAGTGTAACAACCAGGAATACATACTGTCGACTGTTCTATGTTCTCTGTTGATGGGCTAGTTACTGACTCTCGTCTCAGCAGAACTGGTATCAAGCTTTGCCATACGTCTGTCGAGCCACGGTTCCCCTCATCCTCATTGTCCAGGTATGTTTACCCTTTCGTCGACCCTCCCACTCCTCTCCCATTTAGTGAGAAAATACTGCATAATCCATCCACACGCTCTTACCGGACTCAGAATGAAACACTACTAGGCCTGGCAGGTACTGAGGTGACAATCCGAGGATATCTCTGCCTGCAATACGAGAGCGAAGTTCAAACCCGTCCACGATGGGCCGTGCTCAACCAGTTCCATGGAGCAGTGCCCTGAGAAAGAACAGAACATTACACAAACACTCACTGATCTGTTGATGGTGTTGTTGCTTCTGCTGACATATCTAGTGTTACCCCAACCCAACTTTCCAACTCCCATTTTCGAAGATCCGGGAGGCGCCAAACTCCAGGTATGTCGATCCATACACACAAACTACTACAGTTCTCGCTCCCATTCAAATTATCCCTCTCGTGTGCGATGCTCTTCCAAGCCAACGGTTGCGAGAGCGACATTGGCTAATGATGTCCGCGTCTCAATCTCGGCCGTCTCCGCGGAAGAGCAAGAGCATTCTCGCCGCCGGCTAGGATGAGGATGCTCAAAGTGTTATACCGAGTACATCTCTGACGCCTTGTTACTCTGACAGGACATTCACTTGTCTGCGTCAGGTCTCAAGAGGGCCGGCACAACCGCTTCTGGCAATAATGGGGTGACACCTCCAGTCTGTCATGCACTGGTACGAAGCGAAGACCAAACTCTGTTGAACATTCTGACTACGATGGGGGGTGTCTGAAATAGCCCACCAGACATCACTTCTTCCGTCAACAAACATTCCTCTTGCGGCATTCCCCTCTCACCGCTGAGCTGCCAAGCCCCCTATCGCGTTGAGGACTTGGACTCTATGTCTCATAGAGCTCAATGAGACCTACCCACATGTGCTCTCTTATTTCATATGGACAAGATGCTGACCTCTGCTGTGTTGCAGGGCTGGCGTTTATTACCACACGCCGCGTGATGGTGCAGGCCAAGGAATGGGGATAACCCTGACACTCAGAGATGGGCTGCAACGGCCACGACGGCATAGTGTATGCCGTCGACGTCCGCGGAAATTACGCTCAGGGCCCATGATGGCGTTACATGGCATTTGAGGGCCTACCAGGTTACTTGACACCACAGCCTCACATGTAATCACAGTGTCTACCAAACTTTGTTACAGCGGGTGTTGTTCACCACCCACTAGAGCGCCATCATGCCCAGCGTTGCGATGGCACAGAGGGATGAAAGATTCTGGTGATCTGAAGACTTGTAAGTCCAAGGCCCTTCTACCTCGACAGCCCCTCCCCATCTTCGCTCTCCTTCCATGCCAAGGCATTCTCGCAATGGCACACCCTGTCCATATGTTTCGGTCTGTGGCCGGCCAGGGGAGAGCGTAGAACAAATTTCATGCCTACAACAGACCCTGTGTTCCTTCAGTCTTACGGAGCAACAGAAGTCCCTCATGGGCAAACATTCCATCTACTACTCGGAACCTGGACAACCTCCAGATGCCAACTCAGGGTGGAATTACATGATCCAGCCGATGACACTGCTAACCAGCAACAGTGCTCTAGGTATATCCTCATCACAATTCAGCCAACAACCGAAACCTCTTGCTTGTCACCACCCAGCCACACTGCTGTGTTTTCGGGTATGTCAATCTTCCCTGTTGCCCATCTTTTGCGACCCCCTTATGCTGGCTATTTGCCATCGCTCTCCTCGCGTCATAGACGCCTCGCTTGGTCCCATCCACAAGTTTCGATCTTGTGGGTGGCCACCGTAGCCAGTTGACTCATGGGTTTTGATCTCATGGGCGACCAAAGGAGAGCGTAGACCAACACTCTTCACGCTTAGCGCCTGGCCATGGTTTCTACACGGCATAGGTTGTGAAATGAAGAGAATATCCCTTCAACCGATTAGTCTTGGCAGCAAATCACGGCTCGACATCACTGCTGCCAATCCTACGGTTGAGTGTGCTCCTTGCTGGCGGACACATGTATGCATACTGAAAAATTTGTCGCAGATTCTTCGACACACGCAACCGACAACCACAATACCTCACGGACCACAATTGCTTTCCAGCTTCATCTTGCGAGAAACACATTGCTGACGAAGTTTCTTTCTCATGAGCCAAAGACAAGCCTGATGTAAGTCAACCCCCGAGCGTGCTTTGTTTACTTGCCCCTGAATACTGATTATGTCAGCAGTACCCTAAATGCGTTGCCACACCATCCTCTACGCGAGTCGTCATCCTTCATACCCCATATTGCGTCCACCAGCTACAAATTTGAGCCAAGTGCTGTGCTGGGAACCAATACAATGCGATTCACGCCTCTGCCGCCAACCAGACAACATCCGCGATTAATGGTTGCAAGAAGTCACCGGAGCTTCGAACATCGTCCCTATGACTCCCTTCCACAGTCCGAGAATCGCATTCCGCGACTCAACCCTGCAAGAAGCAGCAAGCACTCGCTTGAACTGCTTCATCGAGTCATCTACACACCGTCTTTCCGCTATCGGCACCCAACACATCCAACCCGGGTTATGGCGAGCCAGTTCAGACCCAGCCATCTCTACGCAGCGCCAAGCTACGGGTTCCGGAGCCGAGGGAGGAAGATCCGGGTCATAGGCTTGCGGCAAGGTGCCGAGCAATTTCGGGTGAAGAAGGAAAGGTCACCCGCGATGAACGCCGTCGAAGGTTGTGGAGCGATTCCCCGCCTGGCCTCCCACGCTGATAATACCACCGAGAGCAACAGACCATGGTGAATTGGGGATCTCTTGAAGGTGTGTGGTCAAATGACAATGGCGTCCCCCGGACTCCGCAGATGGCGAGGACTTTTTCTTCTACGTTGGAGTTCCTCTCCCTCTACACAACTCTCCTCTGTTCCACCCACCGATACGCACATTTTCACCTGCATGCCAACTTGGCACTCACATTCGAAGCATTTGAGCTCTCGCACCGGTATACGCCTGTTTATCTCGGCCCAGCAAATCGCATCTCCCCCTCTCCATCCAGCACCCGGTCGGTACGTATCGCCGTATCCCGTCCCGTCCACCGTGTCTTACTGACAACCGTGGCAGCAGCTCGTTGAACGCAAGTATGCAGTCCGCCGGCCAAGATGTCCCCGCAGCGGGTCTCGTCGCCCTCGAGGCCGCCCAGGTCGGCACGAAGGGTGAGCGTCGGGAGGATGAAGCCGCTAACCAAGCCACCGCGGTCCAGGCCGCTGAGTCCATTCCAACGGACGGCCAGCCCGGCGTGTGCGACTTCGTCGCCCCTCCCAAGGCCGCGACCCCGGACCAGCTTCACGGAAGGTTGAGGATTCCATCCAGTGATGAGGACGGCAGTGGTGACAAGAAGAGCAAGACAAAGAACAAGAAGCATGGTCGCCCGACGGGTTCCAAGACCAAGGACAAGACGTGCTTTTTTAGGGGTATCAGGCTCACAGTAAAACAACAATATGGACCCAGCCCAAGGCCCAAGGGGGCTCACAATTACAGACCAAGTACTTCGATACCACTGTAATCACGCATATCCGAACTCTTCTGCAGAGACTTTGTCACGCCGAGGTTCTGCGTATCCGAGGCAGGCTCGAACCTTATACCGCGCATGCAGTATGCGTCGATTACAGATTTTTATGGCTCGGAGCCAGCCCTGAAGAGTAAGTACGGAATGCAACCAGTCTGTCATATGCAGCAAACTGAGATCCCGGTACTGACTTCATCGCTCAGGAGGGCGCAATACTCGCTTTGGCCCGCCGCAACGACTTTCGCCGCGGACCGCCATATTCTGGCGGTGACATCGTGGCGATGTCATTGCGGACGGTGGTCACTTCTCCCGGGACTGCCCTGAGGAGTCGGGGTCCGGTGAGAAGATTTACTACAGATATGGCAGCTCTTCTCCCGGGACTGCCCTAAGGACTCAGGCTCCGGCGAGAAGATCTGCTACAACTGTGGCGGGGGGGACACGTCTCGCGAGACTGCCCAGGAGGCGCCAGTAGCCGAGTGCTACAAGTGCGAGGGTGGGTGGGTGGCTGGGTAATCATATCTCACGCGACTGCCCAGGTGGCTCCGGTGCTGAGTGCTACAAGTGCGATGGTGGGTGGGTGGCCGGTCAGGATTCAAACATACTGAGATAGCTTGGAAATTACAACACCCCTATTATGAGATTCAGCAATCGTTTCATGGAAATTATCAGTCTGACAAATGACACTTTACACTGCTGTTCTGTCAAATGTACCCCGCCAGTTATGCCGGTACCCTTCATGATTAAGCGGACACCATATGCTGGACAGATGCTGAACTTAACAAACCACTCTGCGAAAGAGTAAGGTAGTCCCATCGTGACACACAGCACAGGGGATGATCCCCGTCGTGGCGTCGCGTCGTCAAACCCTTACCGGTACGGACACCATAACTCAGTACTCACACGGTAATTGGGAGTGCTCGTCACAGACCTCAATCAATTTCTGGCGGATGCCAGGTTCCTGTCAACAGACTGTTAGCAGGCCACCCACATATTGTCACATGTTCAAGCTACGAAACGCAGAGCGAATTTCAACTTACACCAGCTGAGTGTCCAGCCTCCGGCACCCAGAACAACCTGCTCCCAGGCAAGCCTTTTTGCAGGTCGAATGCCGTTTGCGGCGGGCACACAAGATCGTATCGACCTTGAACGATACTCACTGCTCCGTTATCAGCATCCGCAATCGGATCTATCGGCCTTGGAACAGTACATACTCGGAATATGCCTAATCTTCTCCAAGTTCTCCGGCCGCAAGATATATCCATCCTCCATAAACGCGCCATTGAGGAAGTAATGACACTCCAACCGCGCATGGCTCAGATTCCAGCCCTCATCCTCAACCTTCCTCAACTTTTCCTTATTCACCCGAAGCGAGCCGATGCTCATATCCCACGTATTCCACACCTTTGCAGCAGCAACAGCCATCTCACGGTCCTCACTGGTCAGTAACTTGTAATAACCGGCATACACATCCCCCTTATCAGCCGCAGGTAAATGCGCGATAAACCCCTGGAATAAGTCCGGGTACAACCTAACCGCAGGCCCTGGCTCCCGTACAGACCAGTCGAGCTCCGACTTCCTCATGGTGAACACACCCTGCACCACGAGCGAGCTGACTAGGGCTGAATGTTCCTGTGCGTAGAGCAAGGCGAGCGTGGAGCCCCAGGAACAGCCGAATACAACGTGCCATCTTGGGATGGCGAGGTGCGTCCGCAGAACTTCGAGATCGGAGAGGATGTGCCAGGTCGTGTTCTCTTTCAGCTCCGCGTTGGGCGTCGAGCGACCGCAACCCCGCTGGTCGAGGAGGATGACGCGGTAGATGGCTGGGTTGAAGTAGATGGTGTTTGACTTTGAGGTTGAGCCGCCTGGGCCACCGTGGAGGAAGAGGACTGTGCAACGTTGTTACTATATTGTGCGGTTCGGACACGGGGCGCGGGAGAATACCTGGCTTTCCATCCGGTTTACCGTACTGGTGGTAGGAGAGCGTGTGCAAGTCGCTTACTTGGAGGAACCCCTCGTCGAAGGCCTCGCCATGGCTGTAACCGGGATGCATGGTTGATCAAACAGCGCGGCGGAGTTGCACACCAAGGGCACACTTTTGAGCTGGGGAATCCAAGCGGTAAAGCTGTGGGATTGGGGAGCACGCGGTTGTGGTTGCAGGCGAGGTTCGCAGGCATATCGGGGTTTGTCTCCGGTGTAAGTCAAACCCCGAATGCGGAGATGGTACCAACGACTGTCCGCGGTTGACGACAGCCGTCGGCTTACGTTCGCCCGCAGGAATCAGAATAGAGATACGATGATTCAAGCATTTGCCATGGCAGATCTATCTCGTCTAGGCAGGTACTGGTGCGGGCGGCTAAGCACTAAGGTAGTGCCAAAGGTACACTCCACATATTTAACCGTTCTTGGCTACACTCCTGACATGCCAAGCATAAATTGGTCAACATCTCCGCCTGTCGGAGTTGTGAAACTCAATTGTCCATGTGTGACAGGGACTCAAATCATCACTTGATTGTCGGCAACAATATCACCGCGTCAACCACCTCTGTCCCCCCCAGAAATCGCCCCCAAACCGGGCCTCGGTAAGCCGTACAGGCGTCCCGGCCCCGAATGCCTCGAGCATCATGCCGTCCCCCGCATACATAGCGACATGGTGAATCGAGCTGGCCTTCAGCAGATTTGAGCCGTAATACAGCAGGTCTCCCGCCTGCAACTCGTCGACCGTTACATCCTTGACGTGTTGTGTCACACCCGTCGGATCACCAGTGAAGTTTGCCTGAGCACCGGAATCACGCGGGATGATGAGACCATGAGCATGGTAGATAGTCGAAGTGAATCCGGAGCAGTCGAAGGCAAACCCCGATGCACCGCCCCAGAGATAAGGCCTTGAACCGTCGATGAAAAGCTTGCCGGCTTTGACAAGGTCGGCGCCCGTAGGATAGGGGATCTTAGCCGCGGAGGTGTAGACGGACACGTCTTTGGGCTGCATATAGGCGGAGCCACCACCGGGAACTGCGACTTGTACCACGAGTCCGAGGTTGAGTACGACGGGGAGGCGAGTGGCGTATGAGATCTCCAAGAAAGGAGACAACAGCAGCACGTCCCGGTAGAGTTTGGTCGTCGCGGCCTTGTCCACCAGAGCGAACGGCTTCTTGGCTTGGAGGTCCCCGTATGACGAGTCGAGCGATATCTGAGCTGCGGGGATCCAGCCGGGGTATCCAACAGAAGACTTGGGGGTCGGCTGCCCGTGAACAAGGACTTGGTACCAGCCGTCTGCTTCCGATACGATGGTCACCTCGGTGCCGAAGAGTGCCTGAGTCTGTGTTCGGTCGCTGCTCGTGAGATCTAGGAACTGGTCCTTCGTCATCGAACCCAGCCATGCAGAGATCCCGGCAGGGTTGGTGAGGGCAGGGCCGTCGACATCGGGACGGACTTTGCCGCTGTTCGTCCAGACCGTGGCAACGGATACGCTCACGTATCCTGTTTGACCGGCCACGTCGCGGGACTGAAGGGCCGTAGGGAGGGCGGTGACCACTTGGGTCACGGCCAGGGCGAAGGAGAGGAGCTGGGGCAGCATCATGGAATTTGCTGGAAGGTGACTTGATTAGGGGTTGTCTGAGATCGAGTCAATGAACAGAACACTCAATGAATGTAGCTGGGTTATATAGGGACTATGAGATACCTCTTTGTCCCATCGTCTCTCTCATCACGAGGTTGACATACCCCTCAACCCGAGGACGTGTCTTTGGGAATGCAATCTCCGCACTCATCCATGCCCGCATGGCCATTGTCATGCATGCGACGTTGTATTTTCGATAGGCGTGTTTTTGGATTGCCGATCTCTGTCGGTTACGAGGAGTTGAGCATACCGCATATCACAGGGACATTACAAAGTGGGTACGGGGAATATGCTCTTGGGTATGTTGACCTTTCGTCGGGAAGTTCTTGGCCGAATCAGCGGCGGGAGGCGGGCCGCAACCAAATCAATGGTGGTCGGCTATCGCTCAGATCGCCATAGTAGGATCTAGCGCACATTCTCAGACACGGGGAAAGACGGTTATACACCAACCCTATTGCCTTCCTAAATGGGGTTACTTACCGCTGTCACGGTGAGATCTTCCCCGTATAAGTTCTGTGAGCTAAACATGTTGGTCTCCAGTATTGATAATCATGACTACGTGACATCGTTCCTATTCCGATACCCCTCATACGCACGCTGCCTTTGGACGTGTCTCGGCCGAATGGCGTGTATAAGTGCATGTTCATACGCCTGACGTTCCCCTTCGAGTGGTCTCAGCTGCGTCCCAAAGTCGGTGCAAGCGCACAAACATTAGTTGAACAATGGGTGAGTTCAGTTTGTCTTCTCTCATTTTGATGAGGTGTCTAGAAAGTGACTAATACTCTCTTTCAGCAACTCAAGTCAGATCAGTCGAGGAGAAGGGAACTGCTCCCTCCTCCGAAGGAGACATCGAGCTCCATGCCTCAACGAACGCCAACGCCGATCTCGACCCTTCAGAAACTCCCACCGAGCATGAGCTCAAGACACTGCGGCGCGTGCCCGGCTCCCTCCCTCTGATAGCCTACTACATCTGCGCAGTCGAGTTCGCCGAGCGCTCCTCATACTACGGCATCTCAGCCCTGATATCCAACTATGTCAACCGCAAACTACCCGTAGGCGGCAACGGCTTTGGTGCTCCCAGAAAGGGAACCCAGCAGACCGCCGGCGCCCTGGGCATGGGCACCGTGAAGGCCAACGCCGTCAACCAGTCCTTTAGCATGTTGTCCTACGGCCTACCTCTCGTGTTTGGGTACATCGCTGATGCACATACCGGGCGGTTCAAGCTCATCTGCATCGGCATTGTTGTCTTCGGTCTAGCCCACGTGCTGATGGTCGGTTCGGCGGCGCCATCTCTGCTGGCCAACGGCAACGCCAAGATCCCGTTCTTCATCTCGCTGTATATGTTATCTCTCGGCACCGGCATGTTCAAGCCTAACATTGCCCCCTTGCTGCTCGACCAGAACCCGCATACCGTTCCCAGGATCAAGGTCTTGAAGTCTGGTGAGCGGGTTATTATCGACCCAGAGGCAACGTCTGAGCGCACCATGACCTGGTTCTACCTCATGATCAACATTGGCGGTCTAATGGCTCTGGCGACTACATACTCAGAGAAGCTGATAGGATGGTGGCTGGCGTTCATCCTGCCGCTATTCATGTATCTGCCGCTTCCTGCTCTTATGGTACGTCAAGCCCCTTTCTTCTCTCTACCTGCAGGTCATGTACTGACCCCGTCAGTTCTATCTCCGCAAACGCATCATCACCCACCCACCCGGTGGTAGTGACCTTCCGAACTGCTTCCGCGTTTTGAGAATCTGCCTACGACACGGTGGGCTCAAGAAGCTAGGCCGAGCCGGTTTCTGGGAGCCAGCCAAGCCGTCCGTCATTGCCGCACGCGGCCTCAACCTGAAGACGCAGTGGAACGACGAATTCGTCGAAGACGTGAGACGAACCTTCCAAGCAGCCGGTATATTCGCCTTCGTGCCGGCGCATTACCTCAACGACAACGGCATCGGGCAGTCGGCGAGCTTCTTGAGCACTATGCTGAGCACGAACGGCGTGCCGAACGATCTCATCTCCAACTTCAACTCTATCTCGATCATCGTATGCGCCCCGATTGTCAACTACGGACTTTACCCCCTGCTGCGGAGATGGAACATCAGCTTTGGTCCCATCCGACGCATCACATTCGGCCTTTTCCTCTCGGCTGTTGGAGGCGCCGGCTACACTCTTCTCTGCTACTACGCCTACAAACTCGGCCCCTGCGGGAAGTTCGGATCCAGCAAGAGTTGTGTCGATGCGGATGGCGTCTCGCTCGTGGCGCCCATTTCAGTCTGGTGGATTGCGATCCCGTACGCCGTTGGCGGTATCTCTGAGATCTTCATCTCCATCCCGGCCTATCACATTGCGTACTCTCGTGCACCGAAGAACCTCAAGGGCGTCGTGTTCGCGCTGTATCTGCTCGCTACGGCAGTTAGCTACATCATAGGGCTGGCGTCGTCTTCTGTCATCAAGGACCCCTATCTTACCTGGGATTTTGGCGGTGCCTGTATCGCTTGCGTGATTCTGACCGTCATTTTCTGGTTCATGTTCAGCGATCTTGACAAGGAGGAGTATCGTGTCAGCAACAACGGGGATTATCATCTTACTATTGGAGAGGGAGAGCGCGCAGGGGACGTGAAGCAAACCGGACTGGAGAAGTCGGCAGTGTCAGGTCCGGTAGTTGTGGAGAGCAACAGTCTGGAGGGGATCGGTGAGATTGAGAAGCGGTAACAACTTCAGACTTGACAATGTAGATAATAGAACCCATGAAGAAGAAGTTGAAGTACTGCTGCGCGAAACTGGCAAGCCTGGTATTCGTAAAGGAACTTATCAACTGAAGACAGACCGACAACGCCAGACAGGCCGACGCATTCCAAGCCAACTCCCGCAAACACAACACAGAAAACCGCCCTCATGAGAAAATCACACCCCTAAACGCCAAGAGTAACCCCTAGAAAAACAGAAAACACCCAACAAACACCAACCACCCACACCCCCCTTCCCTGCCAGGTATCAGTACCCCAGCTCCCCCAACCGCCCATCCACCCAAGCCTGGTAAGTCTCGCCCGCCCAATCCTCCCACAAGCTGTTCTCCCAGTCCCCCACATTCTGCACGACGTCCTTCAGCGCCCAGTCCGGACCCACGCACACGGGGCACAGGATATCACCGCCGTACCGCGGCGCCGCGTACCCAACCTCGCCGCCGAACTCCACCATCTGCCCGCCGCCGGAGTTGACAGCTCTCTGCCCGCCGCAAAAGGCACACCCACCCCCCTCGACCTTGGCGATAACGGCCGGGACGTCGATGTCCATGAGCAACACACCTGGCAGGGCGGGGAGGAGGCGGGCGGGGATCTCGACCGTGGTGAGGCTGCACATGATAGAGGGGACGACGAAGGGCCGGCCGGCGGACGTGACGGAGCCGTTGTCGCTGTCGTCCGGCTGGTAGCGCGCGTCGGGGCTGTGCAGCCAGCGGTCGTACTCGTCGACGTCGTCATTGGTCTTCAGCGCGCCGAAGACGAAGCCGTGTTTGACCTGGACGCGCTTGCACAGCAGGGTCTCGTTGCCGCTGGCGTCGGCCATGACGCGCTGTGGCTGGACGAGACAGAAGTGCGTGGTGTCGAGGCCGGCGAGGGACTCGGCAACGATCATGCCGGTGATCTCCGGCGGGCATGTCCGGTGGATCTGCCCCGGTTGGAGCCGGCCGGAGAGGAGGGCGGCGCGGGCGAAGAGGGGTCCCACGGCCGAGGTGGCGAGGAGGAGGATGGGTTTCTTTGCCGCGAGAGCGGCGAAGTCGTGGGCTTGGACCGGCCGCATGGTTGTGCTTGTTGCTCGGTCTGGCAGTGGTTAGTGGGTGAGTTTCCCAAGAAGGTATTGTTTGCAGACTTACGGTTATTTTTGGGAGAGAGTTGTTTGGGGGTGGGTGGGTGAGCTTGAAGGTGTCGAGGCTTAACTGCCTTGATTCTAAAGTCAGTAACTCCCAACAAAAAAAGAAAGGACAGCTGGATATCAAGCCTAATACTAGACTCGCAGGACAAGAGACTTACGAAAGAAGGTAGGTTGTTTGAAGTTGCAAAACTCACGAAAGAGGTGGGAGCTGAGGTATCTTCGTGAGTGTGGCAAGTTGCAAGGAATAGAAAACAATCGCAAGTGGACCGGCGAGGGGGGTTTTATTTTGAAAATCACTATGCGGCCTACTATGCGAGAACACTGTGCTTTGACGCATACCCCACGCCCTTTTGTGTAAGTCTTAGTCGACAATAATAAAGGTGATGAGCTATTGTTGCCCTAGCATGCGACTGGATCACTCCGGTATCTTGCGGACTCCTGCGGAATATCACGGTATTCAGCCGGCACGGGTCTATATCTTGTTTAAGGGCCGAGTTAAGGAAGTTGATAACAGGTGGACAGATGGGTTGGCTCAGGTCGAAATAACGTAGGTGATACTCTGCCATTAAACTCTGAGAGTATCGGGTGCGAATAACCACGCAGCCATTGAAGCCATCCTCCAATATATTAAGGGCTTTCCACAATGGCACCTTACCACCATCAGGCACAAGAGCGAAGACTATATTTGGTTCCATGATGTACAATAGCGTGGAGGTATTCCACGGGAGTGACCATAGTGACCAGGTCAATGTCTTCTTTGCCAGCTATTGGTGAGGTGCGTGCGAAGCGATGCCACAGCTCAATTAGTTAGCAATATAGACCCAGGGAAGCAATGAATGAAAACTTCACATACCAAGCCCTCTCTGCTGAAGGCTGGTGTCTTGGAGACGGGTCCCAGATGTGACGAATTTACTTCGACTATCGTTGAAAAAGGGGCTAACCCTAACCCGAACCTCGATTATTTACATTACAAACCCATATTGTTCAGCAAGAGCAACAAGACAACCTTGGTTTCAATTTTCTAACTCAGCTATTCCAGTTCGATCGAATCCAGATCTTTTAACACCGTATAAATTAAACGAATGACTTTCTCGTACAATCGAGCGCCTGCAAACAAACACCACCTTTCCCTTCAATAGAGTAACACAAGCTGCCAGCTAGTCCAGTTTGAAACCGCCTGGCGAAGGGGCCTACTCCAAACCACCCAGGCAAGTCTCCATAATGATGCCGGTAATCTGGTACGGGTCGGCATTGGATGCCGGACGGCGATCCTCGAAGTAGCCCATACCTTGAGCAGCGACTTCCCTGGGGATGCGGATCGAGGCACCGCGGTTGGCAACGCCATCTGAGAAAGAGACGGGTTAGTACTCATCCACTTAGGAAAGCCAAGATGGGAGAAGACTCACAGGTAAACTGGTCGATAGAGCCGGTCTCAGAGCGGCCAGTAAGGCGCTTCTCGTTTCCTTCGCCGTAGACGGCAATATGCTCCTTGTGGCTGTCACAGAGGGTCAGCTAAGGTCGGAGACATACAGGTGGACTGCACTTACCGTCCCTCAAGGCGCTTGATGTAGAGCTCAATAGCCTTCATGCCGCCCTCAGCGCGCGTCTCCTTGGTAGAGAAGTTGCTGTGAAGTCCCGCACCGTTCCAGTCGCCCGGAATAGGCTTGGGGTCAAACGAGGCCTTGCAACCGAACTCCTCCGCGACACGGTGGAGCAGGAACCTCGCGATCCAGAGGTGGTCGCCCATCTCGATGCCGTTGCAGGGACCGACCTGGAACTCCCACTGCGCGGGCATGACCTCGGCGTTGGTGCCGCTAATCTTGACTCCCGCGTACAGGCAGGCCTTGTAGTGCGCATCCACGATGTCGCGCTGGACGACCTTGCCGGCGCCGACGCCGCAGTAGTAAGGGCCCTGGGGCGCGGGGAAGCCGCCCTGCGGCCAGCCGTAGGGGTACCCGTCCATGTTGAGGAGGGTGTACTCCTGCTCCAGGCCGAACCAGGGCTCGTGCTCGGCGTGCTTCTGCATCAGCTTCTCGGCTTCGTGGCGGGCGTTGAATTTGTTGGCTGTGCCGTCGGCGTTGTAACACTCGCAGAGGACGAGGATGTTGTCGCCTCCCTCTGTGCGGAAGGGGTCGGCGAAGACGGCGACGGGCTTGAGCTGGAAGAGTCAGGGGTGTTAGTACGTATCTGGTCAATTGCGTGGATTGTTTGGGTGCGTACGTAGACATCGGAGTTTTCATTTGGTGCTTGGCCTACGAGCTTGTTAATATCTCTCGGGACTCGTGCTTCAAGTGTCAGACGGCCTCAATCTCACCAGTCGAGCTGCCGTCAAAGTTCCAGATAGGGAGGTCCTTGGGCTTGTAGCCGCCCTTTTTTGCGTCCAGTGTCTGATGTCATCACCGTCAGTTTGGCTCTAGCATTCGGTCTACCGGCTAGGAGACTTACCCTGGACTTTGACCGCACACCTCCTTCGCTGTCGATCCAGATGTACTCAACCATCACCTTGCCCTTCTGGTCCAACTCCATGTATTTCCGGAGCTGTCGAGCGCACATTGTCAGTCCTTCCGCGACCGGAGTGTCTTCCTCTTTGAGGCGGCGAGCTTACGTTGCCGGGCTGCGTCGTAACTGAGTCTTGGGAAGGCTGCCATTATTCCTCTCATTAGCAATGTTGCTCCGAGTCTTCGTGAAGTTTCTCAATTCGCTGCCGAGCCGGGCTTGGCAAGAGAAAACCTACCATGTTTGCGGTTTTCTGCGTTGCAGACAGAGAGTTCTGTGTTTAGATGTAGTGATAGTATGGTAATAGAACACAATACGCGGTGGTATCAATGATAGGAATGGTGCAGCGGTAGCACCTTGGGATAGTAATGACCGGTGGTTTCTTGTTGGAAGTATGAAGTCGAGGCAGAGGAGTCACGGAGGCGAGTTGCGTTCGCGATGCGTCGTCTTGAAGTTAAAGTTTCCGTGTGCGGATGTGTGGGATACAATGGGGCATCACGTCGCTCAACCCATAAATGGCCCCGTTATGACACATAATATGCACTTTGTGTATGGATGGTCCATGTCGAGATGAACAACCTCTATCCCGATCTTCTACCTCGGCCCTTGCGTGCCAATTGGGTTCGGTTTGCAATAAGCTAAGTTTTGTTTCACAGTACATAATAATCCTTCCATGCTGTCCGCCTGCAATTCTTAGCATTCCCAAAGGCCTCATTGACCTTGAATTCCCCGTGGATAACCTGTTGAAGGCATGTTTGTTGCATGTGCCAAGCAGCCAAGCTTCCAAGTCCACCTTTTATTCCGGTTCCAATTGATTTCCGGCGTGGCTCATCGACTTCCCGGGGTTACCGTCACAGGAGTCCAGAATCAGATAAAGTCGACACAAGTCCGGTAGTTGTATCGGTTCTCCAGGCGCCTCGAAGGTGATGCGCTTGGTCTGGCATGATGACCTCGTCACGGACACAGCATCCGTGTGTCTCCCGACATTGCAAGGGTCCTCAGGCGCAGTAGGGCATTGCTATCTATCGTCTCTTCGGCGTTCTCATCCATTGTCGGGGTCCTCGCGCTTGAGGGGCTGCACAGCTGCCAGCAACGAGCCTGGTCGGATGGATGGATGTTCCTGGGAGTGGCATCCATAGCGTCCCAGGTAAGAGGGTCTGCAAGTCTTGTGCTCGGGTTCTCGTTGGCAAGATCCGTCTCACGCTCCAGCTGGACTTGGGCCCGAGAGAGTGGAAGCAGCAGAAGGTCTCTGGAGCGAAGATAAGGAAAGACTTCGATGTAGTGAATCCAGGTCCCAGCATCGGTCTGTACCGGCTGCGTCCTCGTGCTCATGATCCGAGGGCTGTTCTCAATCTCGACATTGAGGCCTCCAGCTGCAGACTGCCATTGAGCCAGGATGGCTGGATCCGACCTCAAGGGGTCGACTGGTTCGTCTAGATTGCTGATCCAGGTTATTGCTGCATTTTCTTCGTCCTTAACTTCGTACCTGAAGATTCGAGCGATGTTGGAGGATGAATCCCAGATCTCCATGAGCTTCAGCTTGGGCATGAGACTCGCTGCCCTTCCAGCAGCCAGCAGTAACTGACTGATGCGCAACGTCACAACCTCATCTTCATTCCCAGCATTGTGGTCGACGTCGTCGAAGAAATTTGTAGTCAGAGTCACCACCTCATCATCCCCATCTCCATTCTCATGACAGTGGAATATGTGGTCGACGTCGGTAAAGCAGTCCGCAGTCAGAGTCAGCACCTCCAGGCGATTCCAGGGCCGTTCTTTCTCCAGGATGATCGGATGGCGGTTCATACGGAGGGGCAGGAATCTGTGGAAGAACTCTGCAGCATCGAAAATGAAGCACGCAGTGAGCTCGCGTAGGTTCTTGCTTCCTTCATGAATCGCTTGCGCCAGGAAGTGGTCAAAGTGTAACGGTCTATACCGAGACCCTGCTGCGGCAGTCTGTTGGAATGGGAAAATACGGTTGTAGTCTTCAAATAAGTTGAGAACTTCCAGTGATTTGGGCATGCGATTTTCGTGCAGCGGGCTGAACTCTACGTTTTGCTGTTAGATTGTACTCCCTAACATTGAAGACACATCAGACTCACCGGGCCGGGATTCATCTGCTCCAAAATGATAGCCTTCATCCAGCCATCTCTCATAGACCAGTCTCTGGAGCCTCGGAAAGCTTCTCTTGCACAGGACCCCGAGGGAGGGTTCCCCAATAATGCGGAAGAAGTGTCGTGGGAGGAGTAGCGACGTGACTTTCTCCGCAACTGGCAACAGTGCTTCCTGTTCCTCATCCGAAGAGTAGAGTGGACTTAGTGGTCCGAGACGATCATCCTCCATGCTCTTGAGGTAAGGAGGAGTATGCCGAAAATCAAACTCCAGGTCGCACCAACCGCGGATTCGGGTTGCGGAAGGACCGTCGACGCCCGTTAAGACCTCCTCAACATTCTCCAGAGGATTCTGCTTTGGCTTCCAGTGGGTGCCAGATGCTGGAACGGGGTCCTTCGCCATGTACTCGTCGTACATGGACTTGAAGGAAATCTCGGAGTCGAACCAGAAGTTGTAATCCTTGTGGAAGCGAAATTCGTTGACCTTGTGCTCACAGTCGCTGGGAGAATAGGCGCCGGCAAACAGCTCGAGTCCTGACAAGTGCTTCAATCCGTACACTGTCGGATTGCTTTCCATTAGGGCTTCCCACTTCTCGACAGCCCAAAGGGACAGAATCTGAAGTAAATCCCATAGAGACGCAGTAAACCTTGTTTGGATGTTGTGGAGATTGAAGAGTTCCCAATCTTGTTCTTCGAGTTCATCGCAATGTGAGCAGCCGTATGTCGGAAGGTCGACGAGGAAGAAGATTTGCGAGAGATATGTGAGTCGAAGCATGCCCCGTGGACCCTCCGCAATACGCTCGAAGTAAGAGAGGCGAGAGGGACGAAGGACGAGCCGGCGGAAGATGTACGGTTCGAGGCCTTCTTGCCATTCTTTGCAGACGCTCGCAAAAGCTCCCCGACCAAGGGGCTTCGGCGGCCGGTCGTGGCCCTCGCCTCCACAGGCGAGGATCCGTTGGCGGATCTCCGCAGGCAGTTCTGACCAGGTGGGCATCGTGATAATCTCGGGGCTGGCCTGAGCCCAGAATATGGGCTTTGGGCTTGGACTGCGTGGAGTGTCAGTTTATGGTGGAAGGTATTTTATAAGAGAATAGAAGACACCAACGCAGCAGGAACTTTTCGGAGAAGAAGCTGGACTTGTCAAAAGAAGCAACTGGAATTCTGCAAGCAAATAGCACAGGAGGTCAAAGACGCCGGGCAACCTGCTATATTAGTTCGGTGAAGGTAAATCAGCGGAGCAAAGAAAGGTGAAACACCACCATTAGGAATGCAGATATATTTCGTGAGAAGTGTCAGTCTTGCCGACCGTTGACGACTGCCAGCTAGGGCTTTGTGTCTTTTTGCTTCACAACAATCCAGAAATGCAGAGAGAGCGAAATTGTAGAACCGAAGTCTGTTCACTAGGAGCCGTGTCTTGGTCAGTGACCTCAACCATCCAGATATAGCCCGTGATAACTCACTTCCACTCTTATGTTGCACTTCTTTATCCTCTGGTCTGTCGACGAGTTTAGTGTGGGCATATCTGGAATTCGTGTCTCTCTCTAACTATCACCTTTGTTGAATGACGAACAAAAAGTTGGAAAGATTGACATATATTATTTGAGTTTCTAGTAACACGAGATATCTCTGTGTGAACAAAAGATTCGTCTCTGCGCTCTAGGACCATTCTTACATGTAGTAGTAAAGAAAAGCTCGTAATAATACGACACGATCCAAACAGCCGCCTTGCACAGTGACACCGATGTCATGACCACCCAGGAACCACATCAAATGTGTTCTAAAGCTTCTTCTGTGCTGTCCGACCACTCATATATGATCACCACGCCAGGGGGTTCAGACCAATGATAATTGGCATCCGAAAATCTGGTCCCATCCTTTCGCTGGGCTTGTTCCATTCCTTCTGGTCCTGCAGAACATCCTCCAGCACTTTCTATACCCGTGATACGGGAAGAAGCACGCTATCCCGAGGTTTCAAGATCCTTATGATGTCCATCTGTCGAGGTGGCATTTGACCGGGCATGGCCTCGTAGATCGTAGGATGTTATCCAATCTAACGAAAGTGTGCGTGGGCTGGCACAGTAAAGGTCTGCAGAGAATAAGATGCCAGAGCGATCGGGTTGCGGGCTGATTCATGTAACAGCCGCTTCTGTGATGCTGGTGACTTCATGTTCGTATCGGAAGATGCTGGCACGGGGAATTACCAACCGCACAACTCCGTGAGCTCTAGTCTGGGCATCAGCAGAGCGGCGTTTCTGGCAGCTCGCAGCAACCGTAAAATGTCAGGCAGATGTCGGTGAGGCGCTTTTGAGAGCGCGTGGGAGGTCAGGTAGATCTGTCTGAGATGCTGCCACGGCTCTCTCCACCAGTCCAGATACTTCCAGGGCTCCCTAAGGGGCCGGGGCATTTCCTCGAAGCGCGACAGGAGGTACCACGCATCCGCTCAATCTCTCACCAAAAAAACAGTGACTTCTGTGCCATCAGCACTATCGCTTTTCCTGCCCATCGCCAGCACCACTGCCATCCTCCTTCAATATCAGCTTCTTAGTATCCATTTTGCTTTTTCCCACACGTCACATTTCCAAAGTGAACATTACTGAATCCCATGACGTCGCCATCGGCGGCGACGGTACGAATTCCGTCTCCTCAAGGCCGTCCTCCAGTTTTTCGTCTTCTTCTACACCGTAATCTGCATCACTTATGTGGCTGACTTCATAACCACCCACCACAGCAACATCTACCTGTCCATATCATCATCGCCATCTACTTCCTCGCGGTAAGTCATGCTTCATTGATCTATGGCCCTGTTGAGCCCTCACTGAACAGTACAAGAAGCCTAACTCGTGCGTCTGACAGTCCTTCTGGGCTTGCATTGCCAACATTGCGGAAATCTTCCAACTCTTCCGCCGCCGCGCCTCCAAGTCCTAGGCCATGTTTTTCGATCTCACCAGCATCTGGCTCAGCGCCGCCGCATGTGTCCGCATAGAGGTTGTGCGACGGACATATCCCATACCGCCACGATGGAAGCACGTCGCTCTTCGAAGCACTTCACACGGTCACGGTGCTTTTGCTCGCACTTGCGTAAGCCACATTCAACACTCTCCCCTATCTTACTTTCATACTATATCATCACCTAAACAACTTTCAGACTCTCCCACACCCCCCTCATTGCCCTAAGCCATAATTTCCTATTACCGAAAACTCCGCATATACGGCCCGCCCCACCCGACCGACGACGAGCAGCCCAGATTACGCTCGGCAAACCTCCTGATGATCGACATGCCAGTCCGAGCAGCATCAAGCTCAAATCGCCAGTGTACCGTGACGCCGGAATGTCCAGTTGTCCTGCAGGACACTCGAAGCCCTGATGTTGGCTAGTGTCTCGATCTCGGAATAATCCTACCACCAGTCTATGTGGCGCGTCGATTTGTGTGCTGCCCTTATCGGGGATGAGACAGTCGACACAAAATTTCGTGCTGAGGAATACCAGACGAGCGACACTTCCTCCACAGAGACACGGGGTTCATAGGGGAGAAACTATATCCGAGATGGCCAGGAGGCGGACAACGTCCTGACTACCTCCGGTCATTGGATGAGAGGCCAAAGTCACCTGGTAGTTCGAGATGGGTTCGGAGCGTGTCGGCATGTCTTCGCGTGGTCGAGAGATGGGGTAAGAAGGGTGCTCTTTATGAGCCCACCGATGCAAAGGAGATCGAGGTGCCTGAGGCGATATATTAGAATTTCTCCCATCAACAACTTTTGTCCCATTCCATACTTGGGGTGGCTGTCGTAACTCGGCCTGTGCTGTACAACTTCCATACAGACAATCATTATCATGAAAATGAGCAAGATTGCTCTACGTTATTCTACTATCCCGATCCGGAAACTTATTCACCGGCGGTGCCACCTGCGAGACCGGCATCTCGTGGGCCAACTTTCCATGCGGCAGCTCGACATATTCCGTCTTTGTCGGCGCTTCGTGTATCACCCGTGCATTCGAAGCGTGGCCAGCCGACCCTTCTCCATTGCTTCCGGGTTGACGTCGATGTTCGGCCTTGACCTGCCGGCTACGTCTTCGACGCACGGAGAAGAAACCCACGACCAGACCCGCCGGTAACAAGAAGCCTAAAACGGATGCTATGGCGGCTGCAGCGATGATCCCCGGCGGTGTTCCTGACGAGCCGGAGCGACATGGTTGGCCGGACGTAGCGACTCGTGTCGTGGTTGAGGCGGCGGGGCCTCGGACCATGTTGATTCCGTTGACTGGTGCTGCGTAGACGAATATAGTGGTGAAAAGTGCAACGGTTGATATGGGGGGTCAGGCTGGATCTCGTGGTTTCGACTGTAATGTGCATGCCGCGGCCCGACTTGAATCGCCGCGTGGTGTGTTGTGGCGCGAGTGAGCTCGTGTAGCTTACGTACGTCATCGTCTCTCCTATGGAGACGACTGATGTGCACTGGTGAGAAACGGAGCTGGATACCTCGGTCAGAATAGTCCCGAGGCGTTAATTCCTGCAGGATGTCAGTTCGCCGCCATTTCCCCCTCTGGTGTGTCAGATAAAGCACATACGAAGGACAGCAGTATATCGACTGTACCGTCTCCTCAGCCGTCGTTCCTATCGGTGTGCTCCGTGCTACGGTAAGAACAGGACTGAAAGCCGCAGGACAGACGAAGGATGGCCCCAACCAAGTGATTATTGCGGCACTTTGGTCCTGGAACCACCACGACGACATCTGCGGAGGGAAAACAGCTGCTAGCCTTGTCCAGGAGGTCTTTGGCGTATACGTGGTCCCACGCTAGAAAAGACCCGGAGTTGGCCTGTCGGTCGATGTACTGATCGCAGCAGCCCGGTTGCGAGGGCCAAGGGGTAGCCACCGGGTAGAACATCACCGAGGTGCCGCTCAGGGTCCCCGGGGTAGGTGTTGGTGTTGTTATTGACATTGCAGAGGTGTCTCTAGTCTCCACGGGATACGACGACTTCTGGCGAAAGGGAGAGAACATGAAAATAGGCGAAGAGTAGCCAGCCATCAGCGACAGGGTGCACAGCGAATATATATCTGTACCGTGGTCTACCTGGCTGCCGTCTGCCTGATCGTGTAAACTGTGGTGCTGCCCTACAATGCAACACTGGGCTCACGGCCCCGGCTTATAGCCACTGGCTTTTGTGCAACATTGGTGACGCTTCATCGTCCAGTATCAGTTCTACCAATCTCTATAGGCCGAGCGAGTCCGAGTGACTACCCGTTACCGAGTCCGAACTGCGACAATCCGTGACCTTTGACCCCTGAGCTGAGTCGAAGCAATGTATTTCCTCTTTGCCGCTTGATGCTGACTGATATCACGACTGTCCTGATTGGGGAATTTTGATCATGCATCCGGAGTTTCGACCAAACTCCCAAAAGGAGTGACTGTTGCTTCCAAATTGGTGCCGTCACAAAGTCGATGTAACCACAGCGGGGAGACCGCTATCAGATCAATCCCTACGGTCAGATATCGAGGTACCACTCATCGTCATCGCCAAACACTGTCTTCATTTACCACAACCATTTTTTGCTCTTGTCTTCTGATGTAATGCAGCAAATAGGGGAAGATCTACAGGATCCCGCATGCATGCGTGGCGCATTAGGGTTCAGCTTCCCACACCATGAAACAGGCCACAACGCCCCCCTTTCCCCCTTTTTCTTGAGCTCATCGTCAGCCCAAATAAAGCTGCTCCCATCCATCTCCCTACACCTCTAATCTCCTATCTTCAACTGTCACCTTTCTCAAACCCTCCTCAATCCTTTGCACCACCCATCATGTCCGCCTGCCAGACCTGCCAAAAGTCCCCTCCCGAGGTGACCATCAAAAAATGCGCCAAGTGCTCGACAACACCATACTGCTCCCGCGACTGCCAAAAGGCCGACTGGAAATCCCACAAGAAGACATGCGGCAAGGGGCCCGGCGCCGGCTCCGCCCCAGAGGAAAATAACTTCGCTCCCGACACCACCGGCGACAACGACTCCGCCTCCGCTTTCTCCCGGATGCTCCGGGACTCCCTCCCCGGATCCGCGGCGGGCGGCCACACCACCAAGATGGGCGGCACCCCCAACCCACCCAAAGGTGTGGATGGACCCATCACCAAGCCCTTCACCCGTCTCGACAACGGGACCTGGCTCCACGACCGGCCGGAGAAGGACGTCTACCGCCTGCTGATCGACGCCTACCGCCTCCGCATGGAGGACGAGTATAACCTCGAGGGAGCGGCGGACGAGGATAGTATCTACGGCGGTGCGAGCAATGGGTCGGCTGGGTTTAAGAGGTTCTTGACGAAGATTGAGAAGAAGAACCGGAATCTGCTGCCGGGATGGTGGGATGAGAGCAAGAAGGCGGCTTGCATGGCGCTGGGGAGACAGCGGGGCTGGTCGAACCTGAACCAGGCGATCGAGAAGGCGGATATCATTGAGCAGTATGGGGATCCGCAGTTTCCGATGCAGTTGAGGATGTTTGCCGAGCCTGTGTATGGGAGTGCGCCTGGTGGCGGTGATG